>JBBGZY010000449.1:14650000-15370000 GCA_037952925.1 Lithobates clamitans
TCGCCATTATTTTGGCCTTGCGCAAATTTGGCCGTGCGTACGGCCCATAATTGCCATCATAGTCGTCTTTGTGAAGAATGGCCACCATCTCCACCATCTCTTTGAAACTCATATTAGAGGCCTTAAATCTAGGCCTCATAGATTTGGTTGACGTTCCAGACGTTCCAGCCTGCGGGCTGTCTCCACTACCTGAGGTCGTCAACATTTCAGGTGTCTCCGCCATTCTTTAACTCCACTACGCGCCGTAACAAAAAAGGGGCGGAGAACATGAGTTCATTTCGAACGTCAGGGGCGGGCGACGCAGGCGGAGTTTCACACATGCGTAGTGTATAAAGGAGGGCCTTTCGCGCGTGTCGTACGTACGTTCTGTGCGTCAAATTAGGGGGCGGAGAACATGAGTTCATTTCGAACGTCAGGGGCGGGCGACGCAGGCGGAGTTTCACACATGCGTAGTGTATAAAGGAGGGCCTTTCGCGCGTGTCGTACGTACGTTCTGTGCGTCAAATTAGGGGGCGGAGAACATGAGTTCATTTCGAACGTCAGGGGCGGGCGACGCAGGCGGAGTTTCACACATGCGTAGTGTATAAAGGAGGGCCTTTCGCGCGTGTCGTACGTACGTTCTGTGCGTAGGTGATAGTGGACCAGGACGTTCCAAAACGAAGGTAATTTGAGATATATATTTTTTTTGGGGGGGGTTTATGGTCATGACTTTGTAGCAAGCGGCCTATATGGCTTGATAGATTGATGAGGCCTACATAGGGAGAAGATGATGAGGGGTTAGCAGAAACATATAATAAGTTTTTTTGGTCTTGTGACTTTCTCTTTTCCAGATATAATGAATCCCCTATTGAAGGATCCAGAGTTCCTTACTTCTTTTATTTCAAAGTATCGAGAGATGAGGAATTTGTGGGAGGTGAAACACCCTCAGTATTATGCCAAGCATGTGAGGAAGTCAACGCTGGAGAGACTTCTGTCCTTTGTCCAGGAGACCATCCCGGGAGCAACAATGGAGACAGTGCTCAAGAAAATTGGGGTCTTGAGGAACATGTATAAAAGGGAGCATAGGAAGATCCAGGAATCAAGGAGATCAGGAGCATCAGCAGATGATGTTTATGTACCCAGGCTGTGGTACTACAATCAACTCCGTTTTCTTGATGACCAGAATGAAGCCAGGGCATCACTTTCAACCCTTCCCTCCACCCTTCCCTCCACCCTTCCCTCCACCCTTCCCTCCACCCCAGCAGAGGCTGATGAGGAGCAAGCTGGGTCTTCCATCCTGGATGAACCGGATATGACCATCTGGAGTCAGGTAAATTATTTTAACAAATATTTACTGTACTAATATTAATGATGTTAACTGGATGTTATAATTGTCTCAAATAATTTAGCACTCCAAATTGTGTATACATATCAAATGATAGTAGTGACTAAATATGTTTGGCACCTGCTTGAAATAATTAGGGTGTCTGATTAGACTCTTTTATTAAAGAGATGTATTCACATTGAATTTGCTAGTCATGAGAAGCAAACTGTGTGTCATTGATGAACCCAAAAAAAGAAACTAAAACTATTGTCCTTTTTTTATACACAGGATGAGTCCATCCAGGAGGAATGTGGGGAAAGTGGCAGGCAGGAGGAGACCGGGCCCATGGACAGCCTGGAGGAGGCCGGATTCACCATCATCCTGGAGGAGGCTGGGCCCAGTGTCAGGCAGGAGGTGGCTGCTCCCAGTGAGGTGGCTGGGCCAAGTGAGGTGGCTGGGCCAAGTGAGGTGGCTGGGCCCAGTAGGAGCCTCACCCAATCCCAAGTGCCTCCCCTCCACCTTCCCAAAAAAAGGGCCAGGAAGGGGATGGTCACACAGGACGCGTCCCTGCGCCTCATGCAACAGGCCACCCGTTTTTTAACAAGCCCCCCCGAAGCGGAAGAAGCCTATGGCTGCTACTTAGCCAGCAGGCTTCTTCAGATGGATTGGGAGCAGCGCCTCATTTGTGAGCGCCTATTTGGGGAAACAATCCATAAGGGGCTGCAGGGCACGCTAACCAAAAACACACAACTACATGAGGCAGCCCCCCCCCCTCCTCCTCCTCCTCCTCCTCCTCCTCCTCCTCCTCCTCCTGCCACAACTGAAACACCAGAGCCACAGCCTCAAAAGAAGGCTACAGGGAAGGCTACAGGGAAGGCTGCAGGGAAGGCTGCAGGGAAGGCTGCAGGGCAGCGTGGAGGAAAGGCTGCAGGGAAGAGAAGAAAGTGATGACCTGGGTTCAGTCTGGTCTGACAGAAGACGCAGGCTGTTGTAGGACCACAGTCTGGGGACATCTAGATCATCTGCTGGTGCTGTTGATCTCTGGGATTCTTGGACCAGATTGTGCTCCCTCTTATATGGACTCCTCAAGATCCCAATTTTCTTGTACACCGACTTTTTCCAGCGTTGACTTCCTCTTTATTTTATTTTGACCATGAATAAATGGATCTTTTTTGAGTTTAGCAAAAGACTTTATGTGTTTTCTTTTAAATCATTGATTTTACACACAATGTTAAATTAACAAGGGACAACAATCTCATTGAGTTTTAAAAAAACACACCAAAAATACATTACTAATGTTAATAATGTTCAAGTGGTAAGTCTTGAAAATAAAAAAATCTACATAAACAAAAACGGTGCTTTGGGTTAACTTTATCTAAAAACTAAAAAATAATCACTAGAAAAAAAAAAAAAGAATAATGGGTTCTTTGTGGTAACTTTACAAACCTAAAAAAAAAATAAAATAAGGGAAAAAGTATTATTAGTATGGAAACATTGTTTATAAAAAGCATACTATATCATTCATGAGATCAAAGAGAAAAAGAATTCAGAAATCAGTTTGGGAGAACTCTGATTATGAACAGCAAAACACCTTCGTTCTTTAGAGCATTCGTAAAGAAGAAATAAAATGCGCTGCATTCAACGATCACAGATTTTGCAGCGTGATGAATGTGCTACCTACAATACGAACACTAGTTTTACTAGACCGAGTGCTTCCGTTTAGTTTTTGCTTATGAGCATGCGTCGTTTTTTTGTCCGTAGGACTAGCATACAGACGAGCGGACTTCGGGGTCCGTCGTAGTTACGACGTAAAGATTTGAAGCATGTTTCAAATCTAAAGTACGTCGGATTTGAGGCTAAAAAAGTACGTTGAAAGTCCGAAGAAGCCCACACACGATCGGATTACCAGCCAGCTTTAGTCCGTCAGCGTCCGTTGGACTTTTGTAGACGAAAAGTCCGACCGTGTGTACGCGGCATTAGACCTCTCTCCTCTGTACCCTGACACTACAGGCCCAACTTCAAACACTGTACTCAGTTCTACATTCAGTGTCTTCACTCCCCAGTCAGACTATCCTGCACATACACTACAAATATAGAGCCCTGCATATGTGTGTGCCCGAATGGCACCGGTAACTCCAGTCCCTTGGAATAAGAATGAGGCCTTAGATCTCCAGCTATCCACTTGGTAAAGTGTAATTGGGGTATATGACAGTATCTTGATAGCAAGGTGGACACTGTGGCTGCTTAACAGGGTGTCAATGAGACCCAGTTTCTTGCAAGTGTGGGCAGAAGTGAAGTAACTTTGTCTGTGTGCAGTGTCCTTGTTTCCTGCAAACAGGCAAGTGTCCTCTCACCAATCCTGTGGTCAAGGCCCAAAGGAACATCCCGGAACAGGCTGGGTCTTCTGGTAACCCGACTTGTCACCTCACACTGGAATGCTTCACGCCATCGATGCAAGTGCGTCTGGATATGCACTTGGGATCCCCCTCTGAGGCTGTGTACCCCCAAACGGCCGTGGATGTCTGTAGAGAAGCGGTAAACTGACCTGGGAGGCAACACCTCTCTCCTAGGTGCAGTCTCTTCTCCTGCCTTGTGGTTACTGTATCTCCTCAGACAAGCAAGATGGAGTCTTTGGTTCCTTTGCTCCCAGTGCATGCTGGGCTTTGTAGTTCTGCCCCTATACAAGACTATGGGGCTGTTCGGTATGGGGACTACATGTCCCAGAATACTTTGCCCTGCTGCTGCTTAATAATTGGCTCCTGTATTTGGCTCCCTTTGATTGGCTCCCTCTCCTCCTGCCAATGAGGATGCAGGGGAGGGAGCAAGCCAGGCGGCTGTGAACATGCGAGTGCCGCTTGCATTAACTAAAGTCAGTGTCAGTGAGGAGAAAAAGGGGGAGAAATCCCCCCGCAGGGACTGAAATCCCCCACAGGGACTGACATGTGCGTCCTCATTCTGTGAAGATTTTGTGTCAGCCTGTCTTCATTCCGGCAGCGGCCAGCTTGACAAGGCTGCGGGAGATGCGAGGTGCCCGCTACACATATATAGTGTGTGTGTATGTATATATATATATATATATATATATATATATATATATATATATACACACACACACACACACACACACACCATGGAGAGGAATGGTGTAGCCGCCAGAATTCAAAAGTATATGCAAATGAGACTTCTGGAGCTAAATAATAACTGATTGGACTGATACTCGTTTCTGGATATCTGGGGTGAGTGATGGGAAATCTCATTTTGAATTCTGCTATATGTAACATGTGGCTGGAGCCTACTTGTCCTGCACATGGGGGTACCTTTTGTGTGGAGCACGCTCATCAATGTCCAGGAACAGCTGAGACTGCGGTCATGTGAAAAATCTAACATCAAGGCAGTTCCCTGACTTAGAGATGAGCCAACACACTGTGTGCAGTAATAAATACAGATTTCCTCTGAAAAGTGCTGTCCCAATTCACTACACACTGTAACTTTATGTATGTTGCATTAGGAGGGACACCGTCGAGCCCCTGCTCTCTCCACCACTGAAAATGGACCACTACTGGAAATGGACCGCTAGGGAGGAAGCCAGACATCGACCCCCTCGCTTTTTTTCCCTTTATTTTCACCATTGATCTGGCCAGGAAGTCTGTTATTTCTCACCTTCCTTTACTAGAACAAGCTGTCCAACAAAAGTGGAAGTTGGTGGGTTGAGACAAATCCTTTAACAGGCGTGCTTACAACTGTCATTTTTATTCAGATGTGTAAAACCTTTATCCCAAAAGGAGAAAAAATTGTTGCTGTAACTACTTAACCACTTCACGCAAAACAATGTACCTGTACATAGGTACTTTGATGCTAAATACCAGTTTTATGGCAGCAGCTAGCTGTCATAACCCCAATATTTTTGGGAACGCTGTGCGTTTCTCTTTAAGATAAAAGTGATCCCTGCGGCGGATTCGCTGCAAGATCACTTTTATCAGCGGCGGAAGTGGTGCCGTGGATTCCTGGTTGCCAACTGAGAGGAAGATGGCCCCTGCTCGGCTCCATGACATGGGAGGGCAGAAGCGACGTCAAACGTCACTTCCGCCCATAGCTCTTAAAAGAAGAAATTATTTATTTTTTATTTTTTTTAAGTGACTTTTTATTTGTATTTTTTATTGCATTCTGATGTAAATATGAGATCCGAGGTCTTTTTGACCCCATTTCTCATATTTAAGAGGTCCTGTCATGCTTTTTTTCTATTACAAGGGATGTTTACATTCCTTGTAATAGGAATAAAAGTGACTTTAAAACATTAAAACAGTGTCAAAATAAAAAATTAAAAGTAAAATAAATAAGAAAAAGAAAAAAATTTTCTTCAAGCTCCCCGTCCCGACAAGCACGCGCGCAGAAGCGAACGCATACGTGAGTAGCGAAATTCTCAGTAGTAATCATAAAATGCCAAGGGGAAGCTAATGTAATAGTACAAGAAACTTTGTGTAGACTAATATTGCAATAATAGAAAAACACATAAGTAATTAATCATACAAAATAAATTAAAGTGCTCAATAATATACAAAGTCCATGTAGCAGTGAGCTAAAATAGTGGCATGCGACAAGCAAGGAAAATTCCCCCATGGGGCTTTTTAGCAGCAAGGTTCATATGGAATGAATGTAGAAAATTCTTTATTAAAAATTCAAAGAGTTCAAGTGTCCTGTTACATTTAAAATATATAGAGATACTGGCTATGGGATACATACAATTTTCCAAGGTACAATAATGCAAGAGCGACTATACACAGTATTCGATAGTTGGATGTTTGGCTGTGTAGAGGACCCCAAATAGTGGCATGCGATGCCAAATAACAGTTGGTTCAAATCCAAAGCGGATTATTGGTGACTTGGTGACTTGATGATGAAATTCTTCAGTGTAAATTACACCTCTGTGCAAGGTGGTCCCTTACCTTACTGCCGTAAGGTAACGGTGTGAGATAATGCAAAGATGACAAAGATAATCTGAATTCCTGCTAGAGGGCATTAGGGGTTTTTCTTTGAATACCTCAGCGGTAAGTATGAGAAAAAATAGTGAAGGAACTCCAGGTCCAATATGATGTATAGGACGGAGAGAAAAATCCAGATCCAGATCATGAAGTACCTTAAGAATAGGTAAGTTTTATTAAAACAAAGAGCCGAATGTACTCACATTAATGGCCCGTACACACGATCCGAATATCGTACGACCGATCGTACAACCGTTCTCGCTTAATAGTCGCAAGTAGAAATTGAATAGCTAAATAAAGTCACGAAAATTCTCGTACGATGGACAAAAAAATCGGAAGTGATGTCGTGTGTTGTAATGTATTTGTATTGTATTTTCGGACGACAACTATAATGACTAAACGAAAATTCTACGAGCAAAATTTTCGGGTATCTAATAATATCGGATGAACGGTCGTGATCAGCTGTCGAAAGTAGTGTACACACGATTCGAATATCGTACGATCCTTCTTCGGACGACCGTTTTCGTACGATATTCGGATCGTGTGTACGGGCCATAAGCAGCGAGCTCACACCTGACGTCACTGCCGTTGCCTATCTGTTCCGACACGTAGTGTCACGATCACGTGATTTCATCAGGGATAAAAGATAGGCATTGGAAGTGTCCTTAAATAGCTATATGATTAGGCATAAGCGAGCAGCCATTTTCTTGTAGCCACACGCTGGTATACAATATAGCGACCATTTTCCAGTGGATATTTGCAGAGGTTGGGCCCGCCGCAATCTCCCTCTGGTTCAGCTATCTTCTTCTAGCCACAATGATTTTCAAGGCACTGTAGATGAGATCGTAGCATGCTTGGTAAAGAAACTTACTCCTATAAAACCCCAAATAAAAACAGAGATATAAAAACGTAGGACAACTAATAGTTATAACAGGCGGCCATTTCCTTGAAGTCCTATGTACCTATTCCCTTGAGAATGTCACGTGACCTGTGACACAATGCATCGGGAGGAGGAGCCAGTGACGTCAGCCACGAGTGTGCGGCTACACGAAAAGGCTGTGAGGAGGAGTGAGCCTGACTGCAATACACGCTTACATATACCCATTGGGCGTATGTGAGTGCACCGGCTAGTTTTGCTGACACTATTTTTTGCAGCACTATACTTTTGTGTTTTCTTCTATTACATGTTTGAGTTCTGGAGGCTATGGAGAATGGGACAGAGAAGGGTGGCCCAATCAGCTGTTTGACTTAGAATTGGAACTGCAAGCCAGCCAAATGTGACAACTATTGTCTGGAAGATCAATCATTTATATTTCTTGCCATAATTTTGTCATGCTTCCATACCTGGCTTCAGCTTTTTATTAACAACAAAAACAATATTGGATGGGACTTTCCTAAGCACGCATATACCTCTTTCAATTTGTCATTTCTATTGCTATTTAGTTCATATTCTCATTGTACACACCCAGTGTTCATTTACCTGGCTTTAGTTTCATATTACCAGCAGGAACTATATTGGATGGGGCTTTTTAAGCACATATATATCCTTTTTTTTATTATGATTTAGTATGAGTAAGCTCATTATGCACATCTAGCACCTTAGTACACTTGTTTGTATTTGGTAATCAACAGCTGTCAAGACTTGTTTTTAGGCACTTTGCACTTTATATAGTAGCCAGGATACCTACAGGGATCAGTATAGTACACAGCACTTATTTATATGTATATTTTTTATGTTCAGAATATTGTGATAATAGCGCACCATTTTTTTTACCAATTCAAAATAGTACGGCGGCCATTGTTTTGTAGATATAGGTTACGATCTACGGTCGCAGCCATTTTCTTGTGGTCTTCAGTTTACGCAAATCGTAGTAGTTATTAAGAAACAATTGTTGTTCAATTAATAATATACTCTAATGGGATCCTACGAAGGAACATTGTGTGATAACAGTATAGCACTATCGATGGGAGTAATAGTAACTCAGAGTAAGGGATAAAAAAATGCAATCAAGAAAGAAACCTAAAAATGTGTCACATACAGCGCATAGGTGCACAGGGGACACAGGAAGTGATATCAGTTAAACATCAATAGAACATAATAGCATAAGTCTACATAAACATAATAGTAGAACACAAATGTTTAAACAATTGTGGGCAAGTTATGTATGTAATAGCATTAAAAACTAAATAATCGAGACAGGGAGATAAAGGGAAGTGGCTAAAGAGGATAAAAATACTACATAGGAAAATAAAGCCTAATAGCTGGATTGGGTGCATATTCTGTAGGAGAATTAAAAAATCATTAAAGGGGCGATTAGGGTCAAATTACAAAGAATACTATACAGCAAAATATAGCTCAATAATTAAAGTGCATATTGTATATATATATATATATCAAAAATCATTAATAAAGCAATTGAGGTCGAAATCGACATTCAATCCCCGAGGTGCAAAAGTGTCTAATATAAAAATCCATTTGGATTCTAACTGGCTCAGAGTCCTAACTTTATGGCTGCCTCGCCAATGTCTCTTTTACAGTTCAATCCTTCAGAACCTCAAACGGGTCAGATCTTTATTGTGGCTGATAGCGAAGTGTTTAGAGACACTATGCTTATCAAATTCTTTAATGATGTTTTGCACATGTTCCCTAATATGTACTTTCAGTGGTCTTTTTGTACGTCCTATGTATTGTAGTCCGCAACTACATTTCAAGGCATAGACTGCCCCTTCTGTGTTGCAGCCTATGATGTCTTGATCGCATAGGTCTCTCCTGTGCTTGTAGATGTAAAATTTATTTTTTTCTCATTTGGTCGTTTTGTTTTAGTACAGGTAAAACAACATTTGCAAGGAAAGAAACCTTTACCTGTGTAAAACTTCAAGCCCCTCGGGGGTAGGTCTGGAATGCTTTTAACAATTTTATCATGGATTGTGGGCGCTCTCCTACATATAAATTTTGGGGTTAGCAGGGAGCACCCCTTGTAGTTGTACATTCGTTAAGAGTATGTGCCAGTGCCTTTTTTTAATTTTTTCCTTCCGGTCCATTCCCGCTACTTCTGTTATTTGTTTGTTTACAGATTTATTGTCATAACCTTTCATCACAAATCTATGTCCAATTTGTTCAGCTTGATGTAGGAAATCATTTACTTGAGTGCAGTTTCGTCTAAGACGCATCAGTTGGCCTTTAGGGATGTTGTACAGCCGGTGTTTGTGATGGCAGCTCTGAAGTAGAAGGTAGCTGTTTCTATCCACATTCTTAAAATGTGTTTTTGGAATGAGCCTTCCATTTATTTGTGTAATGTCCAGATCTTAACCACTTAAGGACCGCCTCACGCCGATGTACGTCGGCAAGGCGGCACGGGCAGGCAAAATCACGTACATGTACGTGATTTGCCTCCCGCGGGTGGGGGGTCCGATCGGACCCCCCCCCCGCCGCCCGAGGCGGTCCCGTTCTGTCCCCAGGCGATCAGAGACGAGGGGGAGGCCATCCGTTCGTGGCCCCCCCCTCGCGATCGCCGCCGGCCAATGAGAACACTCCTTTGCTGCTGTATGCTAAACAGCAGCAAAGGAAGTGATGTCATCTCCCCTCGGGTCGGTAGTTTCCGTTCTGGCCCGAGGAGAGACGACATGTGAGTGAGTGCACAACACTACACACACACAGTAGAACATGCCAGGCACACTAAACACCCCGATCCCCCCCCCGATCGCCCCCCGATCCCCCCCCAATCACCCCCCCCCCCCCTGTCACAAACTGACACCAGCAGTTTTTTTATTTTTTTTATTTTTTTTTTTTTCTGATTACTGCTGTGTCAGTTTGTGACAGTTACTGTGTTAGCACCGGATGTAAATAGTGCCATTGGGAAATTGGGGAAGCATTTTATCACACCGATCTTGGTGTGGTCAGATGCTTTGAGGGCAGAGGAGAGATCTAGGGTCTAATAGACCACAATTTTTTCAAAAAAGAGTACCTGTCACTACCTATTGCTATCATAGGGGATATTTACATTCCCCGAGATAACAATAAAAATGATTAAAAAAAAAATATGAAAGGAACAGTTTAAAAGTAAGATTAAAAAAGCAAAAAAATAATAAAGAAAAAAACAAAACAAAAAAAAAACACCCCTGTCGCCCCCTGCTCTCGCGCTAAGGCGAACGCAAGCGGCGGTCTGTCGTCAAACGTAAACAGCAATTGCACCATGCATGTGAGGTATCGCCGCGAAGGCCAGATCGAGTGCAGTAATTTTTCCAGTAGACCTCCTCTGTAAATCTAAAGTGGTAACCTGTAAAGGCTTTTGAAGGCTTTTAAACATGTATTTATTTTGTTGCCACCGCACGTTTGTGCGCAATTTTAAAGCATGTCATGTTTGGTATCCATGTACTCGGCCTAAGATCATCTTTTTTATTTCATCAAACATTTGGGCAATATAGCGTGTTTTAGTGCATTAAAATTGTAAAAAGTGTGTTTTTTCCCCAAAAAATGCGTTTGAAAAATCGCTGCGCAATTACTGTGTGAAAAAAAAAAAATGAAACACCCACCATTTTAATCTGTAGGGCCTTTCCATAAAAAAAATATATAATGTTTGGGGGTTCAAAGTAATTTTTTTGCAAAAAAAAAAAACTTTTTCATGTAAACAATAAGTGTCAGAAAGGGCTTTGTCTTCAAGTGGTTAGAAGAGTGGGTGATGTGTGACATAAGCTTCTAAATGTTGTGCATAAAATGCCAGGACAGTTCAAAACCCCCCCAAACGACCCCATTTTGGAAAGTAGACACCCCAAGCTATTTGCTGAGAGGCATGTCGAGTCCATGGAATATTTTATATTGCGACACAAGTTGCGGGAAAGAGACAAATTTTTTTTTTTTTTTTTGCACAAAGTTGTCACTAAATGATATATTGCTCAAACATGCCATGGGAATATGTGAAATTACACCCCAAAATACATTCTGCTGCTTCTCCTGAGCACGGGGATACCACATGTGTGAGACTTTTTGGGAGCCTAGCCGCGTACGGGACCCCGAAAACCAAGCACCGCCTTCAGGCTTTCTAAGGGCGTGAATTTTTGATTTCACTCTTCACTGCCTATCACAGTTTCGGAGGCCATGAAATGCCCAGGTGGCACAAAACCCCCCCAAATGACCCCATTTTGGAAAGTAGACACCCCAAGCTATTTGCTGAGAGGTATAGTGAGTATTTTGCAGACCTCACTTTTTGTCACAAAGTTTTAAAAATTGAAAAAAGAAAAAAAAAAATGTTTTTTCTTGTCTTTCTTCATTTTCAAAAACAAATGAGAGCTGCAAAATACTCACCATGCCTTTCAGCAAATAGCTTGGGGTGTCTACTTTCCAAAATGGGGTCATTTGGGGGGGGTTTGTGCCACCTGGGCATTCCATGGCCTCCGAAACTGTGATAGGCAGTAAAGAGTGAAATCAAAAATTTTCACCCTTAGAAATCCTGAAGGCAGTGATTGGTTTTCGGGGTCCCGTACGTGGCTAGGCTCCCAAAAAGTCCCACACATGTGGTATCCCCATACTCAGGAGAAGCAGCTAAATGTATTTTGGGGTGCAATTCCACATATACCCATGGCCTGTGTGAGCAATATATCATTTAGTGACAACTTTATGAAAAAAAAAAAAAAAAAAAGTGTCACTTTCCTGCAACTTGTGTCAAAATATAAAATATTCCATGGACTCAATATGCCTCTCAGCAAATAGCTTGGGGTGTCTACTTTCCAAAATGGGGTCATTTTGGGGGGTTTTGTGCCACCTGGGCATTCCATGGCCTCCGAAACTGTGATAGGCAGTGAAGAGTGAAAGCAAAAATTTACACCCTTAGAAATCCTGAAGGCGGTGATTGGTTTTCGGGGCCCCGTACGTGGCTAGGCTCCCAAAAAGTGCCACACATGTGGTATCCCCATACTCAGGAGAAGCAGCTAAATGTATTTTGGGGTGCAATTCCACATAGGCCCATGGCCTGTGTGAGCAATATATCATTTAGTGACAACTTTTTGTAAATATTTTTTTTTTTTTTGTCATTTTTCAATCACTTGGGACAAAAAAAATAAATATTCAATGGGTTCAACATGCCTCTCAGCAATTTCCTTGGGGTGTCTACTTTCCAAAATGGGGTCATTTGGGGGGGTTTTGTACTGCCCTGCCATTTTAGCACCTCAAGAAATGACATAGGCAGTCATAAACTAAAAGCTGTGTAAATTCCAGAAAATGTACCCTAGTTTGTAGACGCTATAACTTTTGCGCAAACCAATAAATATACGCTTATTGACATTTTTTTTACCAAAGACATGTGGCCGAATACATTTTGGCCTAAATGTATGACTAAAATTTAGTTTATTGGATTTTTTTTATAACAAAAAGTAGAAAATATCATTTTTTTTCAAAGTTTTCGGTCTTTTTCCGTTTATAGCGCAAAAAATAAAAACCGCAGAGGTGATCAAATACCATCAAAAGAAAGCTCTATTTGTGGGAAGAAAAGGACGCAAATTTCGTTTGGGTACAGCATTGCATGACCGCGCAATTAGCAGTTAAAGCGACGCAGTGCCAAATTGGAAAAAGACCTCTGGTCCTTAGGCAGCATAATGGTCCGGGGCTCAAGTGGTTAAAAGGATACAGGCTTCTTACTGATGTTCCAAGTAAGCTTGATGTTTCTATCGTTGATATTGAGTCTTTCAAGAAAGTATACCAGTTGGTTCTGTTCGCCTTTCCACAAGATAAAAATGTCATCAATATATTGTTTAAAAATGACCAATTCTGTGGGTGTTTTTGGGAAAATTGTTTTATCTTCCCATTGGGCCATAAAAAGCCCAGCTACACTGGGGGCAAATTTAGCTCCCATAGCAACTCCAGTTTTTTGGAAGTAATACACGCGATTATACCAAAAATAGCTGTTCTTTAAACGAAAAACAAGACATTTGACAAGTTACTTTCTTTGGATACAGGGTAACGTTGTATGTGTTATTAGGCCCCATTTTGTGGCTTCACACGCTTGATGATGGAAAATTACTGTATATAGTGAGGAAATATCCACTGTGGCCATAATCCAGGGCCCTTCTTCGTTAGGTATTCCTTCCAAGATCTGTATCATTTGTTTGGTATCTCTCAAGTATGCTCTTGTATTCTGTATGGCTGGCTGTAGGTATTTATCAATATATTGGCCAATCCTAGCAGTAAGGGAATCAATCCCATTTACTATTGGTCTTGAAGGGGGATTGGACTTATCTTTGTGAATCTTGGGTAGCGTATATATATAAATAAATAAATAAATAAATAAATAAATGAATATATATATAGATATAGATATAGATATATATATATATATATATATATATATATATATATATATATATATATATATATATATATATTAGGTGTACATCAGGATTCCGGTATTTTTTTTCTTCTTTTTTATTCAATATATTTTGTTTTAGTCCCATATGTACAACTTGCTCTAGTGCTTTTCTACATTTAAACATAGGATTGCTAGGTAATCGAGTGTAAGTGCTTTGGTCTTCAAAAAGTTTGAGCATGTTCAAAGTATATTGCTCTTTGGAGAGAATCACGATCCCCCACCTTTATCCTAATGAAGTCACGTGGTGTGTGACGTCATGCGTAGGGACGGGACAGGCACTCTATGCTGACTGAGGCTTACAAGCTCGCCGCTCGTCGGAGATAAGCCATTTTTTGATTTATGTTATGTGAGTACCTTCTATTGTGTGAATAAAACCAAGTTTTAGCCTGACAATACTACACTATCTGGGACCTTCCTTTTTTTCTATTTGTGCCCCCTGTACCTTCTGAGGGATTAAGTTCCACTAGGATTTCAAGTATAGAAGAAAAGGCTGCTACTCCCAGCACTGGTCATATGCTGATACCCCATTACCTGAAGGTAAGGGGCCATTACTTATTAGTGTGTGGTTTTTACACGAAGAGGAGCACTACCTTTTATTCATTCAAGCACTTCACTGCAGTATGTGCATGTCAGGAAGCTGATTCACTCTGTGAAGGGGTATTTTCATACGTTTATGTTCACCTACCACTATATTTGGATAGCATGGACTATTAGTCACGTGGACTTGTTTATTGCACTAGTCACTTTGTTTTTACTGTATGTTTGCTGTGTGCATGCCACGCACAACATCATGCTGTTTACACCTTATATTTTGCACTTTATACAGGAAGGTGTTTTCCTGCAGCATTTTGAACATTTTTTGTATTGCACGTTTTAATTTTTTTATCAAGGATATCCATTGGTGCTATTTATGTTTATTGTGATTGCACTTTGCACTTTTAACACGTTCAACGTGCAACTGTTTTTTATATATGATCTGTCACGTATTATTTATCTACTTTCTGTCATTGGTACTAGTCGCTATTTATCCTTAGGGTTCTGTTATGTTTTAGCGCCATACCCCACTAGCACTGTCACTTTAATATATTTCCTGTTTGTTGCTGGATTAGCGCAGCACCACCCCACTATTTCATTTCACTGTTAATTAGGGTCTGGTTGTACCCTATTCGGTGCAGGCAGCTTTTCCACTTGCTCTGCTGTAATATACATGATAGCCCAGGAATAACCACTATATACATTTTGCAAGTAGGTATTGGGCTACGTTCATGGGGACGGTGGGGTCCTTGAGATGGGCCACCCCTATCCCCATGTCCATAATCACGATTCGGTGAGGGGCTTCTGCCTAGATGCCGGTATGTCTCGTAAGGTGGTCCTCTTACATCCCTTTGCTCATAGGGTGGTCTGTTCCAGTTGTTTCAATTATAAGGCTTTTTATTATTATTTTTCCAATAGTGGGGTATTTTCCACCCATTGTGGGGTGTGTGGTTGTTATATAGGGGTCTCCTCTCCGTATGTTGCAGGGTATAGTTATTATGATTATCATTTCTCTCATCATAACTCTGATGTCTTGGGGTTTCCACTCTATTCCTGTCCCTTGTGTCATTACCCGGGTGTAGTCTATTTGTCATATTATGATCAGGTCCATTATTCTGACTATTTTTTCGGGTGTGGTATAGGTTGAAATAGGGTCCAAATGACCCAACAGGCTTTGCCATTTGAAAACTTGATCTGTCTTAAAATAGTTAATATCTCTAGTGTGTTTCTTGCCTTTCCTTAGCTGAACTTCTTTATCTTTCTTCATCGGGTCTTTATTCAACTGTGCCGTAAGAGCAGTAAATTCAGCTGTCTCTTTATGGACTTCTAATTCTTCCCTCACTTCTCCAATAATTTGATCAATCTTTCTAATGTTTCTTTGCTTTCTTTCTACCAGAAATGTCAATAACTCTAGACTCTTCTCATTAAAAAAAATTAAACCATTCATCAATAGATTCCTGGTCTACCAGTCCATCATTCGGTGTTATATTCCACCTCAAGTGTCTGGTGACCAAGCTATCTTTAAGATATCTCTCGAAAGTGATCGTATCCCACCATAGACTCACTTTCTTCTCCATATTATGGTTCAATTTTCTCATAAGGCTTTCTAAGTCACTATTTTTTGTACTGGCGTCCGAAGTGTTAAAAACTTCGTCTAAATTTACTTTTCTTTTTTCCATAAATTAAAAAACATCCATGGTAGCTGCAGGAATGGGTGGGTTATAAACAGCAGATAAAGGAAAGAGTATTCCCGCGCTGCGTAGGATAGCAGAGATAGAATCCTAGTTGCAGCAAACACAGAATGGGTCAACCAAAACCCAAAAAATAGAATTAAAAATCAAAGCGTGATGTTGCGCTCTAGGTATTGACTAAATAGATATAACATACAACATATGTGAAATTGAATCCTCAGTAGTAATCTTAAAATCTTAAAATGCCAAGGGGCAGCTGATGCAAAGTGCAAGTGCTACAAGTAATAGTGGAAGAAACTTTGTGTAGACTAATATTGCAATAATAGAAAAACACATAAGTAATTAATCATACAAAATAAATTAAAGTGCTCAATAATATATAAAGTCCATGTAGCAGTGAGCTAAAATAGTGACATGCTATGCCAAATAACAGTTGGTGCAAATCCAAAGCAGATTATTGGCGACTTGGTGACTTGGTTCATGGGGACAGTGGGGTCCTTGGGATAGGGGTGGCCCATCTCAAGGACCCCACCATCCCCATGAACGTAGCCCAATACCTACTTACAACTACTATGCTCCCTTGAGGGATCGATATGAAGATAATAGGGGAGACAGATATTACCAGACGCAACATCAAGATCCCAACTATGACAGGTCTTTTTTAGGGAGGGGTGCAGACAACCACCCACCGAGGTGAACGGAAGAGACAAGAGGAATGAGAAGAACACCGCAAAGAAGAGAGGAGGCCGATCGGGGAAGAGACAACAAACCAAAAAGAGAGTAAAAGGGGAGGGTATTTTTATTCTGAGTGGTCAATCGCTCACACAGGAGGAGATAGGAGTGCTGGATAAGGGGCTGAAATATGCACCCACAAAGAAGCTTGATAAATTTCAAACATGTATAGGAATTCAAAAGTATACCAGAAAGCTGAACATCAAGAAATAAATGGTCAATAACCAGATTAAAGCTAAACCTTTACTTGGCAATCAGGATGTCCTACATAGCGAACTGAGGAACAAATCTATTTTCAATCCCCCATCAATAATAATAAATACATTGAGGTATTCAAAAGAGTAGTGGTTCAAGACCTGAAAGATCTTAAGATTAGGAAGAAAAAAAACCCAACTATATCAAGAGTGGCATAAAGAAACTGACTAAAAGGAAAGATATCATAATTCGCCCGGTGGCTAAAGGGGGGGGGGGGTCGTGATTCTTTCCGAAGAGCAATATAATTCGAACATGTTCAAACTTTTGGAAGGCCAAAGCACTTACACTCGATTACCTAGCAATCCTATGTTTAAATGTAGGAAAGCACTAGAGCAAGTTGTACATCTGGGACTAATACAAAATATATTGGATAAAAAAGAAGCAAAATACCTAATACCGGAATCCTGCCATACACCTATTATATATATGCTACCCAAGATTCACAAAGACAAGTCGAATCCCTTTCAAGACCGATAGTAAATTGGATTGATTTCCATTGATTGATAAATACTTACAGCCAGCCGTACAGAATACAAGAGCATACTTGAGAGATACCAAACAAATGATACAGATCTTGGAAGAAATACCTAATGAAGAAGGGCCCTGGATTATGGCCAGTGGATGTTTCCTCGCCATATACAGTCATTTTCCATCATCAACCATGTGAAGCCACAAAATGGGGCCTAAGAACACATACGACATTACCCTGTATCCAAAGAAAGTATCTTGTCAAATGTCTTGATTTTTGTTTAAAGAACAGCTATTTTTGGTATAATCGCGAATATTACTTCCAAAAAAAACTGGAGTTGCTATGGGAGCTGAATTTGACCCCAGTGTAGTTGGGCTTTTTATGGCCCAATGGGAGGCTGAAACAATTTTCTCAAATACACCCACAGAATTGGTAATTTTTAAACAATATATTGATGACATTTTTATCTTGTGGAAAGGCGAACAGAACCAACTGGTATACTTTCTTGAAAGACTCAATATCAACGATAGAAACATCAAGCTTACTTGATGGGAGAGGGCCCCCCCGCCGCTCTCCAGTGTCCTCCGCAGCTTACCGGAGCCGTCGGCAGCGGCGGAGGTGATCGGATCCTTCCCGGTGTTAGGTATGGAGACGAGTGAGGGGAAGATGGCCCCCACTTGTCTCTATACCATTGCAGGGCGGAAGCGACATCAAAACGTCACTTCCGCCCATAGCTCTTAAAGGGCCCTTTTTTTTTTTCAAATGATAACTTTTTTTATTTTATTTTTATTGCATTTTGGTGTAAATATGAGATCTGGGGTCTTTTTGACCCCAGATCTCATATTTAAGAGTTCTTGTCATGCTTTTTTTCTATTACAAGGGTTGTTTACATTCCTTGTAATAGGAATAAAAGTGACACTTTTTTTTTTTTTTTTTTTTTAAAGAACAGTGTAAAAATAAAAAGGTAAAATAAATAAGAAAATAAAAAATTTTTAAACGCGCCCCGTCCCGCCAAGCTCACGTGCAGAAACGAACGCATATGTGGGTAGCGCCTGCATATGAAAATGGTGTTCAAACCACACACGTGAGAGAGAGCAATAATTCTAGACCTCCTCTGTAACTCAAAAGATGCAACCTGTAGAATGTTTTAAATGTTGCCTATAGAGATTTTTAAGGGTTAAAGTTTGTTGCCATTCCCTGAGCGGGTGCAATTTTGAAGTGTGACATGTTGGGTATAAATTTACTCGATGTAACATTATCTTTCACAATATAAAAAAAAAATTGGGTAACTTTACTGTTGTCTTATTTTTATAATTAAAAAAAGTGTATTTTTTCCAAAAAAAGTGCGCTTGTAAGACCGCTGCGCAAATACGGTGTGACAGAAAGTATTGCAACAACTGCCATTTTATTCTCTAGGGCGTTATAAAAAAAAATGTATAATGTTAGGGGGTTCTAAGTAATTTTCTAGCAAAATAACTGTTTTAAACTTGTAAACAACAAATCTCAGAAAGAGACCTTGTCTTTAAGTAGTTAAAGTGAATAACTCAACACCAAGTTCACTATATGGACCACTTATGTATTTATACATGTTGATTCTAAGGAAAGCACCGGTTAAGAGGAAGCAAAACAGCTCTGCCTCAGAGTCAAAGCAAGGAGATGTAAAGATAAAGGCCTTAAAGCAGAGTTCCACTTGTTTGTAAGTTTTTTTAAAAGTCAGCAGCTACAAAAAGTGTAGCTGTTGACTTTTAATAAACAGACACTCACCTGTCCCACGGTCCAGCGAAGTGGCCATCCGAAGCCTCGCTCCTCTTCACCTCCTCTTCTTGTCGCCATCATTGCAAGTGTGGGCACCCAGCTGTGACAGCTTGCGGCTTCACAGCCAGGTGCGCACTGCACATGCACGAGTTGCGCTGCACTCTCTTAGTGGCCAGGCAATCTTCTGGGACCTTGGAAAGAAGAAAGAAATGGCTGCACATCCAGAACTTCCGATTGCCTTTTATTTTGCTTCAAAAAGATAACACCAGAGATACCAAACTGTGGTCACGTAGACGCGTTTCACACATGCTTAATCATTACCAATCTTCTGGGACCTGCGACCTGTCCCAGAAGATTGCAGCGAGGGAGGGGCCGGGCCACCTAGGGGGAAAGGAGGAGTCACCTAGGCGGCGAGGCGACGGAGGCAGGAAGTGGGACAGGAAGTACCTGTCAAAACTAGGCCCCCCTTTACCCCCAAAAAAAAATGACATGCCAAATGTGGCATCTAAGGGGGCGAGGAGTGCTTAAAGTGGAAGTTCCACTTTTGGGTGGAACTCCGCTTTAAGACAAAGAAATAGTACTTACCGTATATACTCGAGTATAAGTCGAATTTTTCAGCACATTTTTTTGTGCTGAATGTGCCCCCCTCGACTTATACTCGAGTCAAGCACTTTTCTGCAGCAAAAAATTTCATTTTCCGAACCGAATTTGGGGCCCCGTATCTCAGGGCCACTTGATGCTAGGAACCCCAAATTTGGTGTGCAAACCCAGTGGAACTGGTACCACAACATATCCAAAGCTGAAGTTCCTAGCCCTAAGTTGCCCTGAGATACGGGGCCCCAAAATCGGTTCGGAAAATGTCATTCTCTGCTGCAGAAAAGTGCCTGACATCTTCTGAACCGATTTTGGGGCCCCATATCTCAGGGCCACTTGGTGCTAGGAACCCCAAATTTGGTGTGCAAACCCAGTGGAACTGGTACCACAACATTTCCAAAGCTGAAGTTCCTAGCCCTAAGTGGCCCCGAGATACGGGGCCCCAAAATCGGTTCGGAAAATGTCATTCTCTGCTGCAGAAAAGTGCCTGACATCTTCTGAACCGATTTTGGGGCTCCATATCTCAGGGCCACTTGGTGCTAGGAACCCCAAATTTGGTGTACAAACCCACTGGAACTCGTACCATAACATATCCAAAGCTGAAGTTCCTATCCCTAAGTGGCCCCGAGATACGGGGCCCCAAAATCGGTTCGGAAAATGTCATTCTCTGCTGCAGAAAAGTGCTTGACATTTTCTGAACTGTTTTTTGGGGCCCTGTATCTCGGGGCCACTTGGTGCTAGAAACCCCAGCTTTGGAAATTTTATGCTGCTAGTTCCACTGGGTTTGCACACCAAATTTGGGGTTCTTAGCACTAAGTGTCCCCGTGATACGGGGCCCAAATTCGGTCAACTGTGTCCATCTTCAGCAATGTCATTTCGGGACCCTTTGGGTTCAGAGACCCCAAATTTTGCTGCAGCTAGGGGGCATCTAGGAACCCTTAACTACTGAGTTTGAAGTTCAGGGGACCTATGGCTGCAAATGGGCACAGTGAGGCATGCAAATGGGCACAGTGATGCTGCAAATGGGCATTGTTGACCCTCTTTTCCACTTACAGTAGCTGTGCATTTCTCACCCTCGTCTTATACTCGGGTCAATAAGTTTTCCCCATTTTTTTGTGGTAAATTAGGGCCTCGACTTATACTCGGAACGACTTATACTCGAGTATATACGGTATGTTAAAAGAAATCAAGAGGAAGGAACATACATTTGCTTCATAACCAGATGCACAGGATAATCAGAAAAAATAAGAAGGATAAATGTAATATTGGCACTGGTTGCAAGCTAACCCGATTATTTCAAAATTTCTGACACCATTACCATTTATTACATTTAGGTGCTCAGGGTCTACAGGAGACCAACTAGCATGTAGCCATTTCTTTTTTTAAATGTTGGTCCCTGTTGTATAAGGGGCACCTATTGTTGTAGCACTTGTACTATGTGCTATTAATTTATAACAATGGCCAATTTCAAATGCCTAATGGCAAATTACTGTTTTCAAAAAATTTTTTTTTAAACTGCAATACAGAGGAAGTGGTTTACCTTCTTTTATGTAGTTGCAGGAGATCTTACATTGGCAAGACAAAACGTCTATATAAAGTCCAGATTTCTGATCATATTTCTGATATCTATTCTGGTAATCTCTGATCTCCTATAGCCCAACATGCCTTATTTAAACATAATGAAAAAAATCCATCCTCGAAGTGAAATAGGAGGGGATTTTGATAAACATTTACTTAAAGTGATACTAAACCTTAATTTTTTTATTATAAAAATAACAAACATGTTATACTTACTCTGTAGTTGGTTTTGCACAGAGCAGCCCTAATCCTCTTCTTCTGGGGTCCCTTGCCGGCGCTCCAGGCCTCTCCTGTTTATCGAGTGCCCTAATGGAAAGCCGCGAGTCCCGCTGCTGCAGGCAGCGGCACTCGCCCCCCTCCCTGTGGCACAGCTTTTGATTGACAGCAGCAGGAGCCAATGAGGAGAGCCACAGCGACTGGAGCCGCTGCGCTTGTGCACATCGCTGGATCGGATGGGGCTAAGGTAAGAAAAAGACAGGGTCTGGAGGAGAGCTGCAGCACAGAAGGTTTTCACCTTAAATGCATAGAATGCATTAAAGTGATTGTAAACATTCCTGTTTTTTTTTATATAACAAACATGTTATACTTACCAGGAAATATGAAGGGAAAAACTGCGCTACTGTAGATGTACAAATAAAAAATGAGATATGAAATAAACTTATATGAAATAAAAAGCAGCCAACACTCAAAGATACAAGGTGCAAGTAAATGTGGAAGTGATAGTGTGGCACTGGAAAAAATAATGTATACTCCAATCAAGGAATAACCTTGGCCTAACAACATGCAATTGTATCATAGCCAAATTATAATTAGAAAGAACAGTGGGCTAGAAAATATAAAATGAAATCAGTGAAGTGTACAGAGTCCACAGTATTATGAAGCAAGGGTTGCTCCCGTGAGGATATCTTCAATCATGTGTAAGTGGCAAAGTGCTTGTCTGTAGTCACTTCTCAATGGGTAAATAGAGTGAATACTCTTACCAGATATGGTGGACCCCAAGTGTCATATGACAGAGGGGTCGTACAGGCTAGACAGGTCTCATGGAGTGTGATCCAGATATATAAATCAGGCCAGTCCTGATGGAATGTCACCAACTCTTGGTCCGTGGATCTCCAAGTTATCCTGCAGTCAAAGCAATGGTCTGTAGGTCCGATCCTTCATGGGTTCCAAGAAACCAACACATGGAAAGAGGGGAAAGGGAAGAAGGATTCCAAATGGTGCAGGTCAAACCGGATGGTTTATTGATAATATCAAATCACTTCCACATGTTATACTTACCTCCACTGTACAGCTCGATTTGCACAGAGTGACCCCGATCCTCCTCTTCTGGGGTCCCTTGATGGCTCTCGTGGCTCCTCCTCACATCAGATAACCCCATAGGAGAAGCGCTTACCCAGAGGGTTACCTCGCAGGCTCGCTCCCGAGTCCAGCATTTGCGTCCATAGACATGAATGCCGGACTCGGCTCGCTCCTCGGCGCCCGTGTCATTTTATTGACAGCAGTGGGAGCCAATGGCTGCTTATGCATCAAGGTGAAAGAACACGAGGGTTTACAACCCCTTTAAGGTGAAAAACCTTAAGGCTTTAACCACTTCAACCACTTAGTTAGAAAGTAGATTTATGAGAGCCCACATTTGAATAGGTTTAAAAGACTCCATCAATTATTCCTGTTTACTGGGGTTTAAAGTTTGATACCTTTCAGGGGACGGGGGCCATGATGGTGAAAATAAAATATTTTAATCCATATAGTTTTTTTTCTTAATGGACACACTATGGCGCCACATGCACTGTCACATCACACACATTTTTACACTATGTGCATCATGACATCATTTAATTTGCATTGTGTCCCCAAACACAAACCCATGACCAGCTTACTTGAGAAAGTTGGTATGTATGACGCCTAAACATGTTGCGGGATATTGGCATTGTTTGTCTAGCCATTACCATAGCTGACTGCCTTTTTATTCAAGGATGGACTTTTATCCTATGGTCTACTATCTACCTATTTGGAATGGGCACTTGGAGTCAATGAAGTACATTCTATGACTTGTTTTGAACTGCACAATGGTTCACCAATTATGCATTACCCCCCAAGATTTAAAGGGACTGACTGTTTTTTTAAGCCACTGAAATCTTGCATAATACTATACATACACATCTGGGGGTCTGCTGGAAAAGGCCGCCAATAAGGAGTTATTGCTGGTCCTCCTGTATGGGGCTTGGGCCCCATCAGTTCAGTAGGGGGGCCTGGGCAGCAGGAGGAATTAGATCATGGACAGGAGGTGGTGATCGGTGCAGTATGGGAACAATTACAGGAACCAGTCTCTTGTATGGCTCTCTCTGCAGCAGCTGAAAGCCAGCTTTTCCTCCTCTCAATCCTGCCAGCATTCAGCTGATGCAGAGAGAGCCAAACAGGGAATCAGTTCCTCTAATTACTCCCCCATTGCACTGATCACCTCCTCTTGTGCACCCCTGCTGCCCTGGCCCCCCTGTGTGACCCACTGCAGCACTGCCGGTTTTCTCCTCCCCCCCACTTACTTTCAGCTGCTGCATAAGGGAACTACAGGGGATCTGGTTTAGTTAAACCCCCCGAATTGATCAACTCCTCCTATAGATGCTCTCTCTCTTTCTCACTGCTGCCAGGGTCCCCCTGTGTGCCGCTCCAGCAGCACTGCCGGCTTTCCCTACTCTATCCCCCATCGACAGCTGCGGGGCATGGGGGATCACTTTAAGATGGATAGCAGGGTGGGGCTGGTAAATATGTATATTTAGCGGCCCTTTGTTTTCTGTAGGCACATTTGGCAGTAAGCAAAAAAAATCAATGAACCTGCTGGCTGGCTCAATTCCTGAAATAATGGGGTGGCCCAGAGGATTTGTAGCATTCTTTCTGAATCGTGGGCAGTGAATACAAATCTGGCATTCTAGGATGTTTTACTTTTAAATCTTCATATGTTTCCTCCCCCATTAGTACACCTCCATACACAAAACACTAAACATTTATTACATTTGTGAAATTTCTTATCGTTTAAGAGATATGTCTGATTTAATTTTCAGCAAGTCAGCTCTGTGATTCAAAAAATGCATCATCTTTTCTGGCAGGGAGTATCTCTTAGAACAGTGATTGCATCATATCCTCTTCTCTCACTCTAATGCCCTGTACACGCGGTCGGATTTTCCGATGGAAAATGTGTGATAGGACCTTGTTGTCGGAAATTCCGACCGTGTGTAGGCTCCATCACACATTTTCCATAGGAATTTCCGACACACAAAGTTTGAGAGCTTGCTATAAAATTTTCCGACAACAAAATTCGTTGTCGGAAATTCCGATCGTGTGTACACAAATCCGACGCACAAAGTGCCACGCATGCTCGGAATAAATTAAGAGACGAAAGCTATTGGCTACTGCCCCGTTTATAGTCCCGACGTACGTGTTTTACTTCACCGCGTTCAGAACGATCGGATTTTCCGACAACTTTGTGTGACTTTGTGTATGCAAGACAAGTTTGAGCCAACATCCGTCGGAAAAAATCCATGGATTTTGTTGTCGGAATGTCCGATCAATGTCCGACCGTGTGTACAGGGCATATCTGTAATCAGCCTACATTTCCCATGAATCTTTGGGATGGGAGTGAATGTGAGAGGGGGCACTAGGCTTGTACATGTAAATGTGAACTCTCCCACTTCAACATAAATCACGCCCCTCATTCTGCAGCCAGCAAGCCATACATAACACACGGTATGATAGGTTACAGCCTTATAAATGCAAAGCATTTTAATATAAATGCATATTTATATCATATTAATTTAATGCATTTAATAAATCAATTTAAATTAAATGAATACATTTAATGCATTTAATATAAATGCAAACCAGTGCAGCTTATCAGTGTCCACCAGTGCCGCATGTCAGGGACCACCAGTGCCAAATGTCAGGGACCACCATGTCAGGAACCACCAGTGCCAAATGTCAGAAACCACCAGTGCAGCATGTCAGGGACCACTAGTGCCGCTTGTCTGGGACCACCATGTCAGGGACCACCATGTCAGGAACCACCAGTCAGGGACCACCAGTGCCGCTTGTCATGGACCACCAGTTAGGGACCACCATGTCAGGGACCACCAGTGCCGCTTATCAGGGACCACCAGTGCCGCTTGTCAGGGACTACCAATCAGGGACAACCAGTGCCGTGTGTCAGGGACTACCATGTCAGGGACCACCAGTGCCGCATGTCAGGGACTACCATGTCAGGGACCACCTGTGTCGCATGTCAGGGACTACCATGTCAGGGACTACCATATCAGGGACCACCAGTGCCGCTTGTCAGAGACCACCAGTGCCGCATGTCAGGGACCACCATGTCAGGGACCACCAGTGCCACATGCCAGAGACCACCATGTCAGGAACCACCAGTGAGGGACCACCAGTGCCGCTTGTCAGGGACCACCATATCAAGGACCACATGTCAGGGACAACCATGTCAGTGACAACCATGTCAGGGACCAACTGTCAGGGACAACCATGTCAGGGACCACCAGTGCCGCTTGTCAGGGACCACCATGTCAGGGGCCACCAGTGCCGAATGTCAGGGACCACCAGTGCCACTTGTCAGGGATCACCATGTCAGGGACCACCAGTCAGGGACCACCATGTCAGGGACCACCAGTGCCGCTTGTCAGGGACCAACATGTCAGGGACCACAAGTGCCGCTTTTTAGGGACCACCAGTGCCGAATGTCAGGGACCACCAGTGCCGCTTGTCAGGGACCACCATGTCAGGGAATATCAGTCAGGGACCACCGGTGCCGCTTGTCAGGGACCACCAGTGCAGCATGTCAACGACCACCATATAAGGGACCACCAGTGCCACTTGTTAGGGACCACCATGTTAGGGACCACCAGTGCCGAATGTCAGGGACCACCAGTGCCGAATGTCAGGGACCACCATGTCAGGGACCACCAGTGCATCAGTGGACCTACTCCAGCAACAAGCCACCCCGTTCTCAAATGTTCAATCTGGTCCACCTCACCAGGAAGTTGTTGCAGCCAGACACCTTGACAGGCCCTCAGATTGTGGAGCGTGTGGTAAAGAACAGGTATCTGCGTGCCCTCCTTGCTACTCTGAGGAAGTGGGTCGGACAGGGGGACCCCAAGACTGCAGCTCAATTAGTGGACCTAGTGGGGAGGTACAGTGCTAAAGAGGACTTAGTGAACCCATCTACGTCCCACTTCAGTGTGTCTAGGAGTGCAAGATCGCCCAGCTGTTCTGGTAAGACTGTTCCGGGGTTCAAGAGCATGGGTAAGTTAGATAAGACTGTTATTATAGCTGATGAGACTGTGGGCCCTAGACCAGGAGACTGGCCAAAGAAGCCAGGAAGGTCTTTGAGACCGGGGGTAGAGCATATACGGCGTTTTCGTTGCCATGCATTAGGGCATAGTGCTGCAAGCTGTCCTATAAATGATTAACCTATGCAATGCGATTATGGTTATATGAAAAGATGCATTTCTATGTTTGCACAGGTCGCATGTACTGTATCATGTCAGACTCACATTGAAAAACAAATGTGTGTTATTTCAGTGGATGGGAAACCACTCACAGCCCTG
Source organism: Lithobates clamitans (assembly GCA_037952925.1). Lineage (NCBI taxonomy): Eukaryota > Metazoa > Chordata > Amphibia > Anura > Ranidae > Lithobates > Lithobates clamitans. Next base: position 14,676,852 of record JBBGZY010000449.1, read on the forward strand.
CTAGACTCTGGTAGTGTAGTTACCCTAGTCAGGAATGATTGTGTAAACCCCACAAAACTACACCCCAGTACTATTGGGGTAATTTGCATCCATGGGGACACTCGGGACTACCAGACAGCGGTGGTCAAGGTTGATACCCCCTGGGGCAGTGAACAACATACAGTGGGGGTGGTACCTTCACTGCTTCATGAAGCTTTAGTGGGGAGAGATTTTCCCCATTTTTGCAATTTATAGAAGAGCAAAGGGAGATGGTAGATAGAGCTCCCCCTGCTGGGGAAGCATGGGAACTCTCACCAGACCCTTTTTGCCAAAGGGAAGAGGATGCTGTTGGTGGGATCGAGGAAGCTGGAGATCCTCTTCCTTTCCCTGTCATGGCTGGGGAGCCAAAGAACCTGGAAGCTAGCTCCCAGCCCGAGGGTAATGAACATGTGAACACCGCTGACCCTGACAGTGAGAGTAGCCAGAATGTGGTACCTGACTTAGAGGTCAGGAGAGAGGATTTCTGTACCGAGCAACTCCGAGATGCCACCCTCATGAGAGCCAGAGAAAACATTAAGATGGTGGATGAGGAACCGGTGGATTCTAACTGGGGGGTGTTTCCCCCCTACATGGCCCTTAAAAACAACTTACTGTATCAGGTGGTAAAATGGGGCGAGGACGAGGTAGAACAGCTACTGGTTCCCAAACCCTTCCGTAGGGTGGTGCTAGACCTGGCCCATGGTCATGTAATGGGGGGACATCTTGGCATCGAAAAGACCAGGGAGAGAATCGCCCAGAGATTTTACTGGCTCGGATTGTATGTAGATGTCAGGGAGTACTGTGAATCGTGCCCCGAGTGCCAAATGTCGGCACCGTCACCACATTTTCGCAGTCCCCTTGTTCCTCTACCAATAATAGAGGTCCTGTTTGAGAGGATTGGCATGGAACTGGTGGGGCTGGTAGTGAAGTCTGCCCGTTGTCACCAGCATATTTTGGTAATCCTAGACTATGCGACGCGCTATCCTGAAGCCATTCCCTTGCGTAACACCTAGGCCAAGGCTATCGCCAAGGAGTTAGTCCAGGTGATTAGTGGAGTGGGGATCCCAAAAGAGATCTTAACTGATCAGGGCACCCCATTTATCTCCAGGGTTACCAAGGAACTGTGTAAGGTATACAAAATCTCCCCTCTCCGTACCTCTGTCTACCACCCCCAAATGGATGGTCTGGTCGAAAGATTTAATGAAAAGTATGCTGAAAAATGTGGTTGACAAAGATGGGAGAAACTGGCATTTTTTGCTACCATATCTCATGTTTGCCATACGTGAGGTTCCGCAGGCATCCACAGGCTATTCCCCCTTTGAGCTCTTATATGGTAGACATCCCAGGGGGCTTCTAGATGTTGCCAAAGAAACCTGTGAAGGAGAGGCCACCCCATATAGAAGCATCATAGAGCATGTCTCCTTGATGCAGGATCGAATCGCAGCTGTACTGCCCCTGGTACGAGAACACATGGAGCGAGCCCAGGAGGCCCAGAGGAGGGTCTATGATCGGGGTGCCAAGGTCTGTACTTTCAGCCCAGGGGACAGAGTGTTGGTACCGGTTCCCACAGTGGAAAGTAAGTTCCTAGCCAAGTGGCAGGGTCCTTTTGAGATTGTCGAAAGGGTGGGGAAGGTAAACTACAAAGTCTACCAGTCAGGGTAAAGGAAACTACAACAAATTTATCATGTGAATCTCTTAAAGCCCCACCTCCAACAAACCCGGTACTGGTGACACCTGACGTCCCCATAACGGATTCCCTGTCTATGGCACAACAAAGTGACGTTAGGGTATTTTTGTACAAAAATAGAGACTTTTTCTCCCCCTTACCCAGACTGACCAACGTGATCCAGCATGACATAGTGACGGAACCAGGGGTTCGCGTAAATGTAAAGCCATATAGAATCTCAGAGGCCAGGCGAGAGGCAGTCGCGAAGGAAATCAAAAATATGTTAGAGTTGGACGTGATAGAAGAGTCCCACAGTGAGTGGTCGAGCTCCATAGTGCTGGTCCCAAAACCTGATGGCACTATCAGGTTTTGTAACGACTTTAGGAAACTCAACAGTGTGTCTAAGTTCGATTCGTACCCGATGCCTCGGGTCGATGAACTCGTGGACAGGTTGGGACAGGCTCGCTACATAACAACCCTAGACTTAACGAAAGGCTATTGGCAAATACCGCTAACTGAATCGGCCAAGGAGAAGATTACCTTTTCCACTACTGAGGGCTCGTTTCAGTGCAAGCGTATGCCTTTTGGTCTGCATGGAGCCCCTGCATCGTTCCAGCGAATGATGGACAAAACTTTGAGACCACATCGCCCGTATGCAGCTGCCTGTTTGGTCGATGTGGTCATCCACAGCCCAGATTGGAAATCACACCTGCCTCGAGTACAAGCAGTGGTAGATTCCCTTAGGGAAGCAGGTCTCATGGCCAACCCAAAAAAATGTGCCATAGGCCTGGAGGAGGCCAAGTACCTTGGGTATGTTATTGGCCGGGGACTGGTCAAGCCTCAGACCAATAAGGTTGAGGCAATTCAAACATGGCCCCAACCAGTAAACAAAAAACAAGTTCGAGCCTTCCTGGGCATTACAGGGTATTACAGATGGTTTATACCCAACTTTGTCACCATTGCCGCCCCTCTGACCGACCTGACGAAGGGTAGAGGGTCCGTCATGGTTAAATGGAATCCTGAAACTGAGGAAGCATTTCAGAAATTAAAGCAGGCCCTTTGTGTACTATCGGTGCTAGTGACCCCGGACTTCACAAAGGAGTTTGTGGTACAGATGGACGCCTCTGAGGTGGACCTGGGGGCTGTACTATCCCAGAACAGAGATGGCGAGGAGCACCTGGTTGTATACCTGTGCCAGAAACTGAACAAGCACGGAAAAAACTATGCTGTTGTCGAAAAGGAGTGTCTCGCTATTAAATGGGCCTTAGACTCCCTGAAGTATTATTTGTTGGTGAGGTCATTTAAGCTGGTCACCGACCATGCTTCCCTGAAGTGGATGTGTGACAACAGGGAGAAAAATGGCCACATGACAAGGTGGTTCCTGGCTTTACAGCCCTTTAAGTTTACAGTAGAGCATAGGCCGGGCAAGCTCCAAAAGAATGGAGATGCCCTCTCCCAAATGCACTGTATGCTTGGGACAATTGCTCAGCCGCAGGGGCTTGAGCAGAGGGGGAAGATATGTGACTGTATGCGAGGTGAGGTCATCGATAATCGGTATATTTTACCTCGCATTTGTTCTATTGTAAGAGACTGAACCGGAATCCGGCCCGGGTTTTTCCAGCCTCTGTGGCAGGCTTGGTTCTGGTCCAGGTTTTGTGGTCCACTTGAGTCCATGCTCAGGTGGACTTTAAATGACCAGGAAGAGAGCATAGCAGGGCTCTGGCCTGAACCTCGGATGGGAATCTGAGAGAGAGGAGCTCTGTTTGTTTGGATTGAAAAAGAAGTTTTGCTTTACCTCATGTTTTGTGGGTGACAGGGACCATCCCCACACCGTATAGAGAGCAGTCTACTGTTTAATTTAGCGTCGGACTTACTAATTTAGCGCAGGATTTACTTTGCTATTTTTGTTTATTTTATGACTTTGCAAACCACTTGTAAATAAAGCTGGCAAGCCGCCAGATTTTAAAGAAACTGCATGCACGCTGGCCTTCATTTCGAGAAAAGGTGATCCCCACGAGCTAATCTCCCACTATATATATATATATATATATATATATATATATATATATATATATATATATATATACACACACACAGGACACACACAGGTGTTTCAGTTTAATTTTATGATCGCTGGTCAGGGACCACTATGTCAGGGACTACCATGTTAGGGACCAACAGGGATTATTATCAGAAATCACTTGTATGACACAGTGGGGATGTCCTGCTGTGTCAGGAATTGTATGTGAGAACACCGATCGCTGAGGCTCTGCCTCCCGCCGTTATTATGATTGACAGCAAACTATTCCTATACAGGCGGGAGGCGGACATCAGCGATTGTTGTTCTCATTTACAATACCTGACACAGTGGGAGATCCCCGCTGTGTCATACAAGTAATTACTGACGATAATCCCCACTCTCCACGAAGATAGCAGGCAGGCGGCGATGGGGGGGCGGCGCTGCGGGGTCGGAGTGGAGGAGCGGTGACTGGTAGAAGCAGAGGAGGAGGAGAGAGGAGGAGGACACCTCCTCCATGGGCGGTGCAGACCAGGGGCTGTGAGACCCCTTCCGCCCACAACATGTCTGCTTCCTCCCTGCTTGCTTTCAGAGGACTACAACTGGGGGTGTCAGACCGCTGGCTGAGCTTAGGAGAGGGATAGAAGTCAGCGGTCTTACAAACAGGAAGTCACCAGACAATAACAGTTTTTCAGCAAATTCAGCAGCCTATTACAGAGGAACTACAGATCTCAGAAGAATATGGATGGCAAAGTTGGTGAAGGTAGGAGACGTGCAACAAAGATATGGAAAAAAAAATTTGCCCGGAGTTCTGCTTTAAAGCATTTTGTTACCCCAAAACTTCATATACCTGACATGTGCCTGCTGTACCATGTACTTGTATGGGGAAGTATCCTGTTCTCTTTGCATTGCTCTTTTCATGTGAAATCCCTGATGTTCCTGCCAGTCCCTCTGCTTTCCTACTAAAAACTGACCACACTAAGCAGGACAGCACAGCGTGGTCAGTTCTCTGGCTATGCTGGGAACTCGGTGTGCTCCCCTCCAATGATCAGACTTGTCCTGACATGCCCCCACTGCACTGCCATTCACTGCTCAGTGTGCTGTTCCCCAGCTTCTATGCAGCTAAGGACAGAGGATCTGTGATCACTTATAAAAAGGAAAAGGGTATTTATAATGTTTTTTTCTATCTATACAAAAATGTTTTGCCTTTCGTTTCTATTTGGGGTTGTTTTACCAGGTGATCGTTTACAATCCTTTTAACTGTAGTTTTCCTGTCATGTGACTCTTTCGTCCTGAGTCTTCTCCTCTGTTTACCTCCAGTATTGGTTCTTTTTCAGGTGTTTATGTTACTGCCTGCATGATGGGGACACTTCCTATTGGATGAATAGAGATGTGGTCCTCTCAGGATCAAGGAGAAGGCTGATGTCAGCAGAGGGAACGGATGGTCCGAGGAAGCCATTGCAGTGCTGGATAAGCAATCCCCCTTCTTGGAAATGATGTTGGTGTGGGACCTGGTAAGGAGACCGCTAAGCCTGGCAGGATGGATTGGAGGAGGGTAAGAGGGATGGCTGGTAGGAAGATAAATTTTGCCTGGACTGGGGCTTCAACCAGCTTTTTTGGTATTAAATGGTCCTGATCTGTTTAAATGGGATTGAGTTGAATGTGTATCCTTTCCCTAAAGCTGGAAAGTAGGACTGAGCTCGGGGGTGGTTGGCTCTTAGTCCAAACCCACCTGAGCAAACCTACCAGGAAGCTTTCATCTGTACTGAGCCAATCATCTGCAGCTAGGGCATTCTCTGCCCCAAGGCCGCACGTATACAAGGGGTGAGTCAAAGCCACTTATGGCTGGCCCAGTACGGTGACAGCTTTCTGGTGGGCGCTGACTGGGATCCAAATTTAAATGATTTCCTCCTTACTGGAGAGCAAGCAGGAGAACAAATAGGAGACAAGAACAAAAAATTATCACCTATAACAGGAGGCGCATGAATAGAAACCTTCATGGCAGCATCATGTGGCAATGTAAAGCCCTGCCACTGTGAAGGAAATAAGGGACAGGGTTTCAGAATATTGACTTTGAGTGGAGAAAGGTGCGTTTTCTTCGAATTTTTACAGAGTTTTGGTATCCCTGGTTTAGGTTCTAGAGTTTGGAGACTTCGAATAGCTTTTGGAGGTCTTTATGGAGACTGGCAGGCTGTGAGTGTAGGTGGGCACACCCTTTAAAATGACAGACTTGGGCATAGTTCAGATATCCTGTTAGAAGATGGGTGATTTGCTCAAGAGACAGTACTCCATACTAAAGACAGGAGGTTCCATGTCCAGAGGGCAGATAGAGTCTGATTAAGACTGCTAAGCGAGTGTGGAGGACTGAGAGAGTCAAGCAAGTCCAGAGGACTGAGGGAACCCAGTTCTGATTGGCATTGACTAAAAATGCTAATACCATAGAGTTAAAGTGGTTGTTCACCCACTACAGTATAACCATACAATTCCCTCTTTAATGTGTTCCAGTGTCTGTGTTATATAAAAAAGATGTTGATTTCTACCTTATATCAGACTGTCTCCCAGCGCTCACGTGACTCCTCGGCTCTCTCCTCTCCCCGGCTGACAGCTATAGCGGGAGGGGCTGAGAACTCCCGCTGATATCAGCCGAGCAAGAGAGGAGAGAGAGCTGAGCGCTCATGTGAGAGCTGGGAGACCCTCTAACATGGGTAGGTGCTAGAGTGAGGTTGTTTTGGTAAGGAACTGTCAGTACAGGTACATTTAAGCAGGCCTATGCTGCAAGCTAGGCCTGTTTGTTTTGATCTGGGGGCAGGGAGTGGTTAGTGTAGCAGTGGGTGTGGCCACCTGTACTTTGGTTCTGAGGCCCCTTCCCTGCTTCCGGTGAGAATGTTCTGGAAGAGGGGCAGGGCCTAGAACTGGAGTGGCAGGCAGCTCATGTGAGGAGCCTTGACCAATCCCCAACTGGAATTGGCAGGGGGCAGGCCTTCCATATAAGCTGAGGTAACAGGCCACTGGGAGGAGTTGTCGGCCTGGAGAAATAATGAATGGAGTACTAGAGAGCAGCAGGAGGGCACCCCCATCTGGGGGGGGGTGCGCCGATCGCGGGAGGAGGCCCGGGAGAGCTGTGAGGGAGCCTCACCCTTACACGGTCATGAGTGAAGTCCTCATCATTACACGGTCATTGATGAGGAGTTCCTGGAGCAGAGGGGCAGGAAAAGCTGTCAGAACGTACGGTCCGGTTAATTTCTTCACCATGGACTCAGGGCAGAGAAAGGTTGGTGAGTGTACCACAGTGGAGGGCTGGATGTGGAGACATGCCAGGAAGTCTGTGAGGGAACTTCATCCTTACATGGTCATGGATGAAGTCCTCATCATTACACGGTCATTGATGAGGAGTCCTGGAGCAGAAGATAGACTGTGGGGAATAGTGTCAAATCGATGCGGCCCGAGGGTGCAGGATTTGCAAGCTGTGCTAGCTGGGAACAGTAGTCCACCTTTCAGCACATGCTACTAAACTACTAGGCCTCCGGGAGGAGGTATTGCAGACCTCTGGTCTAGTAGCAGCAACCAATTAGAGTCAGCATTAGAGACTATTCAGAGTGGGATCTTTTGCATATAGAAGAGGATGTGACAAGAAACATAATGTGCTACAGAATAAGTTTGTGCAGGAGTTACGCAGAGGAGGAGCAATAATCTGCATGGAGATGCAGGGAAGATGTAGATGTTATACAAATGCATAATTTCTTCAAGGCTCAACTTAAAGCGGAGGTCCACCATAAAAAAAAATTACATATTATTATTATTATTATAAAGGATTTATATAGCGCCAACAGTTTACGTAGCGCTTTACAACTTGAGGGTAGACAGTACAAATACAATACACTTTAATACAGTAGGAATCAGAGGGCCCTGCTCCTTAGAGCTTACAATCTAAGAGGGAAGGTCAAGAGATACAAGAGGTAATAACTGTGGGTGATGTGCTGATTGAGAATATAAATGTACAGTTGTTAGGTGGGGGCCAGATAGGCTTCACTGAAGAGATGAGTTTTCAGGGATCGTCTGAAAGTGGATAAAGTAGGAGAAAATTGGACGGACTGGGGTAAAGCATTCCAGAGGATGGGAGAGGCTCTGGAGAAGTCCTGAAGGCGAGCATGGGATGAGGTGACAAGGGAGTTTTAGAGCAGGAGGTCTTGGGAGGGGCGAAGAGAATGATTAGGTTGGTATTTTGAGACTAAGTTAGTGATGTAGCTGGGAGCCAGGTTGTGGAAGTTTTAGCAAGTATCTTGAATTTCAATCTGTGACTGAGTGGCAGCCAATGGAGGGATTAGCAGAGGGGTATAGCAGACGCTGAGCGGTTTGTGAGGTGGATGAGCCTGGCAGCAGCGTTCATGATGGACTGAAGTGGGGATAGCCTATTTAGAGGTAAGCAGTAGATTTGCAGTAGTCGAGTCGGGAGATGACCAGGGAGTGGATTAGAAGCTTTGTGGTGACATTGGTTAGGAAGGGGCGTATCTTGGAGATTTTACGGAGGTTGAGGCGGCAGATTTTGGATAGCGATAGGATGTGGGGCCGAAAGGTTAGTTCAGAGTCCATGATTACACCTAGTTCCTTGGCGTGGGGGAACAAGTTGATAGTTGAGCCATTGATATTAACAGAGAAATCAGGGGAAGCGGCACCTGAGGGAGGAAATATCATGAGCTCGGTTTTGGATAGGTTGAGTGTGAGGAAGTGATGTGACATCCAGGCTGATATGTCTGCTAGTAAGTTGGTAATGCATGAGGAGACAATGGAGAGAGCTGGGGGGTGGAGATAGATTTGGGTGTCATCAGCGTAGAGATGATATTTAAAGCCATGGGAGGCAATCAACTGACCCAGGGAGGTGGTGTAGATTGAGAAAAGGAGAGGTCCAAGAGCAGAACCTTGGGGGACCCTAACGGAAGAGGAGAGGAGGAAGTAGAGTTGTAAGTGACACTGAAGGAGCGGTGGGATAGGTAGGATGACAACCAGTGAAGAGTACAGTCACGGAGACCAAAGGAGTGTAGTTTGAGGAGGAGAGGGTGGTCCACTGTGTCAAAGTCAGCAGAGAGATCTAGGAGAAGTAGTACAGAATAGTGTCCACTGGTTTTAGCCGTTAGTAGGTCATTTGAGAGTTTAGGGAGAGCAGTTTCCATGGAGTGTTGAGGGCGAAATCTAGACTGAAGGGGATCAAGAAGTTTATTCATGGTCAGATGGTCGCTTAGTCGGTTGTAGACCAGTCTTTCAAGAAGTTTGGAGGAGAAGGAGAGTAAGGAGATGGAACGTACGTTGTTAAGATTGGTGGGGTCCAGTGAGGGCTTTTTAAGTATGGGGGTGACTAGCGCATGTTTTAAAGAGTTTGGGAAGATGCCACAAGAGAGGGAGAGGTTGAAAATGTGAGTTAGAGAGTGTAGAATTGAGTCAGAGGGTGAGCGTAGCATTTGCGAGGGAGCAGGATACAGGGAGCAGGTGGTTAAATGAGTGTTAGATAAAAGTTTAGCAACCTCATTAATAGTAGCAGGGTTGAATGAGAGAAGTAATGATTGTATCTGTGGACATGAGGTGCTGCATGGGGGAGGTTTTTGCGCATTGGAGATCTCCTCATGACTTGTATCAATCTTAGTTTTGAAGTAATTGGTGATCTCCTGGACAGTAAGTGAGTTGATGGGTGGAGGAAGTGGAGGACATAGTAGAGTGTTGAAGGTAGAGAAGAGTTGACATGGACTGGATGAGAAGGTGTAAATGAGTGTGATAAAGTAGGTCTGTTTGGCAGTGTGAAGGCAGTAGTAGTATTTTAGGAGGGCAGATTTATATTGTGTGAAGTCTTCCTGGAACTTAGTCTTATGCCACAGACGCTCAGAAGCACGGCTATGTTTTATGAGACTTCTGGTGTCATCTGTTTGCCAGAGGTTAGGAGAAGCAGGAGGGTGAGGGAAGTAATGTGGGAATGTGATTTATATGAAGGGGCATATCTCAGAGTACTGGAGATTTTATCAGTATATGGATATAGAATGAGCAAGAGTTGGTAGGAGCAGTAGTAGGGAGAGGACAGAAGGCAGGGTGATATGTATAAGCAGGGGGGTGGAGAAGAGGGGCGAAGGTAAGAGAGTTTGAGGAGAGAGGACACAAGTGTCAGAAGCAGTGGTAGAGAGCGCATGTTACAGACTGGAAGGAGAACTTAATAGAGTGACAAGGTCACCTGCAGTCTGTTAGGTGCTTTCCAGTGAAGTTTTCTATATTTGTTTGCTTCGTGGAATCGCTGAAGTGCAGAGATTGAAGTGCATATCACTTGTAGAAAGAATCACTTAGAGATAGAAGCCTTAAAGCGGAGTTCCACCCTAAAGTGGAACTTCCGCTCATCGGATTCCTCCCCCCCTCCGGTGTCACAATTGGCACCTTTCAGGGGGGAGGGGGGTGCAGATACCTGTATAATACAGGTATCTGCACCCACTTCCGGGTACAGCTAGCCGCAGCTAGCCGCAGACTCCCCGCCCACCCCCGTTGTGTTGTGGGAAATACACAGTTCCCACAACACAACGGGGACCAGTGAAGACGCGCAGCACGACTCGCGCATGCGCAGTAGGGAACCGGGCAGTGAAGCGGCAACGCTTCGCTTCCTGATTCCCTCAGTGTGAATGGCGGCGGCAGCACCCGAGGATCGAGGGACGGCTCGGTCTCGGGTGCCGACATCGCTGGACCCCGGGACAGGTAAGTGTCCTTATTTTAAAAGTCAGCAGCTGCAGTATTTGCAGCTGCTGACATCTAATTTTTTTTTTTTTGGTGAAACACCACTTTAAGGATAGAAGCTCCTGGAATGTGCTCCCAAAGCTCCTGGAATGTGCTCCCCAAGCAATGTGCTGACCACTCAAGGATGCTCAAATTTATACTGTTATAAGGGTGAGGTGGAAGTTTGTTAATTGATTGAATATAAGAATGCCTAACAATCAAAGTGGACCTTTTGCTTCTAAAGTCAGAATAGCAAGAGGTCAGAGGCCAAGATAAGATCATCACATAAAACTTAGGTAAGATAGTCCAGAGCAACAAAAAACAACGTCATGGTTATGCACACAGGGCAACAGATAGAGAAGGCCACATACCAAAGACACATACACTGAGACAGCAAGCAGATTCCAACATAAAAATGCTCCTAAAAATTAAAAAAAAAAATTTTTACTTACCAGAAATGGCTGTTCCTAGGCAGATCATCCTAATCTGCCACTTCCTACTCCGCGGTGATCTTCATTCTTCTCTTCCTCGCATTGTCTTCTGGGGAATGGGGCGCGCTGTGTTCTGGGGACTGTGTGTGTCCCAGAACACAGCCGGCCATTCACAAAGCGCAGCATGACTCACGCATACGCAGTAGGAAACGGGCAGTGAAGCCTCAAGGCTCCACTGCCTGTTTCCCTTAGTTCGAATGGTGACGCCGGGACCTGATCCGATGGACGGATCGGCCTCGGGCGGCCGACATCGCGGGCACCCTGGACAGGTAAGTGTGCTTATTAAAAGTCAACAGCTACAGTGTTTGTAGCTGCTGACTTTTAAAAATGTTTTTTTTCAGCTGGACCTCCTCTTGAAGTTCTAATTGATAACTATGATGGCAGAGTAATTTGATTTATGGGCATCCCATATACCCCTTTCACCAACCAAGTTGTATCCCCCCAATAAACAAAAACAAAACAAAGCAAATGACTGTTCATTGTCTAAGAGGTGATATATGAAGGTCTGGCAGCGGGGTGATTTGTTAGATGTTAGTAACTAGTGGCAACACACCGCTACGGGTAGAAATCTGCATCTTTTTTATATAACAGACACTGGGACACATAATGTTATTTTACAGAGGGGATTGTATTTTTATACTGTAGTTAGAGAGCAGAGCTGCGGATGACAGAGGCACGTAAACTGACCACGGTGTTAGGGCTCAGCAGCCATAATAAACCGTGGTCAGTTTACAGGGGGGGGGGCAGAACCAGGATCAGCCAAGTTTTTTAGGTTATACAAGGGGCCAAATTACACAGCACAAGCACTGCGCTGTATAACATCCTTTAAAGAGGAGTTCCACCTGAGGTCCAGTCAAAAAAAAAAAAAAATTAAAAGTCAGCAGCTACAAATACTGCAGCTGCTGACTTTTAATTGGACACTTACCTGTCCCAGAGTCCAGCGATGCGGGGGATCGAAGCCCTGCTCGCCTCCCCCTCCGTTCAGCGGCGCCGGCATTGCAGCTGTGGCGCCGGGCTGTGGCTTCACAGCCTGGCACCCACTGCGCATGCGCGAGCGGCGCCGTGATTGGCCGCTCAGTCACCTGGGACCTGTAATGGGGCCCAGATGATTGACAGGAGGGAGGGAGCAGAGCTGAGCCCTTCCTGTGCCGAGGGGGAAGTGATGTCACCAGCCCAGGCACTGGAAGAGGCAGACTATGAGGGACCCCCTAGCAACAGGCATTTAGAGGTAAGTAAAAAAAAATATCCAAATGTTTTTTTGTATTTTTTTTTAGGATTTTTCATGTAGTTTTTTTTTTCTGGGGTGGAACCCCACTTTAGGAAACCGGATCCATTGTTTTTTTTGGGGTAACAAACACTTTCAATTCCCCAGAATACCACACATCACTAGTTGTTACTTTAGCCCTAGTTCACACTGTCAGATTGCATGTGATTCGCACCGGAATTGCACCGCATTCCTGTGCAAATCACATGCGATTCTGTGTGGAACGATTTGAGCCATTCATTCAAATCGCACCGCATTTGCATGAAAAAGGTGCTGGCAGCTTTTTTTTTTTACATTGGAACTGGATGAATGAACACCCATGCGATCCAGTTTAGGCAAACACACTGTTTTGTGAGCTGCTTATGGGGTGTCGCTAATGTTTAATTGACACCCACAGCAGATCACATGAACACAATGCGATTGCTATGTGGTGCGGGAAACGCACAGGAATTGCTGAGTTTCCCGCATTGCATCAGTGTGAAGCAGCCAGGGCTTAAAGGAAGCTGCTATTGAAAATGACCTTTGAAATGAAATGATCATGTTTAAGCTTCCATGAGATTTTAGTGATTTCTGTATTAAATATGTTTTTTTGGTGGATAAGGAAATCATCGCTATCATCTACAAACCAGGAATTGGAAATCGCTCCTGTTTCCAATAGAGTGTTGATTTCTAACCAATGTCTGTCCTTCTAGACATACAGATAAAGCAGAACCCAGATCAAAGTTAGCAGCTGCATCATCTTCTAACATTGGCTGTCATATCGCATTAATCATAACTTTAAAATGGCTGCGAGGATAACAATTCAACTTGCAGGGAACGTGTTAACTAGGACAAAACAAACTTTTTTTTTCCGGTTTCGATGACATGTGTTAATTTGTATCCTGTCCCTAAAGTACTCTCCAGCCGCTGTTCCGTCAGATTCGGCGACCCGTCGGAATGTGTAACGAAAGTGACGTTTCGTCGCCGCCATCTTGCTACACCCCGCACCCGTCCACAGTAAGGATACACTGAGAAGGGGCAAGCGGCCATCTTGTTACACCCACTGGAATTTTACATTTTACACTTCTTTATAACAGTAAACTGAGGTTATATAGTGAAATATAGAACTTAGAACTCCTACTGAATGTTTAGATGTTGAATTTTAAAAGCAGCCAACTTCTGTCAGATTAGCAAACATGTGAGGTGAGCAGGCTTGCCGCTGCTTTTAAAATTCAAGATCGAAACAGTCAGATGGAGTTCTAAGTGCGTATTTCACTATACAAACTTAGTTTACTGTTATAAATAAGTGTAAAATGCAAACCCCTGGGGGGTGCAAGAAGATGGCCGCTTGCCCCCTTCTCAGTGTATTCTTACAGTGGAGAAGTGCGGGGTGTAGCAAGATGGCGGCGATGAAACGTCACTTTCGTTACACATTCTGACGGATCGCCGAATCTGACGGAACACCGCTCACAAGTTGCTTTGAGCAGAGACAGGAGAAAAAGTTACAACGTAGTCAGCGATTGGCTAAGACGCTTGTAGGCTGCCAAGCAGGGAGAATGCGCATGACTATTGGTTAGGGCGTTTCACTGCTGATGTCATTTGGGTATTTCCGCAGCGCTGTAAGGGATTGTCTATCAATGCTTGTAAGGGGGCGTGGGCACAAGCAAGGAAGAGTGGATTTGGGTAAACTAAACAGCGAACGTAAAGGCTTGCTGGAAAACGTACCGGGAGAAAAGTTGTGCGCTGTACGGGGCTCTGTACGGTCTAGTCAGAGGGAGTGACTGACACCGGGAGCTGAAATGGACGGTAAGAGCGGCTGGAGAAGTACAAGTGTGGGAAGGCTGGGGACGGGCCCGGGGAGGATGGGAAGCTGTGGAGTCCCGGGGTTGTTATTAATGATATGGAATGACTACAATTCATGGTGTATACAGAGCAATACAGACACTGGCAGGGCTGACACCTCACCACAGGCGGCACAAGACTCCTTATCCTGGGAACAAGTCGTAAAGTGGTTGTATAGTCTTTTTTTTTTTTTACTTTTGCCTACAGGTAAGTCTATAATAAGGCTTTTACTTTTACCTACAGGTAAGTCTATAATAAGGCTTTTATAATAAGGCTTACCTGTAGGTAAAAGAATATCTCCTAAACCTGTATGGTTTAGGAGATATTCCCCTCGCAATGAGCCGGTGACTTCAGCGGCGCATGCGCTCCGGGGATTCTCGGCTGAAAGTCCCGCAGACTTCGGACCTTGCCGGAAAGAAAGTGAGGACATCGCGGCTCCAGCCACTCACGGCGCCAGAGCCGCGATACCCGGAAAACACGCCGAGGGAAAATGTCAGATCCCTCGGTGTGGACTGGGCGAGATATCGGCGCCTCGTTCTAAGGTAAGTATTTCATAATGAGCTAGTATGCGGTGCATACCAGCTCATAATGCTTTTTCCCTTACAGGTGTAAAAAAAAAAAGTCAGCGGGTTTACTACCGCTTTAATCTAGTCATGGCAGGCCTGAGGAGGAGCATGTACACCCCGATGGGGGGATATATATCCCGATCAGCCATAACTTTATGACCACCCACCGAATATCCAGTAGGTCCCTCGTTTGCTGCCAAGACAGCCCTGACCCGTCAAGGTGTGGACATCACTAGACCTCTGAAAGCCGTAGTAAATTCCACATTTTTTTTATGTACAGGTAAGTCTCCGTTTAGGAGATATTTACTTTGGTGGCCGCCAGGGATGGCACCGGCGCATGCCCGCTGCACTTTCAATGGATGGCACGCCGTTCACTGAGAGGGTAGCACCGCAGCCATGACTCCCTCACGCATGTATGGGAGTGACGTCATCACGGTTCCGCCATTCAAACGATTGGAGCCCGGGAACCTGGAAGGAAGACCAAGTGAAGATGGAAGCCCAGCACACCGCTGGAGGGCTTCGTTTTAAAGGAGAATTTCACCTTTTCATAAAATAAATAAGGCTGCTTTTCACACTGGAAGCGCAGGCTGTTAGCGGTAAAGTGCTGCTCATTTTAGCGGCGCTTTTGCATCACTAGCGGGGAACTGTTAACCCCAAAGAAGGGATTAAAAATTCCCGCGTTGCGGCGCTGCAGAATTGCTTTTCAGGTGCTTCGGGAGCGCTGTTCATTCATTACAATGGGCCGCGCTCCCAAACCGCCCCAAAGATGCAGCTTGCATGACTTTTTCTAATGTCCTGCAAATGCACTGGCTGGGTGTGAAAGCACCCATTGCAATGAATGGGAGGCAGTTTTCAGGCGCTATTGGTAGTGTTAAAACACCTGAAACCTGCCTCAGTGTGAAAGGGGTCTAAATGCAATTTTTTTTTTAAATGCAAAAAGAGTGCTTTTTTTTTTCTAGGGAGCCTGCAGAGGATTGCACCTGCGATCAGCAGATCATGGGTGCAATACAGGGATCCTGCAGACTCTCAAGATAGCTGTATGACTGTATCTTGTTGGGGCAAGTAGTTACTTGAGAGCAGGAAGAATCCATCAACTACAAAGGAGCTCTCAATAAGCTTTGGGGCGCTGGTGAACTACAAGTGGTCATTTACAATGGCTGACAGTAGTTGTAGTTCATTAATTCACAGGAAACTGTGAATGAATGATGCAGGTGGGGGGAGAAGGTTGCTGTCACAGAGCAGGGGAGATCGGTGGAATTGGTGGCAGGAGCTGGAACATGTTACACCCTAAATACGGGTGTAACATGTTCCAAAAGGTAAACTTATCCTTTAAGGTAAGTCTGTCCTAATGTGCTAGTATGCAATACATACTAGGACATTATCCTGTAGAGGGCTTTCCCCTTTTTTTTTTTTTTTTTTTTTTTTCCTTTTTTTTTGTTTATCGGTTTACTACCGCTTGAAGGTATGCTGTGGTATCTGGCACCAAGCTATCAGTAGCAGATCCTTTACATCCTGTAAGTTGTGAGGTGGGGCCATTAGACTTGTTTCGTCAGTATATCCTACAGATGCCCAATTTGGGTTAAAGTCTGGAGAATTTGGAGGCCAAATCAACATCTCAAACTCATTGTGTTCTGCAAACTATTCTTGAACCATTTTTGCAGTGTGGCAGGGTGTATTCTCCTGCTGAAAGAGGCCACTGCCATCAGGGAATACTGTCTCCATGAAGGAGTGGACTCGGTCACAAACAATGTTTAGGTAGGTCTGGAGAATTTGGAGGCCAAATCAACATCTCAAACTCATTGTGTTCTGCAAACTATTCTTGAACCATTTTTGCAGTGTGGCAGGGTGTATTCTCCTGCTGAAAGAGGCCACTGCCATCAGGGAATACTGTCTCCATGAAGGAGTGGACTCGGTCACAAACAATGTTTAGGTAGGTCTGGAGAATTTGGAGGCCAAATCAACATCTCAAACTCATTGTGTTCTGCAAACTATTCTTGAACTATTTTTGCAGTGTGGCAGGGTGTATTCTCCTGCTGAAAGAGGCCACTGCCATCAGGGAATACTGTCTCCATGAAGGAGTGGACTCGGTCACAAACAATGTTTAGGTAGGTGGTATGTGTCAAGTAAAATCCACATGAATGCTGAACCCAAGGTTTCCCTGCAGAACATTGTCCAAAGCATCACACTGGCTTTGCCAGCTTGCCTTGTTCCAGGGTGGATTTGATTTAAATCGCTAGTAAAAAGGCTTGATTTAACCGCTTCCCGACCTGCGCACGCCAATTTACGTTGGCAGAATGGCACTGGTAGGCAAAAGGGCGTACAGGTACATCCATTTAAGAAGTGGCGCTGCGCGCCCGCCGCGTTCTCCATGACCGCGGGTTCCGCAGACTCGATGTCTGCCGGGTGCCCACGATCGTGTCACGGAGAGTTAGAAGGGGGAGATGCTTTTGTAAACAGCATTTCCCGTTCTGCCTAGTGACAGGACAGAGATCACTGCTCTGTCATCGAGAGCAGTGATCGCTGTCATGTGTGTTGATGCCCCTCCCCCCACAGTTAGAATCACTCCCTAGGACACGCTTAACCCCTTCATCGCCCCCCTAGTGGTTAACCCCTTCACTGCCAGTGTCATTTACACAGTAATCGATGCATTTTTATAGCACTGATTGCTGTATAAATGACAATGGTCCCAAAATAGTGTCAAAAGTGTCCAATCTGTCCGCCAAAATGTTGCAGTCCCGATAAAATCGCAGATCCCCACCATTACTAAAAAAAAGAAAAATTAATAAAAATGCCATAAAGCTATCCCCTTTTTTGTAGACGCTATAAATTTTGCACAAACCAATCAATATATGCTTATTGCAATATTTTTGGTAAAAAAAAAAAAAATGTAGAAGAATACATATCAGCCTAAACTGTGGAAAATAATAATTTTTTTAATATATTTTTTGGGGGATATTTATTATAGTAAAAAAAATTGCATTTTTTTTTTTTCAAAATTGGCGCTTTTTTTGTTTATAGCGCAAAAATAAAAACCGCAGAGACGATCAAATACCACCGCGCAATTGTCAGTTAAAGTGACGCAGTGCTGTATCGCAAAAAGTGCTCTGGTCAGGAAGGGGTAAATTCTTCCGGGGCTGAAGTGGTTAAATCATAATTTTTTAAAGGGCAGCTATCATCTGTCCCACAGCAGCTCCTCCTCTGAACTTTAATGGGACAGCTTGTGATGAAGCAATCGCACAACAAGGTGAGGGATGTGGCAGCAGCAGGTGAGTGGATGCCCTCTAACAAGCGCTGCCATGATGGATCTGAAATGACAGGTGCTCTTTAAATGTAAGGACTCATTCTTGCTAGTAGTTAGAATCTTTAAATGCTTCAGGGCTGCCCACTGCACATTTACTTCGGCAGGGTGGCCCGGCTACGTGAAACAACGTACCGGCACGTTGTTTCCACCTTGGGGTATGGGGCGCGCGCCGCCGGCGACCCACTGTGATTGGACACAGCGGAGCCAATCAGGTCACCTTCTTCCATTGCTTTGTGGGCCAGTTCTGATGCCCAATGTAGGCACTTTTGGACACAGGTCAGCATGGGCACCCTGACTGGTCTGTGGCTACGCAGCCCCATACACAACAAACTGTGTTGCCCATGTTTCTGCTTTCAACACATCAACTTCAGGGACAAAATGTTTACTTGCTGCCTGATATATCCCACTGACTTCAGATGCCATTGTAACAAGATAGTCAGTGTCATTCACTTAACCTGTCAGCGGTCATAAAGTTGGGGTGTGTGTTTGTGTGTTAGAAGGCTGGCCAGTGGCCAGCCTGTATTTGTGGGAGGAGTCTGAGGGGTACATATCCCTCCTCCCCTGGCTGATCCAGTGTTTGCCTTGCTTTCAGGGTTACCGGTCACTTCCGGTTTTGGCAGAGCGGCGGCCGGCTGCAGCAGTCTCGTGGTGGTCCCTCTCCCGGGGCTCACGCCGGGCAGCATTGGAGGGGGGAGCCGGTTGCCTATCCATCAATCCACCTACTTTTCCGGTTCTCATCCAGCATCTCAAAGGGGGGGCTGCATCATCCGCTTCTGTCGGGCAGCACCCACTTCTCCCGGGCTAACGCCGGTATCATTGGGGCAGGGCCCACGCTGGCATCCGAGGGGGGGGGGGCATGCACACACTCCTCACAAGGTCACGCTGGCAGCAAGGGGAGGGCTGTTCAACAATTCTCCCGGGGTCACGCTAGTAGCATGGGGGGGCTGTTGACATAACTCTTCCTGGGTCACACTGGCAGCATGGGGGGGTGGCCACCAATTCTTCCCGGCTCGCGCTGGCATCATCATGGGGGGGTCTGTTCACCTAGGTCACGCTGGCAGTATGGGGGGGCGGGCATCCACCAATTCTCCCGGGCTCACGCTGGCATCATCATGGGGGGGTCTGTTCCCCTAATTCTCCTGGGGTCACGCTGACAGCATGAGGGGGGGGTCTCTTCACCTAATTCTTCCGGGGTCACGCTGGCAGCATGGGGGGGGCATCCACCAATTCTCCCGAGCTCACGCTGGCATCATGGGGGAGTCTGTTCAACTATTCTCCAGGAGTCACGCTGGCAGCATTGGGGTGGGTACCAATTCTCCCGTGCTCATGCTGGCAGCATATGGGGGGGCACTAATTCTCCCCGGCTTGCGCTGGCAGCATGGGAGGGGGCTCACACCAATTCTCCTGGGCTCACGCTGGCATCATGGGGGGTGAGGGCATTCACCAGTTTTCCCGGTCTCGCGCTGGCATCATCGGGAGGGGGGGGTCTGTTCCCATAATTCTCCTGGGGGCATGCTGGCAGCATGGGGGGGGTCGTCTGTTCACCTAATTCTCCCGGGGTCACGCTGGCAGCATGGGGGTCGTCTGTTCACCTAATTCATTCCATTAATTTAGTTGATTTCCTGTTGGGTGGAGACCCTGGTTACCACCCAAGGATCTGTAATCCCTCTCGGGGTGTGTGTTAAGCTATATATATATATATACACACACACGTTATTTGTTGCGGACATTGTCGCCAAAGTGCACCTGTACCGGGATGGTTGATACAGAATAATTTTTGTGATACACAGGATCCTCTTCTGTGGATCTGGCTGGTTTCAGAAAATCCCTCCATTTGCAGTCCAAATGTAGATGAGCGAATCATTGTACGTGTCTCACTCCCTGTTTAGTCAAGGAAAACGATGAGCTGCTCATTGTCTTGACAACACCTGGAAATTAAAGCCTTACTCCGGACAAAAAAGCTTCCCATGCAGTGGGACTGTGCCTGCACTGCATGGATCGACTGCTTATTTTTGTCTAGGGCAGGGGTGTCCAATTTTTTGACCTTGCTGGATAACATTGGAAGAAGAGGCATTGTCTTGGGCCACACATAAAATACATTAACAATAAAGATAGCTGATGAGTAGAAAGTCTACGTCCTTGGGTTGAAGTGGTTATACGAGGACCATAGCTGCAGTCATGACCCCATAATTTGTCCTTTTCAGCTGGAGATGTTGAATCATTTAAAAGCAATTTCCTGAGGCTCGGAACTTCCACAATCGTCACTCATCACTATGGTCTAAAACTGGAAGCGAAGAGGGTTTTGACACTTTTGGTTTCACTCAGATGTAAACAAGCCGGTACTGGCGTGTGAAAGCATCTGGTCAAACCAAGGGCCTAGGAGAGATCTGGGTTTCAAAGCCAGCCTTCTGCGCATGCATGAGCTGGGCTGTGCTTTGCTAATGGTCTCTCAACCTTCTGGGACCTGTAATGTGTCCCAGACCTACCTATCAAAACTGGGTAATGGGATGACCTAAAGCGTAAACTTCCCCTTTAACTTCCTGTCTTGGATATACAATCAGTTGTCCCTGTTGGGAGATTTCCCCCCACCTCTTGCTGTTATGACCGTTTCCCCTTACTTTCCTCTCTATGACTGTGGTTGCCAGGGCATATAGAGGTTTTTAATCTCCACAGCAGGGGCATGAACTGTAGCAAAAACCTTAGCAGTGTTCTGTATTCAAACTCCTAAAAGGTTTTCCTTTATGTACAGGTGAAAGTGATAGAATTAAAAACTTTATTTTTTTTTAATACCAAACTTGTTATACATGCCTGCTCTGTGTAATGGATTTGCACATTGGAGTGGCCCAATCCTTTTCTTCTGGGGTCCCTTGCCATCTCTCCTGCCTTCTTGGTGTACCGCTATAGGAAGTAGTTTTTTATTGTGGTACACCTGCAGGATCGATCCTGAGTTACGCTGCCTGCATTTATAGACGCAGACAACACAACTCTGCCCTACCCCCTGCTTCTTCACCATAGTATTTGACTGACAGCAGTGGGAGCCAATGACTCCCCCTGCCTCATTAATGCCTGTGAGTGTGGGGAGTGCTGCTACAGATGGGCACAGGGCTGGATCGAGTGAGGGTAAGTATAAGGGGGGGTGACATTACTACCTAAAAATGTTTCCGTAATGCAGGGAATGTATGAACCACTTTAATACCAGGCACTGTCGCCCCTTCCTGCCCAGGAAAATGTTCAGCTTTCAGCGCTGTCGCACTTTGACAATTGCGCAGTCATGCAACACTGTACCCAAACAAAATTTTTTATCATTTTCTTCCCACAAACAGAGCTTTCTTTTGGTGGTATGTTTGATCACCTCTTGGTTTTTATTTTTTGCTAAACAAACTAAAGACCGAAATTAATTAAAAAAAAAAAATTTTTGTCAAATCTTTGTTTTCTCATTCACTGATGAGCGTCTGTGACGAGCACTGACAGGCGGCTGTGACGGGTGTTACTGCTGGGCTCTGGCACCGACAGTATTTTATTGGGGCACTGCTGGCAGCTGTTGGGCACTGATTGGCAGCTGATGGGGGGGCTGTGCTGATAATAAATGTGCTGATTATCAGCACAGATCCCCCGCTCTGACGGGGAGAGCCGCAATCAGCTCTCCCTGTCGGCGCAAACCAAGGAATGCCGCTTACCAGCACTTCCTGGTTCATGCGATGATCAGCTATGATTGGTCATAGCTGATCACGTTGTAAGAAGCCTCTGATAGAGGCTCCTTACCACGATCAGAGACACACTGCACTCTACAATCGCTGCATGTTATGCTGCTGGACGTCATATGATGCCCAGTCAAGATAACGGAAGCACCGGCCGTTAATCTGCTATAGGCCGGGCGGGAAGTGGTTAAGGTAAAACATTTTTAGGGTTTTAGAACCACTTTAAGCAGCTCAAGAGCGTGCCTTAAGTTTCCCAAATCTGAAAAGTATGTCAATTTCAGACATATGACCGTTTAGATGTGTAGCCTGTTCCTACCAGAAAGATACTGTGGCAGGGCAGCCTGGCTGCGCAAAATCATGTACCTGTATGTGATTTTGTGTACGCGGTGTAGGGAGCTCCCGCAATGATTGGACACAGCGGGAGCCAATTGGCGTGTCCAGCGACCTGCTGATCGTTCTGTGGAGAGACTGAGCAGCGGTGTGCCTATGTAAGCAAGGCAAACCGCTGATCTGTTATGGAGCAAAGGAGAGATCGTGGGGTTCATTTACTAAAGGCAAATTCACTGTGCACTGGAAGTGCAGTCGCTATAGACCTGAGGGGGACATGCAAGTAAAATAAAAAAAACTGCATTTTTGCTTGTATGTGATTGGATGATAAAATCAGCAGAACTTCCCCTCATTTCAGATCTACCCCTCAGATTTAGAGCGACTGCACTTATGGTGCAAAGTGGATTGTCTTTAGTAAATCGACCCCTTGGTGTCAGATTTGTCCTCCGCATTGTCGCAGTCCCATTAAAAATCACTGATCGCCGCCATTACTAGTAAAAACAATAAAAAAATAAAGTCCCTAAATATATACAATAGATTTTGGATGCTGTAACTTTTGCACAAACCCATCAATATATGCGTATTGGGACTTTTTACCAAAAATATGTAGCAGAATACATATTGGCCTAAATTGAGGAAGAAACTTGATTTGTTTTTTGTTTTTATTCTTATTTTTTTATTTTATTTATTGGGAATGTTTTGTAGCAGATAGATGAATGTGGGCGGCACAGTGGAGTAGTGGGTAGCACTCTTGCCTAGCAGTAAGAAGGGTTGCTGGTTCAAATCCCAACCACAACACTACCTGCCTGGAGTTTGCATGTTCTCCCTGTGCCTGCGTGGGTTTCCTCCGAGTACTCTGGTTTCCTCCCACACTCCAAAGACATGCTGGTAGGTTAATTGGCTTCTGTCTAAATTGGCCCCTGTATATGAATGTGAGTTGGGGACCTTAGATTGTAAGCTCCTTGAGGGTAGGGACTGATGTGAATGTACAATGTATATGTAAAGCGCTGCGTAAATTGATGGCGACTTATAAGTATCTTAATAATGGATATAATATTATATATTTATATATGAGTTGCTCAAATACCACCAAAAGAAAGCTCTAATTATGGGGGAAAAAAAAAGAACATCAATTTTAATTGAGCACAGTGTCGCACGACCGCGCAATTTTCAGTCAAAGCAACGCAGTACCATATTGCAAAAAATGGCTTGGTCAGGAAGTGGGTAAACTTTCAGAGCTGAAGTGGTTAAGGGCCCATTTACACTAGAAACTATATGTTTACGGAACGCTTTTGCATGCACAGTGACATGCATTTCCATTTGTAATGCATTTTTCTTAAGCTTGCATTTCATTTGAGGTCACTTTTTGTCTTTGAGCTTTTATGTGTATTGAAATTTACATAAGACCTAGCACTTGGTTTAAATTAATAAACGACTACTGCACCTGAAAACTCCTGAATACTACACCCAAAATAAAACCACGCCAATATACGTTGGCAAAATGGTTCGTTCCTGCGAATCGCTGTATGGGTATGTCTGTACCCTTTTTTTTTTTTTTTTTGCGTGGCTGGTAGGCGCGATTGCCTACCGATATGCGATATGCAGTTAACTCTCTAGCCACCAAACTCTCACTCTGACAGGCATCAGTTAAAAGCAAGAAAGGAGAAGCCACATAAGCAAAATTTTAATATGACGGTTATTGCACTTGTATATGGAAGAAATAGGGCAAGCGGTATGACAATCCAGACTGCACGGCCGCGGGACCTGCTGGCGCACCTGTGCATGTTGACGTCACAGATTCGTTATATGGTTTTATGTGTACTGCATTGCAGTGCATTTACATGCATGTATGAGCATTTCTGTGCAAAAAGTGCAGCCTGCTTTACTTTTTATTTATTTTTTTTCACTGCACTAATTTAAACTTTGCGATACGATAATAGGTCAAAAATGCATCCCACTGAATATGAATGGGCCTAAAAGACTCTTGGAAAGTGGACAAAACGTTTAAGCTCCTTTTTCATATGCAGCGGGGTCCACTTTGCTCAGCAGGGGATCCTTGAGCAGCATATCCCCTGTGGGATTGGAGCCAAACAGGATGTAGATCAGTGTTTTGACATCCCTGGGATACCTTACAGGAGCAGGCAGTTGCACACTGATGGGAAGTGTCCATGAACTACTTGGAGAGCTTAACAGCGTCCTAGTAGTTCATTGAGAACTACAGTTGTGCTCATAAGTTTACATATCCTGGCAGAATTTGATTTCTTGGCCATTTTTAGAGAATATGAATGATAACACAAAAACTTTTCTTTCACTCATGGTTGGTGTTTGGCTGAAGCCATTTATTATCAATCAACTGTTTTTACTCTTTTAAAATCATCATGGCAACAAACTACCTAAATTACCCTGATCAAAGTTTACATACCCCAGTTCTTAATACTGTGTATTGCCCCCTTTACCACTAATGACAGCTTGAAGTCTTTTGTGGTATTTGTGGATGAGGCTCTTTATCTTCTCAGATAGTAAAGCTTCCCATTCCTCTTGGCAAAAAGCCTCCAGTTCCTGTAAATTCTTGGGCTGTCTTGCATGAACTGCACGTTTGAGATCTCCCCAGAGTGGCTCAATGATATGGGGGTCAGGAGACTGAGATGGCCACTCCAGAACCTTCACTTTATTCTGCTGTAGCCAATGACAGGTCGACTTGGCCTTGTGTTTTGGACCATTGTCATGTTGGAATGTCCAAGTACATCCCATGAGCAGCTTCCTGGCTGATGAATGCAAATGTTCCTCCAGTGTTTTTTTGATAACATGCTGCATTCATCTTGCCAACAATTTTGACCAAACTTCCTGTGCTTTTTTATTGTAGCTCACACATCCATAAAACATCAGCGATCCACCTCCGTATCCTTTTTTTTTTTTTTTTAAACATAGGCCTTGTTGACTTCTCTCCAAATGTAGCGTTTATGGTTATGGCCAAAAAGCTCAATTTTGGTCTCATCACTCCAAATGTCTTTGTGCCAGAAAGTTTGAGGCTTGTCTCTGTGCTGTTTGGCGTATTGTAGGGCTGCAACTAACGAATATTTTCATAATCGATTAGTCAGCCGATTATTGTTTCGATTAATCGATTCAGTTAATAACCTTAAAAAAAGTGTGATGTATAATTTAGTTAATGTGTACAGTTTTTAAAAAAAAATATCATTTATTCTTAAATATCTCTATGCAGTGGTAAATATAAATAACCAACTATATGGTTAGGGAGCAAAATATCAAATCCACTCTGAGCATAACAGATAGAAGAGATATACTGTATATACTATTTGAGGAGATATAATATTAGAGCAGATATACTGGATATACTGTATATACGGTACTATTAAAAGGGTGAATCTGGTAAATATCATCAGACTCAGTGATCAAATTTTTTATTAAAAACAAAAACAATGTCTTCCTTCAAAAAAAATGTCATTTTAAGAACGTTCGTTCTTTCATTCAGTGAATGTACAAAGATTTTTTTGTCTGAATATTCTCGTCCGAAAATTGATCGGTGTGGCCAGCATGAGGCTCAGTACACACCTATGCAGTTTGCTTTTCATCTGTTTCTGCAGTGCTTTTGCTGTGCGTTTTGATTTTTGTGCACGTGATTTTGCTGCGATTTGCATTTTTTTCATTTTTTTTTTGGCAATTTGTTGTTGGGCAGATTAAGAAACCCATATTGCTGCAAAAACTCATTACATGCTTTTCTTCAGCTTCTCTATTAAAGTATATTGAACCAAAAAAAGCACCGTTTTGCGTGAACGTGTCCCATAGGAAACAATGTAAATAAACTGTAGTGCATTTCTGCAAAAAGCACCAAAAAACACATAGATGTGAACCAGGTCTAAGATGTTTAGTAACATAATGGGGTGAAAAAAACTAAAATTAGCCTTTTATAGTACTAAAAAGCAGATAATCACTACTGTAAAGGGGTTAATTTTTTTAGTGTAGAACAGTGAAAGTGATATTTACAGTAGCGATTATTTGCTCTTTTTGTACTATAAAGGACTAATTTTATTTATTTATTTATTTATTTTTTTAACCCCATTATGTTACTGGCTGATTAATCGATTATGAAAATCGTAATCGATTTCATAATCGATTAGTTGTCACTTAATCGATTAGTTGTTTCAGCCCTAGCGTATTGTAAGCAGGATACTTTGTCGCATTTGCCTAGTAGTGGCTTTCTTCTGGCGACTCGACCATGCAGCCCATCTTGCTTTAAGTGCCTCCTTATTGTGCATCTTGAAACAGCCACACCAAATGTTTTCAGAGAGTCCTGTATTTCACCTGAAGTTATTTGTAATCAGAGTCTTCACTTAGAAATGCGAAAATCCTAACTACCAAGACCTGAGGTGTGCCTTGGCCTAGCTGGTCAGTATGCCTAAAAGAGGGCATACCCTGAATAAATATGTATGAAATGTAAATGAAATGATGAAAGTATGGGGGAACAGGTGGGTCGTTCAAACCTCTTTGTGTCAACAGGCCGAAATCACCAGGGTGTGTAAACTTTTTTGATCAGGGTCATTTGGGTAGTTTCTGTTGCCATTATGATTTTAACAAGAGTAAACAGTTGATTTGATGATAAATGCTTCAGCCAAACACTAACCATGAGTGAAAAATGTTTGTTATCATTCGTATTCTCTGAAAAATGGACATGAAATCATAAATTCTGCCAGTGTACGTAAACCTTATGAGCACAAATGTATAAGCCGAAAGCCTCAAAGGCTTTTGCTACGTGTGGTTCTCGCATTCACAGGGACCTGTGATTGCATGATATGGGCGCAGATGTCACAACGGGCGATCGGGGGGGGGGGGGGGAATTGAATGGGCAGCGCTGCTGAAGCGGCCAAAAAGTAATTTGGCAGCGGCGCTACACGGGTGCATTTAACCCTTTCTTCGGCCATTAGCAGGGGTTAAAAGCGCCCCACTAGCCGCCAAAAAGCGCCGCTTTACCCCTAATGCCTGACGCAGCTCAGTGTAAAAGGGCTCTAAGAAAATCGGTCCAGTGGACCACTGAATACAGAAAGTAGGCCTGAACCATTTAAAGACCAGGCCTCTTTTTCAGACGCAGTGTTTCCAAGTTAAAAACAAGTTTTTTTGCTAGAAAATTACTTGGAACCCCCAAATATTATACATTTTTTTTTCCTAACACCCTAGAGAATAAAATGGCGGTCATTGCAATACTTTTTGTCACACCGTATTTACGCAGCGGTCTTACAAGCGCACTTTTTTTGGAAAAAAAAACACTTTTTTGAATAAAAAAATAAGACACCAGTAAAGTTAGCCTAATTTTTTTTTTTTTTGTGAAAGATATGTTACGGTGAGTAAATTGATACCCAACATTTTACGCTTCAAAATTGCGCCTGCTCGTGGAATGGCATCAAACTTTTACCCTTAATCTCCATAGGCGACGTTTAAAAATTTTACAGGTTGCATGTTTTGAGTTACAGAGGAGGTCTAGGGCTAGAATTATTGCTCTCGCTCTAACGATTGCGGCGATACCTCACATGTGTGGTTTGACCACCGTTTTCATATGCGGGCGCTACTCATGTATGCGTTTGCTTCTGCGCGTGAGCTTGTCGGGATGGGGCGCTTTAAACTTTTTTTTTTTTTTTTTTTTCTTATTTATTTTACTTTGATTTTATTTATTTTTTTCTCTGTTTAAAAAAAGAAAGAAAAAAAAATTGGGTCACTTTTATTCCTATTACAAGGAATGTAAACATCCCTTGTAATAGAAAAAAGCATGACAGGTCCTCTTAAATATGAGACCTGGGGTCAAAAAGTCCTCAGATATCATATTTAGACTTAAATGCAGTGTAAAAAAAAAAAAAAAAAAATTGTCGTCATTTGAAAAAATGACAACAGAAAAATGGCCCTTTAAGACGTATGGGCGGAAGTGATGTTTTGACATCGCTTCCGCTCTGCTATAGTATGGAGATGGGTGGGGGCCATCTTCCCCTCACTCTCCATACCCAGCCACGGACAGGTCCCGATCCCCTCTGCCGATGCCGAGGGCGCGGGAGAGGGGGTGACCCACCCCTCTCCCGCAGTCGATAACGGTGATCTCGTGGCGAATCCGCCACAGAGACCACCATTATCGTAAACAGAAACGCCGGCTGAAAAGATGGATACCTCGGTTGTGGCAGCAGCTGCTGCTGCCGTTACCGAGATCCATCTTTAAACTGCCGACGTATATGTACAGGAGCCCGTCGTCAAGTGGTTAAAGAATACCCTTACCCTAAATAAAAACATTTTCCTCCTCTCCCCTCCCCTCTCTCCCCCTGATTTTGGAGGATCTGGGCTGCTCTGTGCAAAGCCACTGCAACAGAGCAGGTAAGTAGAACATGTTTGTAAAGCCTTGTTTGTTATTTTTATAGAAAAAAAAAAAAAAAAAATCATTTAAAAAAAGTCATAAGATCAGTAGTTTCCTCCTGAGGCAGGGCTGTGGTGTGTTTGGTGTGTTGTGTTTTTTTTTTCCCATAAGGCTGCATTCACACCTGAGCATTTCGTTTTCAGGCAGAAAGTCGTGCGTTTTTTCTGTGATTTTTGCACAGTTCAAAAGGTCACCAATGTGAAAACCTCCTGTAATCTGCTCAAAAAGAAGCTGAAAATGCTCACGTGCAAATGCAGCCTAAAGCCTAACTTCACCAAAAATATTTTTGCTTATACCTCCCCCCAATCCAGGGTCACACCCCATATGGCAGCAGGTTGGCTCTCCTGTGCAAATCGCCTTAGCTGTACGTCGGCTTGCGCGATAGCGGGCGCACAGGGTAATGTGGACTTGATATCCGCCGGTTACCCGCGATCGCCTAGTATAGAGGCAGAATGGGGATCTGCCTTTTGTAAACAAGATCTACTGTTCCCAGTGATCTCTGTCATGTCCCTGCCAGCCCATCCCACCCAGAGTTAGTACACACCCAGGGAACACAATTAACCCCTTGATCGTCCCCTACTGTTAACCCCTTCCCTGCCAGTGTCATTTTTACATTGATCAGTGCTAAAATACACTGATCAATAATGTCACTGGTCCCCAAAAAGTGTCATTTGGGGTCAGATTTGTCCACCGCAATGTCGCAGTCTTGCTAAAAAACGCAGATTGCCGACATCGCCAGTAAAAATGATAAATTCCCTAAATCTATCCCATAGTCTGTAGACCCGATAAGTTTTGCATAAACCAAGCAATATATGCCTATTGTTGTGTGGGACACACACACACACACACACACACACACACACACACACACACACACACACACACACACACTTAAATACTACCAATAGAAGGGGGGGGGGGGGGGAGTCAATTTTGTTTGGGTACAGCGTCGCACGACCACGCAATTGTCAGTTAAAGTGACGCAGTGCCCTATTGCAAAAAACGGCCTGGTCATTAAGGGGGCAAATCCTTCCGGGGCTGAAGTGGAATAGATATATATATATAGAGAGAGAGGGAGACACTGCAAGGCGAGGGATAACAAGGCAGTGAATACATTACACTTTAAATGAACCTATGGCTAATGAGGATAGTCCTAAATGTAAAAGTGTGACTGTGGTGGTAAACCTGGGTGCTACATGATGGGTTTCGGCTACTGGATGATGCGCTTTGTTTAAATAAGCAACAGCTTTATGTTTAAAAAAGATCTCCAGTCTTAATAATTATTTTACAGTGGAACCTCTGATTACGAGCATAATCCGTTCCAGGAGTATGCTCGTAATCCAATGTACTCGCATATCAAAGCGAGTTTTCCCATTGAAGTCAATGGAAACGAAAATAATTTTTTCCGCATTGACTTCAATGGGATGCAATACCGCATGTGGCCAGAGGCGGGGGGGCGCCGGAGAGCCTCAGAAACGGCCGAAAAGGCCCGAGGGACACTTCGGCAAACCTTGGAAAGACTCCGTTCACGAGCCTTTCCGAGGTTTGCCGAGGTCAGCCGAACTGTCCTCGGGCCTTTCCGTGCATTTCCGAACGGCGCCGATCGGCGACTTTCGGCTCTGCTTGGCTCCGGCACCCCCCACCTCAGGCCAAAAGCGGTACTGCTTTTGGCCTAAATCCTGCTCGTTTTGCGAGACAACACTCCCAAACCGAGTTAGGAATTTTAGAAATACAGTGCTCAGTTTGCGAAATGCTCGTTATCCGCGTTACTCGAAAACCGATGTTCCCTTGTATATCTTGATTGGGGTACAAGATTTTAAAGTAATGTGATTTTTTTTCTTTTTTTTTTTGTTTCCTGACTAGAAGAGTTGATATGCAAATTATCAGATGTCTAACATCCTGACAGATTAAACTAGTTCTTCACCCTGAAAATAAAAGATTAAGTCAGCAGTAAGGCTGGGAGATTTTCTTAAAAAAAAAAAAATCTTCGATTCTCTTAAAAAAAACTTGATTCGCGATTTGAATCAAGTTCTTTTTTTCCTTTTTTTTTTTTCTTTCTCTTTTAGGCGAGGCCGCGGCTTCGGCCTAGTCCTCGACGTCCGGCCTCGCAGACTAGGCCGAAGCCGCGACCTCACCTAAAAACTCCTTGCCTGCAGCTTGAGGCGCTGCGGTCATGAGTATTTAGGCAAGGCCGCGGGTTCGGCCTAGTCCGCGGCGTCCGGCCGAAGCCGTGGACTAGGCTGAAGCCGTGGCCTCGCCTAAAAACTCATGCCCGCATCGCCTAAGGCACGGTGAAAAAAAAAAATCTAAAAGAATTGATTTGTTTAAATTTTGAATCGATTCGACCTCTCAACTGGATTCAAGATTTAAATCGATTTTTTTTTTTTTTTTTTTTTTTTTTTTTTTTTTTTTTTCCCCAGCCCTAGTCAGCAGCTACAAATACTGTAGCTGCTGATTTTTAAAGTGGTTGTAAACCCATTACAACCACTTTAACCTACAGGTAAGCCTAGATTAAGGCTTACCTGTAGGTGCAAGGAATATCTCCCAAACCTAAATAGTTTAGGAGATATTTGCAGGAATAGCAGCACCGATGTCTACGGCGCATGCGAACGAGGGCCGATGCCGGGGCTTCGATCTCTCAGGTAAGTAATTCATTATGAGCTAGTATGCTATGCATGCTAGCTCATTATGCCTTTGCCTTGCAGGGTGTTTTTTTTTTTTTTTTTTTAAGAGGCTTTACTTCCTCTTTAACAATAGGACCCTTGCTGTCCAGGGATTCAGCACTGTCCTCACCCGAGCTTTCTCTTCAGTTGTCTTTGGGTCTAGACGCCGTCATGTTTTTGGTTTCCACTGCGCTTTCTGAATGGTCCTGCATCTTTCTGGGACACTTGCCTGTCCAGGGCACCCGCAATGTCCTCAGCCGAAGCTGACCCGTCCCTCGGCTCTGGGTGGAGGCGTCGGCATCTTAAGTAAGGGATTCAGGAAGTGAAGCCTTGTGGCTTCACAGCCTGGTTCCCTACTGCGCATGCGCGAGTTTTGCTGCACGTTCCGAGTGGTCCCTTCTGTCTTCTGGGACCTGTGTCTGTCCCAGAAGACAGCGGGGGGGCGGAGTAGGGGCCGGACATGGCGTAAATCACTGCGGATGCTGCGGCGAAAGATCTTTCACTGGAAGTCGGAGCAAGTACCTGTTTTAGACGTGTATCTGCTCCCCCCTGAAAGGTGCCAAATATGACACCAGAGGGGGGGGGGGGGAGGATCTGCATAGCAGGATTTTCATTTTTGGGTGGAACTCTGCTTTGACAAATCCCTGCATTGGACTTGAGGAGGGACAGCCGACCATAGTAAAAAAATTGTACAGTACACAGACTCCTGCAAAGAAATGTTATATTTTGTTTTTAGTTCCTGCTATTATATCCTATAAGCAATATGTCCTTTTTACTTTTATTTAATTCAATTTTTTATCTTTTACAGATTTACTACATTCATTGATGTCAAAAGAATGGATTGTATCAGGTAAGAGGATATTTGCTCTCATATCTGTTTATTCTGTGTATGTTTTGCATAAAGTATATCTTAACCCAAGAACAGCTTAGCAGTCTTTTGATGTGGTAGCTTCATTAGGTTTTTTTTTTTTTTTCAGCACTTTCCTTTTTATTGCCTACCTGCTCATTTTGCCTATAATGCACTTCCTGCCCTAGAGTAATAACATTCACTATATGGTTTCTGTAGAGGAGCAGCATTTTTACCTTAAGACATGACTAGAACAGCCCCCCCCCATTCTCTGATCTATAACTTTGTGTGGTTTGTAGTCGACATAGATAGCTGGGCACAATGTAACGTCTACAAATTCTGCAGAGGCAGAACGCTGGAAGTTCTTTGCTCACAAAATGTCTGGCAGGATCAACTTTTTTTTTTTTTTTCTTTCTTTTTCTTCTTCACCTTTAAATGGCCTATTTAACCAAAATTGCCAAATTAGGAGTTTATTCACATAAACTTAAAGATCTTTTACTGAAATACAGTGTACTGTATGCGTCTTTGTTGTCCATCAAATGGCATGTATGTATTAAAAAAAATATATACCGTTGGCCTCTTTCCTTGTGTACGAGAGCGACCTCATGGGCATTCCAGCGAGATTGGTATTGGTGAGGATTCCAAATTTTATGAAAATATACTCCTGCACAGTGCTGGAGTGCCTTCTCCATGAGATTTGTGGTCCCCTGTGTTTTCAGGATCTTTTCAGAAGGTCGCTCAGTCCTGCAGAAGCCAGGATGTAAGGTAAAATATGACAGGGAAGCTATATGCTGTCAGGTTGTACTGCCAGAAAACTTACAGAAGAACGCCTCTTGATACTAGCAAGAAAATGGCAAGAAGTGTGGACTCTTCAGCTCTGCTGGGAAAAAAAGTCTAACCATGATTTACTAGCGTGTGTGTGTGTGTGTGTGTGTGTGTGTGTTTGTGTTTTTTTTCCTATTCAATTTTTTTTGCAGTCAAGATTCTTCACTGCTTAAGCTAGTTTCTACTAAGCATCTATCTGGATTGGTCTTATTTCAGCCTAGGGTGCATTACCTTGACGCGCTGAACTGGGTGTTGTGGGGGCTTGCCTGGAAGTGACCTTCAGGCACTGGATTCTGCATTAGTTTTTAACCCCAAAAAATTGATCCTGCTCCTTTTTTAAAGCGTGTTATACAGCACAGTGCTTGTGCTGTGTCATTTGGCCCCCAGTAACGCCTGAAATACCTGGCTGATCCTCCCGGCTATGTCCTTCTCTCTATAAACTGACCACGGTTTATCATGGCTGCTGAGCCCTGACACTGTGGTCAGTTTATGTGCCTCCGTCATCCGCACCCCCCCCCCTCTGTCTCATGTGTCCTCTTTCTTTCTCCCCCCTCCCTGCCTGTCAGCTCTGTATGTGTGTTAGAGCCTCTCCTCTCCTGCCGCTATTAGTAGTAGGCATTTAAACTTTAAAAAACATACTGCCAGCCCCTCTCTTGTATCCAGGTATAACACTAGGTGTATGTTTATGTGGAAAACTACTTCTAAATACCATTTTTGCAGATCTCTTCAGAGCGGTCACGTGACTCCTAGCCATTCTCCACCCCATGCAGGAGCCGAGTGGGCAGCACAGCGGTCACGTGACTTCCTGGCTGACATCAGCAAAAAATGACATGCCAAATGTGGCATGTCAGGGGGTCACCAGTACTTGACGCAGAAGTCCAATTTTCGGCTTTAAGTTTATTTTTCATGCCAAAGAGGGACTTTGCAATTAATTGCAATTCATATGATCACTCTTCGGAACATTCTGGAGTATATGCAAATTGCCATCATAAAAACTGAGGCAGCAAACTTTGTGAAAATGTAATATTGTCATTCTCAAAACTTTTAAGTAGGGCTGTATATGGGCACAATGGCAGCTATATGGACACTAGAGCTGCACGATTCTGGCTAAAATGAGAATAACAATTTTTTTGCTTAGAATAAAGATCACGATTCTTGCGGCGTAACATCTTTTACATTTATACAAAAAAATTTGGTCAACTTTACTGTGTTTTAGTTTTTTTTTTTTTTAATTCATTAATGTGTGTTTTTTCCAAAAAAATTGCATTTGAAAGACTGCTGTGCAAATACAGTGTGACATAATATATTGCAACAACCGCCATTTTATTCTCTAGGGTCTCTGCTAAAAAAAAAATCATGTTTGGGGTTCTAAGTAAAATTCTAGCAAAAAAATACAAATTTTTAACTTGTAACAAGTGTCAGAAAAAGGCTTACTCTTTAAAGGGGTTGTAAACCCTCGTTGTTTTTCATCTCAGTGCATTCTATGCATTGAGGTGCAAAACCTCTTGCAGTGCAGCAGCCCCCAGTGCCCCCGTTATTTTTACTTGACTGAACCCTCTTTCTCACACCGGGGACGCGCACACCAGCTCTAGCCGGTGTCTTGTGTTCTGATTGGCTAGATTGATATCAGTGCAGCCATTTGCTCCTGCTGCTGTCAATCAAATCCAATGCCGGGGGCGGGGCCGTGTCCTGCTGTTTGTGTCAATAGACGCAGCAGCAGGACACAGGAGCACACCTGCATGGGTGTCCCGAGGGAGAGTGCTTCTCCAATGGGGCACTCGAGAAGAGGAGGAGCCAGGAGCGCTGCTGAGGGACACCAGAAGAGGAGGATCTGGGCTACTCTGTGCAAAACCAACTGCACAGAAGAGGTAAGTATGACATGTTTGTTTTTTATAAAAAAAATATGAACCTTTACAACCCATTTAAGTGGTTAAACTGACTTCATTTACAGGTCGAAGTTCATTCCTTCTTTCTAAAACTTGAATCCGCATACACCCTTGTCATACTTTGTGCGTAATGTATTGTTTCTGATTTACCTCTTGCTGTCCAACGCAGCATATATAGTTCCTTCCTCACTCTCTGTCCTAACCATTGGTTCTAGTATTAGTGGCAGTTGAATATAACAGTACTAGCTTATCGCAACGCTCCCATTTACTCAGTCCTACCTGTCAGATATTTAACCATTGCACATAGCTGGGTAGTAGGACTTGACATCCTGTACACTTCTCTTGCGAGTAGAAGTTGACCATAACGTACCTGACACAGAATAGGGGAACGCAAGATCTGCTTTTCAGCCATTCAAATCATTGTCATTGTGCAAAGCAGGTCTCAGTAGGCTACCTCATGGTCAGGTCCTGGTTTCCTAGGGACATATTTCCATCAGCTGTGGGCATCTGGTGACTGGGGTTTGTCCAGTCCTTCGCTTAATTCTTACATTGCCAATGTTATGTCTTCAGGTTTCTCATTTTGTAAGTTAAATTCACATTTTTTTTTTTTCCTTTTTTATGTGTTGTCTTGCCAAAGTCTACCCTCAAAAACCTGTTATTCTGTATTACCTTTTTTCTGCCTTTTTTTTTTTTTTTTTGTTTTTGTTTTTTTTCAGGGGTTTGTTCTTTTTGTGTTTACTCTACCTATTCTCTATCTTATTTTTCCAAACAGGTACAAGTATGCCGCCTTCTGTGCCTTATGTGGAGATCATTGAACAGCCAAAACAGCGAGGTATGCGGTTTCGCTATAAGTGCGAAGGACGTTCTGCTGGAAGCATTCCGGGAGAGCGAAGTACGGATACTACTAAAACTCATCCCACTATTAAGGTATACATACCAGCTTTAAAGATGTGTGTAGATAAAGGGTTAATAAAGCAGAAGATATTGCCTAGTTTTGTGACCCAAGAACTGGTTAGGATTAATTGCTTTACTGCAATGTCAAATGCCACTCACCGCTATGACGCACAGAAAAAAATTGTTTTTGCAGTGCACCATACAGTATTACATGTCACTTTTGTGCACTTCATATAACGTTTCTAAAAAGAAGAAAAAATAGGAGCTGTCATGCGCTTAATTACACATCACACCGCCCCCTACCAGTGACAGGTTTTCCATGCTGCCATCCTGTCGAAAGCAATAACAACCAAGGAGACCCAGCGGCTGTACAGATCTTCTGCACATGGTAGTCATTACATCTGTACAGGGACAGATACATTGCGGTAGACGCAGAAAATAAACATGACCCTTTGCGTGCATCCATGTGAATGAGGCCTTAAAGTGGTTGTAAACCCTTACGTACACCCAGTGAAGTAACTAACCTCAGGTGATAGAGATGTTTATCTACAGCCATCTTTCCCCTACGTTCATTCAAAGTGCAGAATTTACACAAGATCTCACAGCTCTAAAAAGCAAGGTGGCAAAGAGCTGAAGTTACATCAGTGAGCAGCTGATTGGAGGGAAGGGACACCTTCACGCAGGCACCGCACCGATTCCCAAAAGGAGTTTCTGTGCTACTTCTGGCGACTTTGGGTGCGATTTTCAACAAACCTCTGTGCAAGAACCCGCACAGATGTCTCTGAAATCGCACCAGAAGTTGGACTGACATGCGGGAATGAAATTGTGCCAGTTCAGCTGAACTGGCACAATTTCAATCCCGCAACAGTGTGAACCTAGGCTAAAATGGGCAAATATCTCTCTAAAATACTAAAATTGAGTAAAGGTAGGGAGGAAAAAAGGGATAAGGAAGGGGGGGGGAGAGCAGGTAGGGGAGGGCGGGAGGGTGACCTGTCCCTCAGAGCAATCCGCGAGGAAGGATTCAGAAGCTCAGAATTTACTGACTATGAGTTTCTTGCCCTTCTCTGGAAAAAGTCAGTACCGTAGAAGTAGGTTTTCCTATAAGTTTGTTTTGCGAGGAGAGGACAAGATCCTCCATACACCTTTTTTATATCCTCAACTTTGTTTATCCAAAGGGAGATTGAGGGGGCACTGGGATCCTTTCGTTTTAGAGGAATGCAGGATTTGGCTGCGTTCATGAGATGGAGCACTGATCTCCTTATATGATCTAAAGCAGTGGTTCTCAACTCCTGTCCTCATGACCCACTAACAGGCCCGGTTTGCAAGATTACTGAAATACATCACAGGTGATATCATTTGCTGCTCAGTGATTGCAGCATTCTAGTCTGCATCTCTCCAAGGTAATGCTTTGGCCTGTTAGTGGGTCCTGAGAGGAGTGAACCACTGATCTAAAGGGAATTGAAAAGTGGTGCAACAGGAAAATGCTAGATTATCAAGGTGAAATCTGAATTTGTGGGAGATTTGTTTGACCTCCATCTAAAAGGGCTTCAGTAGGGAACAGGATCAGAATGTGTATATAATCCAGTATCTGGAGATTCTGAAAATTGCTTATGGAGTATTGTAGATGTTCTATACTACCACCAATTTAATGTTAGATTCTTGGATCTGGGTACAGATGGAAGATTTTTAAGATGAAGTAAAGGATTCTATTTATTTATTTATTTTTTCCTGTGGGTAGAAGGTTAAATCCTGTTCCCATTTGGTTAAGATTGGGATGGTTGTCAACCTTGGGCAGGGAGTTGAGTGTCAGAAACCATGAATCAGACCGAGACAGAAGTACAGTTAATCACACTTGTTTAATAATAATAATAAGGTAAACCGAGTAAGTGTAGTCAATACATAGCCAGAGTTCAGTAACCAGATCGGGTAGTCAGCCAATTCCAATGTCAGAGCCAGAGATCAAAGTAGCTGTATAGCAAGCAGGATCAGGAGCCAGAAGGGACGTCAGCCGAGCAAGTTTTCAACAGGAACGCAGGAGAAAGTCTCTGTGATGCGACCAAAGGCGAAGGCAGAGATGGAGTGAGCTGGACGGCTTTAAGTAGCCAGAACTGAGGAGCAGATCATCAACAGCTGAGTCACTGTGGAAAGAAAGGAGCTGGCAATTAGCCGTCAGCTGAACGGTCAGCTCAGAGAAGGAAAGGCTGAGCCCAGCCCTGACATTGAGAGAGTAAATAATGGAAAGAGAATGTCTGAGTGGGTCTTGTTCATTATGCAACTTCTCATACTCAAATTTTCATTGAGCGGGAATAATGAGAAAATTGTGTAGTTTTGAGGTTTTCCACACATCAAGTAGAAAGGACATTGAGGAATGGCCAACCTTTGTTAAAGAGGAAAGTGGATGCCTGGAATATATTCCTGACCACATGGTCACAAAATGGTCCTGATTGTGTGCTGTCAGAAGGCAGGGTTGCCTAGAACCTGACTGAGTAGAAGGGGAAAGGGCGACTAGATTTTAAAAGGGCAGTTGCGCTATATTTGAGAGTGGGTCTGATGCTTGGGTGCGTTTCAAGTTTCATTGGCATGTGTGAAGCACCCCATCCTAAGTGGTGCATGAGGAAATGTGTAGATGCCCTTTCTATGGAAACCATGGCTTTCAAGCTCTTATGTCTGTGCCAGCCAGGGAAGGCTAAGCCACCATGGCCTTTGGGTAAAGTAGCTCTGTTTTAATCCTGGGGGAGTATTGGGCCCATAGAAATTTAGAGAAAGTAGAATTAACTGATTTTAGTCTCCCTACTTCCTGCCATGTGCTGGCTTTGAGATGGGAGTGGTGCGCACAGGTGGAGGAAGTTTGTTTTTGTGACAATGTCACGAAGACTCAGAGCGAGGTGTGGTTGTATTAGAGAGCCATATAGTTAAGGAGATGAGATTGAGCCTTGGACAGCGACCAGATGTATTTATAGCGATGACAGGAAGAGACACCTATGCTCCGGAAGAAGTTCTATTGCAACAAAACCAGTCGGGTAAAAGGTTTATCTCCTGTCATCGCATTTGGATTGAACCAACGTCCTTGTCTTTGGCCCGAGGAAGATTGTACCCATGTAATGGCATGCTATGCGTTACAGATTAGTGTTTATAGGTGGTCAATACGCTCTGGTAAGAGTACATCCTTTTTATTATGGTGGTGGCTATCACAAGGCTGAATGAACAATCATTTGTGCACTTTTTCATCTGAGTTAAGGCATTACACTGATTTTAGTTGGAAGACGCATGCACTCATTGTTTTATATTTATATGTAGGTTTACATTTTTGTTTAGCGCAACACTTTTGCTATACATTCATTATTTATGTGATTATATCTCACGTCAGTGGTGCTGCTATACACAAGTTTAATACTATTACACAAGCGCAGTTTACGTTCGTTTTCACAAAAAAAAAAAAAAATGTTTGTGAGTTCTAAGTAATCGTCTAGCAAAAAATACAGATTTTTACATGTAAGTAACAAATGACAAAAAAAGGCTGGGTCCTTAAGTGGTCAAAAAATGCTTTGGTGTCCTGTAAATAGTTGGGCAGTTGTATCGTCAAAAGCTGTAGCTTTAGTCTAACCATTGACAGTTTCTCGTTAAAGTGACATTAAACCCTTGTTTTAAACAGAAAAATTTTTATATTCAAATATGTGTTCTTAACTCAAAGTACTCCAAAAGTGCATTTTATTTTAATGCTCTAATCCGACTTCCTGTTAGAGGGGGGCTACATTCATTCTACATGGTTCCACTGTATGTAGCCACTCTCTTGCTTGATCCTGAAATGGACTAGGGAGTATGGTCTATGGCAGGTGGTTCTCAACTCCTGTCCCCAGGACCCACTAACAGGCCAGGTTTGCAAGATAACTGAAATGCATAACAGTAGATATAATTTGCTGCTCAGTGATTGCAGTATTCTAGTCTGCATCTCTCCAAGATAATACCTAAAATCTGGCCTGTTAGTGGGTCCTGAGGACAGGACTTGAAAGCCACTGGTCTATGGGATTCGTGGTCTGCCCAGAACAGTGCACATGACCGCATTTAATGTGCGTCGCTCATTTCTAACAAAGGGAAGTGAGGGGGGATAACTAGATGTTCTAGAGCTGATAGAGGGTGTTACAAGGAGGCAGAAAAACACAGGAACAATGCCATGAAAATAGATTGTAGGACCATTAAGTAGAGATGGGCCGAACACCCCCTGTTGGTTCGCAGCAGAACTCCCAAACAGGGAAAATGTTCTGACCCGAATGGCAAACCCCATTGAAGTCTATGGGAACCGAACAGGAAAAATCAAAAGTGCCCATTTTGAAGGCTTAGATGCAAGTTATTGGCCATAAAAGGGGTATGGGAGTCTGGGTATTGCCCTGGGTGACATGTATCAATGACATATATATTTTTTTTTTTTTTAACGGCGCAGTGATTTTTAATGACGCCACAATAAAAAAAACTTTATAGTGCCTGGGGGGGGGGGGGGGGGGGGGGGTCTCCTTAGTCTGCCTGTAAAGTGGTGCATCTCTAGAGTGTATAGAACATGCTGCAACAAAAATTATATTTCTAAAGGGGGG
The DNA here is from genome assembly GCA_037952925.1 of Lithobates clamitans. Taxonomy (NCBI): domain Eukaryota; kingdom Metazoa; phylum Chordata; class Amphibia; order Anura; family Ranidae; genus Lithobates; species Lithobates clamitans. The sequence goes on from JBBGZY010000449.1 coordinate 14,716,866, forward strand.
AAAAAAGTCAAATCACATTTAAATTGACTCGCGGTTGCAATTGCTGGCACCCGGCTATTTAAAAAAAAAATAAAGAAAAAAGTCATGGGGTCCCCCTACAGTCCACAGATTTTGAGGGGTACCCCACCCCAAAATAAAACTGCTTGGGGGTCCCCCCAAGATCCATACCAGACCCTTATCCCAGCATGAAGCCTGGCAGGTCAGGAAAGGGGGGGGGGGGCGAGTGATTCAACCCCCCCTCCCCCTCTTGATCCATACCAGGCCACATGCCCTCAACATGGGGGTCATGTTGATGGGGACAAGGGTTTCTTTCCCACAACCCTGGGCTGTGGTTGTGGGAATCTGTGAGCTGGGGGCTTATCAGAATCTGGAAGCCCCCTTTAACAGGGTGGCCCCCAGAACCCGGCCCCCCCTTTGTGAAAGAGTATAGGTTACATACCTGGTGGCACCGCCCCTTGTAACGTCGCTGACCCAGCATGCAACGGTCCGTGACGAGGGGGGCAGTGCCACCAGGTGACGTCGCCAGGTGGTCCCGCCCTTACCCACGTAAGAACCTTCAAATGGCAGAGGAGGCATTTGGGGATCAGCCGCCAATGTGTGTGCAGCGTTTTTTTTTTCTTTTCTGGCTTCGGGCGGTGTGGCAGCGTCGTGATTGATGATGAATTTGCAGTGAGGGACCTTCTTTTTTTTGTGGTGAAAGAGTTAGGGGTACTCATTTGCATGGGGGGGGGGACTGGGGGCTTTGGGGTCCCTCCCCCATGTTGAGGGCATGTGGTATGGTTCAGGAGGAGGGGTGGGGGGTTCATGTGCTCGTCAACACCCCCCCCCCCCCCATATTTCCTGACCGACCAGGGTGCATGCTCGGATAAGGGTCCAGTATGGATTTTAGGGGGGGGGGGGCAAGCCGTTTTTTTTTTTTTTAATCTTGGCCCGAAGGGGGGAGCTTTGCCCACACCATAGGTTGTGTTTTTTTTTTAACCTGCAAATTATTATTTTTATTCAGCTGTCAGCGGGGAAGCCCATTGACAGCTGATGACTCAGTTGTTAAGGACACCACAGCTGGCTTCCTGGCCCGCTCCTTAACCAGCTTTTACTGCACCCTGATTGAACAAAGCTTTTGCCACTGTGCAGTGCATTGCAGGGCGTTCGGTGGGACGAACACTCGCCAAACTCTTTACTAATTCGGGAATTCCTGGAACGGGGAGAAAAGCCAATGTTTGGCCCAAACTCGTGCTCGAACCGTTCTCGCAACACTATAAGGAATAGCTCTCTGATTAACCACTTCTGGACCGCCACACACCGTTATACGTTGGCTGTTTGAAGAGGGCTATCTTTGTTATGGCAGCAGCTAGCTGCCATAACCTTGGTATTCTTTTCTTTAGCGGGCGGTCCGGTTTCTGATAATAGTGGTCTCTGTGGCCAACTCGCCACGAGATAACTTTTATTGCCGGCGAGAAAGGGCCCCTCCTGCCGCTCTCCCCGATGCCCTCCACCGCTTACCAGAGCTGTCGGCGGAGGAGATTGGGTCCTCTTCCGTGTGTGTTTTGGAGACAAGTGAGGGTAAGATGGCCCCCACCCGTCTCCATGCCATGTAGGGCGGAAGCGACGACAAAATGTCACGTAGGCCCATAGCTCTTAAAGGGTTTTTTTTTTTTGTGTAAATTTTTACACTTTTTGACCCTAGATCTCATATTTAAGAGGTCCTGTCATGCTTATGTTTATATTCCTTGTAAGAGGAATAAAAGTGACACTTTGTTCTCCCTTTTTTATTTTTTTACACATTTACATAAAAAAAAAAAAAAAAAAAAAAAAAAGGTAAGATAAATAAGAAAAAATTTTAGACATGCCACGTCCCCCGAGTTCGCGTGCAGAAGCGAACACATACGTGAGTAGCGCCTGCATATGAAAACTGTGTTCAAACCACACACACATGAGGTATCGCCGCGATCGGTAGAGCGAGAGCAATAATTATAGCCCTAGACCTCCTCTAACTAAAAACATGCAACCTGTAGAATTTTTTTTTTTAAACGTTGCCTATGGAGATTTTTAAGGGTAAAAGTTTGTCGCCATTCCACGAGCGGGCGCAATTTTGAAGCGTGACATGTTGGTTATCAATTTACTCCAGTGTAACATTATCTTTCACAATATAAAAAAAATAATTGGGCTAACTTTGCTGGTTTGTCTTCTTTTTTCATTCAAAAAAGTGTATTTTTTCCAAAAAAAGTGCTCTTGTAAGACCACTGCGAAAATATGGTGTGATGGAAAGTATAGCAATGGCTGCCATTTTATTCTCTAGGGTGTTAGGAAAAAAGTATAATGTTTGGGGGTTCTAAGTAATTTTCTAGCAAATAACTGTTTTAACTTGTAAACAACATACCTCAGAAAGAGGCTCGGTCCTTAAGTAGTTAACTGCCTGTTTATGAAATGCCAAAGATGGGGGTCTCAGACTGGCGGCTCTCCAGCTGTTACAAAATGACAAGTCTCATGAGGCATTGCAAGGCTGACAGTTACAAGCAAAAAAAAGAAAGGACGGCGCCCTCTAAGTGCAGCATGTATGCTGAGCATAGTCTGATGAAGGAGCATGCATGCTCCGAACGCGGAGCACCGCCCGCTTCACCCCACTATCGGAAGTGAAGACGCAGCTCAGCACGGCTCTCCACGGAGGATCCATGTCCGACATCCTGGCCGCCCGGAGGCTCGGCACCACCGGAACAGCTATCAGGACCCAGGTCACAGGACTCGCATCCCAGGAACACCCCCCCCCCTCCCACTGGCCCGTGACACCCACATGCCCCGAGAGAACGCGGATGAAACTACTTTATATGCTGGTTTTTAGCAACTCAAATGTGAGTGTTTTTATCTATTGTAATAATTTTTAACATGCATGCTGCACTTTGAGGGCACCATCCTTTTCTTTTTTATTGTTCCAGAGCTTCTTCTAGCTTTTATTGACTGGCTGCCTTCCATTAATTCAGCATCATTTTATCCTTACATGGACTAATACCTGAACTTGTTGTGAAACATTAACTACCACCACCAAGTTCCCCCTCTCGTGTGTCAATCACTTTGCAATGCGTGTTTGGGGTGCCATTTCGTTGTGCGGCTAATCGCTCCATTCAAATGCGCATGAAGTTTGTAGCCCGAAAAGTAGCAGGAGATTCTTTTCGGGTGACAAAGGCGCATAGGGCAGCCCATTCAAGTGAATGAGCTGGCCCCATGCTACATCCAAAAAAACATGAAAATCTTTTCATGAACTTGCATAGCGGGTAACGTTCATTCTCCCTATGCGTCAATGTGAACGGGGCGTGATATATTACATTTTACCCCCTTTACAACTGTGTAACACATATAGTGTGTGTGTATGTATGTATGTGTATATATGTGTGTGTGTGTGTATATATATATATTAATATGTATGTATGTATGTGTATATATATATATATATATATATATGTATGTATGTGTATATATATATATATATATATATATATATATATATATATATATATATATATATATATATATATATATATATATATATATATATATATATATATATATATATATATATATATATATATATATATATATATATATATATATATGTATATGTGTAATCTCTCTCATACACCACACACACACAGTTATACACATTTATTATACATTATATCCTATTGGCCAGTTTTTTTCTTTGATAACAACCAAAAAAAAAAACAAATCTGAAGATATCCATTAACATTTTCCACCAAACAAAAACCCAGTCTGTCCTGAAAAAAAGGGTACTGTATAATCCACCTGGATACACCAAGTAGTTACAATGATATGTACAGGTGTACTAACACATCAAGTTTCAAAATTGGGCTTGAGCATTAGCCCGGGTTCACACTATAACGGACTGCGGATTGCACAGGAGCGCTGTGCGTCCCTGTTCCCCGTTTCGGGGACGAATCGGGGCCGATTCTATGCCTGAATTCGGCCCTGAAACGGAGCCAAAGACGCACAGCATTTTTGTGCAGTGCGCTCCACAGCCGCCCCAGAGATATGTGAACCAGCTCCATAGGGAGCCAGTCACATTCTCCTGCTATGCGAATTAGATGTGGAGAAATGCACATCTAATTCACATAGGTGTGAACCCGGGCTTAAGGTTAGTTTTGACCCTGATCAGGAAGGGGTTAAGGAGCCCTCGGCCCTACACATACATATATGTAAAAATACACACCTATGACGCATTCATGCATGAAAATGACAATCGGGTAATAGATATTGATCTTTGTCGTGCGTGCTGGAGTGAGAGGAATAATCCTTAGCCCATTATTTATGGGTAAACTAAATGGCACCAAGTGGCCCCGAGATATGGGGCCCCAAAGTCGGTTTGGAAAATGTCATTCTCTGCTGCAGAAAAGTGCTTGACATTTTCTGAACCGACTTTGGGGCCCCGTATCTCGGGGCCCCAAAGTTGTGAGGCTGCAAATGGGCATTGTTGACCCTCTTTTCCACTTACAGTAGCTGCGCATTTTTCGCCCTAGGCCAGTGATGGCGAACCTTGGCACCCCATATCTTTTGGAACTACATTTCCCATGATGCTCAACTACACTGCAGAGTGCACAAGCATCATGGGAAATGTAGTTCCAAAACATGGGGTGCCAAGGTTCGCCATCACTGCCCTAGGCTTATACTCGTCAATAAGTTTTCCCAGGTTTTTTTGTGGTAAAATTATGTCCCTCGGCTTATATTCGGGTCGGCTTATACTCAAGTATATACGGTAATATTTTAAATCAATATCTCAAAAGATTTTACATTATTTGAGGCTCCATTTCTCCCTCTATTTTCTACATATGGCGTAGGGTTGCACTGATGCTAGTATTGGTACCGATACCGAGTATTTGCACAATATTGGTACTCATGCAAATGCATCGATACCTGAAACCGATATCTTCGCGCTCGGTTTTTTTGAGCTGTCAGTGGGTCTCCCCTGTTGACAGCTGAAGTGTTAAAGAAGTCCAGTAATTGGAGCTGCCAAAAAAAACGGCAGTGCTTGTTAACAGCATTGCTCAGCCGCTGAAACACTAAAATAAAAAGAAACCTAGTTTCTTTTTGTATCTTTCTGTTTCTTCATCTGCAGACCAAAGGGATGAGCAAATGTTCCTCTGTTTAACCCCTTATTAACCATTAATTTAATCAGCCTTAACTCCCTATTCACTGCCATTTAATTATAATTATTTTCCTGCCTTTTTTTTTTTTTTTTACGTTTATCTTATAAACGATAAACAATTGGAACTTCTTTTTTTTTTTTTTTGTTTGCTTTGTTAGTGAATATTTTTACACATTTACACATTTCACATTGAAAAAGTGCAAAATAAAAAAAAAATAAAATCAATTTATTCGTAAATAATGTTTCAATGCTTTGTCCCATTGCTGACTGCTGAAGTGAAAACAAAACAGTTGCGGTAGGTATCGGGAATTGGTATTCGCGAGTACTAAAAAAAAAAAAGTTATGGTATCGGTGCATCCCTAAAGTTGAGTCAAATCCAGGCATGTGAACGGAATGTGGCGTTTTACAGCAACTGTTCAACTTAATCTTTTGAGCTTGTATGCCAAACACGAGAATGAATGGCAACATCATGCTGTGAGCTTGTTTCTTAACGGGAGTTTATCTCCCATTCATCACTCTGGTGGAGGAATTGGTGTCCTCATATACACACATTGCTTTTGCATTCTTCAATAAGGACTGTCTTTTTTTTTTTTTTTTTTCACCGTTTTTTATATACCGTATATACTCGAGTATAAGTCGAATTTTTCAGCACATTTTTTTGTGCTGAAAGTGCCCCCCTCGGCTTATACTTGAGTCAAGCACTTTTCTGCAGCAAAAAATGTCATTTTCCAAACCGACTTTGGGGCCCCGTATCTCAGAGCCACTTGGTGCTAGGAACCCCAAATTTGGTGTGCAAACCCAGTGAAACTGGTACAATAACATATCCAAAGCTGAAGTTCCGAACTCTAAGTGGCCCCGAGATACGGGGCCCCAAAATCGGTTCGGAAAATGTCATTCTCTGCTGCAGAAAAGTGCTTGACATTTTCTGAACCGATTTTGGGGCCCCATATCTCAGGGCCACTTGGTGCTAGGAACCCCAAATTTGGTGTGCAAACCCAGTGGAACTGGTACCATAACATATCCAAAGCTGGGGTTCCTAGCACCAAGTGGCCCTGAGATACGGGGCCCCAAAACCGGTTCGGAAAATGTCATTTTCTGCTGCAGAAAAGTGCTTGACATTTTCTGAACTGATTTTTGGGGCCCTGTATCTCAGGGCCACTTGGTGCTAGTAACCCCAAATTTTAGAAAATTTATGGTTCTAGTTCCACTGGGTTTGTACACCAAATTTGGGGTTCTTAGCACTAAGTGGCCCCAAGATACAGGGCCCCAAATTTGGTCAACTGTGTCCATCTGCAGCAATGTCATTTCGGGACCCTTTGGGTTCAGAGACCCCAAATTTTGGCTGCAGCTGGGGGGCATCTAGGAACCCTTAACTACCAAGTTTGAAGTTCAGGGGACCTATGGCTGCAAATTGGCACAGTGAGGCATGCAAATGGGCACAGTGATGCTGCAAATGGGCATTGTTGACCCCCTTTACCACTTACAGTAGCTGTGCATTTCTCACCCTCGTCTTATACTCGAGTCAATAAGTTTTTCCCATTTTTTTGTGGTAAATTAGGGCCTCGACTTATACTCGGAACGACTTATACTCGAGTATATACGGTACTTATTTTTTTTATTCTTCAGGACATTATTTGTCTCTTTTGGACACATTTAAAGTGGATGTAAACCCAATGTCATCCTTTCTAAACCACTGCCATAGGGGTTATCTATAAGGATATACATGCCTCCTGCATGTATCTTTACCTGTCAAATGTCTCTCCTCTGTCTGTCTGTTATGAGACACGAAAAACTGCATATTCTGTGGGTGGGTCTGTTGTCTGGAGCTCGGTGGGTGGAGTCGTGATGTCAGACTCCCCGCCCACCTCTACACTCCCCTTGTCAATATGCATTTTCTCTGTGTATTTCTTACACTGAACTTCTGCTATGATCTCTAACATCCAGTGAAAAGACAGGAAAGTAACCAGCATGCCAAATCATGCTGAGGTGTGGAACAGCCAATCCTTGCAGAGCTGCTGAAGGAAGGAGTGGGGGGAGGGAATTTAAAAATACTGCCTGTGTCTTAGGCTGAAGCACGAGATGCAAATCACTTGTCACTAACAGCAAGGGGAAGTATTTGACAAAGTTTTTCTCATTTTGTCAAGAATTGTCTCACTGAACAATAAAAGAGGATAGCTCAGAGATGGCAAGACTGGGCTCAAATGATAGGAAAATCTTATACTCTACAGTATGATATAAATTTTTTTTTTTTCAGGTTTACATCCTTTTTAAGAGTTACTGTGGATTATATTATACACGGTTATATATTTGTTTTTCATGTTTTGTCATGTTATTTAAGTAGCCGCACTATTTTTGGGAATTTTTGCATTCTAATGCGCATTTGTTTTTGTATTTATAAAATGTAATTATTTTAAGGGGATTGATTCTTTTCTATACTCACTGTATGCTGGGGCCTCAGTTTTTAGCCCTAGCACAAAGTTTTAAAAATTCCTCAGTTTTATGAGCGTTCCAGAGTACAAGCGTCAGATGCAGATGGTGATTTAATATTAAAGAAATCTCAGATGTAAGCAGTGAGGTAGTTTGGGGGGATTTTCAACACTTGAGGATTTTATCGCCATAGAAGGGTTGGGCACCTGATCTTCCATGATAGTACTAGATATTGCAGCATGGTCAGATCATGTGATATCATTTTATGATTTCTCATGAAATTTGTAGAAGCCATTTACCTACTGCAGATAGATCAATCCCCGAGTAAGAATTATGCCTGGAGGAGTCTTTACTTTGTGCGTTGGCAACTTCAGATGATATAGACCTCTTCATGGAAGAGAAATGGAGGCGTAGGCGCTAGAACTAATTAATCATTAAGAATTGAGATTGCGATCTTAACAAAGCATTTAGCATTTTCCATTTTCTATGCAGAGATTTCTCTGCTCAAGACCACAGCTGTCAAAAAAAAAGTCTGCCAAGTCTCGCTGCAGAGCTAACTATAACCATTGTAACGTTTTGTTCTGTAGATCAAAGGAATGAACTTTGAGATGAGGGCAGTTTAACCACTTACTACCCAGGCCAATTCTGACATTTTTTCCTACATGTAAAAAAATCACCGCTTTTTTGCTAAGAAATTACACAGAACCCCCATTATGTTTTTTAGCAGAGACCCTAGAGAATAAGATGGTGGTCGTTGAAACTTTTTATCTCGCACAGTATTTGCGCAGCAATTTTTCAAGTGTGTTTTTGTTTTTTGTTTTTTTTTTTGTTTTTCATTTAAAAAAAAAACAAAACCGTAAAGTTAGCCCACTATTTTTTTTTTTTCCTTATATAATGTGAAAGATGATGTTAAGCTGTGTAAAATGTCACGCTTCAAAATTGCACACGCTCGTGGAATGGTGGCAAACTTCAGTACTTAAAAATCCTCATAGCAATGCTTTAAATTTTTTTTACAGGTTACATGTTCATTTGCGGCGATACCACACGTGTGGTTTGAACGCCGTTTAGATAAGTGGGAGCAATGTATGCGTTTGCTTTGTGAGCGGGGACAGGGGCGATTTTAATTTTTTATTTTTTTGTTTCATTTTACTTATTTTCCTTTTTTTTTTTTTTTTTCCTTATCCCTATTACAAGGAATGTAAACATCCCTTATAATAGGAATAGTGCTTGACAGGTCCTATTTACAGTGAGATCTGGGTCAATAAGTCCCCAGATCTCACCTCTAGGCTGGGAAGCCTGAAATATAGAAAAAAATTAAAATCTCAGCTTCCCAGCTGAGGCAGCAGCATCTTTTCAAATGCAGAGGCCGGGCGTGATGTCATAACATTGTTTCTGGCCTCTGAAGGATCAGAGACTCTGGAGACCATCTGACCCACCAGAAATCTCTATGGTCAGCATCCAGGGCCGGTCGGTCCCTTCTCCAATTCGCCGATGGCAGGGGCGAGCCGGGAGAAGCACTGGAGGGCGGCGGGGGGGTCCTCTCCCACTGCCCCTAAGAATGATCAAGCAGCTGAACAGCCACTGTGATCGTTCTTATAGTGAAGGGAATCACCAGCTCTAAAAGACTACCGTATATACTCGAGTATAAGTCGAATTTTTCAGCACATTTTTTTTGTGCTGAAAGTGCCCCCTTCGACTTATACTTGAGTCAAGCACTTTTCTGCAGCAAAAAATTTCATTTTCCGAACCGACTTTGGGGCCCCGTATCTCAGGGCCACTTGATGCTAGGAACCCCAAATTTGGTGTGCAAACCCAGTGGAACTGGTACCACAACATATCCAAAGATGAAGTTCCTAGCACTAAGTGGCCCCGAGATACGGGGCCCCAAAATCGGTTCGGAAAATGTCATTCTCTGCTGAAGAAAAGTGCTTGACATTTTCTGAACCGACTTTGGGGCCCCATATCTCAGGGCCACTTGGTGCTAAGAACCCCAAATTTGGTGTGCAAACCCAGTGGAACTGGTGCCATAACATATCCAAAGCTGGGGTTCTTAGCACCAAGTGGCCCTGAGATACGGGGCCCCAAAACCGGTTCGGAAAATGTCATTCTCTGCTGCAGAAAAGTCAGTGAACTGATTTTTGGGGCCCTGTATCTCGAGGCCACTTGGTGCTAGAAACCCCAGTTTTGGAAATTTTATGGTGCTAATTCCACTGGGTTTGCACATCAAATTTGGGGTTCCTAGCACTAAGTGGCCCCGAGATACAGGGCCCCAAATTCGGTCAACTGTGTCCATCTGCAGCAATGTCATTTCAGGACCCTTTGGGTTCAGAGACCCCAAATTTTGGCTGCAGCTAGGGGGCATCTAGGAACCCTTAACTACCAAGTTTGAAGTTCAGGGGACCTATGGCTGCAAATGGGCACAGTGAGGCATGCAAATGGGCACAGTGATGCTGCAAATGGACATTGTTGACCCTCTTTTCCACTTACAGTAGCTGTGCATTTCTCACCCTCGTCTTATACTCGGGTCAATAAGTTTTTCCCAATTTTTTTGTAGTAAATTAGGGCCTCGACTTATACTCGGAACGACTTATACTCGAGTATGTACGGTATATCTGAATGATGCCTGTAGCTGCAGGCATCATTCAAATATTACCGCTCAAATTCTACAACATTATACGACCTTACGTGGGCGGCAAGCAGTTATAGACTAAACCCTTCTTTTTTTTTTTGACACTTGTTTCAAGTTGAAATAATTTTTGAAAAAATTTTTTGCTAGAAAATTACATATACATACACATACATATATATAAATTTAGCAGAGCAATATTTTCTCACACTGCATTTGTGCAGCGGTCTTTTCAAATGCTATTTTTTTAGGGGGAAAAAATACACTTTAATGAATTAAAAACAAAACCAAAAACTAAACAGTAAAGTTTGCCCAGTTTTTTTGTATAATATGAAAGATTGTTATGCCACGAGAATCTTGAGAGAATTGTAATCTTTATTCTAAGCAAAAAAAAATCATGATTCTCATTTTGGCCAGAATCGTGCAGCTGTAGTAGGCGCTGATTATCTAGTGGGAGTGGTAGAGTCTAACATACTGTCCATAATTGAAATTTCCAAACACAATGACAGAACCATGTCTTTTATGTGCTATTAAAGTGTCAGAAAACCCACTTCCAGTTTTTCATTAAAATCATTCCATGCTTGCCACATTGGAAGCAAACTGTATATATCACATCTAAAGATACTGATGCTAAATACTACTTTGCCTTCTGGGCATTGGTGCCTGAGTGCATACTGCCCTAAGACCCCTTTCACACTGGGGCGTTTTTTGGGCTGAAAAGCGCCTCCCCTGCAGCCCCAGTGTGTGATCCTGAGTGCTTTCACACTGGAGCGGTGTGCTTGCAGGATGTTAGAAAAAGTCCTGCAAGCAGCATCTTTCGGGCGGTATGGGAGCGGTGAATGCACACCTTCTCCAACGTCCCTTCCATTGGAATCGATGGGCGCCGCTGCCGAAGCACCTGCAAAGGGCTTTTCTGGAGCTATTAACCCTTTATTCGGCCGCTAGCGGGGATTAAAAGCGTGCCGCTATTACAGCGGTAAATCCCCCGCCCCAGTGTGAAAGTAGCCTAAATGTACATACTGCTAGGTGTGCTGCCCAGCCCTGACCAGCTGCGGTACCTGTCACTCTGTTTGGCAGGCTTCCAGTGGGGTGCTGGACATGGTGTACCTCTGCCGTCCATCCAGTTAAATGCCAGAGCCTCATGCACAGTGGCTAAATGCCCAGTGTGTATTAGGCCTTGAGTGCTTGAGTTTTTTTTTTTTTTTTTCTTCTGTAACAAATATACCAGTGGTTTGCTTATTCTATATTAGAAATATTACACTTAACACTTAAATGACCTAAATGGGGCTTGTTCTAAAACATTTCTGTGCAGTGGGGCTACCTCTGTGAGAGACCAGGCATGTCCTATGGGCCTTAATTTGGAATTTTAATTTTTACACGAAAGGGCAACGGGGAGGTCCAAAATGCAGTTTTACCAGTAAGGTTATTTGCACACTAGACATTAATGATGTTAAATTATAAAGAACACCATCTTTTTTCATCAAATGAAGTGGGCTTGGCTAACACTGCATGTTAGAAGTTCAGAGTTGTGTTATGTCAAAAAGGAAGGTAGGAACCTACTGTATTTCTGGAACATCAGCAGTTATTTCTCTTGTATTCATTGAAGGACTCCGTTTTTAGAGCTTGAAGATCTGACCATTGTGTTTTAGGCTGCTTTCACACTCAAGCGCTTTACAGGTGCTAAAAATGGCGCCTGCGAAGAGCCTCTGTCCTCCCTCCAGTGTGAAAGCCCGAGTGCTTTCACACTGGAGCGGTGCACTGGCAGGACACCAAAAAAAGTCCTGCATGCCGCATCTTTGAGGTCGTGTATACACCACTCCTACAGCGCCCCTGCCCTTTTAAATCAGTAGGCAGCGCTGCCGAAGAGCAGGCAAAGCGCCGCTGCAGCAGCGCTTTGGGGGTGCATTTAACCCTTTTTTTGTCCGTTAGCGGTGGTTAAAAGCACCCCGCTAGGGGCAGAAAAGTGCCGCAAAATAGCCCAGGTTTCAAATGCAGGATTAGAATGCTAGGCACAAAAAACAAAGCAGTCAGTCAATCCTCTCTGCTAGAGTAGGCTACCTTGTGTGGTTTGTTTTTTTTTGTTTGTTTTCTTTTTTCCCCAGCCTCAAGGAGCAAGGACCTGGGCTCCTTGGAAAATTTTAAATCCTTTTTTTGAATTCTTTTTTTTTTGGGGGGATTTTCTTTGTTGCTTTGGTCTTTTAGACCTAAAGTCAGCTACAGGCTGGTTGATAGGCTGGATGTTCTAAATCGGCCATTCTCATTTTCAGGCTTCTGTGGAGCCTTCCTACAGAGGTTGATAAGGGTCCTTTGGGATGTGACGGATTGCCCTGTCAATGGAAAGTGCTCGCATGGTTCCCAGTCCAATGCCACTTGACTGGTCCATTTTTCCCACTGACCCAGAGTGATTTAGGGGTTCCCCAGGACCTGACAATTATTTAAAGCATTTCTTCTGCGTTAAAAAAAAAAAAAAAAAAGGTTGAGAGAGTTTGATACTTGAAGTCCCCTCAGTTTCCCAATTGAGTGCATGCAGATCCATGCCTGTGTGTGTGTGTGTATATGGGAGGGGGGGTTCATTTGTGACAGCCTTATCCTAGATCCTAGGCAGCCTGTGGTCTCATGAGGGACACTAATAACTGACCACTGGTTGATCTGTCAGTGTCCCCGCTGTGACTGGAGGTGGCCTGTTGCAGGAAATTGTACCCCTAATGTGTCTTGCCTAGATTGGTGCGTATGGAGACCCTCCTTGTCCCCCTTGTTCTCTGAACTGGACTTGATTGGTCTACGGTACCCATATTTTTTTTTTTTTCCCCCCTCCTGAGGTTATGTTTGGCTGACTATGAAGAACCAACTTCAGCTTTTGGCCCCTATTCGGCTGTCCCCTCTGTGGTCATCCGCATTCCTGGGCTTCCTAATCCACAGAACTCGTGCCTGTGCTTGCTAAAACAGCCTCCTCTGTGCTTCCTCAAAAAAAAACCGTGGGCACCGCCATCTAAGTGTAGATTTATTTGAAACCATATAAAGTTACAATTGCACTCACATTGTATAATATCATTACTAGTCCTCTGGTATCTGCATAGCTTGGCAGGGCAGCAGCTGGATAGAGCAGAGTGATGCCTGAAAGCAGTTGGGCTATATATGCAGAGCACGTGGTGGAAGCGTGGCTGGAGATCATAGAGCCAGAGCAGGAAGCAGTGATAACCAGGAACCTTCAGCAGGAGCCAGTGTAGAGTGCACCATCAGTCTCAAACCAAGAGCAGAGCCGGAGATACAGGAGGATGGGAAGAGGGGGCATGGTTATGCGTTTCGGGGATGCACCCCTTTGTCAAACCTGGGATGCTCTAAGCTGGCTATTGCCTGTGTGTGGTCACAGATTTTGGCATGAAGTTGGGACATTGAGTGGCGTGTTTAACACTATTGCATCTAGGGGAGCACATCCTGCTTGGGTCACCTTCCCTCTGTGGCAGCACTGGGCTCAATCTGAACCATGAACATGTCAGAATCTACCAGTGGGCGGATTGTTCCACTGTTTTGGAGCCTGCATGCTCTGTGTGACCCTGAGTTTTCTTTCAGTGGGTTTGCCAATTTCCTCTCCGGGTCTGTCTGCACTTCATGCTAGCCCTATGAGGACGTGCTGGCTTGCCCCGCATTTTCTGGTCTTCTGTTAGAGGCCTTTTGGAACCCCTTGATTGTTGGTCTTCATAGACACCCTTACCATTGTCCTTGAAGGGTTTATGTCTTGCATACAACAGGCTCTTCACGCAAATCGGGCAAAAGTCTCTGTTCCGCGTTGAATATTTTTAGGGAGCAGGATGATGCTCCTACAGATCACACATGCCATCTGTCAGACTTGTTGGTACGGAATCCATTCCGACAGTAAGGATAAGGCTTTTTCCTTGACTTACAAGAGAAATTCATGTGCAAAATGGGTTTCTCGAAGTGCCTAGTCAAAGGTTATGATTCCCTTTGGTATGCGCAAGCCACAATGGTTTGCTAAGATTTTTCCTTATGCCTTCTTTGGCAAATTAATTTACAATGAATAAGGGCACCCAGCCTAGGCCTTTACATTTCCTAAGCACATCTTCGTTTGTTATGCTTTTGAGGAGGAGCAGCATTAAAAATGGACATCTTTCCTGGTCACGGACTCGACCCATATCCAATCTGCACAAAGACAAGGTCCATGTACACTGTCATTGATTGCGCTTTTGATCTGTTTTAACCACAGGCCTAGTGTCAACAGATGCTCAGAGTGGGCAATACTTTTGCATTGGAGTTGAATATTAACAATTGTCTACTGTTTTTGTTCAACTGGGCAGTCACTTGGTTCATGGGCTTTAAATGTGTGTGTGCAATGCATCACTAAATGGGTGGGCACTTGATCTCTGCATTTTCATTCTGTGGTTTTTCTTTGCATACGGTTTGTTTGGGCTCAAGTGTTTGGCCAATTGATTGGCTCCAAGAAAACTTTGGTGCATTTTCCATTTTAAAGGGAATAGCTCGCTTGGCACAGCACTGTCCGATATTATCAAAAACCTCATAGGTGGTTAGAGCACTTTCTTCCACTTGGAAAAAGTAAGTTACCCCACTATAAATGGGACATTTCCTTTTTCTTTGCACTCCCAAACTGCTTTTTTGACCTTATGGTGCTTTGGTACAAAATCCTTCAAGTCCTCTTTTATTTGGTTCAAAATGATCTTGGCAGAATAAATTTAGCCTGCAGAGAAATCTACTACAGCATGTAAGTTTACCCCCCAGCTATTCGTCTCACGGGGAGGGGGGGGGGGGGGGACTGGATTGGTTTACAGATCCCTGAATTCACATTATGGATAGATGGGTCAGCGAACTGATCATTTTGGACTACTAGAAATCTTTCTTTTTTTTTCTATCCCCCAGACAGGTTCTTTCCCTACAAGCTTCATCTGTCTGACGCTGCATTTTCTTTTTCTGAAGCCAGTCTGGAGGATTTACTTGGATGCTTGGGGTTACTGTCCTGCCGCATCACCCAACTTCTAAGCTTCAGGTAGAAGGGCAGCCACCCTGGCATTATCCTGTTTGATATTTTGGCAAACCTGGTAATTCATTTCCCCTCAATGATGGCAAGGAGTCCAGGCCCTGAGACAGTGAAGCAAGCCCAAATCATGATGTCCCACCATACTTCACTGTTGGGATGATGACTTTGATGGTAAGCTATGCCTTTTTTGTGCCATAGTGGGGAGCATTGTCCCTAAACAATTCAACTTTTGTTTCATCAGTCCACAAAACATTTCTCCAGCACTTTTTTGAGGTGATCTTTGGCAAACTTCAGGAGCGCAGTAATGCGTGTGTGGTGTTTTGTTTTGTCACATCTTTTAAGCCTTTTGCTTTCACGCCTGGGTTCTTTACCTCTATTGAGGATTCTGGGTTGTACCTTTTTGGGAGTCATTTTGACTGGGCACACACTTCTAGAAGAGTAGCTACAGTCTCCATTTATGGACAATTTGTCTAACTGTTGAGATTGCTTTGTAGCCCTTTTCCAGTCCTATATAGATAAACTACTCTTGATGTACAGTTGTGCTCATAAGTTTACATATTTATGATTTCTTGGCCATTTTTCAGAGAATATGAATAACACAAACTTTTCTTTCACTCATGGTTAGTCTTTGGCTGAAGCCATTTATTATCAATCAACTGTTTATGATTTAAAAAGAGTAATCACAACAGAAACTACCCAAATGACCCTGATCAAAAGTTTACAGTGTATTGCCCCCTTTAACATCAATGACAGCTTGAAGTCTTTTGTGGTATTTGTGGATGAGGCTCTTTATCTTCTCAGATGGTAAAGCTGCCCGTTCCTCTTGGCAAAAAGCCTCTAGTTCCTGTAAATTCTTGGGCTGTCTTGCATGAACTGCATGTTTTGAGATCTCCCCAGAGTGGCTCAATGATATTGAGGTCATGAGACTGAGATGGCCACTCCAGAACCTTCACTTTATTCTGCTGTAGCCAATGACAGGTCGACTTGGCCTTGTGTTTTGGATCATTGTCATGTTGGAATGTCCGAGTACGTCCCATGCGCAGCTTCCTAGCTGATAAATGCAAATGTTCATCCAGTATTTTTTTGATAACATACTGCATTTATCTAGCCATCAATTTTGACCAAATTTCCTGTGCCTTTTTGTAGCTCACACATCCTCAAAACATCAGCGATCCATTTTTCTTTGCATCCCGAACAATTTTCCTGGCAGTTGTGGCTAAAATTTTAGTTGGTCTACCTGATCGTGGTTTGGTTTCAACAGAACCCCTCATTTTCGCCTTCTTGATTAGTTTGAACACTGCTGATTGGCAATCTCAATACCTTGGATATCTTTTTATATTCCTTTCCTGTTTTATACAGTTCAACTACCTTTTCCCGCAGATCCTTTGACAATTCTTTTGCTTTCCCCATGACTCAGAATCCAGAAACGTCAGTGCAGCACTGGTTGAAAGATGCAAAGGTCTGTCAGGAGTCCAGAAACTCATTGACCTTACACACACATACACATTAGAGGTTGACCAATATATCGGCTGGCCGATATATCGGCCGATATTTGGCGTTTTTTAATTAATCGGCATCGGCTGATTGTGCTGATAAAAAAGGCTGATCATAACTTCAGCGTGACTTGCAAATGACATCTGTAATAGAAGTCAATGCAAGTTGCCTGAATCCGTGGAGCGACTTGTTTGTCCTCTCTGGGCAGCCTGCCAAGTCTGATAAAAGAACCAAGAAGAGATACAATGTTTCAACTTATCAATGAACTGAACTCTGTGTGTAGGAGTTCTCAGTTTAACCATTTAAAGACTAAATCTTTTCTGATACTTGTTGCTTACAAGTAAAAATCCTATATTTTCTGCTAGAAAATCACTTAGAACCCCCTAAAATGATATATATATATATATATATATATATATATATATATATATATATATATATGTGTGTGTGTGTGTGTGTGTGTGTGTGTGTGTGTGTGTGTATGTATATATATATATGTGTGTGTGTATGTATGTATATGTTTTGTTTTTTTTAGCAGAGACCCTATGGAATAAAATAGCGGTTGTTGCAATATTTTATGTCACACGGTATTTGCGCAGCGGTCTTTCAAATGCTATTTTTTTGGAATACACTAATGAATAAAAAAAAACTAAAACAGTAAAGTTAGCCCATTTTTTTTTTTTTTTCGTCCAAAAGTTTTTTTATCTAAATTATACATACAAGTGAACTGATTGGAGGTTTGTTTTGTTTAATGTTTAAATGTAAGAAATTTTCTGTATCACTTATTAATTAAGGCTGCTTTCACACTGGAGCATCATTTTAGCTCGGCTTTACCATCATTTTAGCGGCGCTATTCAGCTGCTAGCGGGGCGCTTATAACCCAGCTAGCGGTCGATGAAATGCGCCTGTGAAGTGCCGCTGCCGAATCGCTTTGCAGTCGCTTCGGCATTGGTGCGCATTCATTTCAATGGGCAGGAGTGGTGGAAGAGCGGTATACACCGCTCCAAAGATGCTGCTTGCAGGACTTCTTTTTTTAATTTTTTTTTATCATCCTGCCAGCGCATCGCCTCAGTCTGAAAGCACTCGGGATTTCACACTGAGACTGAAGGGGAGCCGTTTTGAAGGCACTTTACAGGCGCTATTTTTTAGCCCAAAAGCACCTGAAAAATGCTCCAGTGTTAAAAAAAGGTCTAACTGTTAGATTTTATGAGATGAAGGAAGAAAAAAAAATCGGCCTATCAGCAGCCGCAATTTCTAAATATCGGCATCGGCCAGAGAAAAACCCAAATCGGTCGACCTTTAATACACATACACATACAATACAAGCAAACAGATCACAGGTGAGGTTGGTTACCTTTTAATAGCCATTCAAACCCCTTTGTGTCAACTTGTGTGCATGTTATCAGGCCAAAATCACCAGGGTATGTCAACTTTTTGATCGGGGTCATTTGAGTAGTTTCTATTATGATTTAAAAAGAGTAAACAGTTGATTGATAATAAATGGCTTCAGCCAAACACTAACCATGAGTGAAAAATGTTTTTGTGCTATCATTCATATTCTCTGAAAAATGGCCAAGAAATCATAAATTCTGCCAGGTTGTTTGTTGTTGTGACTTAGGCCAGCCATAGTTAGTTTGGTTCCTACTGAACCGGCAAAGATCCAAACCCTGTGAGGGAAAGCTGAATGTTACCATGTTGATGTACAACCATCCTGACGGATTTACTTGTGTTTGTTTCTAGCGGCTGCTATAGCTATAGTTTGACCTAGTCATTCTAGCAAGTTGTGACATTTTAGTCAGGAAGACATTAAGTTGTGTATTAGTAGGTTGCTGTTATTTTACTCCATATGAATTCATATTTCAGGTACACAATTATCAAGGACCAGCACGTATAAGGATATCCTTGGTGACCAAGGATGCTCCCCATAAACCACATCCTCATGAACTGGTTGGAAAGGATTGCAAAGATGGCTATTACGAGGCTGACTTGTCAGTAGATCGCAATATTCACAGGTAAATATCTACTTCTAAATTTTATATATATTATTTTTTTGTTTAAACAAATTTCTTTTTTTTTTTTTTTTTTTTTAATATAGAAAGCACTATGGGGTATATTTATGAAAGGTTTTCACACAACTTTCACCAAAGTTTATCAGCTGTGTGAAGTTGGCACCCCATGTTTGTAAAACCCGAATAAAAATATACCATTTGTTTGTACTGGTTCGGTTTCTGAGAAATTAAACATTCAATTTAATGCAAGCCCCGCCCACTTTGCACCCCATGTTGCTGAATTTTAAAAACAAACACTCCATTCCTTTGTGCTGCAAAAATAAACGTTTGTGCCGCTTTGGTTGCATAGATTTTGTGCATTATAGTTGCTGCAACCCTGCCCACTTTGCACCCCATGTTGCTGAATTTTAAAAACACGCCGTTCCTTTGTGCTGTGTTTGTGCCGCAAAAGTAAACGTTTGTACCGCTTTGGTTGCGGAGATATTGAGTGGTATGTTGTCAAACCACACTGACTTTACACCTCGTTATTAAATCTTACATACAACTAGATTCATTTGTTCGCGGTTTGTGCAGATTTGGTGGGTATTGTACATGTTTTACTTCACATGTGTAATTTTGCCACCCCCACAGGGATCCCCTCCTTCCGATTCTCTAGCACTGACTGGAAGAACAGAAGGAGGAAATCTGGGGAGGGCACAGCTGGCTCTGGCTCTAGTGAGCCAGAGCCAGCTTTCAATCAAGCGGCAGGATGGACCTCGACAGTATATCGGGATCTGTCCCGGCTGTATTGCGGCTCTGCGCTGTCAGGATATAGTGGGCAATAGCCTGCCACATGCACATGAGTTTTTTTTTTGTCACAGGTGAACATACTATATGTCATCTTATGAACAAAAAGAGAACTAAGGCCAAAAAAGGTTGGGCCATAGTTCTCTTAACAAAAGTTTAAACCAGGTGTTAACCAAGCAAAACAGCACTCCAGCAAATTCTCTTATATAAGTCACTTCTTTTTTTAATTGCTTTTTTTGCAAAACATCTGTCAGTAAACATTCTTTTCCTGACAGACTCCATGGCAGACTATGTGTGGGTTAACCCCGCCTCCTCTCCAATGCTATAGGACACCACTCCTATAAATTTGAGCTCACCACTAGAGACTGCGTTCCTTTTTTGTCCTCCTCATTGAACCTACAGGTCAATGCAATTACATTTACGGATGTCCAAAATTAATCATGGAGGTTGATGCCGGGCAGTTTCAAGATAGCCAAGGGCCCAGCCATAGGCGGGTGTGTGGCTCCGGGCCCCGGTGTCCTGTGGTGGGACAACCTTCGTATGCCCAGGCTCGGTGGAACCACTGGCATGTCTGAAGATTCTCCATGGCAGCAGTTTTTGTATGTAAAAGCTCCCTGTTTATTTTTCCCTCGTGCCTTGTTGTCTTCGTTTTTCTTTTTGTTTCTATGGCGCCTGGAACACAAGTGCGTTCCAGGGTTCGGCTCCCTCTTCTGGGTCACGGCTTCGGCTCGCTACTGCGCATGTGCGATCCTCGGACGAAGCCGAGGCTTGGTTTCGCGCATGCGTGGTGTGGCAGGGGACCCGGTGGCCGTGCAGGCGCTCTACGGCAGGTTGCCACACAGTCCAGGCACGGCGGTGATGTCATTCCGGCAGGGATGTTTGAATCCCTGAGAGCCCTGTCAGTCTTAGGATTACTACAGGCAGCTTGCATCAGCTCCTCAGGCCCCAGGTTCCCAGATCATGGTTAGCTTCAGCCTGGGGCTATGGTAAAAGGGGGAAGGGGGGCTAAGATGCCTCTTAAAGGGGAAGCTGCACTGCTATTTGTACTCCTTTGTTCCAGGACGTGTGAGCGTTCCTACAAAGCTGCAGGATCGCCTCCTATTCGTCCGCCAGGGTGCCATGGACAGATCACCGCATCCATGCGGCCAACTCTCACGCTCTAGGTATGTGAGGCATGAGAAGGGGAGGGCCAGGTCCACGTGCAGATGGACTGATCCCCTAAATGTCACGTTCTCCCTTCTCCCATTTTTAGCCTTTCCAGGTCAGACCATCAGCTTACTGTCCCAAGATGACAGGGACCTTGCCAGGCCGCAACGCCCACCTTCTTCATAAAGGTCCAGACAAGACTCTCCGTCTAGAAGAGGAGATGTTCCCATTCCTCCTCCCAACAGAGGAGATGTTCCCATTCCTCCTCCCAACAGAGGAGATGTTCCCATTCCTCCTCCCAACAGAGGAGATGTTCCCATTCCTCCTCCCAACAGAGGAGATGTTCCCATTCCTCCTCCCAACAGAGGAGATGTTCCCATTCCTCCTCCCAACAGAGGAGATGTTCCCATTCCTCCTCCCAACACCGCACCCACCGCCATGACAGCCGTTTTGATCACAGATCCTGCTGGGGTTGTGGGACCCGGGTCCCGGAAGTCAAGTCCTTTATGTGACCCTTGTTATGCCAAGGCGGTCGGGAAAAAGATGCTGAAAGCCAGGAAATGGAGACACTGGTCAAACGGGTGGTGCAACAATCCCCCAAAGAGTGGGGTACATCTTACATGCGGAGCCAGTCCACCACATTATCTGGCTCCCTGGCTGAGGCCCAGGAGGATCCGGCCCATTCCAGCCTTATGATTCCTCCCCTGATTCCTCGCACAGCGAGACGGAGGGAGATGAGTTTGTCGGAGGCTTCGACTTCACCCTGGTTTTTCCACTAATTTAAAGTGGTCAAAGAGGCCCTTAAGTGGGAAGACCTATTGACGAGGAATGGAGCAAGGTAGATAAAAAGACCTCTGTCAAGTAGAACCTCCATGTTTATACCCCTTCAAGGCTGAGGAAGTGAAATATCTGGAAAATGCTGCCCTCGTAGACGCAGCTGTGATGCGACTAGCTAAATGCATCACTCTTCCTCTGGATGCAGTATCTTTCAAATATGGGCTTGAGAGAAGAATAGATCAAGATTAAAAGGTCAGCCGGGATGGCTTAAAAGGATTTACGGGTCAGCTGGGATGGCTTGCAAACCTGCCTTGGCCCTTGCGGCCATGTCCAAGGTCATAGAGGTCTCAGAGATGGAGAATGTTAGTTCCGTGATCAGAGGAGTCTCAGAATAACTGGCCAGGGGCTTCGGTAATCCAGGATCTGAAGCTGGTGGTGGCCTTCCTGGGGGGGCTTCAATCGACCTTATCCGCCCAGACTATGCTGTCCATGGTCACGGCCAAGCGGGCCTTGTAGTTGCACCCCTGGCTCGCTGACCCAGCATTTAAGCAGGCCTGGTGTAGGATCCCCTTAAACGGTCCTCGCTGTTTGGTGACAAGCTGGATAGCGCCATAACCTGGGCCACAGGTGGCAGATAGGGTTTCTTCAACAATGGAATTCGGGGGACGACAATCTGTCCATTCACATAACTTCAGTGATGAGGAACAGCCTCTTCTGGTGGCTCCAGCGCAGAAATCTGCTCATCTGCCACTCCACCGCCCCCTTCTCGTGGGTCACGGTCTTGACCGATGCTAGTGGTGCTGGTTGGGGAGCCCTTTTGCGGGTCAGAACTTGCTCAAGGCAAGTGGGGTGCCCGTCTTCACAACCCGGGCTCGAATGTCCTGGAGTTACGGGCAGCCTGGTCTGCCCTCCAATCTTTTACTCATCTCCTGAAGGGGAAGTCAGTTTTACTGAAGATGGACAACGCCACAGCAGTCTCATTTGTGAAGAGACAGGGGAGCACTTGGAGCTCTACTCTGCTCCAAGAAGTTGAGCCCATCATGTCCTGGGCTCAGAAAAATCTGGCCAATATTTCAGCAGTCTTCGTCCCTGGAGTCTAGAATGTCCAAGCAGACTTCCTGTTGCGCACTCAGCTGGACAATGAGTGGTCACTGCATGTGCAGACGTTTGAGTGGATCCTGTCCTTGGGAGTCAATCCCGAAGTAGATTTATTTGCATCCCCCCTGCAACTTCAAAATCAAGTATTACACTCGGGGCCGTTGCAGCCAGGCCTTCGGACTAGATGCCCGTTCCCGATCATCCTCAGTTTCTTAAGGAGGCTTCAAGCGGAGGTGGTCGAGCTGGTGATGATAGCACCTTACTGGCCGAACAGGCCATGGTTTCCCCACCTGACCCTGCCCAGCTTCCGGGACCCGCTACCTCTTCCTCTCAGGCCGGACCTTCTTTCTCGGGGGGGGGGGGGGGGGGGGGGGGGGGGGCAGTCCTGCACCCTTGTCCGGCATTACTGAGACTGATGGTCTGGTTCGTGAGAGGGAAAGGCTGGAGTCTCTCGGGTGTGCTTCAGGAGTAATTTCCACCCTCATGGGCTCGAGAAGGGCAAGCACGAATAAAGTCTATTAGAGAATTTGGGCCAAGTTGTCAAATTCTCATTCTCTACGGGCAGATCATTCAGGATTAAAACTAGGGGCAATCCGCGCAAAAATAACTAACAAATATACGATGCAAGCTGAACACTGTAGGATTTACCAACCCAAAAATACATTAAATAATAAAAATAAGTGCAGCGCAATAACAAATTGAAAGATTAAAAGTCCTTAAATCTCATGGACAGTATCAATATTCTTGATGGAGTAAACACCGATTTAGTTCTTCACAAGCACCAATGATATTCAAATCAATAGGAAAATGCGCTTATCGGACGTGATGGACCTCCAAATTATAGGAGGTCAAATAAGCCTGGTTCACAAAGACTTGGTAACGGCCTGGATCTCTTGGACAATATCCACATCCGCCAGTAATCTCATACAAGAAGGAAACTGTGAATCAAATCACTCTGTAGATTCCTTGTAAAATCCTCAGTGTGATGTATTTATAAAATATTCAGTGAATTTCCCCAAAAATAGAAAAAAGGGAAGATCCTCCAAGTGCATACTGTTTAACAGTTTATTAAAGGATTCCAAAGCAGAGTTAAAATTAAAACAGCGCTACAGCGCAACTTGGAAAAACAAAGCAGTTCAATGTAATAGATCATCCAGTTAAAACTCACTGTTCGTAATCCGGGAATCCCAGGATATTCTCAGCTTTCCTCAATCTGGTCTAGATCTGTCTCTGTCCATAAGTTCTCTCGGGGTCCAAGTCTCTGCCTTGTCTGCCTTCTCTGGTACATGGTGGACTGTTCACCCTCCTAACTCTGCAGTTTTTCTGTGGGGCAAAAAGACTCAGGCCCCAAAGAAGACCAAGATTCCCCAGATGCAGGCCCCAGAAGACCAAGATTCCCCTGGTCCTCGACTCACTGTCTGGAATAAGCACAGTGGGATCTGCCCCGCTTTCTACTAAGGACTTTTCTGCAAGAGTCGCCTTTCTAGTAGCCATCACCTTTGGCTAAAAGGGTTTCTGAGATTGGGTTCTTGGGCCATGAAGAACCATTCCTTTCTTCCCGGACCGGGTGGTCCTCCATCCCTATACTTGGCTCAAAACCGAAGTCTCTTCAGTGTTCCATGAGGACCAAGAAATTGTCCTACCTACATTCAGGACCCCAGGTTTCTCTGAAGTTCATCCTCTGGATGTAGGCGAAATGCTGAAGGAATACCTACGAGTTACCTACTCCTTTAGACGCTCCGACTTCCTCTTTGCTCTACACTCCGGCAACAAGGGCAAACGGGCTTCGTCCAGAACGATTACAACCTGGATCGTCCAGTCTATCTAACAGGCTTATAGGGCTAAGGGCCTGGCTCCTACAGAGGCAGTGACAGCACACTCTACGAGGGGTATGGCAGCTTCGTGGGCAGCAGCAGCCCGGCATGTGGCTCCTGATGTCATCTACAAGGCAGCCTCATGGGCCCCCATTAATACCTTTTATGTCACACTATTGCATAGAACCTGCATCTCTATCCTCTTCGTTCTTTGGTTTAGGAATCCAGTCGGTTGTCATGGAGAATTAAACTTTTATAAGCATCCCCACCCATGTGGTTTGGCTAGTTATTTCCCACACATAGTCTGCCATGAAGTCTGTCAGGAAAACGGAAAATGTATTACTTACCGTAATTTTCCTTTCCTGATGGACTCCATGGCAGACGGAGTTCCCACCCTTTGGTCATGAGTTGGCTAATTACAAACACAGTCTCTAGTGGTGAGCTCAAATTTATGGGAGTGGGGTCCTATAGCATTGGAGAGGAGGCGGGGTTAACCCACACGTAGTCTGCCATGGAGTCTGTCAAGAAAAGAATGTTTACTGGCGTAGACGTTTTTCAAAAAAAGCAATTAAAGAAAGAAGTGACATGTATACGAGAATTTGCTGGAGTGCTGTTTTGCTTGGTTAACACCTGGTTTAAACTTTTTGTTAAAAGAGAACTATGGCCCAACCTTTTTTTGGCCTTCTCTTTTTTTGTTCATAAGATGACATATAGTATGTTCTCCTGTGACGAAAAAACTCATGTGCATGTGGCGGGCTATTGCCCACTATATCCTGACAGCGCAGAGCAGCACTGCAGCCGGGACAGATCCGACAATACTGTCGAGATCCACCCTGCCACCTGATTGACAGCTGGCTCTGGCTCACTAGAGCCAGAGCCAACTGTGCCCTCCCCAGATTTCCTCCTCCGTCTGTTCTTCCAGTCAGCGCTAGAGAATCGGAAGGGGGGGGATCCCTGTAAGGGTGTCACAACTACGCATGTGAAGTAAAACATGTACAATATCCACCAAATCTGCACAAACCGCGAACAAATAAATCTAGTTGTATGTACGATTTTAATAATGAGGTGTAAAGTCAGTGTGGTTTGACAACATATACCACTCAATATCTCCGCGACCAAAGTGGCACAAACGTTTATTTTTGTGGCACAAACGAATGGCGCGTTTGTTTTTAAAATCCAGCAACATGAGGAGCAAAGTGGGCGGGGCTTGCATTAAATTGAATTTTTTTAATATCTCAGAAACCGAACCGGCACAAATGCTCATTTTTGCGGCACGAACGAATGGTATATTTTTGTTCAGGTTTTACAAACATGGGGTGCCAACTTCACAGAGCTAAGTTTATCACATTGTCTAATAAATCTGCATTTACAAATTGTGAGAATTATTGGTGAAGGTTTTCTAAGTCTTTTTTTGTAAAAATGTTTTTAAATACAGTAGATCTCTGTATTTAACATTTCATTTCTGAGGCTAATTGTGCCCAGATATGTTTTTATATATTGCAGTCTTGTCAGGACATTTGGGGTTTTCCTTTTAGCCTTCATTAACTTTTAGTGTGTGTTTTTACAGAAAATTATCTGCTTCACTGCATAGGAACCACCATAAACTTGTCTCAACTTTTTTACTTTCTCTTGCTACCAGAACCCAAAAGAAAAACCTAGTGTTTTGGGAATGGGGCAAAAGCGACATATTTCTTTCTTTTCTACAATTCAGTGCTTTGATGTGTCTGAAAGGTGATTCCCTAAGCCTGAGTTATTTCATATGTGGGAAGAGAGGAGCTTGCCAAGATATTTTGTAATATCCCATGCACCCGGCTTATCTGGCGCTTGTTCCTGCTCATGCTGAGGCCTTTGAAGACTCCATGATGCAGTAGGCACACTGGAGATGCTGTTGCTTTTTAAAAGCGAAATAAAAATTGTAGCGGTACCACCTCTGCAAGGGTTAGAACTGAAAGCAACAGCTAGAGCCGCCCCTTCCTCCCTTAGTTCCAACGACCAGAAGCCGCAACTCCCCCCGGATTTGGGCCTGTAGGAAAGTGAGAAACCCTAGCAACAACCTCCCTCCAAGCTCCCAGGGCAGCATGCTCTCATGGAGCTTGGAGGGAGAAAAGGACTCTGGAACACCCTCTGCCCATCTGGGAGTGTTGGGGCGGTCACCAATTCAGCAAAAGCACAAAAAAACAGAAATGGCATAAAACCCCTCTACCTGATAAGAGCACAGTGCCACCAACGGTTCTCAACGTAGTGCTACCACCATGCCAGAGGAAACACAAAAACTGAGGCCATGGTTGGAAGTATCCTGCTTTTTAAAGATCTTGCCTGGGGGGGGGGGTGGCGTCGGCCAAGAGCGGCTTTAGAGAGGACGTGTCTTACAGAGCTCCCTGCAAAGATCCTTCTCCCGGCCAATCCAACGACATGATCCGGCACCGGAACCCACCGACAGCTCACCGAACACTGCGGGCTCCACCCGGACCCCTCGCCAGCTTTGTAAACAGCATGCTGATACGCAAACTGCAGAAAGGAGACGAGATGCAGCATGACCTCTAAAATGGTGCCGTGGTAGTACAGCGCGCACGTGGGGACAAGAGAGACTCGGGTAAACCATTGCTCTAAAACACGCAGAGCCCAGGGGAAAGATATGCCCAAGGTTATGGTGTACTATACACGGAAACTAAATGGCATTGCAGAGCGCCCCTCAGATAAGGAGCTGGATGCCACCCCAGACATTTTTCATGCACTACAGACAGGGGAGTCATCCATGCAGGCCCTAAAGGCTGCTCCAGAACAGCTCTCCCCAGAGATAGAAGATGAGGAGGATGGGGAGGACACTGAACAGCCTACTCTGGCTGAAATCCTGAGAGCAGTACATAAGTGCACTGCCTCAGTACAGACATTACAGGAACACTTTGGAGGATTAAAAGAGGACGTGGGATTGATCCGGCATGATATACAAAAAAAATTTGGGAGCGCACCACAGCAGTGGAGGGCCATGTCACTGAAGTGGAGGATAAAATGGGCCCCCCTTATTAGAAAGATATAGGTCACAGCTAGAACTGCGAATATCAATGAACTTAAAAATGAGGACATTGAGAACCGTCAAAGGAGTAATGTCTGCATTGTGGGACTACCAGAAAAGACGGAAGGCAGAGATCCTACAGAGTTTGTGGAAAACTGGTTGCGTGAGGTGTTTGGCAAGGAGGTATTGACACCTTTTTATTCGGTAGACACATATTTGGCACACAGGGTACCACCTAGACCCCTTCCATCGGGTCACCCACCGCACACCTTACTGGCCAAACTCCTTAACTTCAAGGATAAAGAGATCATACTTCGCCTGGCCAGGGAAAGATGCAATATACAGTTCAAGGGTGTGAGCATCCTTTTACACTGATTTTTCGGCTAAGGTACAAAGGGGCAGAGCCAAATTTGGGGAGGTGAAAAAAAGGCTTCAACGTCTCCGGGCCAACTAGCCATGCTATACCCTGCCAAGCTTCGAGTGATAGGGGGCAGAGCACAATTCTTTGAATCGGCAGCAGAGGCCTCTGCGTGGCTTGATGCGAATGACCACTTTTTCCGCCAAGCTGTAAGGCCTGAGGCAGAAGAGGACTGAGTCTCAATTAAGCATACAGCTAAAAATCTATTGAAGTGAATCCGTGGATTACAACTTTCCTATAGGGAGACTTTTCTGTTTGTTGCCACACTGTTACACGACCGGGAGAAAACGCACCCTTTTCAGGAAATTAGCATAAATATTTCCTATGCGATTTAGATCCATGGTTGGAGTACAAAGTAATAAGTTGCAAGACATTGGTTGCTGTCTGCCTGTTGCAGCAGAGATTGGAATGGGTTACTGTTTACACCCACCAGTTGTTTTTGGTATAGCTACTGAGTTTTTTATTTTTTCTCTTGTTTACTGGTGACCCCAAACCCGTTGGGAGAGGGGAAACGCCAACACTGTTTTCAGATCCTTTGGAAGAGACTCTATCAACCAGACATGCATTACAATATGAACACTGGACAGCCCTTACAAGGAGCCCCCCTTTGCAAGATATCATTCCAGCCCCAATTAATCATTTCACCACTGGCATATCATCTGCCCTTAAGCACCTTCTCGGAAAAGTCATGACAGTCCCTTGCTGACAAGAACTGGCTACGTATTGCAAAATATGATGGTCTCTTTAAATGTCCCAGATGTGATGGCCCACTGCATACCAAGTTAGAGTGGTGGGCAGCTTTGTCTGTGCAATTACAGTACAGTGATTTATTACAGTGGTATAACATGATGACCTGCACTTCTATTGTTTCATGGAACGTGAGAGGCTTGAGTGACCCCCTTAAGCGTACCATGGTATCCACCTCTCTTGGAGAACTTCTCCCAGCAATATGTGTTTTACAGGAAACTCATTTGACGTTGGATACTTTTGTCGTGTGTGGGGTATGCGTGGGTAGGATGGGCGTATCGCTCTACTCGCCCCTCATATTCCAGGGGGGTGAGTGTACTGATGCAGCGATCCCTAGATTTTCAAGTGGTTGACCAGGAGGGTAGATATGTGTTTTACTATGCAGAGTTTCTCAGTGACATTTATCCTTGCAGCAGTATATATGCCTCCACCATTTAATCCCATAGTACTACGGGCCCTGCTATCATACCAATTGAGTAACCTGGGGATTCCCTTGATATTGGTGGGGGACCTTAACGGCATCATAGACCCAAAACTGGATAGATGCCCCCTCCGTTAGGGGGACCCATAAGGACAAGGCCAGCCCTAGTGAAAAATTCATAGAGGAAGTGGGGTGGACGGATCCCTGGAGAAATGGGGAACCCAACAGAGAGGCAATTTTCGTGCTTTCCAAAACACATTGTCACTATCCCAGAATTGACATGTGCCTGTGCACGACATCGGCATCCCAACAAATTGAGGAAGTGCAATACCTAACTAGAAGCATCTCAAACACTCCCCTCTGCTGGTACGCTTGACGGTTAGACCGGCATCTAATTTACCAAGAGCGCCATGGAAGCTTAATGCCTTCTGGCTAAATCTCTCCCCCCCTCTGACACCAACATTGAGACTGACATCGCGGCTTACTGGCAGAGACACGCAGATTACCCCAATCTGAATGCTGCCTGGGACGCATTTAAAGCATTCATAAGGGGACTATTTATATCAGAGGTTAATGCCAATAAACGTATTAAGTCTGCACAGAGGGAACAGGCTAATCAGCTGGTGAGAGGCCTGGAGGCGGATTACATTGCAAATTCGGGGGCGGGTTCCCGCGAGGCATGGATAGCCACTCAGGATGCAATTAAAAGAATTGACGCCTCTTACGCTGACAGTAAAAGGTTCTTTTAATAAAATGACCTTTTATGAGGAGGGGGAACAGACAGGCAAACTCCTGGCCAAAATAGTACCCTCACAACAACTATTCCCATCTATTGGGGCCCTGCTCAGTAAATTGGGAAGAGTGGTAAACACCCCTGACTTGGTTATGCAGGATTGGTGGACTTTTATTTGGAACTCTTTCAATCCAAGCAGACACATACACTAGAGGAGGTAAGGGAGTTCCTACAGGGGATAGAGCTACTGTGTTTGGTGGAATCCCGCATCGAGTCGCTAGAAACTCGCATCACTATTGAGGAGATGTTGATAGCAACCAACTCCATTCCCAACTCCAAGGCGCCTGGGGATGATGGCATCCCGATCGAGGTGTACAAGCAATATGGGGATATAATACTACCACAACTGCTCCGGACCCTAAACTCAGCTAGGGATTCACAACACCTCCCAGACTCTGAGGCAGGCCAGCATAGTCTTACTGCTTAAACCAGGGAAGGACTCACTGGACCCAGGTTCATATAGGCCGATTTCACTCCTGCAGAATGACATAAAAATCCCATTATTCACCCAGACCAATCCGGCTTTATACCGGAAAGGTCAACAGCCATTAATCTTCGCTATTCCTCAACATACAATCTCATGCAGAAAACACTGGAGATAGGGCATTGCTGTTTCTCAATGCCCACAAGGCATTTGACAGCATACGTTTTGCGAACCTGAGCAGTTGCTTCCAGATAGGTCCTGACTGCCCTTACTACATCCAAAGAATGTAGTGACCTTTCTTCCGAGGAACAGGGATCTGGAAAAAGGAAGGCAGAACAATATCTTGGTTTAGATGGAAATCTGAAACCACCTTTGGTAGAAAGCTAGGATGAGGGCGCAGTACCACTCTATCCTTATGCATGATCAAATGAGGCTCTTTACAGGAAAGGGCTGCTAACTCTGATACTCTTCTAGCAGAAGAAATGGCTACCAGGAAAATTAATTTCCTTGTCAATAAGACCAAGGGAATCTGACGTATGGGCTCAAAAGGCTGTTTCTGTAAAACCGACAGAACCAAATTCAAGTCCCAGGGGTTTAGGGGCGCTTTAACTGGAGGATTAAGACGCGTCACCCCTTGCATAAAGCTTCGGACCAAGGAATGAGAAGCAAGTGGTCGTTGAAATAACACTGATAAGGCTGAGACCTGGCCCTTGATGGTACTCAAGGCCAGCTTCATATCTAATCCTATTTGTAGAAAGTCAAGAATTCTACCAATGACATATTTTCTGGGATGCCAACCCCTGGCTTCACACCACCAAACTCTATGATAAATCACTCTGGAAGCTGGCTTCCTAGCATTGATTAAAGTAGAGATCACAGGACCTGAAAGCCCACAACTCCTCAGAACGTGGGTCTCAACAGCCAAACCACCAAATTTAGCGTTTGTAAGGCAGGATGGAATACTGGACCTTGAGACAATAGGTCTGGACGTGACGGTAGGGTCCACGGGGAACCCACTGTCATTCTTACTATCTCTGCATACCAAGCTCTTCTGGGCAACCAGAAGTACTGACTTCTTTTCCTGCCGGATCCTGCGAAGGAGCCGTGGCAGTAGCATAATAGGAGGAAATGCATAAATCAGTGAGAACTGATGCCACAGAATCACCAACGCATCTGTCCCCTATGCAAGAGGATCCCGTGTTCTTGCCACAAACTTGTCGACCTTGTTGTTGATCCTGGACGCAAAGAGATCTACATCTGGTATTCCCCAACTTTGGCATATGGCCCAAAAGACATCGGGGTGAAGAGACCATTCCCCCGGGACTAACCGTTGGCGACTCAAATAGTCCGCCTGCCAGTTCTCTATACCTGGAAAGGAAAACTGCCGATATGTATGGCACATGCTTTTCTGCCCAGATTAAAATCTGGTTCATCTCTCTCTAAACTGCACGACTCCTGGTGCCTCCCTGATGATTGATTTAGGCCACTGCTGTGGCATTGTCGGACTGGATCCTGACAGGGCAACCCTGTAGCCTGAGAGTCCAGGCCCTTAGGGCTAGATATGCTGCACGGATCTCCAGAATGTTGATGGGTAAGGTCTTCTCGATTTCGGACCATTCCCCCTGGACCGCAGACTGTTCCAGAACTGCTCCCCAACCTGAAAGACTGGCATCCGTTGTTACCACCGTCCAGGTAACCGGTAAAAAGGATTTCCTTTTCTGCAGGCTTTCGGGTATTAACTACCAACTGAGGCTCTGATGTACTGCACGAGACAGGTGCATCGGAAAATCTAATGCCTGTACCTTCTTGTTCCAAGCAGACAGGATACTGTGTTGCAGCAGTCTTGAATGAAACCGAGCCTAGGGAACTGCTTCGAATGAAACCACCATCTTTCCCAGCAGCCTCATACAAAGACGGACAGAAGGACCCTTTTTGGGCCTGACTACCTGAATCCACTCTCTTAAGGCACTGATCTTTGCCTGAGGTAAAAATACCTTCTCTTGGCTTGTATCCATGACCAGGCCCAAATACTCTAGTCTTCTTTGCCATGACACTCAAAATTGAGCTCAGGTGCATCCACTGATCATCCTTGAGATGTTTCTACAACTTGATTGAAGTCCACCTGTGGTAAAATCAGTTGATTGCACATGATTTGGAAAGGCACACACCTGTCTATATAAGGTACCACAGTAAACAGTGCATGTCAGAGCACAAACCAAGCCATGAAGTCCTAGAAATTGTCTGTCTGTAGACCTCCGAGACAGGATTGTATCGAGGCACAGATCTGGGGAAGGGTACAGAAAAATTTCTGCACAATTGAAGGTCCCAATGAGCACAGTGGCCTCCATCATCCATAAATGGAAGAAGTTAGGAATCACCAGGACTCTTTCTAGAGCGGGCCATCCGGCCAAACTGATCGATCGGGGGATAAGTTCCCTAGTCAGCGAGGAGTGTTTCTCTGTGGAGAGAGCACCTTCCAGAAGAACCACCATCTAGGCAGCGCTCCACCAATTGGGCCTGTATAGTAGAGTGGCCAGACAGAAGCCACTCAGTAAAAGGCACATGACAGCCCATCTGGAGTTTGCCAAAAGGCACCTGAAGGACTCCCAGACCATGAGAAACAAAATTCTCTGGTCTGATGAAACAAAGTTTGAACTTTTTTTTATTTATTTATTTTTGGCCTGAATGGTAAACGTTATGTCTGGAGGAAACCAGGAACCACTCATCACCTGGCCAATACCATTCCTACAGTCAAGCATGGTGGTGGCAGCATCATGCCGTGGTGATGTTTTTCAGTGGCAGGAACTGGGAGACTAGTCCAGGATCGAGGGAAAGATGCATACAGCAATGTACAGAGAGATCCTTGATGAAAACCTGCTCTGAACTTTAGACTGGGGAGAAGGTTCTTCATCCAATAGGACAATGTGACCCTAAGCACACAACCAAGATAAAACAGGAGTGGCTACAGGACACTTTTGTGAATGTCACAGGAGAGTGGCCCAGCCAGAGCCCAGACTTGAACTCGATTTGAACATCTCTGAAGAGATCTAAAAATGGCTGTGCACAGATGCAACCTGATGAAGCGTGAGAGGTCTTGCAAAGAAGAATGGGAGAAACTGGCCAAAAATAGGTGTTCTAAGTTTGTAGTATCATACTCAAAGACTTGAGGCTGTAATTGTGCTAAAGGTGCTTCAACAAAGTAATGAGCAAAGGCTGTAACTACTTTTGTACACGGGATATTTTTATTTATTTTTTAATAAATTTGCAAAGATTTGTCTCATGTTGTCATTATATGGGGTATTGTTTGTAGAATTTTGAAGAAAATAATCAATTGAATCTATTTTGAAATAAGGCCGTAACATAACAAAATTTGGAAAAAGTGAAGTGCTGTATACTATTCGGATGCACTGTAAGCACCAATGTTGTGTATTTCTGATACCCAGCAAAAATAACCAATACTCCATAAATATAGACAGAACATGAGCATAAGCTCCAATGTTGTGTATTTCTGATGAGGTCAGAGTCATGGTGTTTTTATCCAAGAAATGCCCAACAATCAGCAACACCTATCATAGGCATAACGTATACTTTGGCTACCAATCCCCTTTACATCTATCCAGTGGAGAAACTCGGAGCTCCAGGTGATTAGAAATTTAAGATTTAGCACACCAACTGGCATGTGTAGTTAGATGCTAGTAACCCATAATGGGTACAGCATCCGCCTCCAGACCTGAACATGGGAAAATTATGTCCCTTTACTATTCCATTTAAGTCTGCATACAGTGACTCTCCTAGTACATTTGAGCTAGCCCATACTTCGGTGGGAGATGTAAAAATAAAAAATCCAAAGCGCCAAAAGAATCTAACTATTGGTATGAATGAGTGATACCCTGCGCCCCCCCGCCCCAAAGCACCTTGTCGCCATGTTGATGAGGACAAGGGCCTCTTCCCTGGCCGTTGGTTGTCAGGGTCTGTGGGTTGGGGGCTTATCGGAATCTGGGAGCCCCCTTTAATAAGGGGGCACCCAGATCCCGGCCCCCCACCCTATGTGCACAGGTTTTGAAAGAAATTTATTAAGGCAGCTCCAACGTCTTTTCCGATCTCTTCTCCCCTCTCCGGCTCTTCTCCCTCTTCTGGCGACGTCTTCTGCCTCTGCCGTTTCTTCTCCCCCCCTCTGGCTCTTCTCCGTTCTCCCTCTGTCCACTGTTTTCTGCCGGGTCTCCTGCTGTCTTCTCGCTCTTTTTTTGCTTGCTCTTTTGCCTGGTCTTCTCCGCTGTCTTCGCCCTCTGTTCTTCCGATGTTGACTCGACGCTCTCTCCTGCTCTAATGCCGGGTGCGCGGTCGGTATGGCACTATTTATATTGGCATGGGGCGGTGTCACCGGAGGCCCGCCCCTTATGACATCACCCCCATCATGCCCCGAGCTGTGACATAAGGGTTGGGGCCTCCGGATGCTGTTTACATGGTGACCTTGCCCAATGCCAATATAAGTAGTGGCACACCGTGCACCCGGCATTAGAGTGGGAGAGCGTGGAGAAGACCGGGCAAAAGAGCGAAAAGACCGCGGACATAGGGAGAGAGAGTGGAGAAGAGCCGGAGAGGGGAAAAGAACCGGCAGAGGCAGTAGACTTCAGTGGAGGAGGCAGAAGAGCTGGAGAGGGGAGAAGGCGGAAGAGATGCCGGAGCTGCTTAATAAATTAAAAAACCTATGTACTGTGTGTTTGTTTTTGACCCCTCCCCCCCCCCTTTTTTTTTTTTTTTTTTTTTTAAGGTGAATGGGTTAGGGGTACTAAGTACCCCATACTCCCAGTTTCCAATAAGCCTCCCCGCCCGTAGACCCTGACAACCAACGGCCAGGGTTGTCTGGAAGAGACCCCTGTCCTCAACATGGGGACAAGGTGCTTTGGAGTGGGGGGGGCACCCCCCATGTTGAGGGCATGCGGCCTCCTATGGTTCAGGGGGGTAGGGGCGCTCGTCCCCACCCCCCTTTCCTGACCTGCCCGGCTGCGTGCTCGGATAAGGGTCTGGCAAAGATCTTGGGGGGGGGGGGGGGGGTTGGGGGGGACACCCCCACGCTTTTGAAAAAAAATTTTTGGCATAGGGGTTCCCCTTAAAATCCATACCAGATCGAAGGGCCTGGTATGCTCTTGGAGGGGGAACCCATGCCGGGTGTTTTTTTTTTTTTTTTTTTTAATTTGTTGTGGAGTTCCCTTTCAAGATCATCGGAGCACAAGTCCCATGCCAAAGTAGGATCAGTCAAGACGGCGATCCGACTTCAGTGATATTCAATGGGCTGAAGTAGGATCAAAGTCGGACCAAAGTAGTGCAGGGAGCATTTTCAAAGTCGAACCGGCTTGTGTCGGACCAGTTAAGACGTCTCCCATAGGGAAACATTGATTTTCACACGTCATGCAACATGAGCTCCCAATGTCGGAGCGTTTTTCGTACCAGTGTGAACCCGGCCTTAGGGTGGGCTGTAGCCCCAAACCAAACACAAAAGGTTCTGATTAACCCACAGCAAAACCCACCAGGCCGCCTCCTCTCCTTGCTGTAAAGAGGGGAGATTGAAATCCATGGCAAAATTGAATAAGCAGACTCTGGTACGGAGAACTAAAAATAAGGATTCCTCAAGGTGCAAAACCCTGCTAATGCCAATTATGAATACATCTATAAATTTATAAATAAACCCTTATACCAGGGATCCTCAAACTACGGCCCTCCAGCTGTTGTGGAACTACACATCCCATGAGGCATTGTAAAACTCTGACATTCACAGACATGGCTAGGCATGATGGGAATTGTAGTTCTTGAACAACTGGAGGGTCATAGTTTAAAGACCCTTGCCTTATACACTTGAAACTGCGAAAAAGGGGAGAGAGGGGGAAAAGGATTGGAGTGGGAGCGCTCAGTATCAATAATATCAGTATCATCATAATAAAAACCCTGTTTCGGCTCAACCAACTCCAATGACATAAAGGGGATAGGGAAAATGGAAAAAAAAATACACAGCCCACTGTGCAAGTACAAAAAGTCAAATTTTATTATTTTATCAAAAACACATAAATGGGAATAGCCAATGATAAAAACGGAATCGTTCACGGAATCGTTCACAACATGTCAGTCATACTGTGATAAAAGCTCAATGGGCTTTTGTGCATAGACTGGACCACACTGCCTCTGACGCAGCCAGTCATTGGAGTCGATTGAGCCCAAACAGGGTTTTTGTTATAAGATTTTAAAAGACCCTTGTATGCCATCAATTTATAACATTTGTATAAAGGATTTAATAGGTTGAAGTTTTTTAGATCTCTGAGGTGCTGTTATGCTGCTCTGCAGCTTGATGGGTGTTAATCATAGCAACCAAAATCCAAAAAGAGAACATGCTCCCAAGGATACCCCACACTGCCTTCCCACAGTACGAATAAAGTAAAGGGGAGAGCTATAAGAGAGAACTCCAAGCAACCTACCATCGAGATATCTGTCAAATTCATAGCAGTTGGCAGAGTATTCAGCCTACTCCCTGTATTCTAAAGGGAGCTAGTGTCTAGCAAGACCTCACCTCTTCACTAGATTAACTTCTGGTATCCAGTTCTTTTTCCCTCTGGGAAACTATGGGCTAGTTCAGCCTAAGAGAAGATGAGCTATTCGTTTCCTCACCATTGCCTTCCTCTTCTAAGTTCAGTGAGAACAGAAGTCCACGAGGAGAAGCAATTACAGCAGAAGGACCTGTCTGCGAGGAGGGAGGCAAAGAACTGGAAAGGCATTCCTCAAGGGCTGAAAAGATGGCAACCATCTCGGCCTACACTGTGGAATAAATTCCTTCATAAAGGCTGATATTCCACTACCTGATAGCTTGTGCATACATTTTATAACAGAAGGGCTTAGATTAAGAGGCTGCCAACTTTTCATTGCAATAACCATAGCATCAACTGATGTGAGAGGAAGCCATAGATGTTGGTTTAGCTGAAACTTCAGGGGCATGCTTGTCTGTGGACGACTACTTTGCAACACACCAAAGGAAAAAAGGGGGGATATCCGACTGTACAGGCCAGAAAGGAACATACACTAAAGTTACATAAAAATTACATATTTTATTGAAATATATCAGTTTTTTAAAACAGATATAATGCACAACACGTATCTAAATACTAAAAGAATATCGGGGTCTAGATATAAGTTTGCCGCGTGTGGTTAAGTGACACGAAACGGAGTACTAATGTAGTAGGTCCTCGTGCTGATGCGTTTCGTCAATTTGTGCTTCATCAGAGCTTATGAAGACCATACAGTACTCATCTACAAGAGAGAGAGTCATTTACACAAATATATTTAGGTGTATACACAAATTACAAACAGCATTCTCTATTTGCAGCCATAAATTCAATGTGCGGAACCCACCTCAAAGCTAAACCACACAAGCATACAAATTCCCTTGGCAGGAGTCGAAGCAATAAGGAAGAGACTTGACCTTAGAGAGATCTAGCCCTAAACATTAAATACTATTGTGTGTGTATATATAATTATTTAAACCGTCTATTTCAGGGGTAGGCAACCTCGGCCCTCCAGCTGTTTTGAAACTACAAGTCCCATGAGACGTTGCAAGATCCTGACAATCGCAGGCATGACTCTTAGAGGCAGAGGCATGATGGGATTTGTAGTTTCACCACATCTGGAGGGCCGAGGTTGCATACCCCTTGTCTATTTGTTTAAACGGGGACCTAGATCATCTATATTGGGTGTATACACCGGAGCGTATGGCTCAGCTGAAGGACATAATATATCCAAAGGTGTACTATATTTTCGCGATGTCACTTTAAAACAAATGGATCTTGTGAAATTGCATGGTATGTACAGTGCCTTGCAAATGTATTCACCCCACTTGGCATTTTCCATGTTTTGTTGCCTCACAACCTGGAATTAACATGGATTGTTTGAGGATTTGCATTTTGCATCATTTAATTTACAAAACATGCCCACAACTTTTGAAGATTTTTTTTTTTTTAATTTTTTTTTTTATTGTAAAACAAACAACAAATAGGAAAAAATAACAGAAAAAGTCAATGTGCATAACTATTCACCCCCCTTAAGTCAATACTTTGTAGAGCCACCTTTTGCAGCCATCACAGTTCCAAGTCGCTTTGGATAAGCCTCTGAGCTTGCCACATCTTACCACTGGGATTTTTGCCCCGTTATCCTTGTAAAACTGCTTCAGCA
The DNA here is from genome assembly GCA_037952925.1 of Lithobates clamitans. NCBI lineage: Eukaryota > Metazoa > Chordata > Amphibia > Anura > Ranidae > Lithobates > Lithobates clamitans. The sequence goes on from JBBGZY010000449.1 coordinate 14,755,230, forward strand.
CCTTCAAGTTGGATGGTTTGCGCTTGTGAACAGCAATCTTTAAGTCTGACCACAGATTTTCTATTGGATTGAGGTCTGGGCTTTGACTAGGCCATTCCAACACATTTACATGTTTCCCCTTAAACCACTCAAGTGTTGCTTTAGCAGTGTGTTTGGGGTCATTGTCCTGCTGGAAGGTGAATCTCCATCCTAGCCTCAAATCACACACAGAGTGGTACAGGTTTTGCCCAAGAATATCCCTGTATTTAGCACCATCCATTTTTCCCTCAGCTCTGACCAGTTTCCCAGTCCCGACTGTTGAAAAACATTCCCACAGCATGATTCTGCCACCACCATGTTTCACTGTGGGGATGGTGTTCTTTTGGGTGATGTGATGTGTGTTGGGTTTGCGCCAGACATAGCATTTTCTTTGGCCAAAAAGTTCAATTTTAGTCTCATCAGACCAGAGCACCTTCCTCCATAAAATTTGGGAGTCTCCCACATGCCTTTTTGCAAACTAAAAACGTGCCATTTTGTTTTTTGCTGAAAGTAATGGCTTTCTTCTGGCCACTCTGCCATAAAGCCCAACTCTATGGAGCGTACGGCTTATTGTCGTCCTATGAATAGATACTCCAGTCTCTGCTGTGGAACTCTGCAGCTCCTCCAGGGTTACCTTAGGTCTCTGTGCTGCCTCTCTGATTAATGCCCTCCTTGCCTGGTCTGTGAGTTTTGGTGTGCGGCCATCTTTTGGCAGGTTTGCTGTTGTACCATGTTCCTTCCATTTGGTTATGGTAGATTTGATGGTGCTCCTAGGGATCATCAAAGATTTTGATATATTTTTTTTTTATAACCTAACCTAGACTTCTCAACAACATTGTCCCTTACTTGTGTGGAGAGTTCCTTTGTCTTAATGGCAGTGTTTGGTTGGTGGTGCCTCTTGCTTAGGTGTTGCAGCCTCTGGGGCCTTTCAAAAAGGTGTATATGTAATGACAGATCATGTGACACTTAAATTGCACACAGGTGGACATCATTTCACTAATTATGTGACTTTTGAAGGTAATTGGTTGCACCAGAGCTTTTTATGGGCTTCATAACAAAGGGGGTGAATAAATACGCACATGCCAATTATCGTTTTTTTTATTTCTGAAAAATAGTTTTATGTATATATTTTTCTAATTTTTCTTCAACTTAGACTATTGTATTCTGATCCATCGCATATAATTCAGATGGAAAAAAAACATTGAATAAAGGCTGTAATATAACAAAATAGTTAAAAAGCCAAGGGGGTGAATACTTTTGCAAGGGACTGTATATCTCAGTTATGCGTGACAGTGGGGGTTATTTACGAAAGGCCACTTTGCACTGCAAGTGCACTTGGAAGTACAGTCGCTCTAAATCTAAGGGTTAGATCTGAAATGAGTGGAAGCTCTGCTGATTTTATTATCCAATCATGTGCAAGCTAAAATGCTGTTTTTTATTTTCCTCGCATGTCCACCTCGGATCTACAGCAACTTTACTTCCAAGTGCACTTGCAGTGCAAAGTGGATTTTCCTTTAGTAAATAACCCCCAGTGTGTTGTACAACCAAATACCTAATCGCGTTCTAGCTTGCAACATGACTAAATATAGCCCAGGTAGCGGGGTCCAAATAAGACTTAGATGCAGGCTGGAATGTGATGAGTTATGTAGTTATACTACACGTATTCACACATAACTGAGATATACATACCATGTAATTTAACATGATCCGTTCATTTGTTTTAAAGTGACATAGCAAAAATATAGTACACCTTTTGGATATACCATGTCCTTCAGCTGCACCATACGCTCCAGTGTGTACACCTGATATAGATCTAGGCCCCATTGGATTGACACCCCCCGTCCCCATCGCTACGAGCTAATCGTAAGTCCTTTATTTATTAACACTACTCATCTTAAACGGTAGAATGTTTAGAAGAGAAATAAAGATTTTATTCCCCCCCCCCCCCCCCCCATTCATACTTGCCTAGGTGGATGCAGCATCGGTCCGATGGCGCCTCTGCGCTGAAAACCGCACAGATCTGTGAGCAGAGGGCTGTAGACTGTCAGTCACAGCTCTCTGCTCTTCTCCTGCACGCTCACTGGAGCACTGAGCTGTGGAGGGTGCGGAGTAGGCCATCAGTCCAGGCACCTGGCGGATCCAGGCTTTATTGTCACAATGATGAGGTGCCTGGACTGAAATCTGTGATGTCAGCAGAGAGCCGACAGTTTTTAACTGCTTATTTAATTGTGTTTCCTGTTAAGGAGGAGACACTCATCTCTCAGGTTTGCTGTCCTGGAAGATGACTGGAGAAAACTATATTTTTCTGTACGGATATGCACATCTTCTAGACAGGTTATGGTCTGGTAATGTTTACTATATGTAAAAGTTGAGTTATCGGCATGCTTTGTAAATAATGCTGGCCTGGGGGAAAATGAAATCTCCACACACATGGTTTTTATCGTTTTTGTATGTATATATAAAGTGTGTGTGTGTGTGTGTGTGTGTGTGTGTGTGTATAATATAAATATATATATATATATTATAATATAAATTTCTATAATTTTTTTTTTTTTTCTTTCTAGTTTCCAGAATTTGGGCATTCAATGTGTTAAAAAGAGAGAAGTTGAGGAAGCCATTGCCCAAAGAATGCGAACAAATAATAATCCCTTCAATGGTAAATCGTGCTGATATCTTTTTACTATAAATATTCTGTCTGTGTCACTAAACTTAAAGGCGATATATCGGTTTTGCATTTTAATTTAAATCTTTCTTTTTTTTTTTTTTTTTTTTTCCGTTTAGGAACTTAAACATTGGGATATCTTTAGTGGAATTACCACTTGCAACCATTTTCCACAATCCTAACTTAGCCAGATAGTGGTGTAACCCTACACTGATGGATATGTTGTAGGGTGGATTTGATTTACAGTATATACTCGAGTATAAGCTGACAGAATATAAGCTGAGGCACCTAATTTAACCACAAAAAAATGGGAAAACTTATTGACTCGAGTATAAGCCTAGGGTGAGAAATGCGCAGCTACTGTAAGTGGAAAAGAGGGTTAACAATGCCCATTTGTAGCCATAGATCCCCCGAACTTCAAACTCTGTATTTAAGGGTTCCCAGATGCCCCCTAGCTGCAGTCAAAATTTGGGCTCTCTGGACCCTGCATTGCTGCAGATGGACACAGTTGACCGACTTTTGGGCCCCGTATCTCGGGGCCACTTGGTGCTAGGAACCCCAAATTTGGTGTGCAAAACCAGTGGAACTAGCACTACAACATATCCAAAGCTGGCTAGCACCAAGTAGCCCTGAGATACAGGGCCCCAAATTCGGTTTGGAAAATGTCAAGCACTTTTCTGCAGCAGAGAATGACATTTTCTGAACTGAATTTGGAGACCCGTATCTCGCGGCCACTTGGTGCTAGGAACTTTTGCTTTGAATATGTGCTAGTTCCACTGGGTTCGCACACCAAATTTGGGGTTCCTAGCACCAAGTGGCCCCGAGATACAGGGCATCAAAATCTGTTCGGAAAATGTCATTCTCTGCTGCAGAAAAGTGCTTGACTCGAGTATAAGCCAAAGGGGGCGTTTTCAGCACAAAAATGTGCTGAAAAACTCAGCGTATATACGGTAAATCAAATCGATTTAAATCACTAGTAAAAAGGCTTGATTTAAATCCACTCGATTTTAAATCATTTTTTAAGAGCGACTGTCATCTGTCCCACAGCGGCTGCTCCTTTGACCCACCGACAGTCCCATTCACGTTAATGGGACAGCTGGTGGTGCAGCAGTGGCACAACAAGGTGAGGAACGTTGTGGCAGCAGGTGAGTGGATGCCCGCTAACAGTCGCTGCCATGATGAATCTGAAATGACAGGCGCTCTTTAAATGTAAGGACTGATTCTTGCTGGTAGTTAGAATCTTTAATATTTGCAAACAAAAATTAAGGTTTCCTATTTAGAATAATAAGCTATCAGGTTAGCAAATATTCCCAAACTGGGTCTCTTTTACAGTGTGCTGCCATTTTTCTCCTCAAGAGAGGAAAAAAACACAAATTATGTGCAGAAAGATCACAAGGTTTATAAGCTGCTTCGAGGGTTTCACTTTCATTTTTACTCCTCACACTTGGAGCCTGGTACAGATTCATTTCTCTTCAACCAATCATATAGTTTGTAGTGTACATAGATTTGCAAAACAATGGTGTGAAGGAATATTACTGAACTTTTTGTCTCATGGTTACTGTGAAAATGTGTGACTGCATCAATGGAGTGCATGTTATCTCAGCTTGCAGAGCTTGGATTCATTGAATGAGTTTCCCAAAAATGTAAATATCGCAGAATATACAGCCTCATGCTATATAACTAAGCTCCATTTCATGCTGAATAAACTAAATTATTAATGTATCTTAACTAGAAAACTATCTATTTAACTACTTTTTTTTTCTCCAAAAGCATTTTATTAAAATTCGATTATTCAAAAAACAATCTGATTTAAAAAAAATATATATAGACAATGGGTTATATGCAAATTGTCCCTAGACAATAGACCCTTTTTTTAGAATAATTTTTCTATTAAACCCATTCCCCCTTTTTTCTCCAGAGACTTCTATTCATCTTTGACTGTTTATTGCTCTGGGTTATCTAGCAGTTTCTGGATCAGTAATCGCCTGTGTTCCCTCTGTGTTTACCATTGGGGCCTTACCTGGACCCCACTGTGTGGGGCCAACCTATAATGTTTATTTCAGACACTGGATCCGGCATTAGGTGTTCACCTTGACACATTGTTGCAATGTATGTAGTTAGCCATAGAGAGCTATACATGTCCAGGGTCATGGTTGTTCATCTCCATGGTTCCTAGACTTTGAAAACGCCCGGGGGGGGGGAGGAAGGGTAAGGTATGCCCACTGTGGCTGGCAAAGCCTTAACCATTAATGGGCCCAGCACCACAGAGAAGGCAAATCGGACCATTTTGGCTGCATACAACACAAAGTGCTTAGTGCACAAGTGGATAGGAAGTTATTCACTTAATGCCACTTTCACACTGAGGCGCTTTTCATGTGTTTTAGCGCTAAAAATAGCACCTGAAAAGCGCCACCCCAGTGTGAAAGCCCGAGCGCTTGCAGGACGGGCAAAAGTCCTGCAAGCAGCATCTTTGGGGTGGTGCAGGAGCGGTGTACACAACGCTCCCAAATGCCCTGCCCATTGAAATCAATAGGCAGCGCCTGCAAAGCGATTTTGGCAGTGGCGCTTTTAACCCCTCCTTCGGGGTTAAAAGCACCCGCTACCGCCCACACAGCGCTGGTAAAGCTCGGCTAAAACGAGCGGCGCTTTACCGCTAACGCGGGGCGGTATTCAGTGTGAAAGTGGCCTTCCTTTTGCTCCCCATTGTACTTGTCTAACACCCTTTTCAACATGAGACTTAATTTTAAATTTAATGGTGTTTTCCCATAGAGGTAGTTGCAATAGGCTTTCTCTCTGGTGCACTTCTGCCCGCCATATTTGCTAAAAAAAAACATGCGCAGCACACATGCTGCACTCCTTGCCACCTCCCTACTACAGAGACGATGCCACGGAACATAAGTAGCACCTGGGTTATAGCAGCTCCTGCATTCCAGACATTCAAAACTATATTCCTTTTGTATCCATTCCGTGAGTAACTCACTTTCACAATGGTGGATCACACGAGGAGGGGAATTGGTACTGGAACAATAAAGACAAAGAATGTGCTCTGCTGATGGCCTACAGGAAATTCCATAAACTGCTCCGGGTAATAGCTGATCCTTGTCCCAGAACAATATCCTACTATGAAACTGCTTACCTCCTCTGATTCTAACTCCCTGTCAGGTGCACACCATGTGGCCAGTCTGACAAAAGTAGACCTTTCTGCTACTATGTCCGAATTATTCAGAATACTTTTGGCACTCTTAGAACCTTGGGTTTCCAGAGGCTAAAAAAAGCTGCGCTGTCTCTCTCTCCCACCTGACTGTTCGTGAATTAGAGATGGAACTTCCTAACCTGTTTGAGGATGAAATAGAACAGAGAAGTAGATGCAGATTTTGTAGCAGTATCTGCAGAGGATTTTCCAACACCCAAATTTTATGAGCCACCAGCTATGGCTTCTTGACATTTGCTCTCCACTGTGGGCACACTGATTGGCCTAGTGTAAACTAGTCTTTGCCTACCGGCACTTGATTCTTCACAGCTGAAACAAGCCCCTATGGGCACTAAAAGACTGGCAAAATCAACCCAGGTCACGTAAAAGAGAAGCATAGGAATGGGTTGTTTCTTTTTAGAATCGTACTTGCCTAGCTAGATGTAGCATCAGTCACCCAACTGCTCTAAAACGGAGTACGAGCTTTGGCTGTACTTCTTTTAATTTCAGCAGCTTCACATTTTGGGACAAACAGATCACTCTCTGGCATGAGAGATCTCCAACTCTGCCCTGGTGTTATGAAAGTCATTCCTTCCCATGCCCCAAAAGGTAGCAACAACGGCAGCCAGCCATATAGGCTGAAGGTGAGCTTACAACTCCTTAAAGTGATTGTAAAGTCTTGTGTTTCTCCCCCCCCCCCCCCCCCCAAAAAAAAACCCCCCCCAAAAACATGCATGTTATATCTACCTGCTCTTTTTCCAGTAGATTTGCACAGAGCAGCCCGGATCCTCCTCGTCTCAGGTCCTTCTTCTGTGCTTCTGGCCCCTCCCCCCTGTACAGTGCCCCACAGCAAACCGCTTGCTATGGGCATTGCTGTGTGGACATTGCTGGACAGAGAGGGTCCTCAGGTGAGTGTTAGAGGGGCTGCGGGGGGCTGCACACAGTAGTAGGCTTTTTATCTTAATGCATTAAGATAAAAAAAACCTTCTGCCTTTACAACCCCTTTAACTGTCCAGGTGATCTGGCCCCCCTGAGGAGTCCACACTCCTAACCTTCTGATAATGAGGGCCATGAAATTAACTCTTGACACTGGACCCCCTTTTACAAGGAGTCGGGGTGCAATTAGACAGTGCCATAGCAATATCCTGCATAAAGTATCAGGAGGGTACCAGAGGTTGAGCTTGGCCTAGGAGAATTCAACTTTGACACTCCTGGGTAGAAAGTCACATTTCAGTTCTCTGCCATTCACATCCCTGGCTTGATCAATAAAAAAAAAAAAATCACTTTGCACAGATAGCCCTTCTGCTCTCACTCTGCATCCTACTAGTAATGATACACTGAACACTGTCTAATCACAGAGTTAAAGGAGAAGTCCTGCCTGAGCTTGTTTGGCTGGGCTTCTCCTATGGGTCACAGGAGTGCGATTCGTTTTGCACTTCTGTGACCTATTTTCATCATCGAATATCGCCAATGGCTCCGTTCTCACAGATCTAAGAGGAGAGCTGCTGATTGACGGTCAGCAGCTCTCATCTTAGATCTGTGAGAACAAAGCCATCTGTGATATTTGATGGCTCGGTTCTCAGTGTAGAGATACCAGGGGGACAGATGCAGCATCAGACCAATGCTACATCCACCTAAGGAAGTATAAAAGTGGGGAAAAAAAAACAAAACCCATACTTCTCTTTTAAGGAAGACCACAAAGTGTGTGTGCTGCCTGCAGCTTTATAAAATGCTTTAAAGTGAAACTTCTTGAAGCAAAACTTTTTTTTTCATTGAGTAATTGATTTTGCACAGAAGTTACTTTATGAAATTTGTCTCCTTTTTGTGATTTTTTTTTTTCCATCAGTGCAGTTTAAGAAGGGATAAAAAGTGCAGAAAGTTGGGAGTGGAAGTCTAAACAACATTGACTCCTGTTTAAGTTATTGGATTCAGATGTGTATGTATCTGCGGTGTGATCAATATTATAATAAATTCTTGCATGTGTTGTGATTTTGTTTGCAGTATCTGTAGAAGATCTCAAGTCTGACTTTGACCTGAATACAGTGTGCCTTTGCTTCCAAGTGTACATGCGTGACCCAAGTGGAGGCCTGATTCCTTTGCCGTTTGTGGTTTCTCATCCTATATATGACAACCGTAAGCTTGATCTTTATAAAATCTACAAAATATTAATGGCATGTTTTATAACCTATCCCTATTGCAGATTGCAAGCATTTTAAAGGCTAAGTTCACATTTCGTAAAATAAATAAATGCATGTTATTTTGCAGGTTAAACAAATGTGCTGCTGTTGAGAATATATATATATATATATATATATATATATATATATATATATATATATATATATATATATATATATATATATATATATATATATATATATATATATATATATATATATATATATATATATATATATATATATATATTTTATATATTTTATATATATTAGGTTTTTTTGGGGGGGGGGGGGGTTTACCATGGAGCTTGCAAAGAATTGTACTCGTGATAAGTAGATCCTGGAGTGCAATGTCAGGCTTCTATAGACTTCCAGTAACTGTCTGCCTGTACCTCCATATGGGCAGACAGTTGCTCAGCTGCAGGTAGTGTCCATGAACTACGAGCCAACTACTTGTAGTTCATTCATAGATTGCTGTGAAATAATATGGCTGTGTAGGCGGAGCCCTGCACAGCCACGCGGTTTTTCAAATGTGAATTGGGGCTGTGGGGGATTGGGGCTGCTTCATTAGTAACATGTTACATGTTTACACCCTAATATAAGTGTGTAACATGTTACTAAGGATTAACTTATCCTTTCTAAGCAAAGAAAAAAAATCTATTTATATGAACACATTTTCGAGGGCCTTTTGCTAATGCAGTGCACCCCATAATCTTACGAAAAAAGAGGCTGTTTGCTAGTATGGTTAGACCATGCAGAGAATAATATGTATACAATAAGCATTTTTTGAACTTCAAAAACATTTGCTGCCCTAGTGCAGGGATTTTACAAGGCAGCTTCTTTTTTCATGATACAGTAAGGGAAAAAAGTATTTGATCCCCTGCTGGTTTTGTACGTTTGCCACTGACAAAAAATGATCCATCTATAATTTTAATGGTAGGTTTATTTTAACAGTGAGACAGAATAACAACACAAAAATCCAGAAACTCATTTAAAAAAAAAGTTTTATAAATTGATTTGCATTTTAATGAGTGAAATAAATATTTGACTCCTTTACAAAACATGACTTAGTACTTGGTGGCAAAACCATTGCTGGCAATCGGAGGTCAGATATTTTCTGTAGTTGGCCACCAGGTTTGCACACATCTCGGGAGGGATTTTGTCCCACTCCTCTTTGCAGATCCTCTCCAAGTCGTTAAGGTTTTGAGGCTGACGTTTGGTAACTCGAACCTTCAGCTCTCTCTACATATTTTCTATGGAATTAAAGTCTGGAGACTGGCTAGGTCACTCCAGGACCTTAAGGTGCTTCTTCTTGAGCCACTCTTTTGTTGCCTTGGCCGTGTGTTTTGGGTCATTATCATGCTGGAATACTCATCCACAACCCATTTTCAATGTACTGGCTGAGGGAAGGAGGTTCTCGCCCAAGATTTGACTGGACATGGCCCCATCCATACTCCCTTTTTCCCTTTTTAATACAGTGAAGTTGTCCTGTCCCCTTAGCAGAAAAACATCCCCAAAGCATAATGTTTTCACTTCCATGTTTTACAGTGGGGATGGTGTTCTTGGGGTCATGGCGATGAGTTGAGTTGATGCCATAGAGCCTGATTTTGGTCTCATGTGACCACAACACTTTCACCTAGTTCTCCGAATCATTCAGATTTTCATTAGAAAACTTTAGACGGCCTGTACATGTGCTTTCTTGAGCAGGGGGACTTTGTGGGCATTGTAGGATTTAAGTCCTTCACGACGTAGTGTGTTACCAATTGTTTTCTTGGGGACAGCGGTCCCAGCTGCCTTGAGATCATTGACCAGATTCTCCCGTGTAGTTCTGGGCTGCTTCCTCACCATTCTCATGATCATTGAAACACCACGAGGTGAGATCTTGCATGGAGCCCCAGACCGATTGAGATTGAGTTAATTTGTGTGTGTTCCATCACATCAACTGTTGTCGCCCTCTCACCAAGCTGCTTGCCGATGGTCTTCTAACCTATTCCAGCCTTGCGTAGATCTACAATCTTGTCCCTGACATCCTTCAGCAGCTCTTTGGCCATTGTGGTGAAATTGGAATCTGATTTCTTCTGTGGACAGGTGTCTTTTTTATACAGGTCACAAATTGAGATTAGGAGCACTCCCTTTAAGAGTGCTCATAATCTCAGCTCGTTACCTTTTATAGAAGACCCCTGGGAGCCAGAAATCTTGCTGATTGATAAGGGATCAAATACTTATTTCACTCATTAAAATGAATAGATATTTTTGTTCTGTCTCTCACTGTTAAAATAAACTTACCATTAAAATTATAGACTGATCATTTCTTTGTCAATGGGCAAACATACAAAATCGTCAGGGGATCAAATACTTTTTTCCCATCACTGTGTGTTTACTGAAATGCTGATTGAGGTAGGTTCCGCAGTTATGACCATGGCTGCCTGAGCTATCGGTTTGTCTATTGTTACTACTTAGTGTTTGCAGTTTTCATAAAGAATTTAATTTGTAAAAATTTGTCATTTTAATGTGTGCAAAATATCTTAATTTTTGGAATTTAGCCTGTCTTTTAAAAATTGGTTTATTGATAATCTCCAGAAATAGCTGTATCTTAAACACACAGGAGGCATGGGTTATATGCAGGCTACCTTCAGGTCAGTGGCGGCTGGTGCCCATCATATGCAGCCACAGTGCCCATCAAATTGCAGCCACAGTGCCCATCAAATTGCAGCCACAGTGCCCATCAAATTGCAGCCACAGTGCCCATCAAATTGCAGCCACAGTGCCCATCAAATTGCAGCCACAGTGCCCATCAAATTGCAGCCACAGTGCCCATCAAATTGCAGCCACAGTGCCCATCAGATTGCAGCCACAGTGCCCATCAGATTGCAGCCACAGTGCCCATCAGATTGCAGCCACAGTGCCCATCAGATTGCAGCCACAGTGCCCATCAGATTGCAGCCACAGTGCCCATCAAATTGCAGCCACAGTGCCCATCAAATTGAAGCCACAGTGCCCATCAAATTGCAGCCACAGTGCCCATCAGATTGCAGCCACAGTGCCCATCAGATTGCAGCCACAGTGCCCATCAGATTGCAGCCACAGTGCCCATCAGATTGCAGCCACAGTGCCCATCAGATTGCAGCCACAGTGCCCATCAGATTGCAGCCACAGTGCCCATCAGATTGCAGCCACAGTGCCCATCAGATTGCAGCCACAGTGCCCATCAGATTGCAGCCACAGTGCCCATCAGATTGCAGCCACAGTGCCCATCAGATTGCAGCCACAGTGCCCATCAGATTGCAGCCACAGTGCCCATCAGATTGCAGCCACAGTGCCCATCAGATTGCAGCCACAGTGCCCATCAGATTGCAGCCACAGTGCCCATCAGATTGCAGCCACAGTGCCCATCAAATTGCAGCCACAGTGCCCATCAAATTGCAGCCACAGTGCCCATCAAATTGCAGCCACAGTGCCCATCAAATTGCAGCCACAGTGCCCATCAGATTGCAGCCACAGTGCCCATCAGATTGCAGCCACAGTGCCCATCAGATTGCAGCCACAGTGCCCATCAGATTGCAGCCACAGTGCCCATCAGATTGCAGCCACAGTGCCCATCAGATTGCAGCCACCAGTGCCCATCAGATTGCAGCCACCAGTGCCCATCAAACGCAGCCACTTGTGCTCACTGATTTCCCTCCCACTCGTGGGGTTTGCGACCCCCCCCCCCCCCCCCATGCGCGCGGATGCGGGAGTGGGATGCAGCCGAGGGGTCTTACCTCTCAGAGTGGCGGTGACTACCGCTCCAGCTCAAGTCTCCTCGCTCTTCTTCCTAAGCGCCAAGCATCCAATAGGGTGGCCTGGCGCTTTGGCCAATCAGGAAGCAGGTCTGACGTCACGTCCTGCCTCCTGATTGGCGGGGAGAAAGATTAGTGTGAAAATAGCGAAAATTAATTCGGTATGGTCACACAATTGGGTGGGATCAGGGTGCACGCTCTGCGCCCAAAGCCCACCCTATTTAAAAGCCTATTGGAGCCTCTGGTTCTAATCACGTGCTTCAAAAAATACCACCCCCGCCATAGGAATCCATGCGTCTGGCTTCCCGAAAGGGGCCGGGTGCATGTATGGTTGGGGGGGGGGGGGGGGGGTTGGCGTCCACAATGCATGGGCTGCCACTGCTTCAGGTGATGATGCCTTCTCATATACAGTGCCTTGAAAAAGTATTCATACCCCTTGAAACTTTCCACATTTTGCCATGTTACAACCAAAAACGTAAATGTATTTATTGGGCTTTAATGTGATAGACCAACACAAAGTGGCACTTAATTGTGAAGTGGAAGAAAAATGATAAATGGTTTTCAACATTTTTTACAAATATCTAAAGTGTGGCGTGCATTTGTATTCAGCCCCCTTAATACCCCTAACTAAAATCTAAGTGCAGTGGTCCTCGACTCCTGTCCTCGGGACCCACACAACAGGCCAGGTTTGCAAGATAACTGAAATACATCACAGGTGATATCATTTGCTGCTCGGTGATTGCAGTATTCTAGTCTGCATCTCCCCAAGGTAATACAGTAACCTTGGATTGCAAGCATAATTTGTTCCAGAAACATGCTTGTAATCCAAAGCACTTGTATATCAAAGCGAATTTCCCCATAACAAATAATAGGAACTCAAATGATTCGTTCCACAGCCATTTATTCATAGGTCCTTCAGTTTATAGTCCATATAAAAAGATTATAGCAATGTGAACAATTTGGTAACCATAAAATGTACATCCACAAATGGAAGCCTCCACAAGGGGATTAGAAGCAAAATCCAGCTGGAGCTACAAAGTATAAAAGAGAAGAGAGGCGCCTCTAAGTTTAGCAATATGTTGCTAAATGATGTACCTTCATTAAATGTAACCATATTGCTACACTTAGAGGCGCCTCTCTTCTCTTTTATACTCAGCTGTGACATGACGCTACTTGTATACCAAGACATCGCTTGTATATCAAGTCAAAATGTATTAAATGTTGCTTGTCTTGCAAAACGCTCTCAAACCAAGGTTTTACTGTACTTAAAGTGGATGTAAACCCAATGCCATCCTTTCTACTACTGCCATAGGGGTTATCTATAAGGATATACATGCCTCCTGCATGTATCTTTACCTGTCAACTGTCTCTCCTCTGTCTGTTATGAGAGCCGAAAAACTGCAGATTCTGTGGGTGGGTCTGTTGTCTGGAGCTCGGTGGGTGGAGTCGTGATGTCAGTAGACTCCCCGCCCACCTCTACAATCCCCTTGTCAATATGCATTTTCTCCTGTGTATTTCTTACACTGAACTTCTGCTATGATCTCCAACATCCAGTGAAAAGACAGGAAAGTAACCAAATGACTTCAGCATGCCAAATCATGCTGAGGTGTGGAGCAGCCAATCCTTGCAGAGCTGCTGAAGAAAGGCGTGGGGGTGGGAAATAAAAAATAATGCATGTCTTAGGCTAGTGCACGAGATATGTAAATCACCTCTCACAGCAAGGGGGAGGATTTGACAACGTTTTTCTCTGTTTGTCTCTGTTTTTTGCTGGATTAACTCTGTGTGGCAAGACTGGGCTCAAATGATAGGAAATCTTATACTCTACATTATGACATCAAAAAAAAAAATTCTGGTTTACATCCACTTTAAAATCCGGCCTGTTAGTGGGTCCTGAGGACAGGAGTTGAGAACCACTGATCTAATGGAACCAATTTCCTTCAGAAGTCACCTAATTAGTAAATAGAGTGAATGTGAGTAATTTTATCTCAGTATACATGCAGCTGTTCTTTGAAGCCCTCAGAGGTTTGTTGGAGAACCTTAGTGAACAGCCAGCTTCATGAAGGCCAATGAACACACCAGAGAGGTCAGGGATGCAATTGTGGAGAAGTTTAAAGCAGGGTTAGGTTATAAAAACAAAATATTCCAAACTTTGAACATCTCTGAGCACTGTTAAATCCATCATGAAAATGGAAACCTACCAAGACTTGTCCGTCCACCTAAACTGACAGGCTGAACAAGAAGCGCATTAATCAGAGAAGTAGCCAAGAGGCCCATGGTAATTCTGGAGGAGCTACAGAGATCACAGGACAACTATTAGTCGTTACTCCACAAATCTGGCCTTTATGGAAGAGTGGCAAGAAAGCCAAATCTGGCCTTTATGGAAGAATGGCAAGAGCCATTTTTGAAAAAGCCATAAGTCCCGTTTTCAGTTTGCAAGAAGCCACGTAGGGGACACAGCAAACATGTGGAAGAAGGTGCTCCGGTAAAATGAGACCAAAATTGAACTTTTTGCCCTACAAGCTAGACGCTGTGCGGCAGAAAACTAACACTGCACATCACCCTGAACACACCATCCCCACAGTGAAACATGGTGGTGGCAGCATCATGTTGTAGAGATGCTTTTCTTCAGCAGGGACAGGGAAGCTGGTCAGAGTTGATGGGAAGGTGGATGGAGCCAAATACAGGACAATATTAGAAGAAAACCTGTTAGAGGCTGCAAAAGACATGAGACTGGGGCAGTGGTTCACCATCCAGCAGGACAATGACCCTAAACATAGAGCCAGAGCTACAATTGAATGGTTTAGAATAGATCAAAGCATATTCATGTGTTAGACTGGTCCAAAGTCCAGACCTAAATCCAATTAAGAATCTGTGGCAAGACTTGAAAATTGCTGTTGGTTTCCATCTCTCCATCCAATCTGACAGAGCTTGAGCTATTTTGCAAAGCATGGGCAAAAATGTCTAACTCCTAGATCTCCTAGATGTGCAAATCTGGTAGACGCCTACCGAAAAAGACTTGCAACTGTAATTGCAGTGAAGGGTGGTTTTACAAAGTATTGACTCGGGGGGGCTGAATACAAATGCACGCCACTCTTTTCAGATATTTATTTTGAAAAAAAAATTGGAAAACCATTATTTTTCTTTCACGTCACAATTATGTGCCACTTTGTGTTGGTCTATCACATAAAATCCCAATAAAATACATTTATGTTTTTGGTTGTAACATGACAAAATGTGAAAAATTTCAAGGGGTGTGAATACTTTTTCAAAGGCACTCTATCTGCACCTACTTTTTTTTTTTTTTGTTAGTGTCCTTTATGTGCAGAACTTTTTTATTTTATTTTTTTTAAACCATACCTTTTTTCTTCTAAAACTGCTATTGAGACCTGACTGCTTATTGCCCTGGGCTATCTAGCAGTCTCCAGGTCGTTACTCTTTTTTGTGTTATACCTTTGTGATGGGAACCAAACACCACTGCGTGGGGCCAACATGTAATGTTTATTTCAGGCAACTGTATACTGTGTTCCGTGCTCATCTTGGCACAATGTGCAATGCATGTTAGCCACAGTTGCTATACAGGTTCAGGTCTGTGGTCCATCTTTATGGTTTCTGTACCCTGGAATTCCCCTCAGATTTGCCCACTGTGGTTGGTGAATCCTTGTCCTCAAACGGGCCCAGTGACCTGGAGAAGGCAAGGCAGGGTTTTCTTGTATTTTTGGTTGACTGGTTCCTAGTTAATAGACCACAGCATAGCACACAATGCAGTTATAAAAGCAAAGGAATATGGAGTCATTCACTTGTGTTACTACTTGTTATAATTGTCTCTATTGTTTTTGGTGTTTTCAACACACCTCCCAGCTGGCACTTTTCCCCACCATACCCATCAAAGATGTACACAGAATATTTGTGGTACCTCCTGCTACCCTCTGCTACAGAGACACAGTCACAGGAAAAGCTCATCACCTGGGTTATAATGACTCCTTATTCCTTCTTATTCATTCCATGAGTACTCCACTGGGGTTCTTCTCACTTAACAATGGCAGATCACAGGCTCAAGGTAGCTGGGACAAAAGGGCTGACTAACATTCTGTAGATGGCCCACTAAAACGCCGCTGACTGTGATGGCTGTTCTTGTTATGGAGCAATGTCCTATTATGACACTGCTCCCCTCTTCTGACTCCTGCAGGTGCACACCACCCAGCCTGTCTCTCAGAAGCTGGATTCTCTGCCACTGTGTCTGAATTCTGCAGAAAACTTTCAGCACAAAGCCCAAAAACTCTACACTGCTCATCTCCCCTCTGACTTTGTTTATGAATCAGAAATGAAACTACCTAACCTGTTTGAGGATGAAACGGAGGAAAGTGAAGTAGACACAGAAATTGTAGCCAAATCTGTAGAGCATTTTCAACCACAATTTATGGCTTCTTAACATTTACTTGATTGACAGTGTAAACTAGTCTTTGCCTAGCAGCATCTGATTATCCAAATCACACTAAGCGGCTTTCAAATTAAAAAGACTTTTACTATCCATGCACAACCTGAATGCACATTAAATAATGAGGATTAGTACTGAAGCATACTGACTCCTTACGTTTTTTGCTCCTATGGAAAAAGAATTTTAGACGAAACTGGCTGTTTTGGTAGTAGATCCTGCTATTTCAGAAATCCATGAACACCTTACAGTTTCTACTAAGGATGTTCCCTCTTTTTAGGATTCTGTTGATATGCACTTTGAAGCCCTCCTTTGCCCCTGCAGTCAGCTGTTTTTGCCATGTCTGTTGGCTCACTAAACAAAACAAACAGATATGAACCCATTTTTTATTAGAGCATTTACAACAGATGCCCTCAGCCTTATTCTTTGACGCTCAAGAGAACATATTAAATTCATCAAGTCTGACCAGGGAGTAAGGCAGAACTAATCGAGCAGTGTGTTTAAACAGCTATGAAGAAAGTGAGGTAAGCTGGTGTAGAATTAATGAGGCTGTTTTTATTTTTGCAAAAGAAGTACATTAATGCTATATTGGTACATAGGGGAGCTCGAATTTAGAAGAAAAAAAAAAGGTAAACTTGGCCTTTAAGACTTGCTAGATTCAGACTGGAATTTTATTTTAAGGAATATTGCTTGGGGTATTGTCTTCATTGACAGCGGCTGTGGTAAATAGCCAGAAGCACTGCTGCAGAGATCTTGCCTCTGTGCTTCTGAAAAAATCTGTATGTTCTTTCTTTCCACCAGCAACCATTACCTTTTTTAATGTAAATCTTCATTCTGACATGCATTACAAAATTAATTATGACACCATCAATAGGTAGTGCTGGCACAAGCATTGGGCAGTATTGCCTTGTATGTGTCTAAATTAAAAACCGAGGACTCAGGAAACCAGAAGCAGGGCTTGTGTAAATGAGCATTTAGTTGCATCAAAGCTCCTTTTTTCCAAATACAAGTCAATTCGAAAAACAAAACCCGCTCAGTGCAGCTTAGGCTCACCTGTGAAGAACTTGTCATGGTGCTTTTCAAGCACATTACAAACTGATCTCAAATGCAGGCTGAATGCCCCTGAAAGCATTCAGCACATCAACAGAAGCCCTTGTTGGATTGTTTTACTGCTTGGGACAGTACCTCCCTACTGTGAGAACATTTGGAGCTGATTTAATAGACACTAAGTTTTATTAATACTTTGTTAAATGCTTAGGCATGTTGCAAATGTCTATTAATTTCCCTCTTTGTGACACTGTTTTTTGTGTTGTATATGTTTTTTGGTCTTTAGGAGCTCCGAACACTGCTGAGTTGAAGATTTGCCGAGTTAACAAGAATTCTGGTAGCTGTTTAGGTGGAGATGAAATCTTTTTACTCTGTGATAAAGTGCAAAAAGGTAAACACTATTGGACTAATGGTTGTAAAAATGATGGCATTTTGACTACATTGTTAACTTTTGTTAATTGTCAACAGAACAATTAAGGTTAATTGCTCCCACTTTTTGGAGAATGGAATCCAGGGGAGCACCACCTGAGTACTACATGGTTCCTGGAAATGTATATGCTACAGAGAGATGTAGATATACTGATCTTAAAGCTGAACTCTGGGAAAACTAAAAGTCTTCCCTTGCAGCACTCGTTCTGCAAAGGTTAACTGCTAATGTGTCACAGCTCTTGATTAAAATATATGAATTGCGCACATCTTTGTTATAAATTAGGTGACATATTAGCAGGTATAGGGACAAGTTCATCTGAGACCGTATTGCAGTTTAACCCTTTTGCTGCCAGGTCCGTGCAGCGCACACACCTAAAGCACTGCTTCTAGCTGGCCAGGTCCATAAGCCTTACGGACCCCTGCATTCTTCCTCTGCTTCAGTGACATCATGAACTTATAGCAGAATGCTTCAGCAGCAACAGATAGCGCTGAATCAATGTCTGATAAGCCACTGATCAAATCCACTTACCTAAATCGTCACACCCCGCCGCTTCACTGTGCTGTCACCTGCCGCTCCTCATCCTCCTCCTGTGCTGTGATCTAAATTTCCCTCCACCGCCCAACCCCCCCCCCCCCCCCCAGCTCTCTGCTTCCCTTCTCTGCACTCACACCGACTTTGGATCCAAACACCCCTTTAGTGCCTGCCTGCCCCCTGAAGCTGCTGGCCTGCTCTCCCTTATCCTCCTCCCGTCAGCTGCAGCCACTAATGGATCTGTCAGCATGGAGCAGCCGCTGACAGATCTGTCAGAATGGAGACCAGCCCTCTTCCTCTCCCTTTCCTGAAGGAATACAGTCCGCAATCAGTACAGATCGCTCCTGTATTCTTTCACCACTGACATTTACTATGTGTCAGTTTTTCAATTAAACTGTTATATCTGTACACCATGTCCCTTTCTCGGTTTCAAAACAGAGATGACAGAGGTCTGTTTAAACCCCTGATGTCTCCCCAAAGCCCCCCCCACCCCAAAAAAAAAAAAAAAATTACCCGTGCAAAAGGATAAAACATTTAAGAAGTAAATAAACATAGGCTGTGTTAAGGCATGTGTCTAAATCTCCCTAGTCTTTAGAGCCTGATCAGCTCAACCACACATTTTTGCTGCCCCTAACCACTAGTCTAAGCAAGGCCAAAGGCCTCGTTCACAAAGGGTTATAATACAGTGAGGCCATGTTTAGATGCACAGATATTCTGTGCATCGCCGTGCAGGCAGTCCCATTGATGTCATTTTGGGGACACTGGCTGCACAGGTGTTCATGCAGGCAGTCCCATGCATATCAACTGGCTACCAAGTATTTGGGCGGTACACCCTAAAAGATGCATTAAAGATGGTGCAGACATAAGACCATAAAACAGAACAAAGTTCTACAGCGCACACATGCAAAAAATGACATTTAACTCCTGCAAGGCTATTTAAAACACCTGAACATTTTTAAAAAGATGGGGATTTGGTCACACCATATTGCTATATGCTGCTTAAGCCCACTTACTGCGACGAAGTACCTTTGTTGCAGTAAGTGGGCTTAAGCACCATATAGCAATACGGTGTGACCAAATCCCCATATTTGAAAATGTTCAGGTGTTTTAAATAGCCTTGCAGAAGTTGAATGTGATTTTTTGCATGTGTGTGCTGTAATATTTTGATCCATATCAATTGGGATTAGGGGTGCAACGGATCTTCCGTGATCTGAACGGTTAACCCTGTTCGGATCGGTACACATGGGCTCCGCGGAGCGCGCTGCTGCCTCAGGCTTAGGAAAGGGAGCGGCGGCCATCTTGGTACACCCGGCGGCGGCGCGCGCTAACGTCACCACCCCTTAACCCCTCATCATGGATCTGAACGGTCCGGCTTGGCGGCCGGCTTCTATTGGGAGATGTGGATATTATTACAGTGGGGGAGATGTGGATATTAGTGGGGAAGATGTGAATATTAGTGGGGGAGATGACGTGGATCTTGCAGCAGTGGGGGAGATGACGTGGATATTGCAGCAGTGGGGGAGATGACGTGGATATTGCAGCAGTGGGGGAGGTGACGTGGATATTGCAGCAGTGGGGGAGGTGACGTGGATATTGCAGCAGTGGGGGAGGTGACGTGGATATTGCAGCAGTGGGGGAGATGACGTGGATATTGCAGCAGTGGGGGAGATGACGTGGATATTGCAGCAGTGGGGGAGAATTTTTTTTTGTTGATCCGAAAATGATCCGAACTGTGACTCCTGATCCGAGGAACGATCAGAACCGTGATTTTTTTTCGATCCGTTGCACCCCTAATTGGGATGCAGCGACTGCATCGACACAGCCACTGCTCCCAACTTAACATCCATGTGGGTGTATGTCTCTGAATTCCACCTGTGATTCAAATTGCCTCTGTGTGAACGGAGCCTAAAAGAGGAGCTCAGGGCCTGGCAGCGAAAGGGTTAGAGAACACTGTGCCAACGCCAGCACTAGGGAGCATAACACCCTTATAAATAAGTGATGATTATGGTGGCATATGTGTCCATTAACACTACTTTAGGTTATAAGTGTTTTTTAAGCTTCAGCATCTAGAAGCATAAAAAAAGTTCTAGAGGTTTGTTTTTTTTTGGAGCGTTTTTCCAGCAGAAGAAAAACGTTTAACGCTGTTAACTGTTTTCCTTAGCCAGCGTCCTCAACAATCAACGTATAGCTGGTTAAGGAGTGGGCCGGGAAGCCTGTCACCACATTCTTAACTGATGACTCATCCCACTGACAGCTGAATGTCATCTAAACAATTACATAAAAACTGTTTTTGACAATTCCTTTGGACAATGTCCCCTGGTGTGTAGATCCATCGTCGGTCATGATGCCCGCCATCGATGATCAGAAAAAATAAAAAAGGACTTTAAGGGGAACCCCACGCCAAAAAAAAAAGCGGGGTTCCCCTTAAAATCTGTACCAGACCTGAAAGGGCCTGGTATGGGTTGGGGGGGGGGGAACCCGCGCTGTGTGTTTTTTGGGTTTTTTTGTTTGTTTTTTTCCTCAATTTTTTTTATTGCTGGCAAATGTTTAGTTTACATTCAGCTGTCAGCGGGGAACCCCGCTGACAGCTTATGAGCCATTCGTTAAGGACATGGCAGCAGGTTTCCCCGCCCGCTCCTTAACAACCAACTATTCACTGGTTAATGACGCCAGCAACCTCCCACTCCTTAACGAAAATGCTATCACTTGTAAATGCTCCTAAACACTGCAAAAACGCTAAATATTAGTGTTTTTTTCAGCAGTTTGAGTGTCTTGCGCACACTTTCAGGAGTTGACCACATCAGTGGCTACCCAATAGCTGACCCAGAAAAACGGTAACAGAAGTTGTCACTGCATGAGGACACAATAAGGGAGACTTCTGCCATAATGTGTATGTATGATGCCCCAGGTATGCCCCTGCATTGTGAATAGGCCATGTGAGCTGAGCATTGGAAACCAAAGGACTGCAGGCACCGTTTAAATCACATTTTGTGCCAGTCTTACTGCCAGACTCCTGCCAGGCTCAGGGTTAATGCTGAGGGACTGAGTGTTAATGTCATCAGCTAGGCTTTGTGCCATTCAGTGTTGCACAAGAGGTTTCCCACAGCTGCTCTTTAACTTCAATCGACACATGAAAACCTCCTTGGTTCATCTCTGCTGCCTGCCTACAGTGACTTGGACACCTTCCGCAGTCTGATACTCTCCTGCTACCAGCAGCTGGATTTGTGATTGATTGAGGGATAGCCTTGTACCTCGAACTACATTGTTCTTAACGTCTGGTGCAGAATAGTCCCACTGTCCCAGGTGCCTTCAGATCAAAATACACTAACAGCCCCAGTGCTACCCGCAGTGTGACTCGGATCCTCCCCATCAAGGTGCCAGATACAGAGAGACTTAATTTTGCCCTCTGCTGGAGTCTATCTTT
The DNA here is from genome assembly GCA_037952925.1 of Lithobates clamitans. Classification (NCBI taxonomy): domain Eukaryota; kingdom Metazoa; phylum Chordata; class Amphibia; order Anura; family Ranidae; genus Lithobates; species Lithobates clamitans. Next base: position 14,776,920 of record JBBGZY010000449.1, read on the forward strand.
GGAGTCTACAATGGCTCTATCAGGTATGACCCTTCTTGGCTTCATCTTGGCAGGATTTCACCAGTCATGCAGGATTTTTTGGCCAAATAGTGCATTTGTTTGCTGACTCTGACTACAGAGGTCATAAATGTGCTTTCATCACTTCCCCTGGAGAATCTATATCTGATCTCTCTTAAAGCATCCTCTAGCAGAAGCAGTTGCAGATGCTCTAGTGGCTCTGTGGGATAAGTACAGCCTGACTTATGCCTCTCCTAAAACCCTTCCTTTGCTGCTTCACAGAATTTGTGACGAACTACATTCTAGTGAGCCTCATAGCTCTGGAATACGAAATCTGTGTGGATTTGGAATTCTGACCTGATCAGATTCTTGTCAGGAGCTGACTTTAATGGCATGGCTGTTTAAGCCTGGGTTCTGAGAGACAAAGCATACTTTGATCCTTGTATTGTAAAGTGCTGCGTAAACTGTTGGTGTTATCTAAATCCTGTATAATAATTGGTGCAAGTCAAGTAACTTATTACAGGGAAAAAATTCTCTGGGATGGCCTTTTTTGCAAATGGGCCTGAACCAGCATTTGGCCCTTAGCACCATCAAAGATAGAGTCAGATATCACTGCTTGTGAACTCTGTTTCAGAGCCCTCTGGCTTCCCATTCTTTGATTAAGACATTATTTTTACGTTTCACCAGGTTAATATTCAGGTCTTCTTATGCCATTTTTAATTATAAGGTCTTCAGGCAGCGCTTCAGTCCCCAATTTTTTGTGTTTTTTTGGTGGGTCGGGTAGTAGTTTCTTGCTTTTGCCCATCCCTTAGTTGGACTGTTCTTGGACATTTCATCAGTTTCCTCATTCCTGTATCCCATAATAAATACTAAAGAAAAATGGGATTTTTTGTACATGGCATAAAATCCATTTTTTTGGAGTCCTTTGCTTATGCTCTTGGTATCACTGTTTTATCTCAAAGCTGAGGCATGCTTGGGAGTAAGAGTGGGTTATACTGGGCTGACCCACCACTTATTTTTTTTTATTTGCCAGTGTTATAGCCTGACAGTCTCTAAATTCCTATGTCCTTGGATGGATGCCCAAAAATTGATTTATAGTAAGTAAAAAAATCCAATTTTTAAGTTTGTTATAAAGATATATATTTTTTTCTCATTATAGAGCTATTAAAAGTATTTTTCTTTATCGTACATCACGGGACACAGAGCCATAGTAGTTACTATGTGGGTATATAGGCCACCTTTTAGGTGATAGACACTGGCACGCCCTAAGACAGGAAGTTCACTCCCTATATAACCCCTCCCATTACTGAGAGTACCTCCGTTTTTTCGCCAGTGTCTTAGGTGTTGGTCACAAGTAAAGATGTGCTATGCAGAGGTTCCACTGGAGTATTCCTTGCTTGTGCTAGCTTTGCAACCGGATCCATCCAAAGTGCCATTGAGGCCAAAGTGGATGATATCCAGGCCTTGTGACGGAAGAAACAAAGTTTTGCCTGAAACGCTTCTCTTTTGAGAGCTGGACCCTGGAATTTAGTGCTTTGGTCAGATTGCAGTGCCCTAAAGTTTACTGACAGGGTGCTATACGGGTCCAGGGCAGTGGAACTCCAATAAAAAGGGACCCCAGTCCTTGAAGGTTTTTAATGGAGCCCGCCGTGATGGGTCTGTTTGGTTGTACCACAGAACCCTGCAGCAGGATAAGACAAGTAGAGATTTCTAAGGAAATTAAAAAAAAAAAAAATTCCTTTGGATTTCTCCTATACAGTAATAGTTGTCATGCCACTGGGGGCTGTAAAGAGCAAGTACCTGTTTCCATGCTTTCAGATCTCGCTCTGTGTCAGCAGAAGCTGCAAGGCTTCCTCCAGCTATCCGTCCTGGCCACCAGTAAGAGGTGGACGGGGGGATTTGGCTGAAGTTTCTCCATCTGGGAATGCTTTTTTCTTCCCTCTCCAGAAGCAGGCAGGGGGAACGCTGTATGGTCTGGTGGTTTGCCGCTCCCCTCGGCAGCGGCGGCTCTTCTCTCCCCTATGTTCTCTTCCTCAACTCGCGCCACACACACACGCCAATCCAATCTGATCGGAGGCCCACGTGCGGGCATCACTTTTTTTGAAAAAAAAAAAGGGGGGCACGTAGTGAGGAAGTAAGGGGGCGTGGCTTAGTGTGACGTTGGCGCAGGCGTCACAGCGCAGGGCGGACTAGCTTATAAAAAAGCTGAAATGGTTCGCTCCACATTTAAGCTACCTTTTTAAATGAGTCGGCTTAAAAATACACTTCTTCTTTGGGTTCCCTAAAGCCTCCCCAAGCTATGCATGCTTTTCCTGTCCATCCATTGTTGGAACAGCTTATGTATTCTGAGTGGGATCACCCAGATAAGCATTTTCTCCCTCCTAAAAAGTTCTCTATACTTTATCCTATGGAGGAAAAAATCACAAAAAAATGGAATATACCGGCAATTGATGCGGCTATTTCCTCTGTGAATAAAAATTTAACTTGTCCGGTAGACAATGCTCAAATGCTTAAGGATCCAACCGATAAGATTGGAATTCCTGTTAAAAAGCTCATTTTCTTTGGCAGGAACAGTAACTCAACCTGCAGTGGTGGCAATAGGTGTATGTCAATCCCTGAAGGACCAGTTGAGACAGGTGCTCAAAGTCATCCCTGATCAACCGGCACGAGATTTAGCTGAGCTACCAGGGGCATTATGTTTTGCTATTGACGCTATTGGAGATTCTATCCTTCAGGCTTCACACCTGACGCTTGTACTTGTGCATATGCTTAGGATTTTATGGTTGAAAAATTGGTCAGCCGAAGCGCCATGCAAAAATCTCCTGGCTGGTTTTCCTTTTCATGGTGAACGGCTGTTTGGAGAGGATTTGGATAAATACATCCAGAAAATTTAAAGTGGCAAAAGTACCCTTTTGACAATTAAGAAAAGGAATAAACGTCCTTCATTTAAATGGGCACCTTCTCTAGGGGCGTCAGCCTCTAGGCAGTAGCGATGCCCTCTGCTGTCAGGTTCAAGGGGTAAACCTCAGGGTCAACCCCAGGGACAGAAGAAGTGCTGGGGAAGGAAACCTACAAAGGGGAATGCTAAGGCCTCTATATGAAGAGGCGCTCACGCCAGTGGGTGGAAGACTTCTGCAGTTCTCAAGGGTCCGGCAGGAAGAATTTCGGGACAGATGGTTGCTCTCTACAGTAGCTCTGGGTTACAAACTAGAGTTCCGTTTCCTCGTTTTCTGGGGTCAAATATCTAGAGAAAAAGAAGTCTCTCTTTCAAGCTTTAAGACCGGCTTTTGTCTCAAAGAGTGATCATGGAGGTTCCCACGGAAGAGCAGGGGTTGGGGTTTTATTCAAACCTCTTCATGGTGCCAAAACCAAATGGGGATGTCAGACCCATTCTAAGATCTTAAGGATCTGAACCGATTCCAAAATATCCGCTCGTTTCGCATGGAATCAATCAGGTCAGTAGTCTCCATCCTGCAAGGAGGGGAGCTTCTGGCATCAATCGACATCAAGGATGCATCAAGTTCGCAGTTTTGCCTTTCGGACTAGCCACTGCACCCCAGGTGTTCACAAAAGTTCTAGCCCCTCCTCTGGCAAGACTAAGGGCTCAGGGTATAATGGTTATTGCATACCTAGATGACCTGCTCTTGATAGACGGGTCAGGAGCCTGCTTAGACAAAAGCGTGGTCACCACAGTCAACAACCTGGAAAGTCTAGGTTGGGTTCTTAACCTAGAGAAATCTTCTTTAAAATCATTAAGAAGGCTAGAATACTTGGGTCTGATCATAGATACAGACCAGAAAAGATTATTTTTGCCACAAGCAAAGATCAGCGCCATAAAGGAGCTGGTCCGGGTCGTCGGAGCAAAGAAAGACCCTCCTATTCGCCTTTGCATGAGGTTGTTGGGGAAGATGGTGGCTTAGTTTGAAGCCGATCCCTATGCTCAGTTTCATTCTAGACTGCTGCAACACAGTATCCTATCCGCTTGGAACAAAAATGTCCAAGCCTTAGACCTCCCAATGCATCTATCTCCAAGGGTGCGCCAGAGCCTCAGTTGGTCGTGGTTAACCAAGAATCTGCAGAAGGGGAAATCCTTCTTACCAGTCACATGGAAAGTGGTAACAACAGATGCCAGCCTTTCGGGTTGGAGATCAGTCCTGGAGGAGGCGACTGCCCAGGGGAAATGGTCTAGATCCGAAATGGACCTTGCCCATCAATATTCTAGCGATGCCGGCAGCATGCTTGGCCCTGAGGGCCTGGAATTCAGATTACAGAATTGTTCTATCAGAATCCAATTCGACAATGCCACTGCAGTGGCTTATATCAATCACCAGGGGGGCACAAGAAGTCTTGCGGCCCAGAGAGGTAAACCATATCCTAGCTTTAGCAGAAAATCATGTTCCTTGCCTATCGGCAGTCTTCGTTCCAGGAATAGAAAATTGGCAGGCGGACTACTTGAGTCGCCAGAAGTTGTTCCTGGGGGAATGGTCCCTTCACCCCGATATCTTCCTGGCTATATGCCAGAGATGGGGGATCCCGGACGTAGACCTATTCGCTTCCAGGTTCAACAAAATGATCGACAACTTTTTGTCAAGAACAAGGGATCCTCTAGCATGCGGGACAGATGCCTTGGTGACCCAGTGGGATCAGTTTTCACTAATTTATGCATTCCCTCCTATTCTGCGGCTTCCACGACTTCTTTGAAGGATCAAGCAGGAAAGAAAGTCAGTGGTTCTTGTGGACCCGGCGTGGCCAAAAGATCTTGGTATGCAGACATCATAAAGATGGCGGTAGGGGACCCATGGACCCTTCCACCACATCTGGACCTGCTATCGCAGGGTCCGGTATTCCATTCTGCCTTACAAGCGCTAAGTTTAATGGTTTAGATATTGAAACCTACATTCTGAGGAAGCGTAGGCTGTCAGGAACAGTTGTATCTACTTTGATTAATGCAAGAAAGCCGGCCTCCAGAGTCATATATTATAGAATCTGGAAGGCATATGTTTCCTGGTGTGAATCCAGGGGTTGGCATCCCAGAAGTTATACTCGAGTATAAGTCGAATTTTTCAGCACAATTTTTTGTCTTGAAAGTGCCCCCCTCGACTTATACTCGAGTCAAGCACTTTAATGCAGCAAAAAAATTCATTTTCCGAACCGACTTTGGGGCCCCGTATCTCAGGGCCACTTGGTGCGAGGAACCCCAAATTTGGTGTGCAAACCCAGTGGAACTGGTACCACAACATATCCAAAGCTGGGGTTCCTAGCACCAAGTGGCCCTGAGATACAGGGCCCCAAAACCGGTTCGGAAAATGTCATTCTCTGCTGCAGAAAAGTGCTTGACATTTTCTGAACCGATTTTGGGGCCCCATATCTCAGGGCTACTTGGTGCTAGGAACCTAAAATTTAGTGTGCAAACCCAGTGGAACTGGTACCATAACATATCCAAAGCTGGGGTTCCTAGCACCAAGTGGCCCTGAGATACAGGGCCCCAAAACCGGTTCGGAAAATGTCATTCTCTGCTGCAGAAAAGTGCTTGACATTTCCTGAACTGATTTTTGGGGCCCTGTATCTCGGGGCCACTTGGTGCTAGAAACCCCAGCTTTGGAAATTTTATGGTGCTAGTTCCACTGGGTTTGCACACCAAACTTGGGGTTCTTAGCACTAAGTGGCCCCGAGATATGGGGCCCCAAATTCGGTCAACTGTGTCCATCTGCAGCAATGTCATTTCGGGACCCTTTGGGTTCAGAGACCCAAAATTTTGGCTGCAGCTAGGGGGCATCTAGGAGCCCTTAACTACCGAGTTTGAAGTTCAGGGGACCTATGGCTGCAAATGGGCACAGTGAGGCATGCAAATGGGGACAGTGATGCTACAAATAAGCATTGTTGACCCTCTTTTCCAATTGCAGTAGCTGTGCATTTCTCACCCTCGTCTTATACTCGGTCAATAAGTTTTTCCCATTTTTTTGTGGTAAATTAGGGCCTCGACTTATACTCGGAACGACTTCTACTCGAGTATATACGGTATGTCATAGGTAGAATCCTTGCCTTTCTACAAATAGGGTTAGAGATAAAGCTGGCCTTGAGTACTATCAAAGGCCAGGCCTCGGCCTTATTGGTATTGTTTCAACGACCACTTGCTTTACAGGGGGTAACGCGGCTTAATCCACCGGTTAAGCCACCCTTGGGACTTGAATTTCGTTCTGTTGGTATTACAGAAACAGCCTTTTGAGCCGATACAACATATTCCCTTGGTCCTTTTGACAGGGAAGCTAGTTCTTCTGGTAGCCATATCTTCTGCCAGAAGAGTATCAGAGTTGGCTGCTCTTTCTTGTAAAGGCCCATATTTAATTATTCCCAAGGATAGGGTAGTATTGCGTCCTCATCCTAACTTTCTACCAAAGGTAGTGTCAGGTTTTCATCTAAACCAGGATATTGTTCTACCTTCATTTTTTCCAGAACCCTGTTCTACGGAGGACAAGTCAGGAGAAGTCACTGCATTTGCTGGATGTAGTGAGAGCAGTCAAAGACTACTTAAAAGCAACTGCTCAGATTCGAAAAACAAATGTTTTGTTCGTGCTGCTTGAAGGTTTTTAAGAAAGGACAGGCAGCAGCGAATTCTACGATTTCTAAGTGGATGCGGAAAGTAATTCAAGCTTATGGTTTGAAGAGGAAAATTCCACCTTTTAAAATCAAAGCGCACTCTACCAGGACTGTTAGTGCTTCATGGGCAGTGCATCACCAGGCCTCCATGGCTCAGATCTGCAAGGCCGCAACTTGGTCTTCAGTCCACACATTCACTAGATTCAGATCAGGTTGATTTAAAAATGCCTGAGGATACTGCCTTTGGGCGCAGTGCACTGCAGGCTGCAGTATAGGTCCTCAAGTCTGATGGCGCCCTGTGTTTTTTTGTTTGTCTCTCCTTCCCCTCAGCATTGCTCTGGGACATCCCACATAGTAATTACTATGGCACTGTGTCCCGTGATTTACGATAAAGAAAATAGGATTTTTATAACAGCTTACCTGTAAAATCATCACGGGAGTACATCACGGGACACAGAGGTCCCTCCCCTCTTTGGTTACTTCTGTATTGCTTGGCTACAAAACCTGAGGTACTTCCAGTAATGGGAGGGGTTATATATAGGGAGTGAACTTCCTGTCTTGGGGTGTGCCGGTGTCCATCACCTAAAGGTGGCCTATATACCCACATAGTAACTACTATGGCTCTGTGTCCCGTGATCTACTCCAAGAAAAGGATTTTACAGGCAAGCTGTTATAAAAATCCTATTTTTAGAAGGGTGCCTTGTTCTATAAATTTATCTTGTTTTGTCTTTTTCAGAAGATATCGAAGTGGTGTTTGCAGTAGGTAACTGGGAGGCACGAGGATCATTTTCTCAAGCAGATGTGCACAGACAAGTGGCTATAGTTTTTAAAACGCCGCCTTATCATGATCCAGGAATACGTCAACCTGTAAAGGTCCTAATGCAGTTGAGGCGGCCATCTGATAAGGAGGTTAGCGAACCTATGGAATTTCAATATCTACCAGATGAAGGTATGTTGGCTTTGTTTAAAATAGGTGTGTGGTGACTCTTTTTTGTGTGTTTTTTGTTTTTTCTTTCAATTATCTATTTACCTATTTTTACAGGAGATTTTCATCACATTGAGGAGAAAAGAAAGAGAACAATGGAAAACTTCAAGCACATTGTAAAAAGGAATCCATTTGCAGGTGAGAGAATTTCAGCCATACCAGTGTTTAATTTTGTATGCAGCCAGCAGTCCGGTATTCTGACAGTATTAAGACAGTAGCCTAGCAGGGGAATTTGTCCATCTGCACTGTATAGCGGGGATCCTGTTAGAATTATTTATTTTCGTTCAGCCCACAGGCTAGGGTTCTTGTCACTTTAAATAGTTCATTTGGGCCAAGCTGGCCCAAACAAACTATTTTCAATGCTAAGTTATTTGGCGGCAGTGAGAAGTGCATCATACTGTATTAGCATTAGCTGCATACAGTATGCTGTGCTGTGTTCCAGCAACAGCACGGACAACTTCCTGTCTGCTCCCAGAACAAAATCAAGTCAGCCATTCAGAGGGAGCCTTGTATTCTTATAATTCGGGTACAATGCTTCCTAGGATTGGTGGAGTGGAGAGGCGGTTGGATAATTTCACAATCTGAGACATGCTTATTTACATGTAGACCATTTGATTGATTGACCCCGCATGAAATTTTTTTTTTTATCGCGCCACAAGCGATTTGCTATCGAAATCTCAGCTGTCTGTCTCATCCCTTGGCCATGACATTTTTGTCTTGGTCACTTGATGTCTGATTTGGAAACTTGTGTAATCGGACATTGACCATGTATGGCCACCATTCGATACTAAGGGGGTGAATTACTAAAACTGGAGAGTGCAAAATCGGGTGTAACTCTGCATAATAGCCAATCCGCTTCCAACTTCAGCTTGTTCAATTTAGCTTTGACAAAAAAAAACTAGAAGCTGATTGGTTTCTATGCAGATCTGTGTCCAATTTTGCACTCTCCAGTTTTAGTAAATCAACCCCTAAATCTGTTTGTTTGTTTTTTTGTTTTTTGTTTTTTAATATGTGGGAGAAACTTGCTCCGTTTTAGCTTTATAGCCATCATCCACCCCCTAATAATAATGTTTTTTTTCCTTTTATATGCAACAAAAAGCATTAGCTTTCATTTGGCCGTCAAGACATTTGATTTCAAATTGTAAATGAATCTTATGAGCCACACTGATCCTGTGCCCAATGTATGTTACTAATAGCTGCGTGCGCGGATCACGTCTCATATAGCGTGTCAAAAGTGCAAAGATAAAAATATGCGCTGCGCTTAAGTAAACCAAATAAAATATAATTATTCTGAAAAATGAAACAAATGTAAGAGTGCTAATCTAAATTTAGCACTACTTGCTGCTCCAATAAAAATAAAAACAAAGTGCAAACGTAAAACCAATAGAAAGTGCACAGTGAAAATTAGGACAAATGCAAACATAAATATTATACATCAAAAATAAACAGTGCTAAGTACTCTGTATAAGACACCATAAGTGCCCCAATATTGTACATCAAATATTAACCCCTTCCCGCCGACCGTACGCAGATATGCGTACTCGGCTTTCCGGGGTTATACCGGGATGATGCCCGCAGCTGCAGGCATCATCCCGGTACCGTTGTTTTCAGCGGGCGATTGGCTACCTGAGTATAACAACCGATGCGGCTAAAAGCCGCTCGGCTTTTATACCGGAGGAGCGGGAGGGGACATCCCCCCTCCCGCCGCTCTTACCGGGCCTCCCGTGCGATCGGGAGGCCCGGTGTCCAATCAGCTGTCTCCGGCGGCTGGGGGCGGGCTGGAACGAAGCTGTGGGCGGCTTCGTTCCAGCCTTCTCAATGTAAATGCGGAAGCGACGTCATGACGTCACTTCCCGTTTACTCAGCTGCCAATGGCGCCGGTTTTAAAAAAAAAATACAGTATTCAGAATCGCCGTTTTCGGCGATCTGAATACTGTGAAGTGTAAAGGAGGGATGGGGGGTCTTTTAGACCCCCCGATCCCTCCATAAAGGGAACCTGTCACCACCTATTACTGTCACAAGGGATGTTTACATTCCTTGTGACAGCAATAAAAGTAAAAAAAAAAAATTTTTTTAAACACAATTTATAAAGTATAAAAATAAATACAATAAATAATAAAAAAAAAAATTTAAAGTGCCCCCGTCCCCGCGAGCTCGCGCAGCGAAGAAAACGCATACGGAAGTCGCGCCCGCATATGTAAACGGTGTTCAAATCACACGTGAGGTATCGCCGCGATCGTCAGAGCGAGAGCAATAATTCTAGCCCTAGACCTCCTCTGTAACTCAAACCTGGTAACCGAAAAGCGTCGCCTATGGAAATTCATAGGTACCGTAGTTTGTCGCCATTCCACAAGTGCGTGCAATTATAAAGGGTGACATGTTTGGTATCTATTTACTCGGCGTAACATCTTTCACATTATACAAAAAAATTGGGGTAACTACTGTTTGGATTTTTTTTTAATTCACGAAAGTGTCCCTTTTCCAAAAATTTGCGTTTAAAACACCGCTGCACAAATATCGTGTGATATAAACTATTGCAACAATCTCCATTTTATTCTCTAGATTCTCTGCTAAAAAAAATATATATAATGTTTGGGAACTCTAAGTAATTTTCTAGCAAAAAATACAGATTTTCACTTGTAAACACCAAATTTCAAAAATAGGCTTAGTCATGAAAGGGCTAAAGTGCATAGATAAACATCATCAGTGTTAAATGCTCCATATAAAACACCACAAGTGCTCAATGGTTAATTCCAAAGAACTATGAAAAAAGTCCTATATGTCAATCCAAATTGATGCGTGCAGGTGAAATCCAAATGCAATAACATTCGTCATGCTGAGATATCCTTAGTGCCGGAAAACATGCTCCGGTGCACCTCAGTGGCCCCCTTAGGCTAATCTGCTCACCTCAGAGCGTGTGACCCAGCTGCTACCCTGAGTCCAAACACGCTTTGGAGCCACCCCTGGGCTCAATGCTGATGTCAGAGGTACTCCTCCAGATGGATTCAATGCAGCTCCATACATAAGAACGAAAGGGAAACTATATAGTATAATATAGCCAAATGAAATGTATTGAATAAAACCACTCCCCACAATGGGTTACTCACATAATACTGGTGCGTCAGTGCACCATTCTACAATAGCCTTCCATGTCAAGGTGTAGAAACCGCCAGACGTATGGTGTGGTATGCTGCGGCAACAAACTTCTGCTGTGTGTGCTCCGTGATGCTCTCTCTGTCCTGGCCCCTCCCCTGCGCGTGTTCGACACAGGGGTCACGTGTCTTCATCAGGGGGATATGATTGGACGGATGCTCTACAGGTTTAAATAAGACGGCCGCGGCCATTTTGCCATGGACCGCGGACACTGTAGTGTTGGACTACAGCTTAGATATAGAGGTAAAAAGCCTATCTCCCAACGAATGCCCTATCTGATAAACCGACGGTGGACGATCAATGGGAACTACCTACAATATATTAATTAATACTCTATCGATCTATTAGTGCCAACAGGAATAAATTGTGTTACTAATATACATCCCAGGACGGAGCTCCGGTATCCTTCATACCACACAATACCTCCTATAGAAGCGGTCAAAATTTATATGCATATAGAACCGAGTGCGAGCTGTCGCTTAACCCGGGTACTAAAAACTTTAATGATAAAAATTTATAACATGGCAAATAAAATACATCAATCACCTAAACTGATAAGTATACCCTAATGGTGTGATATATCAAATTTCTTATATCCATATATGCAGAAGGAGGACATGAATAATATAATATATTAACAAATAAAAAATTGAATAATTATATTAAAATATTGATTATATCTAAAATCCAACCCCTCTCTATTAGACGTAACTTTAAACGAAAATGATTAAATGATCGTTCATAACCCAACGACAGGTACAGCCATGATGTCATCACCTAATATGTAAATTATAAACCCAAATGAACGCCACCTATACATCCCCATATTAATTTACGCCTAATGGTAACCCCAGAAAAAAAATCCCATGTAAGAGGGCTAAATGTGTTACCAACAGAGAACCCCTAAAAAAAAAAATAAATAAATAAAATTCTCCCCAAAAAGTAATCTGGGTAAACAATCATCAAGGAAACATTCCCAAATATACTTGGGGATATCAACCGAAAAAAACGGAAAAAATAGGAAGAAACAGGAAAGAATGGGATCACCCCTAGATTAGAAATGACTAAGAAAACACCTGAGGTTGAATTCTTTATTCAACCCCCCCGGAAAGAGGGAAACAAACTGATGTATCCACCACGATTCCCGCTTACTAATTTCTCTAATGTAATTGGAGCCTCTCTAGTGCCGTTTGGGTGCCTCTATTCCCCAAAATCGCATCCCCACCGTACTTTGGTTATGTACCTCCTTGAAATGTATAGAGAGGTAATGCTTGTCAGAGCCTTTACGTAAATTCCTCACATGCTCTTCCAAGACCTCTTACATGGGATTTTTTTCTGGGGTTACCATTAGGCGTAAATTAATATGGGGATGTATAGGTGGCATTCATTTGGGTTTATAATTTACATATTAGGTGATGACATCATGGCCGTACCTGTCCTTGGGTTATGAACGATCATTTAATCATTTTAGTTTAAAGTTGCGTCTAATAGATAGGGGTTGGATTTTAGATATAATCATATGCAATAATTTTTAATATTTTAATATACTTATTTAATTTTTTATTATTTGTTAATATATTATTATTCATGCCCTCCTTCTGCAATTGATTGATGTATTTTATTTGCCATGTTATAAATTTTTATCATTAAAGTTTTTAGTACCCGGGTTAAGCGACAGCTCGCACTCGGTTCTATATGCATATACATTTTGACTGCTTTTATAGAGGTATGGTGTGGTATGAAGGATACCGGAGCTCCGTCCTGGGATGTATATTAGCAACACAATTTATTCCCGTTGGCACTAATAGATCGATAGAGTATTGATTGATATATTGTAGGTAGTTCCCATTGATTGTCCACCGTCTGTTTATCAGATGGGGCGTTTGTTGGGAGATGGGCTTTTTACCTCTATATCTAAGCTGTAGTCCAACACTAGAGTGTCCGCGGTCCAGGGCAAAATGGCCGCGGCCGTCTTATTTAAACCTGTAGAGCATCCGTCCAATCATATCCCCCTGATGAAGACACGTGATCCCTGTGTCGAACACGCGTAGGGGAGGGGCCAGGACAGAAAGGGCATCACAGAGCACACACAGCAGAAGTTTGTTGCCGCAGCATACCACACCATACGTCTGGCAGTTTCTACACCTTGACATAGGCTATTGTAGAATGGTGCACTAACGCACCACTATTATGTGAGTAACCCATTGTGGGGAGTGGTTTTATTCAATAAATTTCATTTGGCTATATTATACTATATAGTTTCCCTTTCATTCTTATGTATGGAGCTGCATTAAATCCATCTGGAGGAGTACCTCTGACATCAGCATTGAGCCCAGGGGTGGCTCCAAAGCGTGTTTGGACTCAGGGTAGCAGCTGGGTCACACGCTCTGAGGTGAGCAGATTAGCCTAAGGGGGCCACTGAGGTGCATTGGAGCATGTTTTTCAGCACTAAGGATATCTCAGCATGACGAATGTTATCACATTTGGATTTCACCTGCACGCATCAATTTGGATTGCCATATAGGACTTTTTTCACAGTTCTTTGGAATTAACCATTGAGCACTTGTGGTGTTTTATATGGAGCATTTAACACTGATGATGTTTATCTATGCACTTTAGCCCTTTCATGACTAAGCCTATTTTTGAAATTTGGTGTTTACAAGTGAAAATCTGTATTTTTTGCTAGAAAATTACTTAGAGTTCCCTTGTGTTTTATATGGAGCATTAAACACTGATGATGTTTATCTATGCACTTTAATATTTGATGTACATTATTGGGGCACTTATGGTGTCTTATATAGAGTACTTAGCACTGTTTATTTTTGATGTATAATATTTATGTTTGCATTTGTCCTAATTTGCACTGTGCACTTTCTATTGGTTTTACGTTTGCACTTTGCACTTTATTTTTATTTTTATTGGAGCAGCAAGTAGTGCTAAATTTAGATTAGTACTCTTACATTTGTTTCATTTTTCAGAATAATTATATTTTATTTGGTTTACTTAAGCGCAGCGCATATTTTTATCTTAAGACATTTGATTTCAACAGACATTTCTTGTGTTATCTTTAGTACTTGTTTAGTTTCAGTGCCCTCACATTAGAGGTAAAGCAAAAACTAAATTTACCCTCAAGTCTGTGTAGTTGCCACTGGGGCATATGTCCTTAGAATAGAACATCCAAATATCCTGACACAAATATTAATATACTTTCAGGAAATGAAACCAAGCACCAGCGCAGGATTGCTATACCGACCCGCAACATTCCAAAACCAGGTTTGTTCTTGTCCCTCTTCTTGCCCATTCCTCTTTCCTCTTATTTGTTCTTTATAATGGAACCATTTTCTGTTTTGTTTGATTTAGAACCTGCGCCAACTCCCATTCGTCCAAGTTCTCAGATGTTGGTACCAGTCCTTTCTTCTGTCCCTCCGTACATGGTAAAACCTGATGCTGGAGATGCAATGTCCACACTTCTCTCTACTGTGAATATTAGTGATTTTGCCAGTATTGGCTTTTCCCCTATGCCTCCAATGCAACAGCCTTCACCATCACCTGAAGATCGTATAGATATGGACTACCCTTCTTTTACAGATGATGGAAACCTTGATTTAGTAAATATGCTGCAAAATGACCCTGACAGCCATTGTGCCAGCCTAAGTTCCATTGACAATAGTGATTTTGGCCAGCTTCTCAGTCAATCTCAGTCTTCAGGTTCTCTTTCACAGGCCCTGCATGAATCTGGGCATAACCAGAGTACCCTCATGGCATATCCGGAATCGATTGCTCGGCTCATGGCGTCTGGATCTAATGAGGGGGCTGGTGGAGAGGAAAGCTCTGAAAGACTTGACAGCACCTTAATGAATGGGATTTTTGACATGCAGCAAGGCGAAAGTTTGAACTCCATGATAGATATTGACTTTTCATCTCTCATGGGTATGAAATGAATACTTGGTGAAGATGTATGCCTTCACTAGTGGAACAGTATAATTCTTCAGAACACAGTTGGCCTTCAACTCCTTCAGGGTGCTTTTGCTATTTAGGTGATATTGGGCCTACAATGTTGAGGATTGTGCTGGCCCTGTTGAATTTCATCCTGATTCACTTTAACAAGAGAGCTTGAAATAGCCATGTTGCATCTTTAATAGCCTTGATACAGGCTAATCTTCTATGAATAACCTTAATGTGGTGTATTTTAAAGTAAAGTCATCTATCACATTCTAATTATCAGCAAAAATTACATCCATGTTAAATAAAACAAACATTTAATGCATAACTGGCTTACAGACAAGATAACATTTTATATGCGCTCTATTGGCACTATTACCTCCAGATATACCGTATTTATCAGCGTATAACACGCACTTTCCCTCCTTTAAAATAGGGGTAAAATCATGTGTGCGTATTATACGCCGATATAGGCTGCCTCGGAGGGGAAGAAGGGAACGAGCGCCGCCGAAATACAGAGCTGCAATCTCCTGTGCGATTGGCTCGCAGTCACGCCCAGTCCCGCCCCCTGGACGGCTCCTAGCGTTGATGTCCAGGCATTGGGCCACTGTTATGTCCATCATAGGAGCCGAGCCAAGGGGCGGGATTGGGCGTGACTGCGAGCCGAGCCCACATGAGATCCAGCTCTGTCTATCCCAGCATAGACAAGGCTGCAGATGGGCATGGATCAGCCTGCAATTATGGACAAGGCTGCAATGATGGGCAGGGCTGCAATGAAGGGCAATGGCAAGGCTACAGATGGGCACTGATAAGGCTGCATTGATGGGCACCGACCCTTATTTTGCTTCAAAATTCTTTATTTAAAATTTAAGTTCTTTTTTCCTAAAACTTCCCTCTTAAAATTCCAGGTGCTTGTTATAAGCCGATAAATACGGTAATCTTTTCATTCAGCGCACATTTTCCCCTTCACCACTTTGCTTGTAAATGAGTTAAAGAGGAACTGCAGTCTGCTCACATAATTTGTAATAAAAACATCTTTGCCATTCCTAAGCTTCCCTCCAACCACTTTGCATGTTATTTTATATATACTGTGATTCTGTACTTGCCAAATATGCTGCAGAATTCTCCCTCCACGGAGTCTGGCTGCAATCATTTTAACTGTGGGCAGTTGAAGCTGTTGCCTGTTCACTTCCTGTATTTCCACAGACACACAGGGGCACACCTCCAGCTCTGCAGCTCTCATTGGTGCTCTTATGACTCGTCCCCACCTCCCTTCCTGGCAAACTTTCTCGAGAGAGAGAGAGAGCTGAGCAAGATGTCCTAAGCCTAGGCTAATAACAGATAAGAAACAGGAAGTGGGTTGTAAAGGGTATTTACTGGCAGAAAAAAATGTTTTACTATCCAGAGTTAAAACAACAAGGGCAGAAGGTTTAATAGATGGAAAGATGAAAAAATGACTGAAGTTCCGCTTTAAGGAGCTTCATTTACTCTGACACGTAAACAGTGGTGACTCTTGGAATTTGAATTGGTACCTCTGATTTAAAAAAAAAATATACACAGATCGTTAACCCATAGTTTAATATTGTGCTTGAGCTAATAAACTCTACTACATTTGTTTACAAATGTAACAATTTTAAAGGTTTTGTTGAGATATATGTATGTTACAATGAAGTTGTAAGGGTTATGCTTTTACCATTTAAAAAGAAGGGATGTGAATGGATGTTTGTTCTCAGACAATGCTTTTTTTATTTGTTTTTTTTTTTTTATTTAATTTATTTTCAATTCTAACAAAGTGCCTTTTTAGTGCATTCTGACCAGCTATCACTTTTTAGTTTCAGTTGAACTGTAATGAGTATAGTTTAAAATTTCTGAATTAGCAACTTCAAATATCTGTAGACAAGAGGTATTTTATTGACCCAATAAGTGTCTTGCTTTTTTCTAGTAAGCGTACTCCAGAGCACAAGCTAAAGAGTGCAGAATAGCAGGAAAAAATCATAACATGAAAGGCTGTAGGAATGAGTAAATTATCTGGTTATCACATTTTACCTAGATAGCTTGCTATAGGGGGAAAAAAGACAGAAATCTACAGTTTGAAAGAATTTGTTTGTGAACCCTTAGTACGTTCCTGTATTTCTGACTTGGATTCAGTGTGATCTGCATCTGAATATCCTGATGCAGATTGGCGTTCTTTTTTTTTTTTTTTTATTGCAAACTTTATCCCATGGTAGTGAAAATCATCTCTTGGGTGCCACCCTGGGGATATTTGACACTGTCTGATTTTGCTTCTAGAGTGTCAAGAATTTCTAACGCTTGCAGACTGTTGGCTTAGAAATGCCTTTGAAACGCCTTAGCCTTAAATGCTTCAACTTGTCTTCCAAGATGCTCTAAAGTCTGTTTATGGCCAATATTGCAACAGAATCTTCTTTTTTCTTCTTTTCCTCCTTTTTCTTTCCTTATATCAGTTTCTTTAAAAATAGTAAACTAACTGAGATGTAAACTAACTGAGATGTATACAAATGGCAGGAGTAAGTAACCTTGGTGCACATGGTAGTATCACGTCATCCCAAGCTAGCCATTAAAGAAAGCTGCAAACTGAGGAAGATTGCAGCACTGGTGATGGACCAAAGAGGGAGAGCATGAACCTTGCATTTCTGAAGGAGGCAAAAATAGTGCAGGTATCCTGTGCATGTCCAAACATAAAAGAAGCCACACACTATTAAGAAAAAAACTTGTGTACGTTTTAATGAAGTATTCCAAGCTCAAATTGGTCCACCTGTCTCATAGACCTTGACTTTGCTGTATATCCTGGGTATGCATGTTATGGCAAGAACCATAGGGACCATCATACCACAGTTCTGCGTCAGATGTACCTGACATCAGTTGCCCTTTTATGAGGTGCAATATACCAGACACGAAAGTGTATTTAAACGCGAAAAAAATTATATATTGCAGCTAACCATTCCTTGAATAAAATGGCTGCATTCATTTTTTTTTCCAGGTATTTTTCCTTAATTTTCACCTCTTGACAGTAACAAACTTTCTGTCCTAGGAAAACTCACCCTTACTGTATCGGGACAGCCGACACAATGCTCTCTCCTCTATTCTATAACATAGATAGTGGGGCTCTGAAGTCCTGAGAGTGCACTAATAAAAATAGTAACCGATTTACCTTCTGTGCTTTCTCCCTCTGGGACCTGCTCTCCGCTGACTGGATTTCTGGCAAGATCAACATGTAATTTTTTTTGCACTTTTATATACAGTTGTGCTCATAGGTTTACATACCCTGGCAGAATTTATGATATTTCTTGGCCATTTTTCAGAGAATATGAATGATAAAACAAACTTTTATTTCACTTCTGGTTAGTGTTTGGTTGAAGCCATTTATTATCAAACTGTGTTTACTCTTTTTAAATCATAATGACAACAGAAACTACTCAAATGATCAAAAGTTTACATACCCCAGTTCTTAATAACGTGGAATGCCCTATTTAACATCAATGACAGCTTGAAGTCTTTTGTGGTATTTGTGGATGAGGCTTTTTATCTTCTCAAATGGTAAAGCTGCCCATTCCTCTTGGCAAAAAGCCCCAGTTCCTGTAAATTCTTGGGCCGTCTTGCGTGAACTTGCACGTTTTGAGATCTCCCCAGAGTGGCTCAATGATATTGAGGTCAGGAGACGGAGATGGCCACTCCAGAACCTTCACTTTATTCTGCTGTAGCCAATGACAGGTCGACTTGGCCTTGTGTTTTTGGATTATTGTCATGTTGGAATATCCAAGTACGTCCCATGCGCAGCTTCTTGGCTGATGAATGTAAATGTTCCACCAGTATTTTTAGATAACATACTGCATTCATCTTGCCATCAATTTTGACCAAATTTCCTGTGCCTTTTGTAGCTCACACATCCCCAAAACATCAGCGATCCGTGTTTCACAGTAGGAATCTCCAAATGTAGTGTTTATGGTTGTGACCAAAAAGCTAAATTTTGGTTTCATCACTCTAAATGACTGTGTGCCAGAAGGTTTGAGGCTTGTCTCTGTACTGTTTGCCGTATTGTAAGCGGGATACTTTGTGGCATTTGCGTAGTAAGGGCTTTCTTCTGGCGAGTCGACCATGTAGCCTATCTTTCTTCAAGTGCCTCCTTATTGTGCATCTTGAAACAGCCACACCACATGTTTTCAGAGAGTCCCGTATTTCACCTAAAGTTATTTGTGGGTTTTTCTTTGCATCCCGAACAATTTTTCTGGCAGTTGTGGCTGAAATTTTAGTTGGTCTACCAATGTGTTTGGTCTACAAATGTGTTTGTTTGTTTTTGTTTTTTTATATATATATTTTTTGGGGATATTTATTATAGGGAAAAGTAAAAAATACTGTTGTTTTTTTTGTTTTTGTTTTGTTTTTTCAAAATAGTCAGTTTTTTTTTTTTTTTTGTTTGTTTATAGTGCAAAAAATTAAAACTGCAGAGGTGATCAAATACCACCAAAAGAAAGCTTTATTTGTGTGGAAACAAGGACGTCAATTTTGTTTGGGTACAGCGTCACACACCGTGCAATTGTCAGTTAAAGTGATGCAGTGCCGTATCGCAAAAAATGGCCCGGTCAAAAAGGGGGTAAATACTTCCGGGGGTGAAGTGGTTAAATTCCAGGAAGAGATCATCACAGCCCTTCTTTTTCCAGACTGTGCTGTGGTCTAACTTCCCAACGCAATTGCAGTGAGCTGGCTGCATGAGCGGCATTTCTGTATGTCCTCGCTGGTACCCCTACCCAACGATCACCCCAAAGAAGATGTGTCTGTAGAAAACGCGGATATAGGCGTGACACCCGCTATTATTGTCTCTCTTGTCTTAACCAACCTGGTCTTTGCATCGGTGAATGTTTCGAACGCTACCACACACTAGTGGAGTATTAGCATAGGGTACAGCACTGCACAGTCATAGGACACACTTTCACAGGGTCTCCAAAAGATGCCATCGCATTTTGAGAGACCCGAACCTGGAACCGTTAGTTACAAATAAAAGTATTAAAAAAATATATAAAATAGCCAAAAAATAGTTGTCGTTTTTATTCTTTCTCTTTCTCTCTCGCTCTATTGTTCTGCTGTGTTTTACTGTATTTTATAACTGCAATGTTTTATTGTTACTATGTTCTATCATGTTTGCGTTTCAGGTATGTAAT
Organism: Lithobates clamitans; assembly: GCA_037952925.1. Lineage (NCBI taxonomy): Eukaryota > Metazoa > Chordata > Amphibia > Anura > Ranidae > Lithobates > Lithobates clamitans. The sequence continues at coordinate 14,796,768 of JBBGZY010000449.1, forward strand.
TCTTTTATACTTTAGTGTTTACTGTGTTTTATTGTCAACCATTATTTTCTTTTCTTTTTCATTTATCTGGACAGCAACAGTGTTTGCTCTCACGATACGTAAATCACCGATCAATCTCTTTTCGTTCAGCCCACAGGCTGCATGAAAAAAAAGAATATTACAATATATGCCTAACAAAGACCAGCAACGTACTGATCTTTGTTGCAGCGGTCGCCTTTTATGTAAAAGCAATCCTAGCCGCTAGACTGCTTTTACAAGCAGCCCCCCCCCCCTCTGCCATCTTTCATGATTTTCTCGGGCTCTCCTGTGCCACCAGGGAACCTGAGAATGCAGCCGGTGGTTCCGCCAGCTGACCATAGAGCTGATCGAAGACCAGAATGGCTCTAATCATCTCTATGGCTTAAGAAACCGGAAGCTATGAGCGTTTTATGACTTCGGTTTTGCCAGATATAAACAGCGCCATTGGGAAATTTGGAAAAGCATCTTATCACACCGATCTTGGTGTGGTCAGGTGCTTTGAGAGCAGAAAGGAGAGATCTAGAGTCTAATGGACCCCAATTTTTTAAAGAGTACCTGTCACTATCTATCACTATCATAAGGGATATTTGCATTCCCTGTGATAAAAATGATTAAAAAAAAAAAAATTTTTTGCATCCAGGTTCAACAAAAAGATCGACAATTTTGTGTCAAGGACAAAGGATCCGCTGGCATGCGGAACAATTGCCTTGGTGTTCCCGTGGAATCAGTTTTCACTGATTTATGCGTTCCCTCCTGTTCTGCTGCTTCCACGACTTCTTTGCAGGATCAAGCAGGAAGGGAAGGCGGTGATTCTTGTGGCCCAGGAGATCTTGGTATGCAGAAATCCTAAAGATGGCGGTAGGGGCCCCATGGCCTCTACCGCCACGGCCAGACCTTCCCCTACCTTAAAAACGCTAAATTTAACGGTTTGGCTATTGAAACCCACATTCTGAAGAAGCATGGGCTGTCAGGTTCAGTGGTGTCTACTCTGGTTAATGCAAGGAAGCCGGCCTCTAGAGTCATATATTAGAGTCTGGAAGGCATATGTCTTCTGGTGTGATTCCAGGGGTTGGCACCCCAGGAAGAATGCCATAGGTAGAATCTTTGACTTTCTACAGATAGGATTAGAAATGAAGCTGGCCTTGAGTACTATCAAGGGCCAGGTTTCAGCCTTATTGGTATTTTTTCAGCGACCACTTGCTTCGCACTCTTTGATTTGTAGCTTAATTCAGAGGGTAATGCAACTTAATCCTCCGGTTAGGTCTCCTCTGAACCCTTGGGACTTGAATTTAGTCCTGTCGGTATTGCAGAAACAGCCTTTTGAGCCGATACAACATATTCCCTTGGTCCTTTTGCCAAGGAAACTAAATTTTATGGTAGCTATATCTTCTGCAAGAAGGGTATCGGAGTTGGCTGCTCTTTCTTGTAAAGAGCCATATTTAATTATGCACAAGGATAAGGTTGTATTACGTCCTCATCCTAATTTTCTACAGGTAGTGCCCAGGAAGTAGTATCAGGTTTTCATTTAAACAAGGATATTGTTCTACCTTAATTTTTCCCAGAACCCTGTTCTGCAGAAGAAAAGTCATTACATTCTCTTGATGTAGTGAGAGCAGTCAAGGTCTACTTGAAGGCCACTGCTCAGATTCGAAAAACGGATGTTTTGTTTGTGTTGCCTGAAGGTCCTAAGAGAGGACAGGCAGCATTGAAATCTACTATTTCTAAATGAGAAGAGAAAAGTTCCACCTTTTCATATTAAAGCACACTCCACCAGGGCTGTTAGTACTTCCTGGGCAGTGCATCACCAAGCCTCTATGGCTCAAATCTGTAAGGCCACAACTTGGTCTTTAGTCCATACATTTACCAGATTCTATCAAGTAGATGTAAAAGGTCATGAGGATATAGCTTCGGGGGGCAATGTACTGCAGAGAGCAGTATAAGTCCTCTGGTCTCTTGGTGTCCTACTTTTGTTGTCTCCCTCCCTTCAGTTGGCATTGCTATGGGCCATCCCACATAATAACTACTATGGCTCTGTGTCCCGTGATGTATAAGAAAATAGGATTTTTATAACCGCTTACCTGTAAAATCCTTTTCTTTGAAGTACATCACGGGACACAGAGGTTCCTCCCTTCTTTCTGGTATACACGTGTATTGCTTTGCTGCAAAAACTGAGATACTCCCAGTAGTGAGAGGGGTTATATAGGGAGTGGACTTCCTGTCTTAGGGTGTGCCAGTGTCCATCACCTGAAGGTGGCCTATAACCCACATAGTAACTACTATGGCTCTGTGTCCTGTGATGTACTTTAAAGAAAAGGATTTTACAAGTAAGCTGTTATAAAAATCCTATTTTTTTATAATTTTTTTCACACAGATAAGAACTTTCTTTTGGTGGTATTTAATCACAGCTGGGGTTTTTATTTTTTGCTAAACAAATAAAAAAAATCATGTTTCATAGTTTGTTATAAAATTTTGCAAACGATGAGGCGGCACTGATTGGGACAGATAAGGTGGCACTAATGGGTGGCACTGAAGGGCACTGATAGGTGGCACAGATGAGCACTGGTAGGTGACACTGATGGGCAACACTGTTGATGAGGCACTGATTGTGGGCACTGGTAGGTGGCACTGTTGTGCACTGGTAGGTGGCACAGATGAGCTGGTGATCAGCTTTTTTTTTTTTTTTTTTCTCCTCACGCTATCCGCATGAGAAGAAAAAAATTGCCGATTACCGGCTCTGTTTACATCACATGATCAGCTGTCATTGGCTGGCAGCTGATCACGTGGTAAGGGGTCGAGATTGACCCCTTACTCTGATCTGTGATCAGCCGAGTCTCAGACTCGGTAATGACAGAGCGCGCCGCGGCAAAGTAGGCCCGTGCTGTCATTTGTCATGCCGTCATTTGGCTATAGAGCAGATCTGAAGAAGTTAATCTGCTAGGCCTTTGCTTTAAAAAAAAAAAAAATATATATATATATATATATATATATATATATATATATATATATATATATATATATATATATATATATATATATATATATATATATATATATATAATGTGTATGTTTTAGGGGTTCAAAGTAATTTTCTAGCAAAAAAAAAAAAAATTATTTTTCATGTAAACAAAAAGTGTCGTGGTTAGAGTGGGTGACATGTGGCATAAGCTTCTAACGTTGGGCATAAAATACCAGGACAGTTCAACCCCCCCCCCAAAATGACCCATTTTTGGAAAGTAGACACCCCAAGGTATTTTCTCAGAGGCATGGTGAGTATTTTGCAGCTCTCATTTGTTTTGGAAAGTGAAGAAAGAAAAAAAAAAAGAAATGTATTTTTTTCAAAACTTTGTGACAAAAAGCGAGATCTGCAAAATACTCAACATGCCTCTCAGCAAATAGCTTGGGGTGTCTACTTTCCAAAATGGGGTCATTGGGGGGGGGGGGAATTTGTGCTATCTGGGCATTTCATGGCTCCAAAACTGTGATAGGTAGTGAGGATTGAAATAAAAAATTTACGCTCTTAGCCTGAAGGCGGTGATTTTTGGGGTCCTGTATGCGGCTAGACTGCCAAAAAGTCTCACATGTGGTATTGTACCATCCCTGTACTCAGAAGAAGCAGCATAATGTATTTTGGTATGTCATTTTGCATATGCCAATGGCATGTTTGAGCAATATATCATTTCACTGACAATTTTGTGTAAAAAATTATTTATTTTTGTCATTTTTCAATCACTTGTGACAAAAAATAAAATATTCAATGTGCTCAACATGCCTCTCAGCAATTCCTTGGGGTGTGTACTTTCCAAAATGGGGTCATTTGGGGGGGGGTTGTACTGCCCTGCCATTTTAGCACCTCAAGAAATGAGATGGGCAGTCATAAACTAAAACTGCGTAAATTCCAGAAAATGTTCCATAGTTTGTAGATGCTATAACTTTTGCACAAACCAATATACGCTTATTGAAATTTTTTTTTACCCGAGACATGTGGCTGAATGCTTTTTTTAGCCTAAATGTATGACTAAAATTGAGTTTATTGTATTTTTTTTTTTTTATAGCAAAAAGTAGAAAATATCTTTCAAAATTTTCAGTCTTTTTTCATTTATATTGCAAAAAATAAATGCGGAGGTGATCAAATACCACCAAAAGAAAGCTCTATTTGTGGGGAAAAAGACATACATTTCGTTTGGGTACAGCATTGCACGACCGAACAATTACCAGTTAAAGCAGCGCAGTGCCAAATTGTAAAAAGTGCTCTGGTCAGGAAGGGGGTAAAACCTTCCTGGAGTGATTAACAGACCAAAAGGGACCAAATAAGAGAAGTTAAGTTGTTGGTGAATACATACTTTTTAATATACCTTTTCCATCAGTTATCTTGATTTATTCAAAGCAGTAATGAATACAAAAACAAACCTGTATTTTGCAGCTTACCAATTCTTACATGTGCCGTTTGCTTTTTTTAGCCCCTTGCCGACAGGCTCACGCCTATATACACGGCTCACGCCTATATATGATGTAAACAAGCATCTCCCCGTTCTGCCTAGTGACAGTGTCACTGATCTCTGCTCCCTGTGAGTGGGAGCAGAGGTCAGTGACGTGTCACACGTAGCCACGCCCCCCCACAGTTAGAATCACTCCCCAGGACATACTTAACCATTACACTGCCCCCTAGTGGTTAACCCCTTCACTGCCAGTGTCCTTTACACAGGAATCAGTGCATTTGTATAGCACTGATTGCTGTATAAATGACAATGGTCCCAAAAATGTCCGATGTGTCCGCCATATTGTCGCAGTCTTTACTTTTTTTTATGTAGAAGAATACGTATCGGCCTGAACTGAGAAAAAAAAAATTATATATTTTTTGGGGATATTATAGCAAAAAGTAAAAAAAATAGCTTTTTTTCAAAATTGTCGCTCTTGTTTATAGCGCAAAAAATAAAAAACACAGAGGTGATCAAATACCACCAAAATAAAGCTCTATTTGTGGGGAAAAAAGGACGTCAATTTTGTTTGGGAGCCACGTCACACGACAGCGCAATTGTCAGTTAAAGCGACGCAGTGCCGAATCGCGTAAAACGCTCTGGTCTTTGGCCAGCTAAATGGTCCAGGGCTTAAGCTTTCTTCTATTTTCATCTGGTGATCTAGCCAGTAAGTCTGTTTTTCAACAGAAAAGTTCTCTTGCAGTTACAGGGATGAGAAAGATCATTTACCACTGGCAGGGGTGCTTAAAGAAATGGCTTTTATTTATTCAGGCATGTAAAACCTTTATCCCAAAAGGGGGGGAGAAAAAAGAAACCTGTTTTCTGTAACGGCTTATAAAGTATTAGCTGGAGTTTGGCTTCAATTTATTGTGTTTAGAGCTGCTAATACAGTTAACATTTTAGAACTGTTCACACATAACATCCCTAAGGGCTAGCAAATGATTCTTTTCAAGTGTAGAATCTGTGTATTTAAACCCAAAAGCAAAAATGAAATATATTCTAGCCTATGAATCCTTTAAGTGCTTTTTCAAAATAAAAAGATGTTATACTTACCATGCTACGATATTGCAGAGTGCTCCCTTATCGCTTCTCTAGTAGTCCCCCATCAGCTCTGTTCTCTCCTTCCCTTCAAGTGCCCCATAGCCACCGCCACCAAGAAGTATGCTATAGTGGTACCCGGTTGGTCATCCTCCACCCCCCACTCACAGGATTTGACTGGCAGGAGCCAATGGCTTCCGCTACCTTCAGTCTGGTCTATGGGAAACAAGTAGTGAAACATTTTTTACCTTTTTATTACTGTGTATGCATTAAGGTAAAGAATTATTTGGCCTTGTAGACACTTTTAAATGTGTAGGCACCGCTGCCAGGTGTTCTTACAATGCTCAGTGTTTACACAGCTAGTTAAAAACTTTTATCCCAAAAGGAAAATATAACTGCTTACAATGTTAGCAGGAGTTATACGCTAACTTCTTTGTTCTGGCCACACGCATATATGCAGCCCTGTTAACTGCTTCAGCCCCGGAAGCATTTACCGCCTTCCTGACCAGAGCACGTTTTGCGATTTGGCACTGCGTCATTTTAACTGACATTTGCGCGGTCGTGCGACGTGGCTCCCAAACAAAATTGATGTCCTTTTTTTCCCCACAAATAGAGCTTTCTTTTGGTGGTATTTGATCACCCCTGCGTTTTTTGTTTTTTTTTTTGCTCCATAAACAAAAAAAAGCGACAATTTTGAAAAAAAAACGCATTATTTTTTACATTTTGCTCTAATAAATATCCCCAAAAAATATATAAAAATTTTTTTCCCTCAGTTTAGGCCAATACGTATTTACATATTTTTGGTAAAAAAAATCGCAATAAGCGTTTATTGATTGGTTTGTGCAAAAGTTATAGCGTTTACAAAATAGGGGATAGTTTTATGGCATTTTTATTAATAATTTTTTTTTTTTTACTAGTAATGGCGGCGATCAGCTATTATTTTTTTTTTTTATTTTTTTTTATTTTTTTTTTATCGTGACTGCGACAATAGGGCGGACACATCGGACATTTTTTAAACATTTTTGGGACCATTGTCATTTATACAGCAATCAGTGCTATACAAATGCACTGATTCCTGTGTACATGACACTGGCAGTGTAATGGTTAAGTATGTCCTGGGGAGTGATTCTAACTGTGGGGGGGCGTGGCTACGTGTGACACCTCACTGATCTCTGCTCCCGCTCACAGGGAGCATAGATCAGTGACACTGTCACTAGGCAGAGCGGGAGCAGAGATCAGTGACACTGTCACTAGGCAGAACGGGGAGATGCATCAGCATCTCCCCGTTCTTCCTCTCCGTGAGGCAATCGCGGGTATCCCTGTGTCGATCGAGTCCGCGGGACCCGCAATCCGACTCACGGAGGCTCTGGCCGGCGCACGTGCAATGGCACAGCTGCAAATTTAAAGGGACGTACGGGTACGCCCATTTGCCCAGCCGTGCCATTCTGCTGATGTACATTGGCGTGCGCCGGTCAGGAACCGGTTAAAACCACTTGCCATGCTAAAAGCACACTCCCAGCATGGAAGCCGGCGGGGATCGATAAGCTCCCTGATGCATACTTGCGATTGGCTGTCACATGACCGGAAAGCTGCCAATCACAGCGGTCACATGACCTGAATACCCACCTCTGCCTCCCAGCTTTTAAGAATTAAAAGGTTGGGAGGTGGTTGGCGCATAGGGGTTAATTTGTTAGTCATTTATATAAATCCTGTCTATATGCATTAGTCTGTTTAACCTCCCTGGCGGTATGATTATTTCGGATTTTAGGTGCTGAAAGCAGTACAATTATTTTGCATGGAAATTTGGCGTTTTATATTGTATTGTAATTCTTAACAATAACACACTTAAATCTGTCCACCAAGAGTCTAGTAGATATCCCGGGTATGATGAAGTTTGAAACACAAAAAAGAGAGAATCTGACAGAGAGTAGATTAGGAGGGTGTGCCACATCCCATATATCTAAAAGAGAACATGAATTCCCCTATGGCGGGATTTTGAAGGCACTACCATACAAGTCAATAGAGTATAGGTAAAATGTATACTTTTATTACATAATCAAAAAAAAAATAACAGAATATGTACTAATCAAAACAAAAAATATATACAAAAAAAATACACTTGAAGCAAAGTACATATAGTTATGGATACAAATGTGTAGTGGAAAAAGGACCATATATAAAAGTTGATAAGTCTCACTGAACTGACACGTTCCAGGGAATCCTTCATCAGGGTTCACAGAGTGAGAATTAACATCTGGGGGATTACAAAGTCAAAGGGATAATTAACATCACATACAAATATAGTAAAGGCCCCCCCAAGAAAACAAAACGAGAACAAATCTAGGTATGAGCCACACTTGCTTCCAATATACAAATGCTACATAAGTATCCATGTTATAAAAACAACTTCACGGAAGTTGGGTGCAGCGTCTGTGTGCAGGCTGGGGGTTGTCCTGGTTTCTATGCTTCTGTGAATAAATAAGTGTATGTCGGGTATGCATAGTGGCCCGTTTTTATATGCCTTTTTTAAGGAGGTGTGTGAGTAGCCTCTCAAGAGAAGTCTTTCACGTAAATTGTCTGCCTCGATTTTAAAAGTCGCTTCCTCAGTACAGTTTCTGTGCACCCTGAGGTACTGGCTGTATGGTATAGATTTGATAAGACTTGGTGGATGGAAGCTAGAGGCATGTAGGATGGTGTTGCCCGCAGTGGCCTTCCGATAGAGGCCACTGCTGAGTCCAACATCCTGATTCCTGGAGACCATAACATCCAAAAAGGCAATCTCACTACGGCTCAATGACATCGTAAAGGTGAGATTGAAGCAGTTCTTGTTCATACATTCTAGACATGAATGTAGGAGCTCTAAGGGGCCATCCCAAATGGTAAAAATGTCATCGATGTATCGGAACCACAGGAGAAAGTGGTTCGTATACATCGATGAGTTCTCATCACAGAAATGTGGTCTCCCACTCCCCCAGGTTCAGGTACAGTAAGTCAAGTTTCTAATGTTCTGGATTATATCCAGCCTACATCTATGCCTACCGGAGGTGTTTGCCTGGCTTTCCCTCTTTATTCTCAGTACTTTATTTGCCCGAATTAGGCTCAATCTTGCCTGTTCCAATTAAATTTTTTGTGATTAAATCGTTTTACAGCCTATTGGTTCCAGGCCCGGACTGTCTGTCTTCCCCTTACCTGACAAGCTAAAGGCCATACCTTTTGAACCTTGTCAACAGGTATGTTTCTCTTTCTGGTTTTCACATATGAAGTCCACCCTCATGCATCCTTTAGGATTATACGTCATTAACACAACTATTGTTACCTTTTCCTCAACACCCCATTCTTCTCTCATTCGCTACATGGTTGTGTCTCTGTCCTTAGGTCCACAGCCGTACGGACCCCAGCCTGCACACAGACGCTGCACCCAACTTAGGGGTGCGGCGACCCTCAGCGCCATTTGGGCTACCCCCCTCTTCTTCTCTCTGGCACACCAACTATCCGCGACACTATCCAAGGAGAGATACTCTCTAGTCAATTAAGTGTACACTGCCTGGGAGACTTCCGTGAAGTTGTTTTTATACCATGGATACTTATGTAGCATTTGTATATTGGAAGTAAATGTGGCTCATAACTAGATTTGTTCTCTTGTTTTGTTTTCTTGGGGGGCCTTTACTATATTTGTATGTGATGTTAATTATCCCTTTGACTTTGTAATCCCCCAGATGTTAACTCTCACTCTGTGAACCCTGATGGATTCCCTGAAACGCGTCGGTTCAGTGAGACTTATCAACTTTTATATATGGTCCTTTTTCCACTACACTTCTATTTGTATCCATAACTATATGTACTTTACTTCAAGTGTATTTTTTTTGGAAATATTTTTTGTTTTGATTTGTACATATTCTGTTATATTTTTTTTGATTATGTAATAAAAGTATACATTTTACCTATACTCTATTGACTTGTATGGTAGTGCCTTCAAAATCCCGCCATAGGGGAATTCATATTCAAGTTTGAAACACAAAAACATAAATTATAATAAATAAATATAAACAATTAAAAAAAATAATAATAAAATAAATTTCCCCATGTTTCACTAATGCTCAATTCTGCAAGTGTTCTAATTTACTGTCACTGTTTTCTAGCTGGTCTAAAGCCACTTTTGACGTAAAGGGACACTTTTTGGTTGCTATGGACAATCTCAAGTTTCCAGGCAGAAAGAACAGTATATATAATATAAAACTGCATGCAGGGCATTGGACAAAGCACTGGGGACAAAAGGGATGTGAAATTTCATACAGTACTGCAATCTTACAGATTACAGTACTGTATGTGTTATGATTTTTACTTTTTTTTTTTTTAATTTGCCGCCAGACAGAGCCTGCAGACACAGCGGGGGGACATCGCAGGATCCTGGGGACAAGGTAAGTAACACCGCACCAGGATCCTGCAATGCAATCCCGAGTGTGGCTCGGGGTTACTGCTAATGGTGCTGAAATTTAACCCCAAGCCACACTCGGGAAAAAAGTCAGGTACCGTCAGCAGTACTGCTGTCTAAGGGTGTCTCTGTTGCTCCTTCATGGATGGAAGAGAGACTCTAAGACAGTAAGTGCGTTACTGGCCAGATCACATGGTGATAATAGAAAAACAGCCTGTAAACAGAAAACTAAAGCAGCCACCACATCTTAAAGCGGAAGTAACCCCCTCCATAAAACAGTTTCATTTCCGGTACGTGACGGAAATGTAACACTCCCGTTGGTTGTGCTCTCAACCAAACTGTCAAACTATCCATGGCTGGTGTCATAACTGATCACATGTGCAGCATCATGACAGTTGTAGATTAAACAGGGGCAAAGATGGCAGCTTCCTTGGCTAAAAATTATAGGGGGGTTTACTTACACTTTAGCGTCGGTATGCTGTAATTTATTGAATGTTTGTTTTTAGGTTTAGATATTCTTGATGTACTATGTCCCTTTATCCAGACCCTCCACAAAGTCAAGCTGATTGGCAGATCAGGTTTAGTAAAATAAGATCAGAGAGAGCATTTTATAAGCGTAAATTTTCCTAATCAGCTTTTACATACTAGAAAGAATTTGTAGTAACATTTTTGCACTTTGCAAAGCCTTTGGCTAAACATTATTTTTCTTTTAATTCTTTAGAATTTTAATTTAGGTGTTGTATTTGTTGTGGAACAAACGTTGTTTAGTCTTTCTTTAAAGGAGTCTCTTTTCCTAAATCTTAACCGTCTTACTATAATGAATAAATAGTACTATAGGTATTTGGTCAAAACCAAAACACCACAAATTTGGTCACATTTGTCGCCAATGAAGTTCAGGATTGTAAAACGTCCCCTTCCTGTGACTTTTTCCTAAGAGAAATTTAGGGGATGCCATTCCTGACTTCCTTCTGCCTTCAGTACTTTGAATTAATTACTTAGAACATGTATGCATATCAGTAAAGTCAGAGAAGTTCTTATCTTCATAGTTGGGTCTGACAATAGATGACAACCAGCAAGCTAGCATTATCAGAATTTGAAGTCAGCAATGACAACCCTCAGGTTTGTCTCAAAAAGATTTCACTTAGGCAGAGGTCATATGACTAAATGTCTGGACTTTTGATCATGTGACAAGAACAAAAGGGAGTCTGGAGCAGTGCTTTCTCCTTTTTAAATTTGGTATTTTAGATATTCTTTAACTGTTGCAGTCAGACTGTTAACATGGCTTTATGTTTACAATCGGCATAAAGAATTTGTTTCAGATATTAACATTTATACTCTCCTAAATGTATGCAGCATCAATCCAATGCTGCCTCTGTCCCCCGCAGCTTCTAAGACTGAGAACTGAGCAATCAAAGACTGCTGATCCCTCAGTTCTCAGTCTAGTCAGCGACTGTCACACATGCTGAATGACATTTATAGCCAAACAGGCCACACACATTACAATCTGATTGTACAATCTACTATTTACAAAAATGAAGTACTGTGTGAGGGGGTAATAAATCAAATAAAAAAAAATAAAATAAAATGTTCAATAGCCCTTGTACTACATAGTTGATGGTAAACCTAAAGGGCACTGACCAAAGAATAAGATTGTCACTGTGCGGTTATTTGTAGACAGTTCCTGGCAATCTTTTTGGCGCCAAGCCTTTGTCTTTTTGGTTGCCCCAGTTATGACATGTTAAAGTGGTTGTAAACCTCTTGATATGAACAAAGCATATACGCTATAGTGTGTATTTGCCTTTATACAAAGCACTTAGTGGGATGTCTGCACTCAAATTTTTCTGCTATCTTCATTCGTCATTCTTGAGTCTATGCCAAGCAATCCCAGGAGACACCCCCCCCATTCCAGCAAACAGCATGTGATTGACAGCCTTGGCTGTGTATCTCTGCCTAGGGGACTGTTTAGAGGTAAGGGAGTGTCCCTTTCCTCCACTCAGGTCTCAGATGACACATACTGCACAGCATAGAGCCAAGTGTAATCAAATCCCTGCCTCCTACCTGCTGGAGCTCAGAAATGCTGTGTAAAATGTGTGCTTTAGGAGACTGTCTACAGCCCTCTCAGCTATAGTACAAACAAGTACAGCTTAGGTAGGAAGATTGATTTTATATCTGTGTATCACCTGAAGCCAGTCAATTCAGTTAGTATATGTAAGGATTTACAACCACTTTAATGAGAATCCACACTAAGAAAATGTCATGTCCCTCGCGATTGAGTCGTAGTTAGGAAATTTGAATTCATATGTAAGATGCACAAATGTCCCTTTTACTCTAACAGTAAGTCAGCGGTGTCTGGTGGAATGGTGAACGTAATTACAAAACGTGCTGATAAGCAGATCTAAAATCAGTGAGGTAACGTTATTCTGGTACATAACTGTAAAGGGAATTCAAAGAAATTTGCCATTTTGGTAGCTATATATTTTGCCTGCATGTCTAGGCTTTTAACCTCCCCATTCAGGAGGTTTCAATGTATGTCCTATTGTGATCAGAGGAACTAAGTGAAGGAAAGTCTCCACTGAGAGACACAGGCAGCAGTAAAATCTGACAGAGGCTCTTAAATTTTTTCGATGGCACTTCTATGATTTATTATTATTATTATACAGGATTTATATATCGCTGACAGTTTACGTAGCGCTTTACAACATTAGGGCAGATAATACAAGTACAATACAATTCAATACAGGAGGAATCAGAGGGCCCTGCTCGTTAGAACTTACAATCTAGGAGGGAGAGTTATCATATCCTCCATCCACCAAAGAGAAGGCCCAGGTCCTCTTTAATAACCCTACCTCACACTGCCATCCACCTTCCCAGGAAAGGACGGTGCTTTACAGGTTGTGATCTCAGGTGTTTTTTTTCTATCCTGTACTCAAAGTGTTGTATACGATCACCTCCTATGGACATGTAGTACGCAGGGGTGCTGTTTTTTTTTTTGGAAGACTGGATCTGTGGAAAAAGCTGTAGCCACAGCTGCTGGTGCACTGTCTGGCCCTGGGCAAGCTCAGCAGTATGATCTATGAATATCATAAGATTTTTCCATGACAGGTGTAATTAAAGTGCACCTGGGCCAGACTTTGGACATTACATTTTTCTCATATTCTTAACAAGCAGTAACAGATCTAATAAACAAGCCACCATCGACCCTCTCTAGCTGCATGTGCTGTGAATTAATGTATTCTCAAATTGCAACAGAGATTAGTCGGGTTTCAGTTTGTTTTCCAAGGGCCCACTCGCACACCATTTGTTGCTGTAGCTCACAGTAGCGTATATTAAATGCATTGATACAATGCAGTGCCATTCTTTCTGAATGACACTCCAACACGCCTTCCAGTAAATGTGCTTTTTTAGTGCATTACAGCAGTGTGGTGTGCTGCCAATACATGGAGCATGCACCATTTTGTGGCAGCACACCACACTGGTGTAATGCACATCTGTCAGCAGATGCGTTGGCGTGCCATTCAGAATGAAATGGTATTCCATTAACACATTTACCATGTATCGCCACAATGTGATTCTGTGAATGGGTCCTAACAACTTACAAGAACCAGCTGTTTGTTTATGTTAATAAAATGAGTTTGCTATACTGTTTAAACAGTAATAAAATCTTAATATGCACCACTAACAAAGATTAAAACACCACGCCACAGAGCAAATCAATAATAATAAATTGATTGTTAAATATTAAGATATATGGCAGCCACTAGGAAAAGAAATGCATTTAAAAACAATAATATACCTAAAAAAAAAAATTATATATATAATTTATATGATAAAGGTAAATGGTAGCGCTATAGATAGTAATAACACCCAATGTAATAATCAGACACTTTGTGCCTCCACACCATGTGAGCAAACGTGCTACCGCTTCCCCAATCAGATGTACACTCACCAGCTAATATTGCCTCACTCTCTCGTGTATTGGCAAAAACAGAAATCACCCCTCAGGGTTAAAACGACACCCCATCAGGTAGAGATCCAAAGATAGCTGTAATATGTGGAGGAAATAAACTCCAAATAGTGTGATACAGTATATAAAGTTTTATTAAAACATAACATTACATCAAGGTTTATCAACTCCAGTCCTCAAGGCGCCCCAACAGATCATGTTTTCAGGATTTCCCTCAGATGAAACAGGTGTGGTAAATACTAAGGCAGTGAAACTGTTGGGGCGCCTTGAGGACTGGAGTTGAGAAACACTGCATTACATCACCAGCCTAATGGTAGTGCACTTACCAGAAGGCAATATAACTCTTGCATTGGTATCGTGTACGATGCCAGAAATATCTTGTCGCGGCAAGCATAAGAAATACTCAAAATTTAGCCCGACCTCGTCAAAACACTCAGAACATAACTTGCCGTACAACCACACACCGACGCATTTCATCATACTGACTTCATCCTGGGATTGGCTGTATGACACGGAAACCTCGCTTAAGTACTCCCACCTATGCAAATAGCAACGATTAATTTACCAACTCACCCAGTGTCCCCGCGGAGATGATATATCTAGCATCCACCAAGTATAAACTCATATATTCTGCATATATAAACAATACAACTCAATAAAACACATAATCACAAAATGTATTAAAATAGAAATGTATCATTAAAATGAAAACTACTTATTATAAGGTTATATTAATTTATAATCTAGAATTAATAAAAAACATATATTGCATAAATTAATTGATCATAATGACAAGCTACTTTCAAAGATACATTTGACCAAATGACATAAATCAATAGTAAATAAAAATTAAACACAGACACTACATTAAGAACAATAAAATTCAAATAATACACTACATAGGTTGAAAAAAGACACGTCCATCTAGTTCAACCACTAGTCAAATTAAAAATTATTTATAAAACAGTTTAGATCCAATTCTACATTCAAGCCATACCGTGTAAGACATTTCATAAGAAATATGTCAGGGCTGGGCTCAGCCCTTCCTTCTCAGAGCTGGCAGCTCACCTGTCACTCACCTGTCAGCTAATTGCCAGCTCCTATCTCTCCACAGTTACTAAGCTGTTGATGATATCCTGTTCGTCAGTCCTGCCCACTTAAGCTGTCCAGCCCAAAGGATCTCTGCCTTTGCCTTGCTCAACATCACAGAGCCTATCTCCTGTGTTCCTGTTTAAAGACTTGCATTGCTGACATCCCTTCTGGCTCCAGGTCCTGCTTGCTGTTCCACTATATTGATCCCTGACTTCTTGCTTGGCTGACTATCCGTTCCGGTTACTGAACTTTGGCTATGTTTTGACTATGTTTGTTCTTTTTACATTTATTATTAAACAAGTGTGATTTAACTGTACTTCTACATGCCTACTACCCCTGCAGGGGTGCAGGGAGCTGGTGAGTGGGGTACCTTGAGGGGGAGCACCGCAAGTCACTGGATACTAGCTGATTATCTACACGAAAGTCACCTATAAGAATACTGTTGGATCACTGCTGGAACACTATAGATTTATTTTTTGCTGGAACTTTATACACACTTTATATATTTTTTGGGACAGTATTTGATTATATATATTCTTTGGAACTGGAGCTTTATGCCAGGACTATATATTTATATATATATATTTTTTATATGTGGACTAGATGCTCACACTTGTATGATTTATAACACTTTTTTAAACAATTTTCTAATCACTCACATGGAGTATTGAATGTCTAGTATACCCCCTACCATGACCAGACACGTTTATTTGGTGGTTGGAGGATACTAAACATATGCTTGCTGGCTCTATGAGCTTTCACCTTTATATATTGCATTTAACTGGTTCACTACACAGATTGTAGAGGGTTATCTCACAGACCAGACCCCCCTCACCTAATAAGTGGGGACATTATTTATGCACAAAGTTATTCCTGCCGTTGAGCGGGTGCCTTTTATCACGTATTCAGCACATCTGTCACAACAGATAACCCATTATAGGTAGCGCCACTTACCCTTACCTTAACATTTTCCATACCATTAGCCACCCTCTAGGAGGGTTGGTTAAGGGGAGGCTGCACACCTAAGTCCGTGAGCGCGGAAACCCTCCTTTATCCATTTAACTGTACTTCTGTCTTGGTCTGATTTCATGGTTTCTGACAGTAGGCGAAGGCCATGAATTCAGAAGATGCATTTGTTGGTAATATTTTTTCCAGATTGGATGAACTGGATCAGTTTGCCATGGTGTTACAAAAGTCGCACTGCTCACCTGGAATCTCCCACTGTGGCTGCCCCGGTACAATCTATGTTGCAGGCCATCCCTGCTGATGTTCCAGTCTCTGTGCAAGCACCCGCCTCGAGTATTATCTCTATAAGAGGTATGTCTGGTTCCGCTCCGCTTCCCCAGCGATTTGGGGGTGATCCAGTCCAATGCAGGGAGTTTCTCAACCAAGTTGAGATTTACTTTGAGATGCTGCCCCAGGCGTTTCCCATGGACAGAAGCAAAGTAGGTTTCATGATATCTTTGTTTTCTGAGAGAGCCTTGGCCTGGGCAAACCCTCTATGGGAGACGCAAAAAACCTGTTGTCTTGAGTTACCCTGAGTTTGTGGCTTCATTTAAAAGGGTATTTGACGTTCCCGCACGCTCCGTTTCTGCTGCCAAGTGCCTCACGTCCATCGAACAGAGTACGAGAATGGTTGCCGACTACGCCATTTAATTCCGTACTCTGACAGCAGAGGTTGCATAGAACAGAAATGTTTGCCATCCTCATTGACTCCTGACTCAGAGAAAGACTCTCTCTTTTAAGGAGCGCGTGCGAAAACCTCCTGTACGTTTGTCTCTAAGCTTTACAGTCCCACCCATGCCTCCCTCACCTCCCATGCCTCCTGGTACCGAGTCGGTCAGTGAAGGTGAACCCATGCACTTTGGTTTCATGCGTCTCTCTGTGAATGAGAGAACCTTTAGGAGGAGGGAGAGATTGTGCCTTTGTGGCCAGGCAGGTCACTTTTTGAAGTCTTGTCCTACCCATCCAGGGAATGCCCGAACCTTGAGGTCCTGTCACGGACAGACAGGTGGCATTGTTTCATCCCCAGTTATCCAGAAGGAGCCCCTGGTTTCAGTCACCCTTTCTTGGGCTGAGTCGTCTGTCGAGATACAGGCTCTAGTCGACTCTGGGGCTGCAGGCCTGTTCATTGATGCTGCCTTTGTATTGAAGCACTCAAATCCGCTGCAGTTGTGTGACACTCCACTTACCATTGAGGCTCTTGACAGGAGACCTCTACAGCCTGCCCATGTGACTCATGAGATGGTTCCGTTGTCCATGGCCATAGGGGCTCTTTACCATGAGATAATCCAATTCCAAGTTATTTCCTCACCTAAGTTTCCGCTGGTTATTGGTTAACCTTGGTTACAGAGGCACAACCCCTCTTTTGATTGGCCCAGTGCTGAGGTTCTCTCCTGGTCGCCACAATGATGTAAGACATGCTTCCAGTGGGTAGCCAAGGTCCTGTGCACCTCTTCACTCTCCTCCCTGCCGGAAAAGTACCGCGATTTTAGCGATGTCTTTGACAAAGGTCAAGCCGTCAGCTTGCCTCCACACCGGCCGTATGATTGCGCAATTGACCTTTAACCTGGTACCATACCCCTTCGTGGCCAGGTTTACCCTTTGTCAGTCTTGGAGGATAAGGCCATGGAGGAGTATGTTGCAGACGCACTTTCTCGAGGTTTCATCCGCAAATCCTCGTCTCCTGCTGGTTCTGGTTTCTTCTTTGTAAAGAAGAAAAGTGGTGAACTGAGACCTTGTATTGATTATAGGGGTCTATTATTTCACGATTAAGAATGCCTATTTGATTCTGTTAAGAAGTTATTTGACCGCCTCAAGGGAGCAACGGTTTTCACAAAGCTTGATTTGAGAGGGGCATACAATCTCGTGAGGATTAAGGAGAGCGACGTGTGGAAAACTGAGAACAGGCCATTATGAGTACCTCGTAATGCCTTTTGGCCTTTGTAAAGCCCCGGCAGTTTTTCAGGAATTTATTAATGATGTCCCTTGAGATTTGTGTGGTGGTGTATCTCAATGACATCCTCATATTTTCCAAGTCCCAGGAGAGCCACCACACAGATGTCTGTCGTGTGCTTCAGAAACTCAGAAACTGAGAGAACAATCTCTATTGTAAAGTGGAGATGTGTGAGTTCCTTCGTGAACAGGTTAAATTCCTGGGCTATGTCATTTCCACTGCTGGTTTTTCAATGGACCCAGAGAAACTTTCCACTGTCCTACAGTGGCCCCGAGTGTGAGTTTACGTCCTCTGCAGTGTTTCCTGGGCTTTGCCAACTATTATCGGAAGTTTATTCATAACTTCTCGTCTCTGGTCAAGCCCCTGACTGATATGAACAGAAAGGACGGTAAGCCACAGAGTTGGTCTCCAGAGTCCATTAAGGCCTTTGAGAGTCTCAAGGCTGCCTTTGTTTCTGCTCCTGCGTTGGCACATCCTGATCCTACGTTCCCTTTTATCCTTGAGGTTGATGCTTCTGAGACTGGTGTTAGCGCCCTTCTGTCGCAACGTCCTACCTCTGAGAGCGCTATGCATCCTTGTGGCTACTTTACCAAGAAATTGTCACCTGTGGAGTGCAATTACGAGATTGGTGACATAGAGCTGTTGGCGATCATTTTAGCCCTGAAAGAATGGAGACATCTCCTCAAAGGTACCACTGTGCCAGTTCTCATTCTTACGGGCCATAAGAATCTCACATTCTTCTTTGGGGCGTGGACAACCGGAGAAGAAGATGGACGCTTAACTAGATAGCTCAGCAGCCAGGGGACACAATCCAGCGTAATTGGCCTATACCACGACTCCATCCGCACCCATCCTTGCTCCATACATTCAGGAGACCAAGATGCAGACATCCAGGAAACTATTTTTGGACCACAAGCCCCAAAAACTAACCGAATTTGCATATAAGCTGGCGGGCTGGGAATCCCAAGATGGCGCCGGCCAGGCCGCGCCGAGCGATCCGTACACGGACCTCCCAGACGATATCCAGGACGAATGGCTGGATTCAGGTACTGTTGCTGACACATTCCAGGCCCCAGAGTGTGACCCTCTCCCTAGCAGCTCAGCTAAGGCCAAGATGCGGCTAGATACACCACCACAGTGGACACAGCGCCAGCAAATTGAGACCCAGGCCCCTATCCCCTTCTCCATGGACCAGGCCCTGCACTCCTCCATGGCCTCATTCCCTAACTCAGGTCAGCCAGTCATGAACACAACCCTAAAAGACATGCTCATATCCCTGCAGACCTCCCTCATGACTGATCTCTCATCCATGTTTCACAGGATCACCTCTGATATCCACCTACTAGATGACAGGGTGACTAACGCTGAGAGGGGGTTACATGCATGTACCTCCACAGTGAATGAAGTTATTGATGCCTATGACACTGTTAAAGAAGAACAGTTATGGATGCGCGCCAAATTGGCGGATTTAGAAGACAGATCCCGCAGGAACAATGTCAAGCTGAGAGGCGTCCCAGAGACCATACTCCCTGTGGACCTGCTACGATACGCAAAATAATTGATATACGTAGTAATCCCTGAAGCCTCCCCGCGTGATGCTATAATAGACAGGATACATAGAATCGCCAAACCATTGCATCTGGCAGCCTCAGTCCCTAGAGACGTATTGATGAGGGTCCACTTCTATCACACCAAAGAAAAACTCCTCGTGGGCCTTAGTTTAAATCACCCTTACCTGCTCCCTATACTGGGATTCAGCTCTTTCCTGAACCTGTCCAAGTACACCCTCCAACTGCGACGCCAACTGAACTCGATTACCAAGGGACTACAGAACCATAAGATACAATACAAATGGCGCTACCCCGCTACCATCCTCGTTGTACGCATTGGGCAGACACACTCAATTGGAGACCTAGACAAAGGCCTCAAACTCCTTCACTCCTGGTTTATAATTCCTGACTTACCAAATTCTGCCCCTCAAGACAACGGATCAATTACGCCCCGCAGACAACAGGGCCGTAACCCCACATGAAGGATACACTTTTCAACATTACA
This sequence comes from Lithobates clamitans, assembly GCA_037952925.1. Lineage (NCBI taxonomy): Eukaryota > Metazoa > Chordata > Amphibia > Anura > Ranidae > Lithobates > Lithobates clamitans. The sequence continues at coordinate 14,816,798 of JBBGZY010000449.1, forward strand.
CTTGGCCGACAAATATCTTTACAGCTCCCCTGAGCTCTGGCAACCTGCTACTCCTGCCCTCTCCTTCCAGCGTTACTGACTCTTTGTACCCCCAAATAGATGTTTCCACGGTGTTAAACACCCCCTCTAATTTTCTTTTTGTTGAAACACCATCAACAGCATCACATCATCCACCAACGAATCACCTTACCAGTTCTTTTTAACTGTTTTATATATTCTGAACCAGCGATCTCTCATTGCATTACTTTCTTTGATACCTAATATATTGCTCTATTCGCAGTACCCTAGTCCACTTCACTTTCAGACCCTCGGAATGCCACTAACCTACCACTGAGTTCTGACCTCAAGATTCTCCGGAGCCAAGCTGCAACACCATACCATTACTGGTACAACCTACTCTCTGAACCCGGACTTCCACTCCCCTGCTTTTGAATCTCATTCCCAGCTACCACCGGATCCAACCTTCAGCAACTAACCGTAAGTGCTGTGCACAACACCCACCAACCTAAAAACCACAAAATGCCGTTCACCATACTATCTTTAAACGCCAACGGGCTAAATCATCCCGCCAAAAGACACTCACTTTGGAAATCCGCCACGGCTCTCCACAGTGACATTCTTTGTGCCCAGGAAACTCACCTACTATCCACCGCTACATCCTTGTGTAAAAACCACAATTTTCCTCATATTTTCCACGCCACGCACTCCACCAAAACTAGAGGAGTCATGATTGCAATCAGAGATTCCTTAGACTTTCAACTGCTAGACATAGTGTCGGACCCCGAAGGTCGATTTCTTATTCTTGACTTATACAATAATCAACGTCTATGCCCCTAATTCCTGTCAAATGAAATTCCTGCACAGAGTTCTACGCACAGCCAAACCCATTCAAAAAGGCAACATAATACTCGGTGGAGACTTCAATTTAGTCCCAGAAATATCCATTGACTCCACTTCAGCAGCAACCCGGTGAGACTCACCTCTGAAAAAATGTATTTCCTCCCAGGATCTCTACGATGTTTGGCGCTGTCATCATGGCTCCGAACGGGACTTCACCTTCTTTTCCTCCAGGCACCGCTTGTATTCGAGAATAGACCTGTTCCTAACCGACAAGTTTATTCTGAAAAAAATATCTGAATCTACAATCCACACCGCGACATGGTCGGACCATGCCCCAATTTCTATTACAATTCAAGATTCTAACTTGGAACAAAATACATTCCTCTGGCGAGTAAACAACTTTATTATTCAACATGACAAATACGCGCCAGACATATCAGAACAAATTACTGATTTTTTTCTCACTAAAAAAAGGCTCGGTACCCGACCCTGCCGTGGTGTGGAGTACGCACAAAGCTTATATGAGAGGAATGCTAATTAAACTGAGTTCTTATCATAAGAAAAAGAGGACGCAGCGTGTAGACGAATTAACAACTCAGATAGCGGCCCTAGAGATGAGACACAAAACTAACCCCCAAGACCAGCAGACGAACCACCTATTGTACCTTAGACAGGAACTTAGAACACTACTCCTCCACTCCTACGAATTCCTTCAAAGGAAATTTAAAGCAACAACATACTCCACCTCTAACAAAGCAGGGAAGAAACTTGCACGACGACTTAAGGGAAGACGCACCAAAACTAAAATAACCCAACTCATTCACCCCCACACAAAAACCCCACTGAGCAACCCCCAAGACATAGCCGATGCCTTCAGTGTCTATTATGGGGACCTATACAACCTGAAACAAGACCCCCATACCCCTCAACCCTCACAAGATGACATTGATCAATTTCTCCGCAACTTAAACCTACCCAAATTGACTGATGACCAACTGACTGCCCTGAATGCCCCATTCACAGAACAGGAGATAAAAACAACAATTGACTCGCTGCCTAGTGGCAAAGCACCAGGCCCTGACGGACTGACAGGGGAATATTATAAACAATTTTCCTTACAGCTAACCCCATACCTAACTGAACTTTACAATCACGCTGCCTCCTCTTCTGCTTTTTCAACAGAGTACTTGAAAGCGTTAGTGATTACAATACTGAAGCCAGGGAAACAGTCAAATGTCCCTCAAAATTTCCGCCCAATCTCTCTGCTCAACCTCGACCTCAAAATATACGCTAAAACTATAGCAACAAGGTTACTTAAAATTATGCCCACTATTATACACCAAGATCAGACGGGGTTCACAAAAGGCAGGCAATCTTCAGATGCCACCAGAAGGATGATTAACCTAATTCATCATGCTGAATCCACCGGAACGCCTTCTCTGCTCCTACGTATCTTGTCTGATTTCATGGTTTCTGACAAAATATCCATTTCGTCTCCCTCTGGGACAGATCCCTCACTCTATTAGAGCCCCACCAAGACGGCAACACGCAGTCTATGCCATGGAACTGCAGTAAGGATGGGTATTATATTTTTCTCTAAAATGCAGAGACACACTGCTTCTTAAACCTGTTCCTAATGTTAGTTAGATGTTCAGCTATACGGATCCTAAGTAGTCTTTTGGTCCTTCCTATATAGAACTGGCCACACGGGCACCACAGGTGTTGTATTGCATGTGATGAACTAATCTATTGCAAAGGATCTACCCTCCAGATTGTTAAAATGTGTACGGGCCCGTTACTTACTTTTACTGTCCTGCAAGCAATACATTTTCTACATGAGAAAAAGCTTTTTTATCTATATGTATTTTTAGTTGTCCAGGGGCATCCAAAATCTTTTTGACTACTTGGTCACCAAAATTAGGTGCTTTCCTATATAAAAACTTAGGTTGATCCAGCAATAGAGGCCCCAAGTGCCTATCCAAACATAGAATGTGCCACTGTCTTTTAAAAATATACTCTACATCCCTAAATTGACAATGGAAATCTGAGATAAATCCCCATTGTTCTGGATTTCACAAATGGTCCTTTCAAAAATATCATCATTGTATCCTTTTTGTACAAACTTATCTTTTAAAATACCAGAGTGTAAAACAAAATCCTCATGTTTACTACAATTATGCTTGACTCTCATTATTTGTCACAGGTAAATGTGCAGCACTAATATGAACAGTCACTATAAATGAGGCACTATACAGTGAAAAAGTGTGCATTAATATTTTACACTCATAGTGACACATGTGTAAACACTTTAGTTTATTCACTTAAGTCCATAACGTGATGAAAAATAAAGTCCACAGATGACAACTGGAAAGCAATATTAATCCAGGTAAGTGTATGACCTCCTTAAGACATCATTGGAAGGAGAGATGTAAAACGTGGATAATGGGAGATAACCACCACCAACATTAAGAAGGCTTACCAGAGCTATTGAACTCAAAAAGGCATATGCCCAATGAGTCGTCAAGACTTGTGGTGAAGACACACCGGTAGATCGGGACATCCATGTCTGCAAACACTGGCACAAGTGAATGGTGACCACACTGTCCTTCAGCTGGTTCCTAATAGAGAAGGAAAGCTCAGAGGGAGGTTGGCCGAATCTTTCCCATATGTTCACAAGATGCAACCAGAAATGAAACAAAGTTCCACATAGTGTAAATCCGTATAACAAAGAGTATTTATTTAAAAAATAGGAAACACTCAAATTTGAGCAGATAAAAAGCGCTTGTAAAACAGACTGAAGGTTAACACAATGGCATCAGCAAGGCTTGTCCCGAAGCATTTCGTCTAAAGAGACATCATTGGAAAAAATACTCAGACACGTCTCAACATGTAGTTTTTATGTACTAAATGTATACTCACAGAATGTACCCACATGGCAAAACAATGTACCTGTTATCCCAATTACAAAATGTATACCATTCATTGTATAAGTTACCAAGTTTATATGCAAAGCAAACATAACATGTATGCACCAGTTGATTAATAAAAACCTTGTTCAACAGAAAAAAAAAGCAATTATGCCACCACAGGGTTGATGCTCAAACTGGGGTAAAGACATAGATACAATAGATTAATACAATAATCGGATAATATAAAAATCATGGCATATAATGCAATGTTAGAACCCAGATATTCCTATATAAGGATATAGGAGTTGCATTATGCCTTATTAATAAAGGCATGAATGTCCCACTCCACATTCATTTCAAATGGGGAGTGGGACTGCAACTCATAGATTCAGAAGGTTTCGAGACCTGAGATGCCCCTGGTCATAGCACCACCCCTCAAAGGGGGAATATATTTGTCTATAACCAGAAGCTCGGTCCCTCTAGGACAGTGGTTCTCAACCTGGGAGTAGGGACCCCTTCGGGGGTTGAATGATGTTTTGCCAGAGGTCACCGAATCCTGGGCTGTTCCTGAAGCCGGCACCGCTCTCCCAACTTTTTTTGTGGCTGCCCAGCAGGGCTGTCCCTGGAGCTCGCAACTGCCCATTCATTTCACGGCATGGGTGGGGGCGGAGACTAGAGGTCAGCTGACTGGTGAGGAATGTGAAGTGGGAGGGGCTGGAGGAGACCGTATCTCCTGATTTTGGCATAGGTGTCACTGTGACGAGACACCACAAAGTCGGAGACACAGTGATGCCGGAGACTCAGTGAGTAACACTACCTGTGATTTTAGTTGCCATTAAAAGTCTCCACTACAGTTCTCAGATCAGCAGATGACCTTGATCAAGAGCACCTAAATTTGGCTGATCAGAACTCCCCCCAGCACTGCCACTGATCCCACCCCCCCACCAGCACTGCCACTCAACCCATTCCCCCCACCCAGGAGTAAGAGAAGGAATAAAAATAGAGAATACATGGAAGGAAGAGGTAAAGACGGGGAAGAACAAAGAAAAACGGAGAGAAAAAATAAGAGAAAGAACAAGAAAGCAGCTAGGGATGGGGGAAAAAAAAGAAAGAAATTAGGAGAGAGAGAGATATAAAAGGGAAAGAAAGGAGAACAAAGAGAAAGAGTGGTACATCCTAAAATGTACCAGAAGGGGTTTTAATACTGTTATCAAGGGGTCAGGGCCCTAGAGGGTTGAGAACCACTGCTCTAGGATCTCTGTTGTGGTATTGTCGATGTTTGGGTACGCTGTGTTTAATAACGCCCTTTTTACTTTTATCTGTGTGTTCATTAACCCTTGTTGTGAATGACCTGATAGTTCGGCCTACATATTGCCACAAGGGCAGGTAAGCAAATATATGACGACATACTTAGTGGCAATAGTGCTTGATGGGGTACATGTGGCATCTGCCACGTGTGTTATACTGGCAAATACCACATTTTTTTATGGGTAGTAACCTACCAAATTGTTGAAAACAGAGGCTCGAACTGGTGGGTTGATAATGTTGGGGGCAATTTTACTCTGTAGAGAAGGGGCTCCCCTATAAACCACATTAGCCTGATCAGGCTCAAAACCCGATCACTTTTTAATACACCCCAATGCTTGTTAAATATGGATTTAATTTGCTTGTGTTGTACAGTGTATATGTTGTTGACCATTTAATAGATTCATTAGACTCTTGACAAGGTTTATCCACCAACAGAGAGCATCTGTCTACTTTCAAAGTGTTTTGTAACTCTAAATCGACAGCAGCTTGGTCATAACGTTTGTCCAGAAATCTGTCCTAAAATCATGGCTTGTGATTTAAACGTCCCAGTGTTCCTACATAATCGCAGAAACTGACTCAGTGGAACTGAGCGTAACCATGATCTATGGTGACAGCTGTCCAAAGGGATAAAACCATTGCGATCTGTGGGTTTGAAATATGTTTTAAAAGTGACACTCCTTGATTTCCATTTCCAGGAGTGGATTTTCTCCTTCCTAGATTCATAAGATAGAGAAATACCTTGATCGTTGCTGTTCAACAAGGAGAAAAATTGGTCCAAAGACTCTGAACAACCATCCCATAGGAGGAGGATGTCGTCAATGTACCTAGCCCACAAGACTAGTTGGGGTTAATCTTGGACATAGGCAACATCCTCCTCCCACATTGCTATAAACAAATTTGCGAGGCTGGGGGCAAATTTAGCCTCCATCACCACGCCCCTTTGCTGTAAATAAAAATTATTGTTGAACCAAAGATAATTATGTTTAGTAGCAAACTCGAGTAATTCAATGATATAACTACCCTGGGACTGAGTAAGGGAATGATCGACTTAAAAAGTGTTGAACGGCCTCAATCCCCAAACAATGGGGTATACAGGGAAGCGACATCAGCTGTAGCCAAGATGTAGTCTCCCTGTACATTCACACCCTCCAGCAATTTGATGGTGCCCCTGGTATCCTTAACCGCTTCAGCCCCACTAGATTTGGCTGCTGAATGACCAGAGCATTTTTTTGCGATTCGGCACTGCATCGCTTTAACTGACAAGTGCACAGTCGTGCGGCGCTGCACCCAAACAAAATGAATGTCCTTTTTTCCCCACAAATAGCGCTTTCTTTTGGTGGTATTTGATCATATTTGCAGTTTTTATTTTTTGCGCTATAAACAAAAAAGAGCGACAATTTTGAAAAAAAACAATATTTTGTACTTTTTGCTATAATAAATATCCCCTTTTTTTTGGCAATAAAAATCGAAATAAGCGTATATTGATTGGTTTGCACAAAAGTTATAGCTACTACTAAAATGGAGGATAGATTTATAGCATTTTTATTATTATTTTTTTTTTTACTAGTAATGGCGGTGATTTTTATTGGGACTGCGACATAATGGCGGACACATCGGACACTTTTGGCACATTTATGGGACCTATAAAAATGCTATAAACATGCACTGATTACTGTAAAAATGTCACTGTCAGGGAAGGGGTTAACACTAGGGAGTGATCAAGGGGTTAATTGTGTTCCCTCTGTGTTCTAACTGAAGGGGGGATGGGACTGTCTAGGGGAGATGACAGATCGCTGTTCATACTTTGTATGAACAGACGATCACTCTCTTCTCCCATCAGAGAACCAGGATCTGTGTGTTCACAGGGCAAAGCGACGTTACATAATGTCGTTTTAGCAAGCCGTGCCATTCTGCCGCAGTAAAACTGCAGCGGCTGGTCGGCAAGTGGTTAAGATATGAGGGAGGTTGTCTCACCAAAGGCTGGAGGAAAAAATCTATGTAACGGTCAATACGTGAAGTGACAGAATCTATGCCACTCAGGATTGGGCTTCCGGGAGGGTGTGTTGAATCCTTATGGATTTTCGGTAAATAATACATTGTCGGAATTCTGGGTGCTATAGCTACTAAAAATGCTTTTTCTTTTTTATTTAAAATGTGATTATTAAACCTCTTGGTGATGAGACTCACTAATTCCTTTTTTTTTAAATTGGAAGTAGGGTTATTTAATAACTCTTTATAGGTATTCTGATCGCTCAAAATCCTACGCATTTCTCTCTCGTAATCCACCTTGTCCAACACAACTAAGCCGTCCCCTTTGTCAGCGGGGTGGATGACAAGGTCCTTCCTCTCACATAGGGACCTAAGACCTGCATTAGGTAGGGAATAATTACAGACCTGTTAAACCACTTAACAACCGATAACTCTGGGAGAGCGTACTATTACGCCCTCCCAGAATCGCGCTCCCGAGTGCCCCCAGGTCCTCACGGATCACGATAAATAGCCGCTGACAGCGGCCGTTTACGACATGATCACTCCGTCAAATGATGGAGTGATCACTTGTAAACAAACCGGCGTCATGTCCGGTTCCTCTCTCCCCTCTCTGTACCGATCGGTACAGTGTGAGCGGAGAGGGGAGAGATCGGGTGCAGTAGTGCTGTGGACTGGATCTGTAGTGCCCACAGCGCTAATCTGTGACAATTGCAGGACTCATCCATCCATACTCAGCCCCATCCATACTCACAGTCATCCATACTCACAGCCATTTATCCATACCCATCCATGCTCTGCCATGCATACTCAGCCATCCCATCAACCCCCAGCCATACTCAGCAATACCCAGCCATACTCAGTCATACCTAGAAATACTCAGCTATCCCCATTCATGCTCATCCATGCCACAACAGTGCCCATCAGTGTGTCACAAAAGTGTAATAGGTAGTCAAATTAGATTTGACATTTATGCCCCTAGAACACCTGATGATGCTCCCTGCATGTTGGGCCTCTGTATGTGGCCAGGCTGTGGAAAAGTCTCCCACATGTGGTATCGCCGTGGAGAATCTATTTTGGGGTGTAATTTTTGGTATGTACATGCTATGCGTTAGAAATATTGAATAAAATGGAAAACTTTTTTTTTTTTTTTTACACAAAAAGTGGTTTCATTTTCTTTCCATATTTTCCAAAACTTGTAGAAAAAAAATGACATGTTCAAAAGACTCATTATGCCTCATAGATTATAAGCTGGGGTATTTTCTTTCCAAAATGAGGTCATTTTGGGGGAGTTTCCATTGTCCTGGTGCTCCAGGGCCTTCAAAAGTGCAAGGGAGTCAAGAAATTAGATGTGTAATTTATGCTCCTAGAACACCCGATTGTGCTCCCTGCATGTTGGACCTCTGTATGTGGCGAGGCTATGTATAAGTCTCACACATGTATTATCGCCATACTCTGGAGTAGTAGAATGTGTTTTGGGGTGCAATTTGTGGTATGAATATGCTGTGTGAGAAATAACCTGCTAATAAGACAATTTTGTGGAAAAAAAAAGAAAAAAAAAATCTCGATTTTGCAAAGAATTGTGGGAAACAATTACAACTTCAAAAAACTCACCATGCCTCTTACTAAATACATTGGAATGTCTAGTTTCCAAAAAGTGGTCATTTGGGGGGTATTTGTACTTTCCTGACTTGTTAGGGTCTCAAGAAATGAGATAGGCCATCAGTACTTCAGGTGTGATCAATTTTCAGAGATTGGCACCATAGCTTGTGGACTCTATAACTTTCACACAGACCAAATAATAAACACCGATTTGGGTTATTTTTTACCAAAGATATATAGCAGTATAAATTTTGGTCAAAATTTATGAAGAAAAATTACTAATTTGCAAAATTTTATAACTGAAACAAAGAAAATGCATTTTTTGCAGAATTTTCAGCCTTTTTTCTTTTCATAGAGCAAAAAATAAAAAACCCAGCAGTGATTAAATACCACCAAAAGAAATCTCTATTTGTGTGAAAATAAGAACAAAAAATGTCATGGGTACAGTGTTGCATGACTGAGTAATTTTCATTCAAAATATGAGAGCACCGAAACTGAACATTGGTTTGGTTAGGAAGGGGGGTTTAAGTGCCCAGTGGGTAAGTGGTTAAAGCATGACATGTTGGGCATCTTTTTACTTGGCATAACATCATCTTTCACATTATATAAAAAAATTGGTTCAACTTTACTGTTTTGTTATTTTTTAAATCATGAAACTTTTTTTTTTCCAAAAACATGTTTGAAAAATTGTTGCGCAAAGACTGTGCAAGATAAAAAAAAAGTGCAATGATCGCCATTTTATTCTCTAGGGTGTCTGCTAAAAAAATATATAATGTTTGGGGGTTCTGAGTAATTTTCTAGCAAAAAAAATATGATTTTTACATGTAGGAGAGCAGTGCCAGAATAGGGCTGGTATGGAAGTGGTTAAATAGCCTTGCATGTCATTTTTTGTATGTATGTGCTGTAATATTTTGTTCTTTTGGTTTTGATTCAGGTGCGAATTTGAGCAAACATTCAGACCTGATTCGCACCTGAATCGGTGAACAGGGACGCATCGTACCCCATGCTGTGAACCGCGGCCACAGCATATGTGAACCCAGCCTAACATCATCTTGGCTATTCCAAAAGTTTTCTTACATGCTTTGTACCTTAATACTTTACAATAAAAAATTAAGTGAAATAGTCCAATTAGGGGGCCGCATGCGCGGACTCTGACAGGACGGACATGCACTGTTAGAGCTCCGCTCTGTGTGGGAAGAAAAGCTGCCGTATACATCGAGCTTGTCGGCTTCAGACTCACCATTCCTCACCCGCTGACAACCGAGACCCCGAAGCTCCGTTTGGACTACAAAATATGGTGCCAAGAGGCACCCGCACAAAAACAAAAAGCTCCTCCATTAAGGAAGCACAGGCGCGGGCCTAAGGCTAAATGGAGCCGGTCCCTTACTCCAACACCTCAGCGCGCTCCCAAAAACAAAAGCTAATACTGCCAGAAACCCCCGGTGAGTCAGACTCGGAATTATTTCTCTCACAGGGTTCTTCACAAGACTCTCCTGCTCCCCCAGCTTTACTAAAGCAATTTGAACGTATGCTTCATAAAGCTCTGGGGCAGACATCTGAACATATAACTAAGCCTCACAAAAGAAATAAGAGAGCTGGGTAACCGCACAAAAGTGTTAGAACTTAGAGTGGATGAGATTGAGAACTCTGGCCAAGATTACATGGCTGAAATGGAAAACCTTACAGAGGAAAATTTAACTTTACAATCTGGAAGATTATGAGAACAGAGCCAGACACTCCAAACTTCGCATTAGGGGCATTCCAGAGACAGTAGTTGATTTTCAGTCTACCGTAACAGCCTTATTCCAGGAACTCCAACCAGCTTTGCCAATAGAACGTTTGGAAATGGATAGAATTCACCGAACCCTTACATCCAAAAAAGCAGACTGCCCCCCATGCGACATAATCGCAAAATTCCATTACTATTGTACAAAGGAACAATTACTGGCTGCATTTCCACTGAGGTAGGAGCTAAGACGGTTGTACACTAAGCGTTCTAGAAGTTTAGAGGTGAATGGGAGCAATGAGATGGGTCTTAAGTTGTTTAGATTGGTGGGGTCCAGTGAGGGATTTTTAAGTATGGGAGTGCTCTGCGCACGTTTTAGAGGGGAGGGGAAGGTGCCACTAGAGAGGGAGAGATTGAAGATGTGAGTGAGGGAGCATAGGATAGAAGAAGAGCGTGACCGCAGTAGTTGTCAGCAAACAGGATCCAACGGACAATTGGTTAGGTGGGCATCTGAGAAAAGTTTTGTAACCTCTTCTGTAGTAGCCAATTCAAAAGAGAAGAGTGTTGAATGTGATGTTATGCAAGGTATGTTGGGTTGGCAAGATGTACGCACAGTGGAGGTGTCCTCACGAATTGCATCAATCTTGTCTTTGAAGTGATTGGCAATCTCTTAGGCAGTGAGTGAGTTAGTGGGTAGAGGGGGTGGGGGACAAAGCAGAGGGTTAAAGTGGAGTTCTATCCACTTTTACAACTCTTCAGCATTCCTCACTAAACTATGCACTGTAAACGAATAGGATATTTTTACATTTTCTCAGCACTTACTGTATATCTTCTGTATTCATTTTTCACTTCCTCCTCCCTGGCCGCGGCCCATCGCATCATTTCCTGTTTGCAATGCCTTCTGGGAAGGGGCGGCAACTTCCTCTAACACTGCCGTTGCTATGGAAACCTGACCTGAAACCTATTACACTGCTTGTGCTGCACTGAGCATGTGCGCGATCTGCAAGGATGAGATCCAGGAAGAAATACAGTCTGGCTTCAGATGCCCAGACTTAAGATGGCCACGGCCTTTATAAAATAACAAACTACTGCTATAAACTAACAAAACAGACCTTAGTTTACAGACTAATTTTACTAGAATATATTAAGCTTGTGTATTATAGGGGTATTTTTATTTAAAAAGTATAATTTCGGCCGGAACACCACTTTAAAGGTTGAGAAGAGTCGACGGGGACTGGATGACAAAGTATTAATAAGAGAAACAAAGTAGGCTTGTTTTGCAGCATGGAGGCAGGAATTGTATTTTAGAAGGGCAGATTTATATAGGGTGAAGTCTTGCAGGCATTTGGTTTTACGCCACAGTCATTCAAGAGCCCGACAATGTCTCTTAAGATTTCTAGTGTTGTCAGTTTGCCAGGGTTGTAACAGTCGGGGCCTGATTCTATGTGTGGTTAGAGGAGCAAGTGCATCCAGTGATGATGCCCTTTGCCCTTTTAATAGAACTACTTGCTCAATTTATTAGATTGGATCCGACAATAACTGGAATAGAACTAGAAGGCTATCAACATAAACTGTTTATTCGCAGATGATATTTTACTATTTCTATCATCCCCTCAAGTTTCAGGCCTAAATCTCCTCCCCATGCTCAACAAGTTTGCCAGTTTCTTCGGACTAATAATTAATCCAAAGAAATGTTTAGCATTGAATATATCCCTCTCTAACTTAGAACTTAATTCAGCGAAAATAGCACTGCCCTTCATTTGGGCTGAGAAAAGAATGCCATACTTATGTCCTACCAATTCCAGTCCCAACCCAATACACACGACTAGTACAGAAAAGAGCAACAACATTCATATGGGCTCCTCCAAACCACTAATACCTCTGCACACACCCCTTTGTAGGTAATAGAAGCAACTGAATGTGATCCTTTATCGGTTTCTAACTTACTATGGCTTCATCCCAAAGACCGCCCTAGCTTACGCAATCCTATAACCAAACACTTTATATCCCTTTGGGATAAGTTTAAATTTAAACATCACTTACAATCTCTACACAACCCCCTTCTCTCCTTCCTTAAAAATCCTGCTTTCTACCCTGCATGGATTTACCCCTTATCATTCAAAGTATGGTCATCCTTGGATGTACTGAGATTGCACAAATTTGTCACCTCTTCATCTTTTATCCCCTTCATGACTGCGAGACTCTAGGACTACCTTAATCAGAATTGTTCCTGTATCTCCAAAGTAAAAAAAAAAAAATCACACCCAATATAAATACTGACATACCCCTGAATCACTTCACTAGTTTTTAATCCATATGTAAGAGTGGCCCGCGTGCTAAAGGGCTAATTTCTTCCCTCTATTCCCAACTTCTAGTTAACTCCGACAAAGATAAACCAACTTACACTCAGAAATGGGAGGATCTGGGCCACACCCTGGATATTGCAGACTGGTCAAAAAAACTGGTCGACGATTAAATCGCCCTCCCATCTAGAATAGCTAAATACATACCTACCTACTCTGCCCTATGTTTCTGTGGTTGTTCAAATCTGGGCACACACATGCATATATGGTGGTCCTGCCCAATAGCCCAAACCTTTTGGAAGGAAATCTTTACATTCGCCTCCAAAATGTTTGTAGTACCTGTGCAACTTGACTCTACCACCAAACTACTCAACCTAAAACCTGATTGTCTGACACATGCCCAATTCAAGCTCTTTATCCAACTCCTTACAGTAGCAAAACAAACACTGGCAAAAAATTGGAGGACCCCCTTCTTTGGCAGTAGCTGAGACAAAACACAGAATGAACAATACCATGATTCACGCTAAAACGGTGGCTATTGAACATAATCAAATTCCCAAATTCCATTAAATATGGCATCCTTGGATTTTACATTACTTACCGTCATCATTTAATGATTCTGTCCTAATGCCATGGTAGCGGATTTCATTTGGATCATACTATGCTTCGCAGTGGCTCTTGGATAAACCTTGTGGACCCCCTCTGCTCCTTACCTTCTTCTCTATGCTTTCTTTTCGTCTCATTTATGATTTTGAAGTTCTTCATTTTTACAGAACATAGCCTTCTTCCTCAGATTTACCTCATTAACTCTTCTTAGTCCAGACAAATATCTCAATTCAGATGTACTTTCTTACAATTTACTTACAACACATCAGATTTTACATAATTATCTATCATATGTTTTGTACTCTTACCAACTAGTGTAACAATGAGCTTCATAGCCTTTGTCATTATATGTTCAATAACGTATCTGTTTGTCTGTGTCTATTTTGATGCACTAAATAAAATCTTTTGACAAGGAAATAGTCCAATTAGGGACTTGATTACTTTTTTGTTAGCCTTTCCAACCTTTATGGTGATTGGGATGTAGATGTAGATGAGTTTAGAGACGTTTTAATAAATTTTTTTATCTTTTTAATACATAAACAACTTAACTATTCCTATATATAATGAGCTCAATGATGTACACATATTTATTTATTGTAAGCACATATACATGTAAAGCAAAGGACACAGTCGGGTATTTCAACATAGTTTGGCCCTTAGAACACAATAATGACCAAACAATCCACACAAATTATGAATAAATTGATTGTATGCTTGTTTTAATAGTAAATTAAGTGAGAGTTTCACTCAGAGACTCTTTATGTCACTTCTGTGTTCGTTATTTTGTTAGTAACTCTGGATCTCCGAGGAATGCACTCCAGATCATATCGACTTTCATAAATGGTGGGACATATTTGCCACTGGTTGTTTCTATAAATGCCTAGGCAAGTGTACACATCTGGCTTGTAAGTTAGTAGGCATTTCACACCTGAGCTGCGAATTACAGCATCTGTTTCCATGATGCTTTCCTCATCTGTAAAGTCACATGTATACACACATATAACATGTTTACTATCTTGCTGATAAGGACTTACTTTTGCTACACTAAGGCGACCTTCTATCACTGCAGTGGCTATTCCACGCCATGCATGGTCAACTTTAAAGCCTGTGTCTAAATGCATCAGCCATTTTCCAGATATTACACCATAATTAAGGGCCAATTCTCGCACAAGTTCATAGTTGATTTTGCGTCCTGTACTTTGAAGCTTGTCCCAGGCATCCTGAAGTTCTTTTCCACCTTCAATCTGTGGACAATAACCAGGGCCATACACAGCCAACCAACCCACTGGTCCAGATCCTTCCTCAGGATTACCAAAACGAGAGACCCTGGAAGGACGATATGTTTCTAGCCACTCTTCAAACTCAGCACGTGGAGTCTTTCTTGCATCAAAAATTATCCAGGGGTCCATATCAGCAGCCATTGCTTCTGCAGCATGGTCTTCTGATCCTTTTGACCACCTTTCTCCCTCATCGCAATCTGCCATTTTTGTACAGCTACCATGACAAAAACAGAATTACTGTTATTTTTACTATATGTTTAACTTTATTTCATAAACATGCTTAGTGAACTGGCAAACACATGTTATCGATCTGGGGAATGTATCTTTATCATGCTGCTATTTATGGAGTTGAGAAGACATACATTGTTTTTGTTGGGTGGTTTAAAAATTAAAGCACTTTTTCCTTCACTGGATTGACATATCCATGAATTAGAATAAGTATAGACTTGGGCCTTTTTTCAACCTTGATGATTAAAGGAATACACCAAAAAAAAGAAGGAAATCTAAATTAAGTTGAAAAGTGCACATGAGAATAGGTTGTGGTGTAACCACAGAAAAGGCACACTGTGCAATCTCCTGAGCCAGAATCATTACAATGGTTCAAATCTCAGCTGGTGCAGCAGGGACCCGACGAGATTCAAACCTTGTATGGGCAGGCTTGGGTACAGCCAGCATGTTGAAATTTTCATGCAATTATTGCTAGGGACTATAGCTGCTAGCAATAATCACTGTGTGTTCTTCCAGCAACACTGACTGTGTTGATAGGGGAATCAAGCGATTTTGGCCGGTTAAGATTCAGTCTGCTATCACAACTGAAGTACAAAATTTCTACTAAGACATTAGTACATTAAATAAACAGTGTTTCGTGGACATGGTACAAGATTGTTAATTACTGACCGTTGTGTATTGAACACAATGTAACCATAAACAATAATACAAAAAAAAGTTTTGTTTAATATTAAGAGCTAAACTGGAAGCATACATTTTTTTTTATCATAAACAATATAAAACATAAAACGTATTGTACCTCCTAATTGTGCCAAATCCTCCTTTGTGCTTTACAGAATCCCCCTCCAAGTCACTGGAGCTCACATTGGGAGGGTTTCAGCAACAGCAGCAGTGCTGCCAGTCAAAAAATAGTGGGCAGAACTGGGTGTGGCCAGGTGCTGATTGCCAAGCTACAGCCTATAGGAGAATGGCAACCCTGCTCTTAATTCAGAAGCAGTGCAGCATCATTGCCACACCACCACAGGAAGCTGTATAAGGTGGACAATGGTAAGCTCAACAGGCATTTTTGAGATTTTGTAGGGGGACTAATGCCGCGTACACACGGTCGGACTTTTCAGCTACAAAAGTCCAACGGACGCTGACGGACTAAAGCTGGCTGGTAATCCGATCGTGTGTGGGCTTCTCCGGACTTTTAACGTACTTTTTTAGCCTCAAATCCGACGTACTTTAGATTTGAAACATGCTTCAAATCTTTACGTCGTAACTACGATGGACCCCGAAATCCGCTCGTCTGTGTGCTAGTCCGACGGACAAAAAGCCACGCTAGGGCAGCTATTGGCTACTGGCTATCAACTTCCTTATTTTAGTCCGGTGTACGTCATCACGTACGAATCCATCGGACTTTTGTGTGGTCGTGTGTAGGCAAGTCCGTTCGTTAGAAAGTCTGCAACAAGTCCGCCGCAAGTCCGCCGAAAGTCTGTCGGACTTTTGTAGATGAAAAGTCCGACCGTGTGTACGCGGCATAAGAGAAAACTGTAAATGCAGATACATGTTTAATCTAGTGCAGCAGCACACTTTTTTTTTTAATAGGAAGCCATAGTTCTACTTTAATATACTGTATAAAAGAAACTACAATGTCACCCACCCAGCCAACCAAGGAAGACCATTTACCCTTAGAGTCCTTTCACACTTAAAGCGCCCGGGCATCGGCGATAAAGCTAGTGGCCGAAAAAGGGTTAAAACTGCCCGCAAAATGCCGCTGCAGCAGCAATGTCCATTGATTTCAATGGGCAGGAGTACTATAGGAGTGGTGTATTCACTGCATCTACAGCGCTGCAAAAAAGCTGCTTGTAGTACTTTTTGTGTCGCCCTGCCAGCGCAGCGCCCCAGTGTGAAAGCACTCGGGCTTTCACACTGGGTTTGCAGCTGAGGCTTTTTTCAGGCGCTTTACAGGTGCTATTGTTAGCACTAAAGCACCTGAAAAACACCTCCAGTGTGAAAGGGGTCTAACTGTCGAACTATATCCAGAGGGAAGACACCAAATGCATCTAAAAGGGTCAGCCATGGCTACAGGTGACTGAAGCTTTAATAGCCAGAAAGAGGTCCAAGGCTCTGGGTGTTCTCCTTTGTTCTCAATAAGGATAGTAGGTAGGGATGAGCTGAACACCCCCCGGTTCAATTCACAGCAGAACATGCAAAAAATTTGTTCGAACACATGAATACCGTTAAAGTATATGGGACACGAACATGAGTAATCAAAAGTGCTAATTTTAAAGGCTTATATGCAAGTTATTGTCATAAAAAGTGTTTGGGGACCTGGGTCCTGCCCCAGGGGTATCAATGCAAAAAAAAGTTTTAAAAACGGCCATTTTTTCGGGAGCAGTGATTTTAAAAATGCCTAAAGTGAAACAATAAAAGTGAAATATTCCTTTACATTTCGTACCTGGGGGGTGTCTATAGTATGCCTGTAAAGTGGCGCATGTTTCCCGTGTTTACAACAGTCCTTGCACAAAATGACATTTCTAAAGGAAAAAATGTCATAAAATTACTCGCGGCTATAATGAATTGTCGGTCCCGGCAATACACATAAAAGTCATTGAAAAAAACGGCATGGGATTCCCCCACAGTCCCTTACCAGGCCCTTTGGGTCTTGTATGAATATTAAGGGGAACCCCGAACCAAAGTTAAAAAAAAAATTGCGTGGGGGTCCCCCCAAATTCCATACCAGGCCCTTCAGGTCTGGTATGGATATTAAGAGGAACCCCGTGCCAAAATTTAAAAAAAATGGTGTTGGGGTCCCCTTCAAAACCCATACCAAATCCTTCAGATCTGGTATAGATTTTAAGGGGAACCCCGTGCCAATTTTTTTTTTAAAAATGGCGTGGGGGGTCCCCCCAAAAATCCATACCAGACCCTTATCCAAGCACGCAATCTGGCAGTGTCCCAGTGTACCATGTCCCCAGTCGCTGACCATCTCCTGTACCATGTCTGCAGTCTCTGATCATCTCCTGTACCATCTCTGCAGTCTCTGATCATCTCCTGTACCATCTCTGCAGTCTCTGACTATTTCCTGTACCATGTTCTCAGTCGCTGACCATCTCCTGTATAAAAATGTTTTTAAAAACAGTCCCTTTCGGTATCGGTGTTGTTTGGGTATCGGTTTTTGGGATCAAGGAAGATTTATTTTCGGTATCTGTTTCGGCACCAAAAAACCCATTTGGTGCATCCCTACCCACAACCCTTGCCCGGTGGTTGTGGGGGTCTGCGGGCGGGGGGCTTATCGGAATCTGGAAGCCCCCTTTAACAAGGGGACCCCCAGATTCCGGCCTCCCCCCGTGTGAAATGGTAACGGGGTACAGATGTACCCCTACCATTTCACATAAAAAGTGTGAAAATGGTAAACATGACATGACACGGCTTGGGACAAGTCCTTTATTTAAAAAAATTAAAAAATAAAAATGTCCCACGGAGTCTTCTTCTTCTCTTGCTCCGCCGACGGACCGAAAAAAAAAACGCATGTCGCCACCGATCCGCCTCCATGGGAGGCACCCGCCGTAATGACCTGACCGTCCTATCAGGTGACAGTTCTTCTGTAACTGAGGGCGGGGCCACACGGTGACATCCATGGGTGACCCCGCCCCCCCTGACGCACAAGGACATCCCTATGGCTTCCCCGTAGCGTCAGAGAAGGGCAGGGTCACCTGGCGGAGCAAGAGAAAAAGACTTTGTGGGACATTTTTATTTTTTTATTTTTTAATAAAGGACTTTTCCCAAGACGTGTCATGTCATTTTTACCATTTTCACACTTTTTTTTTAAATGGTAGGGGTACATTTGTACCCCGTTACCATTTCACACAGGGGGGGCGGGATCTGGGGGTCCCCTTGTTGTTCCAGATTCTGATAAGCCCCCCACCCGCAGATCCCCACAACCACCGGGCAAGGGTTGTGGGGATGAGGCCCTTGTCCCCATCAACAAGGGGACAAGGTGCTTTGGGGGGCTACCCCAAAGCACCCTCCCAATGTTGAGGGCATGTGGCCTGGTACAGTTCAGGGGGGGCGCTCTCTCGTCCCCCCCTTTTCCTGCGGCCTGCCAGGTTGTGTGCTTGGATAAGGGTCTGGTATGGATTTTTGGGGGGACCCCATGCCATTTTTTTTTATTTTGGTGCGGAGTTCCCCTTAAAATCCATACCAGACCTGAAGGGTCTGGTATGGATTTTAAGGGGGACCCCCACGCCATTTTTTTTTTAAATTTTGGTTCGGGGTTCCCCTTAATATCCATTCCAGACCCAAAGGGCCTGGTAATTGACTGTGGGGGAATCCCATGCCAATTTTTTCAATGACTTTTGTGTGTCTTGCCGGGACCGACAATTCATTATAGGCGCGAACTTTTAAATGACTTTATTTCCTTTAGAAATGTCATTTTGTGCAGGGACTGTTGTAAACACGGGAAACATGCGCCACTTTACAGGCATACTATAGAGACGCCCCAAGTATGAAATTTAAAGGAATATTTCACTTTTATTGTTTCACTTTAAGCATTATTAAAATCACTGCTCCTGAAAAAAACGTCCTTTTTAAAACTTTTGTTTGCATCGATACATGTCCCCTGGGGCAGGACCCAGGTCCCCAAACACTTTTTATGACAATACCATGCATATAAGCCTTTAAAAGTAGCATTTTTGATTTCTCCCATAGACTTTTAAAGGGTGTTCCACGGCTTTCGAATTTGCCACGAACACCCCAAATTGTTTGCTATTCAGCGAACACCCTCTGCCCTTGTCACCATAGTAGAATAAATAATGGCAGCACACAGATATAAACTTATTTGAACTTTCGTTTCCCTTTTATTTTAATTTCATTGACTACGCCAGCATCTCTCTGCCCAAAGACAGAAATGGACCTACTGCTTGATAGACAGCCATGACCACAGTCAAACTGGTACTGTGAGGCGGTAGTGTTCATCACTAAGCCACTGTGCCACCTTCTCCATAAATAAATATATCTTTGCTGAATGATATTACCCTGATATGCTTCCAGTTAAAGTAAGTACTCTAGTATTCTGGGAGATCTGTCTGATACATTTAAATCAGTGGGAAAGGACAATGCATTTTTTTCTGCTACTTTAAGGATATGTGGTTGATTTGGAGTATGTTTAAGTCTGGGTGCGTATTAGTGATTGCTGTTTGCGCAAATAAAAAAGTAGTAATATCATCATGTGTGCTTGGTTTTATATGCGATTGGTAAGGGATCGAAATAGATTTTTACAAAGCAGTTTAAAAAAAAAAAAAGATTTGCAATACCAAAGGGTCGAGCATCATCCTTGCTGTATTACATACAGTGCAGTTCTTGTGCTGCATTTTTTTGTTTTTTTGCTGTTACATATGGTTTTCATATCTTGATAAAGGTTTTATTGCAATTGAACAATAGTTTCTCAATATTTATTGTAAAAAGACAATATGCCTCACAACCCCTAGCTTTATGAGAATATCTAAAGTTAATTTTTTTTCCATTTTGGATTAAATGGAGGGGGATTAAAACCACTGACAGTTTTTTTTGTCATCTGTATCTCATTAGAAAGTAAACTCTTTACTTCCTGTGACTCAACAGAAAGTGAGAGGATATCTTTCCAATGTGAGGGAAATTTCCCGTTACACAATTGTCATGGGAACAAGTGTTCCCATTGGAACCTTTTCCCTCTATTGCTGTTCTGGTGGCAACTAAAAATGACTTACATTTCTGGTGACACTGGCAATTAGAGAGAGTGATTCTCCCTTAACTGGGACACAAACAGCAATAGATTTAACTCATCACCACTCGATCCAAATCTAAAAATGTTTTGTCTTTAGTTTTAGTTTAATATGAACGAAGGAAAAAAAATGCAAACTTTCCTATTGGCCATACTTGTGTTAAAAAAAACCACCAAAAAAACCCACCAAAAAACACAAATTGGATTATACTACAACTGTTTTAACGAGCTAAAAAAATTGTGGCAGTTGCATGCAACAAAAATTGATTTTGGAGCATGTACTATTTTCCTGCAATTGATTGCATGACTAAAATCTCCCAAGAACTCACTTCCAATGTCTGTCATGTGTTTCAATGGAACCAATGATCGCTTGTGCTTTTAGCTCCACATGACTAAAAATCACCCATGTGTACCCTAAATTCAATACTTCCGCAGAGTGATTATTGGCTCCAGACCTTTGCCCTCTGGCTTAGGAATATTGGGATATTTTGAGATGGCTTCATACTACACTAAACAATTTATTTATTTCAGGTACTTATATAGCACCATCAATTTATGCAGCGCTTTACATATACATTGTACATTCAAATCAGTCCCTACCCTCAAGGAGCTTACACTCGAAGGTCCCTAACTCAAATTCATACATACACATATTAGGGACAATTTAGACAGGATCCAATTAACCTACCAGCATGTCTTTGGAGTTTCGGAAGAAACCGGAGTACACGGAGGAAACCCATGCAGGCACATGGAGAACATGCAAACTCCAGGCAGGTAGTGTCATGGTTGGGATTCGAACCAGCGACCTTTTTTACTGCTAGGTGAATGAAAAGAAATATCTGTACAGATAATTAATTAAAAAGTTAATTAAAAAGTTTATTAATGTGTTAGACTGATATTCTTCAAGATTGAATTGACCCATTGCGAATATTATGGAATAAGTGGTGACATTATTATTATTAAATATATTCTTAAGCAAAAGCTTTCAAAAATCTACCTGTGTTTGTATCAAATACTTACCGTAATTTTCCTTTCCTGACGCCAATCCATGGCAGCATACATATGATATAGCTGCACCCCTGCATCCACCCACAAGACCTGCCCAAATCTATAAAAAAAGTCTGACAGAGCAACCTCCCCCATTCTCCGTACAAATATCAACATAAAAAAAGGGAGGGTTCGTATGCTGCCATGGACTGGTGTCAGGAAAGGAAAATTACGGTAAGTATAAAAGGGCTGCTCCTTCTAATTACGGTAAGTATTTGATACAATTTTCCATTTTGATGCCAATATGGCAGCATACATATGATAAATAGCGAGCTAAACAGGGAGGGCTAAAATGTATAATCAAACTTTTATTACAATGGACATGGAAGCCTGGACCATCATTCCATTGAAGTCCATTGATGTACAAGCCCTTGGATCTTCCCTGTAGCGCCTGAGGCAGGTGCACTGTGCCAACCAGCCTGCTACTTTGCAGTTATCTCCATAGGCAAATGCTCGAATTTAGAGATCTAAAAATGGGGCAGGTTGCTCTCAGTCAGACCTTTATAGATTTGCACAGGTCCTGTGGGTTGATATAGGGGCCGAGCTATATCATATGTATGCTGCCATGTTGGCATCAGGAAAGTTGTTTTAAGTGAGGCAAGAGGTCACAGCATTACAAAATGATACATTGGCCAGGAACAGATCTGCACATACATAAGCCCTACCAGACCTTATATTCATATGATCAGAGATCAAAGAGTATGCAAAACATATGGTTGTTAGATATACTGTAGTACCTACCTGGAAAGAAGGGGGGAGCACGCTGTGTGTTAGTTGAGCCCGTTGCGTTTTTTTTTTAATTTGGGGAGATAACCAGTGGGTGGAAGATTAGTGTGTTTTGGAACAGGTTATACTAATTCTTGTCTATGCTCACATAAAACACAAAAAAAACCCATTTAGAAATCATCAACTATAGCTCTATTTAATTAATTGCAATTACATCGTATGTAAGTGGGTTATAATTAAGTGTTGATAACTAACTGAGTCTTGATATTCTTAGGCCTCACTCACAAAGGCTCATGAAAATAAGCAGCATTTTTTCTGTCAAAATGTGTTACAATATGTATGCACATTTATGCGTACATGCTGTTTGAGCGTAAATGCATTCTACTGACCAGAATATTAACTTATTCTGGCAACTGGAATACATTTACACGAACATGCACGCACTCGTGTTTTTACTGCTCAAAAGCGCCTCTCAGAACACACATTTGGTGTTTTTTTTTCTTTCTGCCTGTAAACGTTCCTCTTCAAATACTCCTATAAATGTCTATGTGTGCATGGCCACATAGGCTAACAGAGGTGCTTTTACAAGCTGAAAAATGAAAAGCTGATCGCCTATATATAAGCACTGTTTTTTTAAGCTCTGTGTGCATGAGGCCTTAATTAATTTACCTCAAAGTTGTTGTTGCCTAATTCCTATGCACTATTAAAGAGTGGTAGCCTACTAATTATACAGGTGTACACGGCTTTTATCAGGAATCATGGCAGAACAAAGGACCCATCATTCACCAGCGGCTCCTGTGGGGGTAAGCGCTACATTATTACACATGATTTATAGTGTCAAGAATTTGTGCAGTGCTTTACAACATGAAGACAGACAGTACAGTTACAATACAATTCATTACAAGATGAATCAGAGACCCTTGCTTGTTGGAGCTTACAATCTAAAATCAGCTTCCACTAATGTATGTTGTATTGGTAATGCTGATATATATTAGAACTGTCTGATACATTTAGATCAGTGGGATAGGGCTGGCATTCTTCTGTTACCCTGTTTGGACATTTAAATCAGTTACTCCATATCCAAAGGATTTGGAGTTGGTCTGGGTCAACCTAAAGGCTCTGTCACATGGGGGCAAAGCTCTGTACAGCATGAAGGGATGCATGTTTATCTTTTTTATCTAGCATGTAGCTGTGTGCAGGCAGCCTATACAGGTGGACATTTTTGCCATGTATCACAATGCAAAAGCAACTGGACTATCAGAATTATTTCTACATGAATTCTGGTCACCCTTTCATCCATTTTGTGACATCTCTTGTGATGGTGCCAAGTGTGCTTGCTGTTTTCTTTTTCTTTAATTTTCTTTTTTTAGGCTTTTTTCCCCTCTTTTTTCACCTGCTGGTTTGACCAGTGGCTCCACTCTGGATGAAGAAGCGATATTTCGACAGAAGCATTGTCGGTCTAGGAGGAGGGGAGTGTTAAATGTGCTAGCAGATTAATATACACTAACAAACTGAAGCTGAACTCCTGCTATAACTTTATAAACATCTAGCAATTTTGTCCCTTTTGGGATAAAGACTTTCGAGGATAAATGTTTTAATTAAATAAAAGCTGACCATTGTAAGCACCCCTGTAAGTTTTAAATGACTTGTCTCAGCCATCTACAGTGAGGGAAAAGTAACCATGGCCAAGATCAAAGAGCTGTCCAAGGATGCCAGGGACAAGATTGTAGACCAAAAAAAGTCTGGAATAGGCTACAAGACCATCGCCATGCAGCTTGGTGAGAGGGTGATAACAGTTGGTGCGATTATTCGCAAATGGAAGAAACACAAAATAACTGTCAATCTCCCTTGGTCTGGGGCTCCATGCAAGATCTCATTTCGTGCAGTTTCAATGATCATGAGAACGGTGAGGAATCAGTCCAGAACTACATGGGAGGATCTTGTCAATGATCTCAAGGCAGCTGAGACCATCCTGCAGCACCCGCAAGGTCCCTCTTCTCAAGATAGCACATGTACAGGCCCGTCTGAAGTTTGCTAATGAACATCTGAATAATTAAGAGGAGAACTGTGTGAAAGTGTGGTCAGATAAGACCAAAATCGAGCTCTTTGGTATCAACTCAACTCGTTGTGTTTGGAGGAGGAGGAATGCTGCCTATGACTTAATGAATACCATCCCCACGTCAAACATTTAGGTCGAAACATTATGCTTTGGGAGTGTTTTTCTGATAAGGGGACAGGACAACTTCACTGCATCAAAGGGATGATGGACAGGGCCATGTACCATCAAATCGTGGGTAAAAAACACCTTCCTTCAGCCAGGACATGGAAAATGGGCAGTGGATGAGTATTACAGCATGACAATGACCCAAAACATATGGCCAAGGCAACAAAAGGAGTGACTCAAGAAGAAGCACATTAAGATCTTGGAGTGGCCTAGCCAGTCTCCAGACCTTAATCCCATAAAAAAAAAAAAAATAGAGTTAACAAACGTCAGCCTTAAAACCTTAATGACTTGCAGAGGATCTGCAAAGAGGAGTGGGACAAAATCCCTCCTGAGATGTGTGCAAACCTAGTGGTCAGCTAAAAGAAATGTCTGACCTCTGTGATTGCCAACAAGAGTTTTGTCACCAAGTACTAAGTCATGTTTTGCGAAAGGAGTCAAATATTTATTTCACTCATTAAAATGCAAATCAATTTTATAAAACTTTTTTGAAATTAGTTTTTCTGTTTTTTTTTTTGTTATTCTGTCTATTACTGTTAAAATAAACCTACCATTAAAAGTATAGACTGATCATTTCTTTGTCAGTGGGCAAACTTACAAAATCAGCAGGGGATCAAATACATTCTTCCCTCACTGGAACTGCTACGGCTGCAGGACAGCGAACAAGGAAAGAAAAACGAAACAGGCTTAATGGCTAGATCACTAGGTAAAAAAAAAACGGATGAAGCCATCACATCTAAGAATTGGTAAGCCGAAAAATAATACATTGCTTTGGGGTTTAATACAGCTTTAAGTGCATTACCTTTTTAGAATAATATTATTTATACTAGTGTTAAATGGATAATCACTTGAATTACGATGAGTGATAAATTATGATAGTGATACTGTTATACCCAGATACATTTATGGCTGTCTTTGAGGTCTTGGAGTTGGATTTTGGTTTGGAGTTATAACCAACAGTTAGGTTAAAAAGCATGTAAAATCCACTAATATAAAATCCATAATTATCACATTATGTTCCGATCTATATCAGAATTACTTCAAAGTGAACACAGCACATGGGGAGCATTCTCCAGCTAGTGCATTAGAATCCATTTATTGGCAACATTTAAATTAGCATGTTAACAAGTCCTAATGAATCAATAAATGTGTTAAGGCTTGCACCTTGATCCATATGAATAGCTGCCAGGATACATGCAGGATGTGCTGCCTTCAGTTTAGTGAACATGCTACAGGGCTGTTATCCTTAAAGGGGTTGTAAAGGTAAGTGTTTTTTCACCTTAATGCATCCTATGCATTAAGGTGAAAAAACACCTGTCAGTGACCGGCCCCCAGCCCCCCCCATTTTACTTACCTGAACCCTCAAACTTGTCCCACTGGGACGCACTGTCTCTCGGCTAGGGGGTTCTCGGCTGTTGATTGGATAGATTGATAGCAGCGTAGCCATTGGCTCCCGCTGCTGTCAATCAAATCCAATGACGCGGCCGCCGGGGGGGTGGGGCTGAGTCCTGCATTCGGCGTCTATGGATGCTGAATGCTGGACTCGGGAGCGCGCCCGCAATGTAACCCCCCCCCCCCCGACAGCGCTTCCCCCAGGGGGTTATCTAATGTGGGGAGGAGCCGAGAGAGCCGCCGAGGGACTCCAGAAGACGAGGATCGGGGCCACTCTTTGCAAAACGAGCTGCACAGTGGAGGTAAGTATGACATGTTTGTTATTTTAAAAAAATTTAAAAAAAAAATTAACTTTCGCGTCACTTTAACTTTGTTTCACTACTTAGTGAGTCTCTGACTATGTTTATATCCTATAAATGTGATTGAGATGATATGCACTATACTAAATAAGCTGTGCTGGCCAACACAGAACAAACTGCACTGAGAACGCCCATATGCTGCTTTCACACTACTGTTTCAAAAACGTGGTAAAAAAAACGCATGTGTTTTTGGTGCATTTCCGTTTCTTTTGCACCAAGGAAAAAAGTAAATGTGACTCAAAAAACGCAACCGCAGGTGCATTTTTAATGTGTTTTCCATTTATTTTAATGGGTAGGGGTGTTTTTGGTGCAGGTTTCTAGCTGCATTTCACCAGGAGGAACAGGTATTTAACACACCTGGTTCAACAAAGCAGTGGGATTTTAACAAATGTGCCGCCAGTAAAGTATAAGTATACATGCTTTTTTTTTTTTTTTTTTTTTTAACAGCAGCAGGTTGGTTTACTTTGCCAGGGTCAAATTAAAATGGCTGCTGGTATATGTTATTTTACTTTACATGTTTAATTAAAACACTCTGTACACACTAGTAGTTTTTTTGATCAACCCAGTGGGCTGAAGGAAAGAAAAACTGACAACTCAGTAGGTGCCGCTGTACTAACAATCCGATGTTAGTACAACAATGTCCCCTGCTGCTCTATTGTGTTCTGGCGGGGGGGTGCCCCCCCCCCGCCAGAACACTCCGGTCAGCGCTCCCGTAGACACTCCATCCTCAGTACATGTTTAGCCCCTTGCTAGCAATAGTCTTATAGCAACCAATGACTCATCCTGGCCCCACTTAGCTGCCAGCCGGAAGATTCCTTTGGATGTAGGGTCCTTTAATATGGGCGATTTGCCTGGTGGACTCCGCTTTGCTCACCCGGGGATCGATCTGCTGATCCAGCGGATGACAGGTCCCTCTCCGCTCACTGTGCAGAGATGGACCTGTCCGAGTCCTGCTCTCCTCTATGGGGAGATCGGATAAAAACAGACCACCTGTCTGTTTTCATCTGATCCGATCCACCAGACGGATGGAAAATAGGGTCATCATCCATCTGGATTTCAAGGACAGGATCTGATCGGACATGTCACCGCTGACCTCCGCCGCCCCATAGGGTTGAATAAAGGGTCCAATCGGGTCCGCCTGTGAGTTTTTCAGGCGGACCCGATTGGACCCTTTATTCAACCCTATGGGGCGGCGGAGGTCAGCGGTGACATGTCCGATCAGATCCTGTCCTTGAAATCCAGATGGATGATGACCCTATTTTCCATCCGTCTGGTGGATCGGATCAGATGAAAACAGACAGGTGGTCTGTTTTTATCCGATCTCCCCATAGAGGAGAGCAGGACTCGGAAAGCCCATGTGAAAGGGGCCTTAATTAATTACTTCTTGTGAGATGAAATGGAAGCTAAAACAACCTACCTTCATAGATATAGTGAAGGAGTGTGTATAGCCACCCAGGGACAGGAAGTGTGTTAATTGCAGGATTATCAGGTTAAAAAAAAAGGCGGGGGTACTGCACACAATCTCAGTGGCTGCAGCCAACAGGATTGTGTGTGATACTGACAGGCGTTCTGCCACCCGATCGCTCTCACACACCCCCCGGTACCGACACCCCCCCCCCCGCTCGTGCCCTGCTGCCATGCTTACTGGGCCCCGCTTGGCCATTGGCGAGCCCAGGACAATCATGATGAGTTCCGGCGTGTAGAGGGGAAGGAGAAGAGCGGATACATGTCCGCTCTCCTCCTCTTCTTGCAGTGACCCGAAAAGCGACGTCTCAGATGTCACTTCCGGGTCATGTTCTCGGTGTCCCCGGCTCGATTTGTCGGTGTAGGATGTTTTGTAATGCGATCTGCATTGCAAAACATTCAGTGAGATACAGGAGAGATATGCAGGATCTTTTAGACAATAATAAGAGCAATAGTTTTAGCACTAGACCTACTCCATAACGCTAAACCAATAACTATAGGGGGCCTTTGAAGCATCGCCTATAGAAAATATAGGGTACTAAATAGAGGTCGACCGATATATCGGCCGATATTTGGCGTTTTTTACTTAATCGGCATCGGCCGATTGTGCTGATAAAAAAGGCCGATTGTAACTTCAGCCATGACTTGCAAATGACTTCTCTAATAGAAGTTAATGCAAGTTTCCCGAGGTTATCTGTGGAGATGATTCTCTCCTCCTCTGGGCAGCCTGCCAAGTCTGATAAGAAGATACATTTGTATCTTTCAGGTTCTTTTTATCAATAGACTGAACTCCTCGGAGAAGTTTTCAGTTTAACCATTTAAAGACTAAATCTTTTCTGACACTTGTTGCTTACAGGTAAAAATCCTGTATTTTCTGCTAGAAAATCACTTAGAACCCCCAAACATTATATATATTTTTTTAGCAGAGACCCTAGGGAATAAAATGGTGGTTGTTGTAATATTTTATGTCACACAGTATTTGCGCAGCGGTCTTTCAAACGCAATTTAAAAAAAAAAAAATACAGTAATGAATTAAAAAAAAAACCCAAGCAGTAAAGTTAGCCCATTTTTTTATATCCAAAAGCTTTGATTACCTGTTTTTGTGTATTTAATATTTAAGATAGTTTTTTTTTTTTTTGTTTTCTAAATTATACATACAAGTGAACTGATTGGAGGTTTGTTTTGTTTAATGTTTAAATGAAAAAAAATTCTGTATTACTTAAGGCTGCTTTCACACTGGAGCGGGCATGCGTTGATGGTAAAACGCTGCTAGTTTTAGCGGCGCTTTACCGTCATTTTAGAGGTGCTATTCAGCTGCTAGCGGGGCGCTTATAACCCAACTAGCGGCCGAGGAAGGGGTTAAATGAGCCCCTGAAGCGCCGCTGCCAAAACGCTTTGCAGGCGCTTCAGCAGTGGTGCGCATTCATTTCAATGGGCAGGAGTGGTGGAGGAGCGGTATACACCGCTCCAAAGATGCCGTTTGCAGGACTTTTTTTTACATCCTGCCAGCGCATCGCCTCAGTGTGAAAGCACTCGGGCTATCACACTGAGACTGCAGGGGAGCCGTTTTACAGGCACTTTACAGGTGCTATTTTTAGCCCAAAAGCGCCTGAAAAACGCCCCAGTGTGAAAGGGGTCTAACTGTTAGATTTTATGAGATGAGGGGAAAAAAGAAAAAAAAAAAAAAAAAAAAAATCGGCCAAATATATCGGCCCAAAAAAATCGGCACCACATATCGGCCATCGGCCACCGCGATTTCTAAATATCGGCATCGGCCAGAGAAAAACCCATATCGGTCGACCTCTAGTACTAAAGTTTGACGCCATTTCTTGGGCGCAAAAAATTCAAGGTTTGGCATGTTTGGTATCTATTTACTCGGTGCAACCTCAATTTGGGCAATTTATTGCGTTTGCCCTAAAATTAACGTTAGTGTGTTTTTTACTGAAGTATTGCGTTTCCTAGACCTTTGCGGTAATATCATGTGAAAAATCATAAAAAATTGGAACTACTACTATTTTATTCTCTAGGGCAGGGATATGCAATTAGTGGACCTCCAGCTGTTGCAAAACTACAAGTCCCATCATGCCTCTGCCTCTGGGTGTCATGCTTGTGGCTGTCAGAGTCTTACTATGCCTCATGGGAATTGTAGTTCTACAACAGCTGGAGGTCCGCTAATTGCATATCCCTGCTCTAGGGTGTCTGCTTTCAGAAAATATATAATGTTTTGGGTTTTGTGTAATCTTAAGGCCTAAAATGATTTTTTTAAACGTGTGCAAAAAAAACGCAAAAACGGCTCTGGCATCGAAAGGGTAAAGCAGTAGCCAAGAGGTAAACCCCCAACAGCTGTCATCACAATAGTGTGAACCAAGTCTAAACATAGGGGAAGCATCATGGTATCCTCATTAGGTGAAAAGCAGATCCTGCTGCATACTTATTACAAGATACTCCACTTCTGATTAAAAAATACAAAAACTATTTGCTTAACCCCTTCATTCCGACCGTACACAAATATGCGGCCCCGCTGAACTGGGCTTTTTTCAGTAGGGCCGCATATTTGCGTATCTTCCTTTGTGCTGGGAGCACGCCGTACAGGGTCTCACCAAGAGCCCCGGGCCTCGTACGAACGGTTGGGACCTGGAACTCCCAATTCGGGGTCACCTGATCGCTGTGACAGCCTCTGATTTGCTACCAAAGTGATCGATCAGTCACTGTGCAGCACGCCTGTTTTTTTTTTCCTCTGTGAATGGAGGAGAGAGGTGCATCATATCTCTCTCTCTCTCCTTGCAGAAAAAAAGAAAAAAAGTGTGTGTGTAAAACAATAAAATAAAATAAAAATATATCAAAATATAAGAAAGATGTTGTGCACTGACACTTATTCCTATATAAATATATATATATATATATATATATATATATATATATATATATATATATATATATATATATATATATATATATATATATATATAAACATGAGGCTGCTGCTATCACTAAATATGTTCCCATATACGGTGCAATCGGTAAAGAAAAAAGTTGTGATAGCGCAGCCCAATAGTGAACAATCAGTCAATTGAAAAAGTAAAAAATAGTGACTTCCATATATATTGGGTAACGAAACTCCTGTGCTATAAAAATTGCTATTCAGTCACCTTCTGAAGAAGCCACTTGGGAGAGTGGTGTAACTCGTAAAGGGGGATCCAGGCGGTGTGTATCATTGCTTGATCTGGGTGCTGTGAGACCCTGTTACCAGTGGCGGCGTCCATAAGGGGTGCACAGGTTCTACCCATGCGTCCGGCCACATAATTTACATGCAGGGCACTGGATGCATGGATTCCAATGGGGGGGGGGGGTTTATGAAGCACGTGATTGGAGCCAGAAGCTCTAATGGGGGCGGGAGGGGGGGGGGATTGGTTGTCTGTGCACCGTTTGCCACCCCCCTCCCCCAAGAAAAATTACCAGTGGCATATCATCTTGCTTGTTTTTAACTGAATAAATGTGAGTGCATTTCCTTAAGCTTGGCTTATGCATTTTAACCACGATACTGCAGTATTGGAGAGTTCTGTGGAGTCATCCCAGCTGGGGAAGTATTATCATCAGAGATAATACCCTGATGAGCAGAGGACCCACTATCTGGTGTACATTATGCTGTGTTGGCCCTTTTGAGGGTCTTGTCCTGAGGTGAGCGAGTATTTCACCTGGAGACGGAGTAATTTTGTTATATGGTGGAGCACATATTGAAGTATGAAGATGCACCAGAGCATTTTATGTGTGACTTTATTTATTTTGCCTAATATGTGTTTATGTATTTTTCAATGTATCAATGTTTATAGCAATTTAAATAGCACAGGAGTTAATTGTTACCCAATATTTATGGAAGTCACCATTTTTTGTTTTTTCAATTGATGGAATGATTGATTGTTCACTATTGGGCAGCGCTATCACAACTTTTTTCTTTACCAATAATAATAAAAAAATACCTAGGCGAAAGCTTGAACTAGGTCAGTGCCAGGGTTAGTGTTTGGGTCAAGGTTAGGGCCAAAGCTCCGGGTCAGTATTTATCTTTTGTATCAGTGTCAATTAGTGTCAGTGTGTTTTAGGTAGGATAAAAAAATAAAAATAAAAATAGGCACTATTGTTTTTGGGCTCTGCTACAGGTACAAACAAAAACTAACATACACATATGTGGTATCGCTGCGATCGCCAGGAGCAGGTGAATTTAATTTGGGTTGTTCTTTGGTGGAAGGTTATAGTAGTAGCAAGAAATATAAAGCTAAATTTAAAAAAATATATATTTTTTTTACTATGTTGGGACAGTTTTCCATTGATAATAATAATAAAAAAAAAAATAAGGAGATAGCCATTATCATTTACCACCAATAGAAAGCCCAATTGGTCCTTAAAAAAAAAAACACGGTATAGTCCACCTGGATGCACAAAGCAGTTGTGATGATATGTACAGTTTTACTAACACATGTCAAAGTTTCAAAATTGTGCTTAGGCATTTAGATTTGTGTTACTCTTAGGAGCGAAGGGGTTAAACACCTTCTTAATACTGAAAAAAAATATTAAATCAGTGCCACGCAATAATTAGCATAAACAAATCAAATATTATTTATCTCACAGAATATTTATAAGATAAAGATCATTAAAGAACAATCCAGTGTGTCCATGTATTCACATTAAACATAATCTCAAAGCGTGAATGTTCATAATAAAACAAGCCAAATACTCTTCATGATAATGTCAAAAGATTCTTCTGAATTTCTACTGTGACAATAATTCTCTAGAACGTTTATTTCACCACTTGTGAGTGTTCCCATATACTCCAGAATGTTATAAAGAGTGATCAGAAGAATTGCAATTATTTGCAAAGTCCCTCTTTTTGCCATGAAAATTAATTTAATCCCATAAAAAACATTTCCACTGCATTTCGGCCCTGCCACAAAAGGACCAGCTGACACGTCAGTGATTCTCTCGTTAACACAAGTATCAGTGTTGACGAGGACAAGGCTGGAAATCACTCTGTAATGCTGACTGAGTTAGAATAACAGACTGGATGATCTAAAAGGAGGGTGGTGGTTGAAATCATTGTTTTTCCTCTGTTAACCATGGAAGAACGTGCAGTCATCGTTGCACAAAAAGGGATTTACAGGCAAGGATATTGCTGCTACTAAGATTGCACTTAAATCAACCATTTATCGCATCATCAAGAACTTTAAGGAGAGAGGTTCAATTGTTGTGAAGAAGGCTTAAGGGTGCCCAGAAAAGTCCAGCAAGCACCAGGACCATCACCGACAGTTGATTCAGCTGTGGGATCGGAGCACCACCAGTGCAGAGCTTGTTTAGGAATGGCAGCAGGCAGGTGTGAGTGCATCTGCACGGTGAGGCAAAGATTTTTGGAGGATGGCCTGGTGTCAAGAAAGGCAGCAAAGAAGTCACTTCTCTCCAGGAAAAACATCAGGGACAGTCTGATATTCTGAAAAAGGTACAGTGATTGGACTGCTAAGGACTGGTTTTGGTTCTGATTGTTTGGGGCATCCGGGAAAACCTGGAGAAGAAAAAGTGAGCGCTACCATCAGCTCTGTGTCATGCCAACAGTAAAGCATCCTGAGACCATTCATGTGTGGGGTTGCTTCTCAGCCAGGGGAGTGGGCTCACTCACGATTTTGAACACAGCCATGAATAAAGAATGGTACAAAAACATCCTCCAAGAGCAACTTCTCCCAACCATTCAAGAACAGTTTGGTGATGAACATGGCCTTTTTCAGCATGATGGAGCACCTTGTCATAAGGAAAAGGTGATAACTAAGTGGCTTGGGGAACAAAACAGTGACATTTTGGGTCCATGGCCAGGAAACTCCCCAGACTTTTATCCCATTGAGATCTTGTGGTCAATCCTCAAGAGGCGGGTGAACAAAAAAACCACTACAAATTCTGACAAACTCAAAGCATTGATTATGCAAGAATAGGCTGCCATCAGTCAGGATGTGGCCCAGAAGTTGATTGACAGCATGCCAGGGTGAATTGCAGAAGTCTTGAAAAAGAAAGGTCAACACTGCAAATATTGACTCTTTGCATGAACGTAATGTGATTGTCAATTAAAGCCTTTGACACTTATGAAATGTTTGTAATTATACTTCAGTATACCATAGTGAGAAAAAGATCTAAAGCAGCAGACTTTAATATTTGTGCCATTCCCAAAACTTTTGGCCAGGGCTGTATATGCAGGCTTTCCCCATTGTAATGCTTGGAAACTGCTGTACATTTTAGGTTAAGTATATGCGATTTTTATTAAAAAAATATTGCACTATATACAGAAAGAACTTTTGAGTTCCAAACTAATACTGGCCAAAGGATTGTGGAGGGTGGAGATGAATTGAGGAACGTCTGGGTGCCGGAGTGAGGAGTACAGTCATGGCTTATGTCAGGGGTAGGCAACCTCGGCCCTCCAGCTGTGGTGAAACTACAAATCCGATCATGCCTCTGCGTCTAGGAGTCATGCCTGTGATCGCCAGGGTCTTGCAATGTCTCATGGGACTTGTAGTTTCAAAACAGCTGGAGGGCCGAAGTTGCCTACCCCTGGCTTATGTGATCCCTACTTAAAGGGGAAAGCGCATGTGACACCGTGGTACTTTTGCAAGCATCTAACACTCCTAACATCTCTGCAATCAATATACCTGTATCTGGTGGGGCAGACTCTGGACTTGGAGAGAGGATGGAGTGCAGTAAATAACCCCTTCCCCCCTTTATTCCCCCCTTCACTCTCTGCTTTTTTGCCCACAAATTTCCTTACTTTCCTCTTTTCTCACTATACTTTGATCACTTATGAGGTTATATTGCCTCTTAAAAAGTATAAACCGGTAGGAATGACAGTCTTGAGTTTCATGTACATTGCCTTGACCAATTATTAGGATGGTCATTCTCTCTTAAATAACTTATAAAAAAAACAAGAAACCACTGAGTAAAAAGAAGGATCCTGGCCTCAAAACAATCTTAGAGGTTAACAGTTATCTCTGAAAAACCCTTCTGGCTGAGATGACGGCCACAAGAAAGGCTACCTTACAGAGTAGTGACTTTCAAGATGTCACAAATAGGTTTAAAAAGAGGTCTTTGGAACATCAACAATACTAGATTTAAATCACATGGAGGACTAAAGCCACACACTATTAGATTTTCTGCAGATATTTGTCTTCAGATTTACCAAAACCAGGTAGTGCAAGGGCCTGCCTAATTGCACACAAATTAAAACTCTTAGGCCCCTTTCACACTGGGGCGGTTTGCAGGCGTTATTGCGCTAAAAATAGCGCCTGCAAATCGCCCCTAAACAGCCTCCGCTGTTTGTTCAGTGTGAAAGCCCGAGGGCTTTCACACTGAAGCGGAGCGCTGGCAGGAGAAGAAAAAATCTCCTGCAAGCCGCATCTTTGGAGCGGTGAAGGAGCGGTGTATTCACCGCTCCTTCCCATTGAAATCAATGGGACAGCGCGGCTATACCACGGTAATACCGCGGCTATAGCCGCACTATACGAGGGGTTTTAACCCTTTTTCGGCCGCCAGCGGGGGGTTAAAACCGCACCGCTAGCGGCCGAATACCGCGCTAAAAATAGCTCTGTTTTACCGCCGACGCCCCCTACCGCCCCAGTGTGAAAGGGGCCTTAAGGTTTGACCTCATAATACTGTATATGGTTTTGGTAAATCTGAAGACAAAAATCTGCATAAAATCTAATAGTGTTTATGGGGTCTAACAGGGGAAGCAATGTGTGTAACCCCTTGTATAAAATCATATTTTTGGATCAGTTTGTTCAATAAAAAAAGTTAAAAATGGATTTGTCCCATGCCGCGAGAATGTTCTGTTGCAAAGTTCTGGATTAGTATGGTACTGAGCAAAAGGGATTCATTTGAACGAGAATTGCATTAATCTCAGCACTCACATACAACTCTGCAGGAAGACCAATGTTAGCATTAAAGATGCCAAACTTGATTCTGCAGATTCAGCAATACCTCCTGGGGCAGGACCTTGACCTGAAAGGTATCCAGGAGAAGGCTCAAGTACCCCAAGTAATATGATGGAACCAGAGATGACTTTTCTGTGTTCATTCAGGATTCATCCATGGTCCTCCAAAAGGTCCACACTGTGATTAACACATTGGACACAAAGGCCAGTAGGAGGTCTGCTTTTGCTATAAACCTGTGCTAGTGCTTGTAACCCAAGAAAACCCCCCAAAAAAAGATAGAAATGAGTAAAAATACATACTTTATGTTGATGGATGCCAGGAAGTCTCACAAAGAATGGTGGCAATAACTGTCTGAACAGACCCCATCCGAAACGTTGAGAATGTAAGAAGGCATTGTGAACCAATAAATCCAAGATCAGATGAATATTGTCTATGAGTTTCAGAACTGTAAACAGGTTTGAGAAAAACCTTGAAGCCTTTTGGTTGGGGAAACATGGTGATAACCCTCTGAATCAACAATCCAGGTCCAACCAGAGGTCCAGTGACTTTTTAATAAAAGAATAAATTGGAGTACCACTAAATGCACAGAGATAGCCAAGTGTCTATTTACAGCATATGCATTTATTTGCAATTTGAGTCAACATTTGGTAATGTTAAAGGAGCTCTTCACTGTTAGTAGATATACTTAAAGGGGTTGTAAAGGTAAAAAAAATTTTCACCTTAATGCATTCTATGCATTAAGGTGAAAAAACTTCTGACAATACCGCCGCCCCCAGCCCCCCCGTTTTACTTACCTGACGCCTCGAAAGTCAGCTTCGCGTTCCCGACAGCTATTCCTCCGCTCACCCTGGCCGCTGATTGGCTACAGTGGATGCATTGGAAGCAGCGCAGTCATTGGCTCGCGCTGCTGTCAATCACATCCAATGACGCGGCGCGCTGGGGGGCGGGGCCGAGTGATACAGTGAGCGGCTATAGCCGCCGGCTGTATCACAGGAGCGCGCCCGCAAGCACTAACCACCATGCGAGGGAGCTCGCATTAAGGTGGTTAATGCTTGCGGGGAGGAGCTGAAACAGCCGCCGAGGGACCCCAGAAGACCAGGTTTGGGGCCACTCTGTGCAGAACGAGCTGCACAGTGAAGGTAAGTATAACATGTTTGTTATTTAAAAAAAAAAAAAAAAAATTACCTTTACAACCCCTTTAAGCCAGGGTGCTTGCAGATCTGAACAGAAGAAGGGGTTACCCAAGACAAAACTCAGCTACCATTCAATGTTGTGCTGCACATAAAATTAAATGCGGCAATGATCTGGTCAACACATTTAATAGGTTTATAGTCAACACCCACCGTCACAAAGGGACACCCCCTTCCTTCGCACAGCACACAGGAACAGAGCAGAAGCTGTCAACCACAGGCTGTGCCCTACCCAATGGAAAAATTGTAATAGGTGTCAGGAAAACTTGTCATAAGTGACTCATGCTGATAGCAGAAGAGAGAATAGACGCTTAGTGCTCTGGATTGAGACAAGTAAACACTATAGAGGGATATGCTTTGTTCATATTTCATGTCTGAGGTTTCCAACCACTTTAAAGCGTGACAGAGGTTGAGTTAAATACTACAAACAGCGCTCTGCATAGATGGGTCACTTGCAGTCAGAGCGATCTCCCTTCCATTTAGTACTAAACATATAATCAAAGCAAAAAATCCAGTAAAGTGCATAAGTGCCACAGCCTCTGAGCAAATCAGGAGAGAGGGGGCAGGACTGAGCTGTGGCTCTGTGTGTGAATGGACAGGAGGAGCCGCAGCTTGGAAGGGAGCCTGCTCGGGTACCCCCATTGCAAGCTGCTTGCTCTGGGGGGCACTCGGCAAGAGGGAGGGGCCAGGAGCGCCAGCGAGGGACCTGAGAAGAGGAGGATCGGGGCTACTTTGTGCAAAGCTACTGCAGAGACCAGGTAAGTATATTATGTGTGTTATTTTTCCTTTTTAAAAAGAGACTTTAATATCACTTTAAATACAGGTGTAACATGTAACAGGTTACTAAAGTTGAACTTAGCCTTTAAGGGGACTGACTTTCAGTTATTCTATGTACTTAGTATCCATTTTTCCTGTAGCTAGCAGTATAATCATAGGTTGCTTAAAGTGGTATTAAAACCTAAAAAAACAAATGTAATATATGGCAGATTACCAATTCTTATATGTGATGGCTGCATTAATTTCTTTTTTTTTAGGTTTCTCCTTCCTTTATTTCAACTGGTGATCCACCCTGTAACAGAATTCCTGTCTGAGGCTCCATTCACATTTGGCATTTTGGAATCATGGCAGAATCACTGCTATTCTGCCCGTGATCTCAAAATGCACTACAATCACAAAACGCAGGTTCGGATGCCATTATTTTCAATGGCACCTGAAATGTGGTGCAGTTTTGCCGTTATTGCTCCTGCTCCTTTTTGGGCGACAAATTTCACACAATGCAATTTGCCGCAATTGCCACTCAATAAATCACGCAAAATTCACAGCAATACCACATTTTAGGTGCCATTGAAAATAATGGCACCTGGACCTGCGTTTTGTGATTGTAGGCGTTTTGAGATTGCGGGCAGAATTGCAGCGATTCCGCCCCGATCTCAAAGTGCTAAGTGTGAATGGAGTCTTGGTGTGTCTGCATTCTGGATAAAGTAGTAAAGCAGACACCTTTGTACAGCAACATTGTCAGTCTGGAGAGTGGGTACTGTTAGACTAGCAGATAGACTTGACTAACAAATTAAAGCTGAACTCCAGCTAAAACTTTATAAGCAGTTACAACAAATATTTGTATTTCTTTTGGGATAAAGGTTTTACATAAATGAATAAAAGCTACCCACTTAAAAGAGAAGTATTTTTTTTTTTTTGTATGGTCTATTCATACTTACCTAGGTGGATGCAGCATCAGACCGATGCTGCATCTTGTCCCCTGCTGCCTCTTCACTGAGAACAGAGCCAACGAACATCGGCGATATCTCGGTTCTTTCACCTCCACAAGAGGAGAGATGCTGCCTGTCAGTTGGCATCTCTCCTGCTCAGCTCCTCCACACTCATTGGAGCGCTGAGCCTAAGGAGGGGCGGGGAGCGCCATCTCAGCGGTTCGCTGAGATGCTGAAACTGCCATCAGTCCTGGCACCTGGCGGATCCAGACTTCCTAAGTCGACATGACATGCTGCCTGGACTGACTCCAATGATGTCAGCAGAGAGCGGACTTCAGACTGCTGTCCGCTGAAAACGGGTCACAGGAGTGCAAAATGAATTGCACTCCTGTGCCCCTTAGGAGAAGCCCAGCCTAAAAAGCTCAGGCTGGACCTCTCCTTTAACCACTTCAGCCCCGGAAGAATTTACCCCCTTCCTGACCAGAGCACTTTTTGCGATTTGGCACTGCGTCACTTTAAATGACAATTTAAAAAAAAAAAACACAATATTTTGTACTTTTTGCTAAAATAAATATCCCCACTTAAAAAAAAAAAAAAAAAAAAGGTAATTTTTTTTCAGTTTAGGCCGATATGTATTCTTCTACATATTTTTGGTAAAAAAAATATATAATCGCAATAAGCATATATTGGTTGGTTTGCGCAAAAGTTATAGCGTCTACAAAATAGGGGGTAGATTTATAGCATTTTTATTATTTTTACTAGTAATGGCGGCGATCTGCGATTTTTATTGTGACTGCAACATTATGGCAGAAACATCGGACAATTTTGACACATTTTTGTGACCATTGGCATTAATACAACGATCAATGCTATAAAAATGCATTGATTACTGTAAAAATGTCACTGGCAGTGAAGGGGTTAACACTAGGGGCAATCGAGGGGTTAACTGTTTTCCCTGGGAGGTGATTCTAACTAAAGGGGGAGGGGACTGACTGGAGGAAGTGAGGGATCGTGGTTCCTAGCCAATAGGAAAACACGATCTGTCACTCCTGTCAGAACAGAACAGGGAAGTGTGTGTTTACACACACTCATCCCTATTCTGTGTCTCCTGCTCACGATCGCTTGTGGCCAGCGGTCATCGCGACCGTCGGCCACGAGCATCGGCACCCCCGCGAGCCGACGTATAGCTACGACGGCTCGCGCAGGGGAGCCAACCTGTTGCAGTATAACAGCGGCAGTTGGTCGGGAATCGGTTAAATAGATGAGCATTGAATGTTTTTACTACAGTCCAGAATAGAGTGGAGAGAGATTAGAACACTTGTCGGGTTTTTATTGCTGTCTATGCCCTCGGTTAGGGAGTTTCATCCTCTCACATTTTGGGTTGTCACGAGAACAGGAGTAGAAGGGAAATCTCCTAATGGAGACACTAGTTCTGATGACAACCAGGGATTTCCTCACTTTGGAGGGGAGGGGTGGGGATTTCCTCTCAGCTCTTGTTTTGACTATGGGACAGGAAATTAAGAAAAATCTCCCCAATAGGACGCACATGGCAAAAAAAATAATTTAAAAAATCTGACAGGTTTTTTTAATCCTCCTTTTTCTATTTAAAACGAAAAAAAAAAAATTTTTCCCTTTAAGTCTTCTAAAAGTATTCACAATTGTGCATGACTAAAATATCTGACCTGTAATATCCAATAGTGCTACCCTTCTGGGTTGCACTTTTTTTATATTTCTGTGTCTTATAAAAGTCCTCTGCCAGAAGCACTGGATATTTCTATGCCTTATCTCCTAAGCACAAGATATCCCCATGCCTATCTCCTTTACGTCTGAAATAATCAATGATTTTGAGAAACAGGTGCAAAGTTGTATGGTGATCAACAGATGCACAAAATACTTCATTTCTAAGGTAATGTACAGTAGCTGCATAAAAACTAGTTAGACTTACCAGTAATAGTATTTCCAGGAGTCTTACTTGAGAAATGATTGGCTCCATCTTCAACAGTAAACAAACCAAAAATAAGTTAAAAGCCCCCCCCCCCATTGTCAGAAAAGTAATGCCCCGTACACACGGTTGGATTTTCCGACGGAAAATGTTCGATGGGAGTTGTATAGGCTCTATCGGACATTTTCCATCGGAATTTCCGTCACACAAAATTTGTGATCTGGATCTCAAATTTTCCGACAACAAAATCCGTTGTCATAAATTCCAAATGTGTGTACACAATTCCGACGCACAAAGTTCCACGCATGCTCGGAATCAAGCAGAAAAGCCGCACTGGCTATTGAACTTCATTTTTCTCGGCTCGTCGTACGTGTTGTACCTCACCGCGTTCTTGACGTTCGGAATATCCGACAAGATTTGTGTGACCGTGTGTATGCAAGACAAGTTTGAGCCAACATCTATTATACCTTAGGGAGGGACAACAGTTTTTAAAACCTGTCTACTGAAGGTCAAACCTTGACTGGAAAACAATTCAACTCGGTAATGTTTAACAAAAACAAGCAAAAAAAACCATGATTTGTTTTTCTGGAGATCTGTTCCCAAGACGTTAATAATCGCACAAGAGAAGCGTGAGCACTTTTTAAAAATTAAATCGCATCATAGCACGCCACTTTGTTACCATGCATTTTCACATACGTTTAGCAAGTTGTGTTGGGGTTGCCAGTAACAATTAATGGCACTCCAGTATGTCAGCAAACAAAGGATGTGTGATTTTGTTGTGTTCCTGCATCGCACAAGTGTGAACGCAGCCTTAATTGAAGTTGAATAATGAGAAGCACCGGAAATGTGGCAAAAACACATATGCGTTTTTTCAGAAAAGCAGTGTGAAAGCAGCCTTTTAAGCGCAACAGATCCAGTATTGTCCTCTCACCCCCAATCTCTCCAGGTCCCATCCTGCACCAACAATCATCTTCATAATTTATGTCACAGGGAGCTTGGTGACTTCCTCTGGTTCCCGTAGCTTGTCCCCCAATGACACACGCACTGTGAGATCTGGCATCTCTTTACATGAAAGGAAGTTAATGCCTTCCAGGATATCTAATGTCAGTATCCCAGAAAGCAGCAATATGAGACGAAAACAGCACTCTAGTCTAGGAGAAAGTGGCGGAAGGTGGTAAGGGCAGATTTTTAAAAAAACTATAGATAGCTTGATTTTTTTTTACATTTTTTTTTTAACAAACATAGGGAGGGGGAGTGTAGAGGTTAGAGATTTCAGCAAATTTTATGCATCAGACTGGATCATACCTCCCAACTTTTTGATATGAGAACGAGGGGCGCCTATTAGAAAAAGTATGTAGGCATAGGACACACCACTTGCCACGCCCCCTTAAAGGAGAATTATACAAACGTAATTAGTTAAATCCACAAATACTTTTTTTTTACCACTATTATACCTTTATATTGGTTTTGACATTTACAAATGCAGCAACTTATGCTGGCCATACACTATACGAAAAATCGGCCGAAAAATCGTTCATATAGACACTTTTCGTTTGTTTTTCGGCAAGTTAATGGGCACAAATCGATAATCGTTTTGTGACGTTTTGTGGGAAAAAAAACAAACGGCAAGTTTGGAAAATTTCTGCCGAAGGTACGATAAATTAAAAGGTTAATGTGTTTCCCGTCCGAACTGTCTGCACTAGGTATATGTAAAAAAAAAGAACAAAAAATTATTTATTTATGTCCACTGAACGATTTATCGGCCATTACATGATGGCACGATCGTTTGTGGTCACGGTCTAACGTTTGTTTTTCGAAAATGCGTTCGGCCGATTATTCGTATAGTGTATGGCCAGCATTAGAGTTTGGATGAAAGGTTTAGCCCTGGGAAATGCTTTTTGAATGATAAGTAGTGCATTGTATATACAACTCTATAGATCAGACCAAAATGAGGAGGAAGGGGGGACATTGTTCCAAATCAGGGACAGTTGGGAGCTCTGGACTAGATTAAAAAGGGACAGCTGAAAGGGAAAAGACAGGTGGCTTTGGCTCCAAATAGGGGCCAGATAGGAGCTATGGTGCTGCAGTAGAGTGCCCAGCACTGTGCCAGGTGGCACAAGTAACACGGAGAGACAACAACAAAGCAAAGAGCAGGTAAATAACACAGGAGAGAAGTGCTGGAAATATATCATGGGAAATGCTGTGTGGGGTAAAGAGCGCACATTTCTGGACACAGTACAAGCTACTAGGAAACAAAAGATCGTCCATTACCCGGAGCATATACCCCAAACGCAGCTACACAGGCGGCTTACTGGAGGAGAGGCTCCGTTGTCATGTCTGCCAGCTCAAACTTCCAGTAGTAGGCCCCGTTACCTAGGCGACAGCAGCCATATTCGAGAGACTGTAAGGGGGGGGGGTGTAAATGGAAAACTTTATTAACAAGAGCGGAGAACACAGTACAACACCAGGCTTCGCATTCCCCCGGAATGCTGCTTGAAGGCAAACATGTACATTAACATAGCACCACCCCACTTCTACAACACAGGAAACACCTTCTGTTCCGTGTAAACATAGTTTTCTAACGTTCGTGTCAAAGCGGAAGCACACCTTGAGGAACCGGAAGTCCTCCACAGTATAACTTTATTGTCCACGCACATTCACCCTACAATTTATTAGGAAGTGTTTTTTTTTTTAACAACAGGATGAACTTT
Organism: Lithobates clamitans; assembly: GCA_037952925.1. Lineage (NCBI taxonomy): Eukaryota > Metazoa > Chordata > Amphibia > Anura > Ranidae > Lithobates > Lithobates clamitans. The sequence continues at coordinate 14,860,042 of JBBGZY010000449.1, forward strand.
ATTAAACACCATTTTGCGGACAAATCCTGACAGTCCTCCCGGCAGTTGTGGTCAGTGAATTGTTCTTCGCCTTTGCTTTCCTCGGTGTTCGGGATTCCTATCGGTGGACGATGCCGAGCAAAAAGAAGAAGTACAACGCGCGTTTCCCGCCGGTAGGTTTGAGGCCTGCGATGGGATTAGAGCCCGGCCTTCCTTCTTCAGGTTTTCGGGCCCCGCAATGCCGGAAATGCTGCGCTCGGGTACCCGGTGCAGCGTTGTTTGGCTGGTTCGTGTGTCTGTAGGGCGAGTGTTAGTCCTTTGTGGCTCGTAGAGGCTAATTCTCCGCCTGCCCCCCTTTAACTGGGTCATGACTTGTAAAGTTGCCCCCCCCCCCCCCCCCCAATGCTTTGCACTGGTTCCATGCCATGGTGCTCTGCTATCATTCCATTGCCAGTGCTGTGCACACATTTCCAGGGACACCGTGTTGTTGCAGTGACGTGTCTGTCTGCTGTACATGATCCTCTCTCTGGACACCTAGGGGTAATGCAGGGTAGGACTGGATGGGGCATCTGAACCCCCCCCCCACACACACACACACACACAGGCCATAACCCACCCAACTAATATTGAGCAGATCCCCCTTATGTTGCCCCCCAAAACAGCTCTGACCCATCAAGGCATGGACCCCACTAAACCTCTGAAGGTATGCTGTAGTATTTGGCACCAAGCTGATCCTTTAATGCGCAACTAAACCCATCAATTTAATAGTTTAAAAACAAAAACGTTCTATTCCCGTCATGCTGGGATCGCTAATGGTCGCATTGGGTTGTGCCCTCATCCAAACTGTCAAATCATCAGATTGCTGGATTCATAAATGATCACATGTGCAGCACCATGGCAGTTGGAGATCAAACCAGAGGCAAGGATGGCAGCTTCCATGGCTAAAAATAAATAGGAGGGTTTAGTTCCGCTTTAATCCCAGTAAATTGCAAGATGGGGCCTCCATGGATCAGACTTGTTTTTTCAGCACATCCCACAGATGCTTGATGCATTGCGATCTGGAGAATTTGAACGCCAAGTCAACACTTCAAACCTCGTGTTCCTTGTACCAGTTTTGCAGTGTGGCAGCATTATCCTGCTGAAAGATGGCACCCAATCAGGGAATACCGTTTCCATGAAGGGGTGCACTTGGCAACAATGTTTAGGTAGGTGGTACGAGTCAAAGTAACACCAGCGTGAATTGCAGGACCCAAGATTTCTCAGCAGAACATTGCCCAAAGCATCACACACCCCTGCTGGTGTCCTGTTGAAAAGTGCCCCCCATCGAATAGTGCCCGGGATGTACTGCACATGCGCTGTACAGACAAGCAGAACAGCTGATTTGCCAATCAGCTGGGCTGGCGTAACCAGGGCGCATGCGCACATCATAGGAGGTATCTCTCGATGGGAGATACCATTTCATAGGCACAATTTAAACCTACACAAACACCGGGGAAGACCGTAGTTCTCAGATTGTGCATCGCTGCTGCTGGAGGGCGGCTAGTGGCTGTGTTGAAGAGCTGCTTTTGTCTGTGTTGTAACCCCGCCTCTTGACACAGGCAAAACCGGCCGTTCAACACAGCAAACCGGACCATCAGCACACTGTAAAGCCACCCCGAAACAGCAAGGCACAATGTGAGAACTACGGTCTCCCTCCGCTGTTTGTATAGGTTTCAGTTGTGGCTGTGAAATGGTATCTCCCAGCGAGAGATGCCTCCTACGATGTGCGCTTGCGCCCTGGTCACGTCACTCCAGCTGATCGGCAAATCAGCTGAAGTGCGGCTCTGTCCTGTGCATGCGCAGGCACTATTCGATGGGGGGCACTTCTTGACAGAACACTGGCTTGCCTTCCCATACTTCAATCTAGTGCCATCTCTTCCCCATGTAAACAATGCGCATGCGGCCAGCTGTCCACATGATGTAAAAGAGAACATGACTCATCGGAACAGGCCACCTTCTTCCATTGCTCTGTGGTCCTATTCTGATGCTCAGTTGCCCATTTTAAGCATTTTTGGCTGTGGACACGTGTCAGCATGAACACTCTGACCAGTCTGCGGCTACACAGCCCATGCACAACAAACTGGGATGCCCATTTTTTTCTGATTTCAACACACAAACATCAGGGACAACATGTTTACTTGCTACCTGGGTGGATTTGGTTTAAATCAAGTCAATTTAAATCACTAGTAAAAAAGGCTTGATTTAGATTATAATTTTTAAAGAGCAACTGTTATCTCTGCCCCACAGCAGCTCCTCCTCTCACCTGCTGTTGACTCCCCAACAGTCCCATTGACTTTAATGGGACGGCTGGTGATGCGGCAGTGACACAACAAGGTGAGGGACATGGCGGCGGTAGGTGAGTGGATTCCCGCTAACGGGCGCTGCCGTGATGGATCTGAAATGACAGGCACTCTTTAAATGTAAGGACTTATCCTTGATGCTAATTAGAATCTTTAATATTTGCAAGCAAAATGAAGGTTTCCTACTTAGAATAATAAGCTGTCAGGTTAGTAAAGCAGCGATATCAGAACCGATTCAATCATACAGTTTGTCATGTACATAGTTTTGCAAAACAATGGGATAAAGGAATATTCCTGAACTTTGTTTTATCTCATGGTTACTGTGATTTTGTGTGACTGCATGTTATCTCTGCTTGCAGAGCTTGGATTCATTGAATGAGTTTAGCAAAAATGTAAATATTGCAGAATAATCAGCCTCAGGTTACATAACTAAGCTCCATTTCACGCTAAACAAACTAAATGATTTTATTTATTAAAATGAAATTTGATAAAAATAAAAAAAAAACAATTAAAAAAAAAAAATATTATTTTTCTTTTTTTTAAATCATTGATTTATATCCACCCTGCTTGCTACCCAAAATATCGCACTGACCTTCAGATGCCATTGTAATAAGATAATCAATGTTATTCACTTTACCTGTCAGTGGTCATAAAGCTATGGCTGATTGGTGTACGTTTGGGTTGATGGCTTTTATTGCTGATACTCCCCCCATTCAGTTCTCCATCACTGCTGCTTGTACTCTGTATAGCCATCTACTCCTTGTTTAGACTTAAAATCCCAGCACTCCAGCATGGACTTCTGATTCCATAGAAATGATGGAAGAATGCAAAACTAAAATGTATTGTGGTCATCTGACATGGCTTCACATTAAACTTGCCTAAAAACGATGCTCTTCCAGCACCGAGAAGTCAGCACTGCAGGGGCTCCCATCTTCACCCGTCTTGCTTCCGGGTTTGCGGACTCTGGCTCTGTGACTGGTTGGAGCCGCGATGACGTCACTCCCGTGCACGCACGCAGGAGCCGCCATTTACAGTACGGGGCTCTGAAGAATGTGCACGGGCGGCCGTTCCTTCAGAGCGCATACGCGAGTGATGTCACTGGCTGCATATAAACTAAATATCTCCTAAATGGTGCACTTTTAGGAGATATTTACACTACCCATGGGTAAGCCTTATTCTAGGCTTACCTAAAGATAAAAGCAAAAGATGGAAGTTTACTTTCACTTTAACAATAAATGGCACTACAGCGTGTCTGCAAGAAAACAATGCATTATTTTGTTGTGTTCCTGCATTGCACAAGTGTGAACTTGTTTTTCTAAGCTTTTTGCAAGGGTTTTTTTTTTTTTTTTGCATTTTAGAAGTGTATTACAAGTGTTTTACAGCTTCAGGTGTTTTTGTTTAGCCAATAGAAAGCATTAGGGGGAGGAGAGGAGATTAGGGGTGGAGAGCTGCTTTTTGTGTGTTTTAGGAGCGTTTTCTGCTCAAGTCAGGCGTTTATATTGATGTCTATGGGGCCAAAAACACTTGTAATCTGCCAAAAAGAAGCTCATGTACTTTTTTTACATTTCAATATTTTTATTGGAAAAGATACAAAGTCTGGTAGGAACAGACGTATTATTGGAACAAAGCCAATTCTCAGGTTGTCAACATAGTAATACAGAGACATGATGGGTATGACCACAAAAGATATCTGTCATCCAACATTACATCAAAGAAGCACGTTTTAACCACATAAGGACCAGCCTCGTTTTGGATTTTAGGTGTTTACATGTTTAAAAAACGTTTTTTTTGCTAGAAAATTATTTAGAACCCCCAAACATTATACATATATTTTTTCTAACACCCTAGAGAATAAAATGGCAGTCGTTGCAATACTTTTTTTTTTTTGCACCGTATTTGCGCAGCGGTCTTATAAGCGCACTTTCCCCCTCACCTTCCAGGACAGCTACTTGAGAGATGATCGGCTCCGCCCTCTACAGGAAACACAAATCAGATTTAAATTAAATTAATTTAAATTAAATTTTAAATTTAAAAGGCTTCCAGTCCCTCCAGGAGCACTGACACGTTTGTTCTTTTCTTATAGTCTGGTAACTGTGGTTGGTGGACCCCCCTTCTCTGGTTTCATCCAGGACTAGTTGTGGCCAAGTCCTGGATGATGGTCTGTACCAGAAGGGTTTCCTATTTCTAAGGCTTACTTGCCTTTGTAAAATGGTGGCAACTCCCTTCCTTTCCCCAGCGCTGCTGTGTGGAACTGTGTCCTCCTAGTTGGTTGCTTCATTCCGGTGTACCAAGATGGCGTCAAGAGGACTTCCGGTGATGCAGCAAGATGGCGCCGGAACCAGAAGTCACATGACGCACTTCCGGACGCCGAGTTTTTATAAGGGGCATGGTGTGGAGACACTGAGGACATGCTGCAGGGTAATGGCCTGCTAAAAATGCCATTCTAGGCGCAGTTTTTGCGGTACAGCAGCAGTCTACTCTGCGACCGTTCTCCGCTTGCTTCATGGAGCCTGAGGACAGGTCTGAGGATGGAACGTCCGCTCGTATTGAACCAGCGGCAGCATTCGGGTCCCATACTGTCCCCAAGGTAAGCTCTGGTCTGTGGATAGCTACAGCAAGGGACTTCTTTTGTATGGATCCTCTTTATTCATGGCCCTTGTTTCTGCTCTCTTCTAGGCCAAACCGGTGAGAAAGAAATGTGGGAACTATAGAGCCAGGCTCTCTGATAGTTAGTTATAAAAAGCTTTTTTGTGTGGATTGTATCCCACCCAGAGCTAGTTCAGAGTCTTCCTCCTTTTAAGGAGTTAATGACTTTTATGAAGGAGGTAGTGGATTCTTTTCGGTCACTGAATGACAGGGGTACTAGTTTAGGCCCTCCCTCTTCTAGACCCATAGCTCAAGATCCTTCAACCTCTGCCAAGTCCCTTCCCTTATTAGTATCTGAGACTATTAGTTTTTTTTTTGGAAAAAATTCACTTTTTTGAATAAAAAAAATAAGACAACAGTAAAGTTAGCCCAAATTTTTTTTTTATATTGAGAAATATAATGTTACGCCAAGTAAATTGATACCCAACATGTCACGCTTCAAAATTGCGCCCGCTCGTGGAATGGCGTCAAATTTTACCCTCAAAAATCTCCATAGGCGACGTTTAAAAAATTCTACAGGTTGCATGTTTTGCGTTACAGAGGAGGTCAGGGCTAGAATTATTGCTCTCGCTCTACCGGTCGCGGCGATACCTCACATGTGTGGTTTGACCACCGTTTTCATATGCAGGCGCTACTCGCATATGCGTTCACTTCTGCGCGCAAACTCGTCAGGACAGGGGGGGTTTTTAAAAAAAAAAAAAAAAAATTTATTTATTTTACATTATTTTATTTATTTTTACTCTGTTTAAAAAAAAAAAAATTGTGCCACTTTTATTCCTATTACAAGGAATGTAAACATTCCTTGTAATATAAAAAAAGCATGACAGGACCTCTTAAATATGAGATCTGGGGTCAAAAAGACCTCAGATCTCATATTTACACTAAAATGCATTAAAAAAAAAAAGTCATTTAAAAAAAATGACATTGAAAAAAAATATGCCTTTTAAGAGGCGTGGGCGGAAGTGACGTTTTGACGTCGCTTCCGCCCAGCTTTGTCATGGAGACGAGTGGGCGCCATCTTAGCCTCACTCGTCTCCAGGCACAGAAGGGAGACGGACACGATTGCCTCTGCCGCTACCGACGGCTCCGGTAAGCGGCGGAGGGCACCGGATCGCGGCGGGAGGGGACGGGGGGCCCTCTCCCGCCACCGATAAAAGTGATCTCGCGGCGAATCCGCCACAGGGACCACTTTTATCAGAAAGCCGGCCGCCGCATGAAAACGGGGATACCGGGGTTATGGCAGCTAGCTGCAGCCATAACAACGATATCCCCTGGCAAAGTTTGGACGTACATCGGCGTGCGGCGGTCCGGAAGTGGTTAAGCAAAAAAAGAAAAAAAAGAAAATTTAACCTCAGGTTAACCTCCGATGGGTGGTTGTACTATCTATCATCGTCAAAAAAAAAGGGGGGGGGGGTGGGAGGGGACAAGGAACATAACATAATCCTGAGTAGTAATGGAACCGAACAATTACTTCACATCGGTAATCAGGAATATTACTATGTATGATGGAGAGCAGGAACAAGGGCATGGTATAGGGAACAGGTGAAGGGGAAGGAAAGTAATGGGTAAGGAGCCACGGAGAAATCCCAGCAGTGATCCCTGAGATTATCGTAGGACTCCCTACTGTGTGAGGCCCCATAAGCAACCAAATGTACCGTATCTGTAGATACCAGAAAAGGAGGGAAATAATGAGGAAGAAGAAGAAAAAGGAAAGATCCATCCCTGGAGTTCATTAGGTAGTCGAGATATAACCGATCCACGGGTCTCATATCTTATCAAATTTTTTGGAATTATTACAAAGTATATGAGTTTATCATTAATCGTGATCCAATTTATTTTACTTCTTACGAAAAAAGAGCTGCTCCTGGAGATCTGTGAATGTTCACCCCCATCACCGAGTTTATTAGATTAAATTACCCTAATCCTGAACCTAGTCACAAGGGGGCATTGCCACCAACTATGGTGCGTTATCCCCAACTGGCCTCACCGTCTGAAACAATTCGGGGAAGTGGAAGGATGCATTTTGTCTACCCTAGTCAGAACCAGGTACCAACGCAGGAGTGTTTTATAACTAGCCTCTATTAGAGTTGTACTGATGGAAACTTTAGATAAATTATAAGTGATGTCCTGCCACTCAATTAGATCAAAGGTAAGGTTCAGGTCTCTTTCCCATTGTTTCATATAGGCAAGTTTTGAGTCTGGCTCAGTGAGAGAGGCGTATACGGCAGATACACGCCCCCTCTGGAAGCCCCTGGCTTGGCAAGATAGTTCAAAGGTTGTGAGTGAAAGTGGTCCCACCAGTAGGTTAAATTTAGATCTGGAAAAGGATGCAATTTGATTGTATCAGAATATTTCATTAGGAGGCATTTGCAACGTATCCTTAAAATGTTAAGTGTGTATTTGATCTCCATTAGGAAGTCGCCAATTCTTAATAACCCCTTATTAAGCCACCATTGAAATAATCTTGGTACCAAGCCAGGTGGAAACTCTGGGTTACAAAAAATCGGAGCTAGTGGTGTATGTGGGGGTGATAAAGGGCTGCGGTGACGTGTTCTGTCCCAAACTGCTAAAGAATGTGATAGAGAGGGACATATATAGGTGGGCGTAAACAGCAAGGAAGCCACATTAATGATCCTATGGCAAAGGGATGGCAAGAAAGTGCCTCAATAGAGACCCAAAGGGAGACTGAGCCTTTAGCGGTAGTGCAGGCTAATTGGGCGATCTGGGCTGCTTGGAAATATGCCTGTAGATTGGGAAGACCAAGCCCACCCCCAGATTTTTGCACCCGAGGCCTCTTGTTACCCCACACGAAGCGCAGGACTTCAACTTGTAGACGTTGTAAATCTCCCCTCGGGATTGCCACCGGTAGAGTTCTAAAGTAGTAAAGGAGTCTGGGTAAGAACGTCATTTTTATTGAGTTGATTCTGCCAAACCATGAAAGGGAGTAGTCCGCCCAACAACGAAGGTCCTCCCTAAGTTTGCTTTATAGATAGTTTCAATAGAAGATGTCAACTAAACCCCTAAGTATGGGAGGGAGTGGTGGATCCACCTAAAACTAAAAGTATTCCGAAGGGTCTGTACTATAGCAGGGGATAGCAAAACATTAAATGCCATTGTTGTTTGAGAATTTAGAGACAGGCCAGAGAGTTGTGAGAAATGATCCAAGAAAGATAGTACATTCGGTAGAGTCACTTGAGGGTTAGTGATATTCATAAGGACATCATCGGCAAATAAAGCACATTTGTTTTTCTGTTGTCCAAAATGAATACCTTTTGAAGAGTGGACAGTCCTGTCTTGTGCCACATTTAATAGGGAATAGTGATGATTTGTGACCTCTAATGGAGACTTGGCCTACTGGGGAGCTATATAACTTCTTCAGCAAGGAAAGGTATGTAAAGCTGAAACCTAGGGTCTCTAGAGTAACAAAAAGGTAATTCCAATTTAAACTATCAAAAGCCTTATTGAGGTCTAATGAAAGGAGCAAAAGTTCCCAGGTGAGTGGAGCATGCCAATTGGAGTGTACAGCTGAGATCAGGGTTATGGATCTACGAATTTGTTCTAGCGTCTGGCTTGTAGTAAGGGTTAGGAAGGCCATCAGGGCCAGAAGATTTATGAAGTGATAATGTTTTGCTAGTATTACAGATCGCCTCACATGGAAAAGGCTGGTCCATAAGGTCTTTATGAGCTCCTGCAATTGATGGGAGGGGGAGATTCCCCAATATTTTCCTGATGGATGGAGGAACAGCATACCAGGGATGCCCATATAATTCAGCAACAAAATTGTGAAACTTCTGAAGAATCTTTTGGGGGTCTTGAGAGAGATGGCCTCCCAAAAGTCTAATTTTGGGAGCACCAAGTGTGAGTGTCTAGGGGTAAGCTTGTGTGCTAACACGGAACCTGGGCGATCACGCCAGGTAAAGAACTTATGCTTCATCCAACGTAATTGTTTCTTGGCCCTCGTGGTGATACAAATGTTGAGTTCTAAACTGGATTGTTCTAGTTTAGTGAATATATAAGGGGACGGGGAGCGTTTATGTTGTGTAGCTAGAGCTTCGTATTCTTTGGTTTTGGCAGACATCAACTCACCGCGAGCCTTTTTGAGTCTGGAGGACAATTGAATTTAAAAACCCTGATAGAAGCCTTGTGTGCGGCCCAATTAATTGCAGTGGAGGTGTCCTCTGATACATTTAATATCGAAGTAGGTCTTTAGATGAGTAGAAATCTCAAGACAGTAAGATTCATCCCTGAGGAGGGATTCATTTAGACACCAGTGTGTTTTCGCTATCCTGTTGGTCGGATCTGAAAACCAAATCATTACTTGATCGTGGTCCGACCAGGAAATATATAGTATTTTAGTGGAATTAAATTTTTGCAATAGTCCCGAGAGGAGGAACACGTGGTCTATACGAGAGTAGTGTCCATGTGCTCTCGAATAATGTGGGTAATCTCTAGAGGTGGGGTTCATTTTCCTTCCATCCATCTACTAGATCATAATGATAAAGCAACTGTGCAAATTTTGCTACTTTGCTTAGGAGGGGATTGGAGCACGATGAAGTGAGATTTGTCCCTAATGAGGTCTAAGGCTAGATTAGAGTCACCTGCTAGAATTGCTTCTCCCTCAAACTCAGGAGCCATGGATTGTAAGAGGGAGCGAAAGAACCCAATTTGATTTGTGTTAGGAGTGTAGTAGATTAAGAAGGTCGTCAATGTTTCCCTCAGGTAACCTTTAACTAAAAGATAACGTCCCTCTTTGTCCCTGAGAACTTTGGTGTCAGTAAATGACACCCGTCTAGAGAAGCAGAGGGCCACTCCCCTCTATTTTTTACAATGCATTTGCATAGTAGCAAAGAAGATAGTCTTTATGGAGATAGCGAGGGGTAAATAGGAGAGCAATGTGCGTCTCCTGAAGTGCCACAATGTACACCCCCTAAGGATCGATAATTTATGAAGGCCTTAATCCATTTAGAGGGTGACCCGAAACCTTGAGTGTTATGGGAGAGCCGGCGGATGTTTTGGGAAGTAGTTGTTACACTAGGCATAAGAAACAGTCAGTACAATTTATTGGTATATAAACTCACCCACCAGTATGCGAAATTCCGAATCCAGAGGAACCAAGGGAATCTCTGGGCAACCCTCAGAAAGGAACAATAAAACAACTTAAAGCAGAGATAAAGAAGAAAAGAAAGAAGAATAAGATGATGATCAGGCCAGGAAACCCCCAGCTTTGAGTAATGTAGCACAAAAATGCAGAAAATCATACACATGAACCAACAAACAGTTAGGCGTCTCAGAACCAAAGTTCAGAGTGCGGAGGAGTCTTCACCAAAACCTGGTAATGGGAAGAATCCTTCAAATAAGGAGAGTACACTCCTCCCGGCAGTGGTGTTTCATATATAAGACTTAAGGCCCAATAGCACTATCCAGGAAAACTTGTAGAGCAACATGGTGAAATAACCAAAAACCAGTTTAGCGATATGCAAGTTAAAGTGTCCCACCTAAAAACAAGATATGTTCACATCAACAAAACAAAAAACACACAACTTGGTTAGGACTGTTAGGCATTGGTCATATGTTGTATAATTTCGTAGAAAAGATAAGAGCAGCGGCTAATGTCCTATAACTGGATTACTAAGAAGCCGCCGCCCCAAACAAAGGGATCATCTGGTAGTATGCAACAAGTTCTCAGGATGTATGATAGGAAAAAGCTGATTTCTTTGTCGGCAAAGGTGACCAGAGAGCGGAGGAGGACCGCTGGGTTTGGGCTCATTGCGGGATGAAGAACTGTGAAAGATGAAGCCCAACTTTAGTAAAACAGTTTCACCTTCAGCAAATCTAGAAAAGGAGTAAGACTTGCTGTTAAAGGTGAACTGGAGCTTGAAGGGGTAGTCCCATCTATAGCGACTATTTTGTTGCATTAACGGTGACAAGGGCTTTAATGATGGCCTTTTTTGGATGGTGGCCTGGAAGATATCTGCAAACACTTGAATTTTCTGACCATCTATTTCCAGATCTGGAGGCTCTCTAGCATGACGCATCACTGCCTCCTTGATTTTGAAAAAATGTGGTTTTACAATAACATACCTAGTGGGGGGGGGGGGGCATCAGGTTTTGGAGGCACCAGGGCTCTATGAATACGATCTATTTCCATATGGATTTCATCAATGTCAGGTTCTGCAGCATGCATTAGTGAATAAGTGATGGAAGTGATATCTTTCACATTTTCCGGAATGCCTCTGATACAAAAGTTACAGCGCCTAGAGCGGTTTTCGAGGTCATCAATTTTTGAATAGGCCTCCTCAAGGCAGTCTTACAGGTCAGTAATCATAGTTGAGTTTTGGCATGTTCTGTGAACAGTGACATCCACCTTTTAATTCAATGCTCTCTAGTTGGTTTCCCCGACTCCTGGAAATCTTGTTTTATGTCCAAGGCTAATTTGTCGGTAGCTTTCACTAGCTCCCTTTTGTAGCAAAGCGGCCCAAAAGTATTGGGTCCCCAGAATATTGTGGCTGGGCTGACTGGGTAGCAGGAAGGTCTGCAGGGCTGTCGGGACCAAGCTCTTGGCTGCTGGGTTGGCTACATAGGATGTCTGCCATCTCCCTATCTAAAACTGAGGAGGTATGTGAGTCCTGGCCAGGTGATAGAGCTGTAACTTATGAGGGAGACTTTGCATGGCTGGATGGTGGGCAGTATTCGTTTATGGGCTCACCTTTTAGCTGGAGAGGTTATAGAGGAGCCCGTCTTGTAGCTTCCAGGACCCGGAGGCTTAGGAGTGTTCCTCTGTGGAAGCATTTTCTCCTCCCTTGTAGCCGGTGACATGCGTGTGCTGCAGCTGGTCGCCACCTTACTTTCCCCCTCTGTCCACCTTACGAAACGAGTTGCGGGAGCCGCCCTGGGGCTTTCCAAACCACCGGTGGGACATCCAACAGATTCCCAATACTCACCACATCAGGATCAGGCGATTTATGCTATGTGGGTGAGGTGCGGGGCCGCTAATTCTGGCTGTATTTGCCGGGAGTGTGCAGAGCAGCTCAGGAATGCATCCGCTATGGCCGTCCGCGCATGCGCTCTCTCCTAATGTACTTTTTTAAAGCTTCTGGTGTTTTGCTTCAGGCAACAGAATGCTCAGATATGAAAAGGGGCCATTGAAATGAATTGAATTTTGCTTGTTGGGCGTTTTGGATCTTCAGAGCTAAGCGTTTTACAAGCTGAAAATCGCTCAGGTATGAACAGGGCCTAATTAAAGCTGAATAATGAGGATGAGGGATGAGTTCAAGCGTGTTTGGATCCTAGTCTGAACCCACTTGAGCTATTCCATCAGGAGCCGCCACTGCACCCCCTCGGTCATAAGCATCCGAGGCATGAATAAGTGCAGACCTCGATCCCAGGAGAGGACTATTTGTGATGGCGGCATGATGTTTTATCTTGGTAAGCCCATTCAATTTTCACAGACCTGCAGTCATCTAATTTATATGGTAAAGTAGCTATTTAAATTTCATCACTTGCAAACCTTTATTTTTAGCAAGTGTGTGTGTGTGTGTGTGTGTGTGTGTGTGTGTAAAGGTTATCTCCTTTTACCTTTTTAAGGACCAGCCGCCGCCATAATACTGTGGCAGGTTTGCTCTCCTGGGCAAATCCCAGTAGGTGTACGTCGGCCGCTTTAGGAAGCGATAGGGGGCACGCGCGTGCCGGCGGCCGCAATCGCTCCACAGAGAGCCAGAACGGGGATCTTTCGATGTAAACAGACAGATCCCCATTCTGACAGGGTAGGAGAGACAGATCACTGTTCCTAGTGATTAGGAACCGTGATCTCTCTCCTCCTTTTCCACTCAGTCCCAACCACCCACAGTTAGAAACACCCCCCCAGGGAACACATTTAACCCCTTGATTGGCTAGCTGATGGTAAATCTAACAGAGGTTGTACAATCAGATTGTATGGTGAGCTTTACAGAACCCAGAACACACTGTTTTCAATACTACAGCCCTATTCACATAGGCTGTTATCTCATCTATCAGCACAATCTGTCAAATGAACAGTCTATGTAAATTGAAAGTTAAGGTATAAAAAAAAATCCATGCCTGTGTAGTTGGTGAGAACTGTGATCGCTGATTGCATTTTATTTAAAAAAGTGCACCTTGAAGTGGGTGGTAGGTAGAAGGGTAGATGATGCAGGGTGTGTGCGCTAATTATGTCAGCTGGTCAACTCCTTCCTGTGTTATCACCTATGGTCTGTCCAGGAAGTAAGGCAGAAATAATGGAAAAGTGGTTTTAAAGTGGTTGTAAACCCTTACAGACCACTTTAACCTACAGGTAAGCCTAGATTAAGGCTTACCTGTAGGTGCAAGAAATATCTCCTTAATCTACACGGTTAAGGAGATATTTTCCTAAAAACGGGCACCGATGTCTACGGCTCATGCCGTCACTGACTGCGCATGCGCCAGAGTGACGTCATCGCTGCTCCGGCCAGTCACAGCTCTGGAGCAGTGATACCCAGAAGTCACTCCGGGTATCATGGCGACGGAGGAGGTGAAGGAGGGTCGCTTCGGGGGCTTTGATCTCAGGTAAGTAATTCATAATGAGCTAGTATGCTATGCATACTAGCTCATTATGCCTTTGTTCTGCAGGGTGTTTTTTTATTTTTTTATTTATTTATTTATTTTTAGAGAGGGTTTACTTCCTCTTTAAACAGCAATGAGGACAGTGAGGTAAGCGTGTGTAGAATGAATGGAAAGCTTTCTTATTTTTGCAAAAGAAGTACATTAATGATAATTTGGTACAGGGGAGCTGGAATTTAAAAAAAAAAGTGAGCAAAGGTGAACTTAGCCTTAAAGAGGAAGTAAACCCTGATGGGTTTTACTTCCTGTTTTGCTCCCCGCAAGGCCTGCAAATTAAAAGCATAGAGCCCTGGTGCCTCCAAAACCTGATGGGCCCCCCCCAGGGATGTAATCGTAAAACCACATTTTTTCAGAATCAAAGAGGCAGTGATGCGTCATGCTAGAGAGCATCCAGATCTGGAAATAGATGGTCAGAAAATTCAAGTGTTTGCAGATATCTCCCAGGCCACTATCCAAAAAAGGCGATCATTCAAGCCCTTGTTGTCACCGTTAATGCAACGAAATATTCGCTGTAGATGGAACTACCCATTTAAGCTCCAGTTCACCTTTAACAGCAAGTCTTACTCCTTTTCTACATTTGCTGAAGGTGAAACTATTTTACTGAAGTTGGGCTTCATCTCTCACAGTCCTTCATGCCACAATCGGCCCGGACCCAGTGGTCCTCCTCCTCCGCTCTCCCCTCTCTGGTCACCTTTGCCGACAAAGAAATCAGCTTTTTCCTATCGTCCCATTATGACACTTGCCCGCAAATGAAGCGTGCGCTGTCCCCTGTGCAGGCCGCGTCCATCTTTGCTTCTCTTACTTCCGGGGCCGTGGACTCCGGCTCTGCGACTGGCCAGAGCCGCGTGACATCACTCCCGCGCGGGAGCCATCAGTCACGGCGTACGCTGGGAGAAGAAACGGCGCGGTGGTCCGTTTCTTCACAGTGCATGCGCCAATGACGACATTGGTGCACTTCAAGTGAAATCTCTCCTATACGGCGCACGTTTAGGAGATATTTCCACTACCTATAGATAAGCCTCTAGGCTTACCTATAAATAAAAATAAGACAAAAGGATTTACAACCACTTTAAAGCAGTTTTAAACTGCTGAACAAAAAAAAAACCTGCAAGACAAAGGCATAATGTGCTAGTATGCATTGCATACTGGCACATTATGAAATACCTTAAGAACAAAGGAAAATTAGGTGTGGGTTCAGCGCTGTTCTGATATTGTGGCAAAGTGTAATAACACTGTGATAACACACTATTATCACCTTTTAAAGCAAAAAAATCCAATCAATGGTAAAGTGACTTGTGCTCAAAATAACAAGTGTTATTCAGAAAAAACAATATTGTTTTAAATAGTCTTATTTGCAAAGCACAGGTGATACTGTGCTTGAAAGCTTGTTCCTCTTGATAAAACAATATTGTTCGATACAATCTTCCTGTTCCAGTGTTCCTTAGTGACAGTGCTTTTAATCGTGCTCCTACTGTGCAAACACTCACCGGATACTGTCACCCCTGCAGGGGTATTGCGCGGTCACGGTTTGTGCCACTGTGCAGCAGTTCATTGTAAAAAATCAAGTCAAGCATGAAAGATCTGAATTTGAACCATCAAAAAATCCTGTACTTGTTTTGTTGGGAGATGATGCAAGATGTTGGTCAGGCCGCGCCCTACCCGTTTCATCATTGGACGTCTTCGGGAGCGTGACTAAGGTTTTTGGGAATTTCAGTCATCCAATATTTTTACACCCCCACCCGCTTATTAGAGGTGATAATAGTGTGTTATCACAGTGTTATTACACTTTGCCACAATATCAGAACAGCGCCGCACCCATACCTAATTTTCCTCCATCTCAGCTTTTTCCACTTTGGTAATTGCATTTGTGGAGGCAGCAGTTCTGAACTAATTTTGCACCTACCACCCATTGCGCGGATTCATTATTATTTTCCAACCTTAAGAACAAAGCTCTCTCAGCAGCGCCTGGTCATTGCTGAGAGAGCTGACATCTTCTACCATCCTTTCTTCTGGCACTGTAGGCTCTGGCGCTGTGAGTGGCCGGACCTGCAATGACGTCACCCCCGCGTGCAGGAGCCCTCAGTACTGGCAAGAAGCTCTCGCACAGTATGCCGGACCTTCAGAGCGCATGTGCTGCTGTCAGCACCTGCATGCAGGGTGAATATCTCCTAAACCGTGCAGGTTTAGGAGATATTCATTTTACCTACAGGTAATCCTTTATTATAGGCTTACCTGTATGTAAAAATAACAGAGGGGTTTACAACCACGTTAACCACTTCAATACAGGGCCCTTTCAAAACCCAAGATGATAAACTGTGTAAACCTTAGTAACAAAAAAAACAAAGTAAAACAAATGCAATAAAAACTCAATTAGATCGAACTAACAGCAGCATCTAAATCACCAATGTGAGTAGGATGTGTAACAAGCTCTAACAAAACAATAAAAAGTGCGTTATCCTTCTGCTAGGTATAAGTTAAAGTGGAGGTCCACCCTAAAAAAGGAAATGACATTAAAATTCATAAAAAAAAAAAAAACATTTGAAGAGAATTTTTTTTTATTTACTTTTTTAACTATTGACTCGGGGGCTGAATACAAATGCACCCCCACACTTTACACATATTTATTTGAAAAACATTTATCATTTTCCTTACACTTCACACTTATGTGCCACTTTGTGTTGGCCTATCACATAAAATCCAAATAAAATACATGTACGTTTTTGGTTGGAACATGAAAAAGAATGTGGTTCAAGGGATATGAATACTTTTTCAAGGCACTGTGTATGTATATATATTTTGAAGGAATTACACAGCATGTGTTACAAACAACCAGCAGGTCCAAACAGTCAGGCCGACTTACGGAATACTGTCACGTGTGAGGCCCCTCCCAACGCTCGCGTTTCTCTGTAACCAGCGTTGTCTAAGGATATGAGGCTCCACTTTCACCCCCTTCCTGCCCAGGCCAATTTTTAGCTTTCAGCACTCATACTTTGAGTAACAACTGCACACTCATGCAATGCTGTACCCAAACAAAATTTTTATCCATTTTTGAGACAGAGCTTTCATTTGGTGGTATTTAATCGCCACTATATAAAAATAAATGTGGCGCTTTCTCAGTGATCAAAGTACTAATGCTAATAAATCATCAAGTGAAATAGTAACAAAATAATTATTTATAATAAAAATAATAAAGTGCTATGTGCAAACAATCCTTAATCCAAAATAAGTGTAAACATTCGCAGTGCAAAGCATTATTAAATTAATCAGATATAATAATGCAATAATAATAGTTCATACACAGTGTCACCGATCACAGTGCAGACCAATCTATCCAATTCCTAAATGGTGCTTTCCCCATCTGTGTGTACAATGTGCCCCAGCCTCTTGCCTCAAAGGAAGACCCCCTATGGGTCTAGTCACACCAATGATGAGTCTCTCATATGCATCCACAGCAGCAAGATCTCTCCTTGTGGTCCTCTGTTAGATAGGGCAGCTGTGTTCCCAGATATAGGCAGGAATCTCCACCATAACATAACTATCTCCTCCCACTTTTCTCCACCAAGGCTCACATGTAATAAAAATAAGTATGTAAAATCACAATCATCAGCTTTCTCATGTGTCGGGGACTTCAGTGCTGTGACCCCTTGATAACATTTCCCAAGTTGTGGGGACCGCTAACAGAAATATAATTTTCGTAGCGTGGGTTGTCAGCACCCAAAGCGAGACAAGTAATTTGCACCCCTAACCCACGGACATTTAGCGCTCTCTGAGTCTCTTCCACTCGTACAGTATTAAAACCCCTTATGGTACATTTTAGGATGTACCACTCTTTGTTCTTCTTTCTTTGCCTTTTATCCCTCTTTATCGTAATTCCCTGTTTTTTTTTTTTCCCCATCCCTCTCTCTGGCCGTCTTTCTTGCTCTTTCTCTTATTCTTTCTCTACCTTTTTTCTTTGTTCCTCCCCCTATTTTTCTCTCCCTTCCATTTATTCTCTATTTTTATTCCTTCTCTTACTCCTTGGAGGGGGGAGTTGGGAATAGTGGCAGTGCTCGGGGGAGTTCTGATCAGCCAACTTAGGTGCTCTTGATCAAGGTCATCTGCTGATCCAAGAAATGTAGTGCGGACTTTTAATGGCAACTATAATCACAAGTAGTGGTACTCACTGTGTCTCTGACTTTGTGGTATCTCGCTGCAGTGACACCTATGCCGAAATCGGGAGATGGGGTCTCCTCCAGCCCCTCCCACTTCACATTCTTCACCAGTCAGCTGACCTCTAGCCTCTGCCCCCCAGCCATGCCGTGAACTGAATGGGCAGCTGTGAAAAGACTGGGAGAGCGGTGCAGGCTTCAGGAACAGCCCAGGATTTGGTTACCCCTGGCAAATAGTCATTCGACCTCCAGGTTGAGAACCACTGCTCTAGTGGTAAAGATGGTCAATAACAAGGTTATAACACTCATGGACATCTAGTAGTGATGATGAACAATGACAGGTAAGCAATCATATATGGCAAATAGCGGCATCTAGTGGTAGAATATTAAAACTAGATAAAATCAATAATTTAGATAAGAAACTAGTTCAAATCGAACTCTACGTTATGCCCCAGAGGACCCGGAGACTGTAATTCGTGTATCCATCGCGATTCAGCTTGACTCAACTCCATAATTTTGTTATCCCCTCTCCAATGTGGCTTAAATTTTTCTATAATAAACAAATGGAACCGGTGCCAATAATAAAACAAAAAGAAACAAAAAAGGAAGAAAGGGTTGCTGCACATGAAACTAGTGAAGACTAATGAAGAATGAATGCTGTGAATGAATATATACATTCAAAACCGTGTATAAACGTGTATTAGTGAATGGCTTCACTTTAAACATGTACACAAATGTCTCAGAAAAAAATAATTAATATATTTTCGATTGCTCATATCATGAAAAGTTCAAAACGGCTCCAAAATTCGTTCTAGATGATTCCACTCCAACACCATGTGAAAAATAAAAACCGTGTTCCAAAAACATTTGTTAAATTTTTCTATGCCAATCACTATTAATGTGGACGGATCTTTATTGTGAAATTGAGCATAATGCCTAGACAGGTTATGCTTGGGGAAACCATTTTTTATATTGTGTTTGTGTTCCCTTAGCCGTTTCCATAACGTTCTTTTCGTTCTACCAACATATTGAATTTTACAAGAGCACTCTAGGAGGTATACTACCCCCTCCGTTTTGCATGATAAAAAATCATCTATAATGTATTGCTTCCCAGTTACCACAGATCCAAAACCTTCTTTTTGCTTTCTTTACTGTGTCTACATGTGTAAAAACTCTTACACGGATGTGTAAGAAACTAAACATCTTTTTAGATGGAAGATCCATCCCTTTTTTGGCAATATTATATCTCAGAGTTTATTTTTATTTATCACTGGAATAAAAAAAAGCTTTTCTTTGTTATAAAATTGTGTAAATAGGTAATTTTTCTCCTTCGCTGACGTGCACTGATGGGCAGCCTTTATGGGCACTGATAGGTAGTGGTAGCATTGATGGGCACTGAAAGGCAGCACTGGTGGGCATCGCTGATGGGGCTGCACTGATAATATTTGCACTGATTATCAGCGCAGATCCCCTCTGTCAGGAAAGCCACTTATTGGCTCTCCTCTACTCATGTGCTGGACAGCTGCGTCATAGGCTCTTTACCCTGATCAGAGATATGGTGTGCACACTGCACCACCGATCGCCGCGCACGAGCAGCATGTTCTGAAGGACGTCATATGATGTCCAGTCAGAATGGGAAAGCCATCACCCGGCTGTTATTTTGCTATAAGCCAGGCGGGGTATGGTTAAAATCGTAAAAGAGCATACATAAACCAGGCACAACATGTCTGATGCAATATTCAGATCCAGAGCCCCAGGTAGCAAAGATACTTGGATCCTCAACTAGTTAAAAAAAAATAATTTTGATGTGCTTTTAGTAATTTGCAGTAGTATACTAGTAGGAAAGTAGTTGTTATGGGCAGCAAGCAAGTGCGTATTTCTCTATCGTCCATTGAAGAACTCTACTTTATTCATAATAGGCAACCAAGGGTTATACTGCCACCTACCAGAGAAATAGAAACTAGGCATATTGAAAGTGAAGGTTGGCACCCTAGAGGCTATAACCCCTTCTACACCTGCTCAGCTGGTGTCCCCAAAAGACTGGATGGCTCTTTTCTCTCTGCTATATTTTGTTTGAATTGGAAGATTTTCTACTATCCAACACCTCCTGTGTATGTATAAAACTTTGTTATCACAGATCCCAAAAAATAAATAAATAAATTGGAGAGACTTCATAGATATAGATATATGCTATGAAGTCTCTCCAATTTATTTATTTTTTTTTGGGATCTGTGATAACAAAGTTTCATAGCAGATTGCATTTCATATTTCAAAAACATACACAGTAGAGATTCATGCAAGAAATAAATACATTACAGAAAAATGTTTCTTTTGTTGTTTTCAGAAACATTGAATGATTTTTGAATAACGAATATGAATAAAACATGATTGTGTGTGCGCACTAATCTATAACTATTATTTAATAAACACACACCCATACGCCATACAATTTACAATAGAATATTGCAGAATTAATAGAGAAAATAAGCCACGTGACCTCTCGGGTAATGAACTTAAAACTAAAACTGTGGTTTCTCCAATTCAACATTTTTTGCACGCGTTAAAATCTGCATTTTTTGCTAGAAATTACTGTAAACCCCCCAAAAAGTGTATATATTTTCTAATAGCACAGTCCCTGGAAAATAAAATGGTGATAGCTGCAATTTTTGTTCCACAATATTTGTGCAGTTATGTATAAAATGCATATTCTCAGGAAAAATGCACTAAAGTGACTTTTAGTGCAAGCAAACACAATATAATATCACAATGTATTTACTCTTTTGGGGGGACTATTAGATCTCCAATGTCTCCCCTGTTCTCCAACACAGTTATGCTAACACAGATCATGTTTTAACAGCTGAATCCTCAGCTACACTAGCTGTGACAAAATACACATCACTTCCGGGGTCATTAGTCGCAGGAGGGAACAGGGAATGTATGTTTGTTGAGTTCCTTCTGCTCTCACTGGGGAAGCAGTTTCCTGCGGCCCGGCCCTAACACCTATGCTAACTAACCTGTGGAAGGAAGATCTGTATACTTACTGATTTTCAGTTCGCTCTGGTTGCATGATCTAACTCCCCTATGGCAGCTTTTGAGGAAGAGCGGGAGCGTTGATGACAGAGATCACATGACCGGACTGGAGCAGCCTGACAATAGTTAAGCATACAGATCTTTCTTTCACAGGTCATATAGTATGGGAGGGGGAGGGTTGGAGCAGTTTTAAGAAAAATTTGATATATTCTGGAATTCTACCCAGGCTCTGCAGCCGTTGTCTCTGCCTCTCCTCTGCAATGAAGCTGGCGCTTAGACCTGACCGTGTGATTGGACCAGAGCAGCTTCAGAATAGCTAAGTTAAGGTATCTTTTCTTTCACAGGGTAGATAGAATAGTCTTAGAATGGGGTAGGGGTAGATTTAGCCTTAGTTAGAATTTGACTGGAATTACATTTTAAATCTTTGATCTAACAGAACACCCACATCCTTCTTAACCATTGACTCCCCTTGTTGTACTCCTAGAGTCTATGATGCATGCATGTTTTTAGCCCCCAATTGCAAAACTCTACATTTATGGTCATTAAACCCCATTTTCAACATAGTTGCCCAGTAAAATGTTGCATTGAAATCTACTTGTAAGTTGGAGGAATCTCCACGGTTCACTTCCCTGGAGTGGAGAACTGTCTGGCAGATTTTCTCAGCAAATGTTGTCCGATGCTAGCTTCCGAAGAAAAGTTTTGCTAGTAGCTACTTTATTCCCTTTGGTTTGGGTTATTTTTTCTTTTTGAGCTGGTTTGTTTGTATGGTTTTGGCGTGCCTGCCCCTCAGTTTGGGCTACTTTTGGACATCCCTTGGTTGGGTATTATGAATAAAGCTGTGTTCTTCAATAGACAATAGAGAAAATAAGACTTTTTTTTTTAACTCGATGTAAAATCCTTTTTCTTGGAGTCCATTGATTGGCACATCTTCCTCCCCTCATATTCTGTGCGTTTTCCTCTCGGGAATGCTTGCTAATCCTGAGCAGGTGTTGGAAGGGGTTATAGCTTCTAAGAGGCTGGCCTGCATGTCTGTTTCTCCTGTAGCCTGGTGTATAACCTTTGCTTGCATATTATAAATAAAGCTGTGTCCCTCATTGGGATCTAAGAAAACTATTTTACAGTATGTACAAAAATCCTTTTTTTTTTTTTTTTTTCTCTTACTTTTTGGAGTTGGTTAGTTTTGTCATTACTCTGATATACTGTTTTTGATTTGCAGGCACGAATTAAGAAGATTATGCAAACGGATGAAGAAATAGGCAAAGTTGCTGCTGCTGTTCCTGTCATAATTTGTATCCTTTTGATATGCATGACGTGTATTGATAAGCAATATGTTTTTAGGGTTTGCGGTTTAGGGGGACTGAAGAATGTATAGCTCACACCAGTGCAGTCAGTTCCAGTGCAGAAAAAAATAAGTAGAACATGTTGAGTTTTTTTCTGCACTGAACTGTACTGGAACGAGGCAAAACACAGCACAAATGCACTAGAATGCACATGTCCCTATTTGAGTTGAAGATGAAAAGAGGGGAAAAATGCACCAGAGCGCATCAAAAAACGAATACGGACTGCGTTTCTATGGTGTGAACCGGCCCTTAATCCAGGTAGTTGTATTTGATGTGGGGGAAATTTCTTTTAGGCAACTCTCTGGAAGACGAGGGCTGTAGGTCGGCTCGTATCTCAGATCAGTTTAATGTGCAGAGAGGAAAGCGCCATCCAGTTTATAGGTTCTAGAAATTTTTATTATACGTTTTGTTCAGCAGAAAGCCCAACACATTTTCAGGGGTTCTGAATGTTCCCCTTTATCAGGTCTAAAACATTATTTAAAACATGCAGTAAATATCTGATATGGTTTACTTTTGGGTTAAAATATATTTCTAATTGTCAAAAAATATCAAATTCTGACAATAATTAATGAATTTATTTGAATAGCAGGGAATGTAATACAGGTCTAGGGCTGACCGTACATTTTACAATTTTCTTCTACAATATTTCTTTAGATTTACCAAAACCATATAAAATGAGATCAAAGCTAAGCACTTTCAATTTGTATGCAATCAGGCAGGTCCTAGCACTACAGTACACAGTTGAAGGTAATACTAAAGGAAATTGAACAAGAAAATTGTATAGTGTATGGCCAGCTTAAGGCTTCATACACATGGCCGTACAAGCGCCATCTAATATGCAGAGCCTGTGTAAGGGGTCTGCTTGGACCCACAGTTGCCACATACAGCCCAGCCTAATGAGATGACTTTAGAAAATGTGGCTGTATGCAGTTATGAGCCTGGGGTTGTGTAAAGCGCCCACACGCACCCGAACATATGCTTCAAATGCAGAGAGTGTTCATTTGGAACATACGTTGTGTGCTTTACGGAACCCCTGCCGCATTACTGTGTACAATTGCATGTTCTAATTAATCCCAATGGACAGCTGTATGCATCAGTTTCCAATACTGGGAATGTGAATACGCAGACTCTGCACGCAGTAGAGCTGTGTTCATGAAGCCTGAAAGTAAAAATCACTGTGTAAAATAAGTGGACATGGCAGATGAAAGATCGTAAAGGAACAATGGTTGGGGAGAGGACATTGAGTAAAATGTAAATTGATTGTAAAGCTCTATCTTTTTTTAAATAAAATAATAAAGATGTTCTATTTACCTGCACAGAGCAGCCTCAAACCTTCTTCTCTTCTGGGGTACCCGGCTTTCTCACCACCTCCTTTGTTGGTTACACTACCATAAGAAGCTGCTTTCTATGGGGGCGCACCTGTTGGCTCTCTCCCGAGCCGGGCTGCGTCTCAGCCCCTCCTCTGCTCCCTCATCACAGAATTTGATAATGAGTCTTGTGAGGAGAGGACTTAGCTGCACTTGGGCACAGCCCTGAAATGAGATACAACACAGGTAAGTATAACTGGCGGAGAGGGGTATATATAACCAACGGCACATTTTTTACCTTATTGTAGGGTGCATTAAAGGATAAGTTCACCTTTCATAACAGGTTACACCCATATTTGGGCTGTAACCTGTTATGAATGCACTGGCCCCTGCACCTCCCCACTGTGCCAGCTAGCGGGGGTTTTGCTCAACCCGCTGGCTGTCGAAAAAAAAAAAAAAAAGCGTGGCCGTGCGGGGCTCCGCCCACGTCACTCATTCACAGCGCTCTCTAAATGGAAAGCTACAAGGCTCGGCAGCCTTTGCGGCTGTCGGCTTGTAGTTTTCAATGAACTACCATGGCGCTGTGGTAGTTTATTCTTCCTGTCAGCATGTATTGGCTTCCTCGTACTAGGAAGCGGATACACTGAGGGGTCTGCAGGAGACATGCATGGTATCGGTGATCTGCTGATCGCTGTTGCAATGCTTTACAGGCTCCTGCAACAAAAAATAATAAATGCACTTTTTTTTTTTACCTGCAAAAAAATGTGCATTTATTCTTTTTTCTGAAAAGGTCAACTTATCCTTTTAAGGTAAAAAAAAAGGTTCTGCCTTTAGAACCACATTAATGGGTAACAGGAGTATATAGGAAAGCCTGCTCTAGTCTCTGGCAAACCAGCAAACTTTTCTTTTACAATCTTTCTTTTGCCTTGTCCTTTTTATTTTCGTCTGCATTGTTTACCTTCTTTTCTTTTATATGATTACTTTCACCATCATCAGTATAAAGTGTACCTGTTTTCTTCTTGGCTCTATCGCTACTACTTAACCTTACATTTCATCTGCATCTGCAACTTCATATGCATCTACTTTATTCTCATTGATGCTATCTACTCGCATTGCATCCTTTCACATGCCTCAGCTTGCAAGCAGTCTTGGCCAAAAATATTGTCACCCCTGCATTTCAGTCAGATAATGCACCACTTTGCCCAGAAAATTGTTGCAATTACAAATGTTTAGGCATTCTCATGTTTATTTCTTTTGTTTGTATTGGTATGACACAAAAAAGCGGAGAAACAAAAAGCCAAATCTGACACATTCCACGCAAAACTCCAAAAATGGACTGGACAAAATTATTGGCACCCTCAATTGAATATTTTGTAGCAAATTCTTACACATCTCTACTGGAATTTTGGCCTACTATTCTTTGGCCAACTGCTTCAGGTCTCTCAGATTGGAAGGGTTCCTTTTCCCAACTGCTGTTTTGAGATCTCTCCACAAGTGCTCTATGGGATTTAGATCTGGACTCATTGCTGGCAAGTTCAGTACTCTCCAGCGCTTTTGTCTTGAACCATTTTTGGGTGCTTTTTGACGTGTGCTTTAGGTCATTGTCCTGCTGTAAGACCCATGGCCTCTGACGGAGACCCAACTTTCTAACACTGGGCCCTACATTGCACCCCAGAATTCTTTGGCAGTCTTCAAATTTCATAATGCCATGCACACGGTCAAGACATCCAGTTCTTGAAACAGCAAAGCAACCCCAAAACATCAGTGAACCTCCACCATGTTTGACTGTAGGGACTGTATTCTTTTCTTTAAAGGCCTCATTTCTTTTTCTGAAAACAATAGAATGATGGGCTTTATCAAAAAGCTGTAATTTTGTTTCGTCTGTCCACGGCTTATTCTTCCAAAGGGATTTTATCAAGCTCCAATCTGGCTTTTTATGTTTCTGTGTCAGCAGTGGGGTCCTCCTGGGTCTCCTACCATAGCATCCCTTTTCATTCAGATTGCAACTTATAGTGTGAGCTGACACAGGTGTACCTTGTGCCTGAAGGTCAGCTTGAATTAGTCTGGAAGTTGATCGAGGTTCTTTTTCCACCATTCGAGCAATCCTTTGTTGCAATCTTGATCAATATTTTTCTTTCGTCCACGTCCTGGGAGATTAGCTATAGTGCCATGGGCTGTAAATTTCTTGATATTGTTGCGCACAGTGGACACAGAAACATTAAGATCTCTGAAGATGGACTTATAACTTTGAGGTTGTCCATGCTTTTCCACAATTTTTGTTCTAAAATCCTCAGACAATTCTTTGCTGCTTTTTCTCTTCTCCATGCTCCGCGTTGAACACCAAGACACACAGAAAGGTTGAGTCAATTTTTCACCATTTTAACTGGTTGCCGGTATGATATCTACAGTATATTTTCAGCACCTGTTAATTGATACAGGTGAGTTTTATTAAAAAATAACAGGCGCATCACAAACTTGGAATGCAATTATTTCTTAAAATTTTGAGAAGGTTCAAATAATTTTGTCAATTCCATTTTTGGGGGTTTTGCATGGAATGTGTCAAATTTGGCTTTTTGTTTCTCCACTTTTTTGTGTCCTACCAATACAAACAAAAGGAATAAACATGAAAATGCCTAAACATTTATAATTGCAACAATTTTTTGGGCGAAGAGGTGCATTATCTGACAGAAATGCAGGGGTGACAATATTTTTGGCCTTGACTGTATTTTACTTTGTATTTACTTTATTTTCACTGTCACTATTTGTACATATTGGGCCATTAGTTGGGTACTAATAATGTGTTTCTCACTCGTGGTTGTTGCTTCAGTCCTGAAAAATGTTTGATTCATGCACGCCCTGAAAGTGTTGTAAGTATTATGATGTTTTTTTAATGAAGGTTTTGTTAACATTTGTCTCTCTGTTGTCCAGTTGGTAAAGGAGGAGTGGGGGGAATGTAATCAGGATTGTCTTCCAATATAATCTCCTTTCTTCTGGGTAGCAGACAGCGAAGACCTTTTATTTGAGAAGGCACAAGCGGGGAGCAATGAAACAGAACAAAGGTTGCAGAAACTTTTTGTTGTAAAAGAGAACAAAAGCCTGAATCAAGCTATCTGAATCTTAGGTGTGTCTGTTTCTGCCCACTCCTTGCAAAATAGTACATTCTTGAGATGTTGCTGTCACACGTGAGGCCTATAGAAGCAGAATGAAAATGTAAAATGCTGTAATTTATTCAATTACTTTCACGCAGCTGTTCTATTGTCTTCCACTGCTATTACAAGTGGGTTGCAGTATAGATGGGATCTGTCATTGTCTTTTAAATGTTGCTTTTGATGGCTAGAAGTGGTTTGGCACTGCAATTTAGTGATGACAATTTATTTTTTAAGTATTTTGTATCTTAAATCCCATTTTAAGCCTCAGTTTTTTTTTTTTTTTTTTTTTTTTTTTTTTTGTGTTTTACTGCCCAGTGCTCCAATCAACAACCACATCTCAGGAAATGTTTGACCGCTGGAGGCCCCCTGTGTGAGAGCAGCAGTCCAGCTCTCCAGTATGCTGCTGGCAAGTAGCTTTTACAAATCAAAAATTCATACACCTGGTAAAAATAATTTAAAAAATACCATATCCTTTTATATGTTATGTAGCCTAGCTACATAACAAGTAAAAAAACCTAAGGCTTTAAATGGGCTTTAACTACTTGCATTGTATAGCTTGTATATTTTTTCTGGAGGGAAGGATGGGTTTTCTCAGATAAGCACACCCTCCTGCCTGCATGTCCGAGCTAAGGGCAGATGGATTCCAGGAAGTAAATGCTACATGAATCATCTGCCCTTACTCAAAATGATAGGGGGAAGTTTTTTAAGTCATTTTTCGGCAAAATAAAAAATGGAGACTTGGATGGATGGGTGAGTTTTCTTTGAATGTTAAAAATTAAATAGCATTTTTTGTGTGTGGCGCTTGGATGCAGTGTAGTTCTAGAGAGGAGCTGGTTAAAGCAGACCTTTTTCATGTGGATTCAGCAAGCTTGCCCTTGCAAGTTATTTGTATCTTGGAAGAAGGTTCACTTTTTAAATGGTATTTTTAAATACTGATTGACTTGTACTCCTTGACACAGTCCTAGCTCGTGCACTAGAGTTGTTCCTGGAGTCACTCTTAAAGAAGGCCTGTCAGGTTACACAGTCTCGAAGTGCCAAGACCATGACTACATCACACCTGTAAGTTGTGTGTGTGTGTTTGCGTGTATATGAATGTGTGTGTAATAAAAAAATATATATATCTCAAGAAAAAGTATGTGAACCCCCTTGGAATTGGCTACCATGCACAGCTGCACCAGATTTTGCACCCTCCAGTTTTAGTAAATCAACCCCACAGTGCTTAAGCTGATAACACACAAACAATTTCAGTTTCTTGTGTCTTTATTGAACACGCCCATTTAACATTCACTGCAGTGCTGGAGGAAAAAGTAAGTGAAGCTATAGACTGATTACTTCAACAAAAGCTAATTGGAGTCAGTAATTTGCTCACCTGGAGTCCAGCTAATGAAATTAATTTGGATGTGTGGTTTAGAGCTACTTTGATTGATGAAAGATACTCGAACATTTTAAGATTGCTGTTCATAGGAAGCATCAGTTGATGTGAACCATGCCTCGCAAAAAGGATCTCTCTGAAGACATATGATCAAGAGTAATTGATCTGCATAAGGCTGGAAAGTGATACAAAGCAATCTCTGTGTTTAGGCATCCATCAGCAGACAGTTTAGTACTGTGGTTACGCTTCCTAGAAGTGGGCACAAAGCATAGATGATGCCCAAAGCACAACGCAGGGTCATCCATGAGGTAAAGAAAAACCTATAAATAACAGCTAAAGACATGAAGACCTCATTGAAACTGGCTGATACCCCTGTTCATGAGTCTACCATATGTAAGTTTTTGGACAGGTAGGGTATCCATGGCAGGAACACCACAGAGGAAGCCACTGCTTTCCAAAAGAAAACATTGCTGCTTGCTGAAGTTTGCCAAAGGCCACCATTGCAAACCACAACGCTACTATGAAATGTATGGCGCAGAAAGGGCACAACTTACCAACATCAATACATCATCCCAACGGTGAAGTATGGTGTAGAAAACTTCATGATTTGGCCTTGTTTTTCTGCCTCAGGGCCTGGACCACTTACCATCATCAAGGGAAAAACTAATTCCCAAATTTACCAAAATATCCTACAGGATAATGTCAGTGTGGCGAAGCTTAGTAGAAGTTGGGTGATGTAGCAGGACAATGACCCTAAGCATTAAAGTAAATCCACCACAGGCAGAAAAAGAAAATATGCCATTTGGAGTGGCCCAGACTTTAACGCCATAGAGATGCTGTTGAATGACTTCAAGAGAGTCTTTCACACCAAACATCATACAAACATGAGGTGAAGCAGTTCTGTGAAGCGGAATGGTCAAAAATTCCTCCTGAACGTTGTGCAGGTTTGATCCAGAGCTACTGAAAGTGCATGCTTGAAGTCATTGCTGCCAAAGGAGGTTCGACCAGCTATTAAAGCAGAACTTTAACCTAAACAACTTGACAAAAAATGTTTTTAGCAAGGAACATACATTGCACATTTAATAATTATGCTACCAAAATGAGTGTGTGCTGTACACTGCCTCCAGCATTGTTCCTGTTTTTTCCTGCTGAAAGCTACCATTTTACTGAAGCCCAGAACCCCTGAGTAGCTGTAAAATTTTAGGCTGCCAGCAGATTGGCCTCTAGTGGCTCTGACTTTTGTCAAAGTGCCAAAAAATAGAGCGCAACTGAGCGTGTGGAGAGCACGGTGAGACAGCGTATTACTGGATTTTAAACAGCACTTTTTATGTTTTCCATAGCTATACCTGCAAAAGGGGCCAGTCGTTAATGATCTTAATTTTCTGACTAAAGTTACATTTACTTTCTTACCTTTTTCCTCCAGCACTGTGAATGTTTAATGTGTGTGTGTGTGTGTGTGTGTTCATATATTTTACTTTTTTCACCCCTAAAGAGGCTGTGTAGATTCTGTACATTCCAGGTCACTGTCCTACATGTTTTTTAGGTAAACCTGTTATGAGAGGGACATGGAGACAGGCATTGCTTAACTCTCTGAAACTACTGGATGTCATGCTGACTCTCTTACTTCAATACATTTGACCTGCATCATGTATGCGGATAGGAATTTCTAACTTTTCTACAATTTTTTTTGTTTGCTTGTTGTGGGTTAGTGGTCCTGAAAGTCCAAAGCCAGTAGGTCAGCATGCCAGGTATCAGAAGGAGGTCAGTGGTTGCAGTCTCTGCATTTGCTGTATTGCAGGTTTACTCTTAACATCCTCTATTTGACAATCAGCTGTCCAAATAATGCTGAATGATTTAAATATGTATTCATTCAGATGTTGAAATGAAAACACAGAAACATGTTAATTTTCTCCTAAAGTATAACCCGTAAAGAAATCATATGCTGCCTTGGCAAAATACATGTACAGCTCCTGCCAAATTTCAGATTTATCTGCCTTTCAAATTTTAGATTGAAAAGATCTCTCACTGATTTTATATACAAATTTCCTGTTTTATACAGGACTTGTGAGAGACTTGGAGACAAGCAGCAGATGTATTATTTTGCCTGTGACATCTGTTTGGCTAGTCAATGTGTATACAATATTTTAGCAGCTAAAATCCTTGCATCAGCTCTGGCTAGGTTCACACATATGCAGTTGGTGCAGCTCGTGTTTGCTTGGGTTCAGCAAGCTATTCCTTTGAATGGGCTGATGTACCTGTAGAAAAAGGGTCCCTGCAGACATTTATAATCGCAGCTGCATGGAAATTGCATGGTGCTTCTGCACCAAGTGATTTCCCGCACTCAAACGCACTTCATTATCAGATGCATGGGGGTGTGCCATTAAGAATGAATGGCACCTCTGTGCGTCTGTTAAAAAGCAGCGTATTTTGGCTGGAGGTGCGGGAATGTGTGCAATTTACACACCTGTATGTGAACCTAGTCTTAACACAGATATACAGAGGTATATGGTGTAAACCCAAGTGCATTCCTAATTACTGCAAGAAGTGTATTAGTTGGGATTGGTATCTGTAACTCATCATCCGTTGTGCTTACAGCACACACTCTTCCTTCAGGTGTTCAAGGCTGGTAATCATGGCTACTGTACTTGTCAATGCCAATGCGATTCATTTTTTTTTCTTGGAATAATTGTGCATTACGCAGCAATGCTTGCCAAAAGTTGAGGCATATGCGGGCCTCCTAGAGTATACAGCTTGGCTACCACTGACATATATATCATTCTACTTTTTTCTGCCTTTCACAGGAAACAGTGTATAGAACTTGAACAGCAGTTTGATTTCTTAAAGGATCTTGTTGCAACAGTCCCAGATATGCAGGGTGAGACCGAAGACAATCACACAGAAGGGGAGAGAGTATCACGAAGGTAGGATGTTTAAACCTTCATTTCCTACCTTTACTGTGCAAATTGCTAACATTTTTGTATGACCAGAGGTAATTGGGCATTGTTTTTTGAGTCTTCCCTGTGATTTATGAGCATACTTTGAGCATCACAAAAAACATATTTTATTTTATGTTCCCCAAGAGGCCGAAAACCTGGAAGCAGCCGAAAGAATGGTGGTACAACTATGAAGGGAAAAGACAAAAAGCAATCTGAAACAGATTCAGAGCAAGAGGTAGGGCTTTATTTTTAGTAGAATCTGCTAGTGGCCTCTTATTTTTGTATCCTGATTAATTTTGATTATGTAATACTGTATGTTAACAGGATGATTCTGAAGGCACAGATACAGAAGGTGAAGAAGAAATGTGTATGACTCCAACTGCAAATATGCAATCACATGCAACATTTCAAAGGTAAATTCCTGTTTCTTTCTCAGATTTGACCTAATTAAAGACAATATAGCTTCCATACGGGAACCATGAAGTTCAATTCAAGTGTGCATTTTTGTTTTGTTTTGTTTTTTTGGTGCTGTACTAGGTAGTAGCCATGATTCTATTTAGAGCATATCCTTTTGTGTATATTGTCTCTGACAAAAAGAAAAGCGATCATCTTCTTGATCTGCTTGTAGCAGTTTTTTTCCCCATTTACAAAGGTCTGACTATATCTAAAGCTGCCCATATGCTAGTAGATTTTAAAATTAACGTTTGTACAAACATTTGTCAGTAAATTCTCTGTACATTTTGAATGTCGTTCAAAAGTACTTCAAAAAACGTTTGTTTTTAACCTTTTATTTTGGCGTAAATGGACTTTCCCCAAACATAAATTACATGCACTGTTAGAAATGTGTTTAAGAAAAAATTTCCATCTGGCTCAAATTCTCTGTAGACAAAAATGAACACTAATTTCATTTTTTTTTAATTACTCTCATGCCTAAGCTAAACGTTTATCACAGTTCAACTGTTTTCAGAATACATATAGGAGGGCTTTCTGACTCACAAAGGTTTTAGAAAGCCCACCCTGTTGTCTGCTGTTAGGACCTTTTACGTTAGAGCTGAACTCTGGGCTCAAAAAAATTCACTTAAATATATTCCACAATATCCACAAAGGATAAAAATACATTTTGTATGCATCAAACACCTTTGAAAATCCAGATATTACCTTGTAGAAATAGCACTGACATAATAGCTGCACTGCACATAGCCTTTTGCCAACTCTTCTTATTTTACACAATATTCTATACTCCTTAGACCTGCATATCTATACTTTCACCACCATTCATATAAAGCATATCTATTCTTTTCTCAGCTCTATCTTCTCATTTTTTACAACCTTTTATCTGCATCACTTGTATATTATACCCACTTTATTCTCACTGTTCATTTTTATCCACTAGTACTATGTTTAGTTTTATTTTATTTTAAATTATTCCCGGGCCCTATACAACTAGATTGGTTCTTGTATCCCTGTCCATTAAAGCTGAAATCCAGGTAAAAATAATATTGGGGCCTTCGTTTAGGTATCAGTAAAGTACCTCTAATGAAGTGTGTTCCACTTGTGGCTATTGCTTCCTTCCTGAATACTGTTGGGTTCATATGCCCCCTGACATGTAAGTGCTGAACTTCCGCAAAGGCTGTCAGGACTTGTAGTTTTCCTATTCACAGAACACTTCTTTTTTTTGTTTGTGACATCCAGTGGGGAAGATCTTGGGTCGGTGCATTTGTAACATGTGACACCCTGAATATGGGTGTAACATTTAAAAAAAAAAAAAAAGGTGAATTTATGCTTTAACCACTTAACGCCAGACAACATACCAGTAAGAAAGCGGAAGCGACAAGGGGGCCTGGCCGGTATGTGAAATAGAGCGGCTGTATCTCAGGAAGGCTCAGATTATCCTGTCTCTATCCTGCAGTGCTTCAGTGGCTAGAGCAGCTGTTACCACTTACTGACTGTGTGGGAACACTCGCCCGCCTTTCTGATTCACGCTGATGCCAGCCAGGTGCCGCTCTTGCATGCCAAGGTCAGTGAAGAAGAGCCCTGTGTCCTCCCAGCCTCATGGCTTTGCCATCTTCCCCCTTATACTCCACGAGCACTGGCACCGCTCCTGCAACACAGTCTGTATCCCATAGTAGCCAAGACGTGACTGTCTCCCTAGCAGCTCTGAACCTCTGCCTGCAGCTTCATCCTCTGACTCCACCAAAAGTGATCCTGCAAGCCATAGCCTCAGCCTCCTGTAAAATATCTTTCAAGGAGAGCATAAATTATTTGGCCACATAGTGCAACTTAATCTGCCATGAACTCGACAAATTTCATACCCGCCCAACTAAAGCTGAGGGGCAGTTTTTGACAGTTGAAGTTGCCACGCATGCCCATGTGATCACTATTGAGGAATTACAGCACCAGGTTCAGTGACTTTCAGATTGGGCGGAGGATGCGGAGAACTGCTTGCGGAGAAATGTGAGGATAGTGAGTAGTTTTTTAAGGCCCTCCTGAAATTGACGTTGGTTTCTTCGGCCTATGTAGTCGAACAGGTGCATCAAGTTCCTATGGGCCCTAGTCGCCCTGGTGCCAATCCTAGGCTGTTTTTGGTAAGGTTCTTGAACTATCAAGCTTGCATCTTGACCACAACTTGAAACAAGCCGCAACTCCATTTTGAGAACACCAGGGTTGTGCTGCTTCCAGACTACTACGCAGAGATCCAGCACCTTCGGAGAACCTTCCAGGATGTTCGCAGATGTCTTTTGAGTGAAGGGTTACACCTACAACATGCTTCATCCCATGTAGCTCCAAGTAGTCTATGACGGATTTATGAAATTCTTCGAAACCCCAGACGATGCAGCTGCTTGGTTGGAAACCATCTGAATCACTCTGCTGTCTTGTCGATCCCTTTGTGGCTTTCCTTCCTGTTTTTTTTGCCTGGGGCTTGCTCATCCTGCCTCACATGTTGGTCATTAACCTGGGCAGTGTATCTCTCTGGCACCCACATTGACTTTCCCCGCTGGACCTCACCAGCCCTGGCCTTTTGCTCCCAGATGAATGGCGCTGTCTGCGGTACGGATTTACTATGTGTCATTGCACTGTTTCTCACACTCTGTATTCCTGGATGCTCGGCGGCACCGCCCTGGATGCAGACGCACACTACCTCTCCCTGTAGGAGCTCAACCCCCTTTAATGAGCACGCT
Source organism: Lithobates clamitans (assembly GCA_037952925.1). Lineage (NCBI taxonomy): Eukaryota > Metazoa > Chordata > Amphibia > Anura > Ranidae > Lithobates > Lithobates clamitans. The sequence goes on from JBBGZY010000449.1 coordinate 14,894,080, forward strand.
TGTGCCTTGGTTGCATCTTCCCCACCCCTCTATTTCTCCACTTGAGAAAATGTGATATATGGCCCACCTTGTTTTTTTGGCCACCTACTGGCACGGTTCAGCGGCCCCTAGCAACAGGGTATTTGCAGGGAATGTTATTTTTTTTTTTTTACTTTTAACCATAATTTAGGGCTCCTTGGGGCCCCAACCTTTTTTTGATGATGGCTCAGATATTTTTTTTTTATGTTCTGTCTATACCATCTACTGTTATTTGCAGTGGATGCTGGGTGCTTGGCTGCCGGGGAGGTGCTAGTTGGCTTTGCTATTATTCCTCCCTTTCCAGATTCCATCTCATTTTACATATTAAATATAGTTGATGATGGATTCTATTAATCTCATTTCTTGGATTGTCAGGGGTCTGAATTCTCAAATTAAGAGAGCCCTGTTTTTTCAATATTTGAAGCGTTACAAACCACACCTTGTTTTCTTACAGGGAACTCCTCTCACCGGCAGCAAAGTCCATGCATTACACAAGCCATGGATCCAGAGAGTTATTCATGCCTCCTACTCGGTATATACAAGAGGTGCCGCTATTTTGGTCAGCAAATCGTTCTTTTGCACTGTTCAGTCGATGGTTACAGACCCAGTGGGCAGATATGCGGCTGTGGTATTACTTATTAGGGGAGTCACTTACCTGTTTGTCAGTTTATATATCCCCCCTGTGACCACCCTATTTGACAAGGTGTTGGTTTTACATCCCCATCGAACCATCATCTGTGGTGACCTTAACACAGTGTTAGAACCTCTGCTGGATGCTACTAATCCTTATCACCAGTCCAGCTTAGCTGGAAGCCTTCGATTTTACTGAATTGTGGAGGTGGAAACGCCCAACTGGCAAGGCCTATTTCCACTACTCTTTCCCTTATGGCTTTGTGGTATGTATTGACCTAGCCCTGAGCTGCCCCATGATGTTGACTAAACTTGCTGCTGCCACTTATCTTCCTAGTGGGATTTTAGATCATTGCAACTTACATTTTCCATCAACAGCTCTGTGCTAGACCCCCATGGCGCCTTCAATCCAGTAGGCTCAGGGACCCTGATATTGAAGGTCGGATTAAAGATCATATCACGCTCTATTGGAACCTCTATAGGGATACTGTGGGCCCTCAAATCAAATGGGATGCCTCTTTAAAGCCTCCTTGATAGGTCAATATATTTCCTTGATTAAGCACCGTAGGAGTACCTACAATACTGTTCTTCAGGACCTGGAAGGCTCTTTGAGAAAAGCGGAACAGGCCTTGGCACAGGATCCCTCCTGGGACCGGGTGACTCAGATTGGTCAGTTGTACAGGTGTGTTCTGCTGCATCTGACTGATTTGGTCCATTGTTCCTTCCAAATACTTTGGAAACTGCTCTTGGGGGGGTGTCTGTTGACATGTGTCTGTTGACATCCAATTCTGTCTGCTAAAAACAGACATATGGGGATCTGTTCCCCACCTGCCTGGTGGATCGGATTGGATGGCAGCCAAGTGTAAAGGGACAGGCAGTCCGTTTACATCCGACCGCCCGTAGAGGAGAGCGGGCTATGTGTGTCCACTCTGCATAATTGGAGCAGACACAGGCAAGCCATCCACCTGCTCAGCGGGGATGGAAACGGGAGCTAATGAATGATCGAGTCCTTTATTAGTTACTGTGATTGCAGCACAGACAGGGCAACAGCTATAAGGATCTTTTAACCCTTTCACTACCCCTTCTATCTGTGACCTGTATAGTAACCCTTCACCTCCCTTATGCACATCTCCATTTTTCCACTATATGTGACCTGTACATTGACCCATTCATTTTCTCCTCCACCCTCTGGTTATGTTCTGTAACTGTTAGATTTAGTGCACCTTTACCAAGCTCCATGTTTTAACCAGTTCAATACTGGGCACTTTCACCCCTTTCCTGCCCAGGCCAATTATCAGCTTTCAGTGCTGTCACACTGCGAATGACAATGGCACCGTCGTGCAACACTGTACCCATTTTAAATTTTTATTTTAGGACAAATAGTGCTTTCTTTTGGTGGTATTTAAGCATCACCGTTTTTTTTTTTGTTTTTGTTTTTTTTGCTAAACAAATTTAATTTTACAAAAAAACCTTTTCTTTGTTCTAAAATTTTGCAAATAGGTCATTTATCTTCTGCACTGATAATCATGGCACTGATTATCAGTGTAAACTATGTGCTGATAAGCATGCTGGTTAACAGCTCTCTTATCCTCCCGCAGACAAAACCGCCTGTTTACATGTGATCGACTGTGATTGGACAGAACTGATCACATGGTAAAGGGCCACTGGCATTGGCCCTTTACCACGATCTGTGATCAGCTGTGCTCGAAGGACACAGCGCTCACAGAACATGTTTGATGCATGCCACAGGGGGCAGGGTTCAGGGTGGATGTCTATGGATGCCCTCCCAGAACTGGACGACCACACTGTAGCCGTCTTTTGCCTATAGCATGGTTGGGAAGTGATTAAACTCCTTTCCCAACATGTTTCTTCTTTTCCAAAAAGTGGGGTGCTTACTGTCCAAAAAGGGGCAATTTTGGGAGTGCTCATACTGTCCTGCCATTTTTATTTTAACAGAATTCAGGGGAAACCTTTTTTTCAAAATGTTTGGTCTTCTTTTTTTTTTTTTTCTTTTTGTATAGTAAATAAAACAAAAAGCAGTTAATAAATACCACAAAAAGAAAGCTGTATTTGTCACAAAAACAATATAAAATAATTTGGGTACAATGTTGCATGGCAGAGTAATTGCCAATTTTTTATTTTATTTTTTTTTAAGTATCCCAGCACTGAAAACTGAAAAATGGTCTGGTAATGAAGGGGTATGACAGGCTGTTACTCAAGTAGTTAAACACTCAGAATGGCTCTTTTACTTTAGAAGTTTCCAAAGCAATTTAGACAAGGAAATAACTATAAATATGGTTGTGCTGTGGTGCTATCATTGTGTGGTGATACTCTGGTGTAAATACACTTTTATTGGTGTTTTATTAACTTTGATAAAATGTTTATTTTAGTTGTTTTTTTTTTTTTTGTCTCCATCATTCTATTTATATACAGTTTTTTGTAAGTTTTAACACAAAGCTGTTCTATTGACCACTGCATATTATTTTCTCTTTTAGTCCCCCTCCGGCTCCATCGTTCCTACAGTTTCATTCTGTTCCAGTCATGCCCCCAGCAGCTTCTGCTTTGCCCGCTATGCCAGCTCCGTTGCTGTCCACTGGTTGTGAGGAGGAGGAAGATTATGACTCGTAGCCTCTGGCCAGATCCATTTAATTCCGTTTTCATTTATTTGCTTCTTTGGTTTTGTTTTATTTTGGTTTTTAAACTAGGCCCGAGAGCCTTTGGGTTTGGGGGGAGGGGGTGATAATGAAAAATGTGTTCTTAAATTTATTAAAAAAGGATGTGGAGGAAAATGTATGTTGTATGTTGTTTTTATTTATGCAGACCTCAAATCCAGCTGTAAATTATTATTTTTTTCTACCCTTCTGTGAGAATCCACAATGCATTTTAGTGTTAGGTGTTAGTTTACCCTTGCTGTGTTAGTACAATGATTGACATGTTAGAGTTCCTCTTAGAACTAATTCTGAGTCCTCTCGTTATTTGCATTTCTTTTAACTACCCTACTCACTTTTTATTACATTGTTTGCACAATGAAAGCCTAACTCCAGGTTTGATTGAACCAAGCTAGTCCAAACAAACTATTTATTTTTTTCACTAACAGGTGGGCTTGCTGTTAGTGCTGCTCAGCCATTGACAGAAAGCTTTGTATTTTCTCAGTGAATATAGGGCTTCTTCTGATTAGCTGAGGTGGAGAGCATGACCTCATCCGCCCACCCCTCCACCTCAGTCAATCAAGAGGAGCCCTGTATTCATTCAGGCAATACTTTTGTAATTTTTGAGAAAAAAAAAACTTTAAAAAACCTGCCCTGCCTCTTACTAAATACCCTGGACTGTCTATTTTCCAAAAAAGGGTCATTTTGGGAGGTATTTGTACTGTCCTGGCATTTTTGGGCCTCAAGAAATTAGATCAGCTGTCAGTACATCAGGATTCATACATTTTCTGATATATACCATAGTTTGTGGACTCTATGACTTTCCTTCAGACTAAATTAATATACACTGATTTGGGTTTATTTCACCAAATAAATGTAGTTGAATACGTTCTGGCCTAAAGTTATGAAGAACAATTATTTGTTTTGCAAAATTTTAAAACAAATTAGGAAAAACACTTTTTTATTTTCAAAATTTTCAGTCTTTTTTTGTTTATCAAACAATAAAAAACCCAGTGATGATTAAATGCCACCAAAAGAAAGCTCTGGTTGTGTGAACAAAATTATAAAATTTTAGCTTGGGTACAGTGTTGCATGACCGCGCAGTTGTCATTCAAAGTGCGACTTTTTTTCAACCTAACTATGTAGCTCAATACCTTATTTCAGAGAGCCGCTGTGTGGTCACTTGACTTCCTGTCACTCTCCTTCCCCGATCTGAGGACTACAGTGGGAGGGTTGAGATTCCCCTCTGACATCAGTCGGGAGGAGAGCGATGGGAGGTCACGTGACTGCACAGCTGCGCTATGAATAAGGTATGGAGCTGCATAATTTAAAAAAAACAAAGACACACTGAAACATAGCTTCCTATAACAGAGGGGATTCTAGTAATTAGGCACAATTACTTTACACGGAATAGCAGCAGGAGGGCAGGGAGCAGATTGGCTTTCACATCACTGACTCAATAGCCAACAGGCAGGCAGGGAGAGCAGCAGGATGACAGAGGCTCGTAAAATAAAGACGGTATCATGGATCAGCAGCCATAATTACTGTGGTCAGCACACACAATACACAAGAACAGGCAGGACGTTGTATGAAGCTTCATTCATATGGAAAACTATATTCATGGCAGCTTCCATCAGTCATTTAAGATACAATAGGAAGTGATTAGAACATTTATTTGTTGTCTGTGTCCCTTTAGGGAGATTTACCCCTATTTCCTGTCTGGGAAACAGATGAAATCGCTTGCCAGTGTGGAATAACTCTATCGCCTCTCTCCCCATTAAATATTTACTCTCGCTCATTTTCGGGGAACAAATTTTCATTTCATATCACTTTGTCCTTCTGACAAATGTCTCCAGGAAAATGGAGAGGATGAATGTCCCAAACGGGGATTACAGATAGCAATTAAATCAGAGGTGTTTCAATGCTTTCCCATCCTATGCAAACTCCTGTGGCCTTAATAATAGCCTCTTTGGATGTGGATACTGACGGTTTTCTTTATCTAGAAGATGCAGTTTCAACTGCAAGGAAGAGGTACAGTTCAAACTGCATCTAGTTTCCCAAACAAAAGAAACCATGGCACATAACTTTATATGTTTATTGTTTCATAGCTTAAGTGGAATTATAAGCCAAGGCATCTTGGCTCATTGCTTAGTTGAGGATAGTATTAAGAAAGATCAACATTGTTCCTGGAAGGCCAAAAGACTTGCCAGCAGACATGGGAGAAATACATTTTACATCCAAGTACCCCTCTCATTGTAATGAGGAAAGGCTAAAGCCCTGACTACCTTTTTGAGCTAGATATTCCTCCAAATAGTTTAGAATGTGAGAACTTCTGTCATCAGTGCTGTACTGTGGGTTCCTCTTTCCTTTGCTGTGTAAAAAGATAGCCAGTACTTCTCCATTAAGACTTTTACTGAACTTTCTGAAGAACAGTATAAAAATCCCTCAGGCTTTAGACATCACCCTAGGTGCCAACACATTTGATTATTAGGGAAATTAACCTGTGAAGTGATTATATCTAGCCCCAAAGAATGAAATTTGTAGTAACTGTGACCAAGTCTTTAGCGCTAAAGACCTTTCTGTGATAGAGTTGACCCAAGCAAGAAAGGATGTTCCTTACTTGATGTGACAGAAACAAAACAAAACATTCTGGTTGAGGTCTCGATTTGTATCATTGCTGAAGAAATTTTATGTTGGAACAATTGTCAGGAAAATCTCCTGATCACCTTAGGTCAATCAAGACTCCTGGTCCGCAGCAAGGAAGAAGCTTTATTCATAGGTATCGATACATATGGGTGAGGTCCTTACATGCATAGATTCAAGCAAGGAGTCGCACCCAGTGACCACAGACTAAGCTTTTAATAGTAGTAAAAAGAGAAAGTTACAGAAGTTATAAGTATCTGGGCATATGCTGGCAGCTCATGGGACTTAACTTTATTCTCTGCATCAGCAAACCTTACAATCTTAGAATGTAACCATATATATATAGTTATAGGAAAGACAAACAACGCTTATGATTGTGAAGGACACAATCGCCATCTTGCAATACTTATTAAGTGTCCTCCATTAAGCCTATAAGATATGGAGAACAGGCACAAACAGTTCTTTGATAATTCCAACATGTCCCCCCTCTTCGTGGCTGTTCTTCATCTGCGGTGGTTTTCAAACACAGTGCCTGTGTTGGACACACTTTCAGCCTGGTCATCATCAATCTCATCTGAGGCAGGGACTGTCTGATACATAGTTCTTGTCATTGCCGTCTCAATCAGTTTTTGTGATAGTCCACAAATGCAAGGGATGCGACAGCATCCAAAGGTTACCAGTACGGCCAACACTATGGCGATGGAGATCAGTGCTGATGTGATCAATCCGGTCCATTTTCCGAACCATCTTTCCAATCGGGACGAAAATGGGTCATTTATTCTGGAGTTCTCGGCCAGTTCATTCGATAATGCGGTGAGGCCCTTGATTGCCCGTGTTACAATTTCACCTGGAGCTGTATTATTGGGAATGAAAGTACAGCACAGGCTCCCAAACATTTTACAAACTCCTCCTCTTTCTGCTAATACCATGTCTAGTGCCATTCTGTTTTACCAAACTATAAGTGATGTGGGAGATAGTTGTTCAGCTAGACCTTTAACTGCATCTCTAGTATAATTTACAAATCTCTGCTGATTGTAATAAATGTAATTTATCCAGTCAACATTCTTATTTATTGTACTCCACCAGAAGAACAGAGACTTAGACCCTGCTGCCACTTGGTTCCTGGCCTTAAACTAATTCGGCACTCTTCGCGGGACCCCTATCTTATTAATATAGACCTGGGAATCAAAAGACCCTTTTGGAGAGGCATCTCTCCGCTCTCGTGGGTGGCTTTCCTTCCACGGGGATTCTGAAAGGAGGCGTATGGGCATAGCTAGCTGGACCAAAGCGCAATCCCCTCGGACATTGGCTGGGACCCTGGCTCTCAGCTTCCTGTCACCACACAACCACCAAACATCAGCTCTCTGGGTATCATGTTCAACCCAGCCACCCTCCTTTGTGACCACTATTCCTACAGTAGTCATTGGGTAATTGTTCCAAGTCTGTTCTGCTCTCATTCCCTGGGAGTGAAAAACAAGAATAGTCACCAGGATACGCCATGACCGCTGGGGATATTTGAGGTCTCTGTACCTGGGGAAACAACAAACTCAAAGTATGAAAGGATGTATTAATATTAGGTGTGTAACCCTTGTTGTACAGTTTCAACATGCACTGTAATCCTTTCAGGATCAGTTTGATCATCTAATGAAAAAGGTACTGTAGCCAAGTGAGGCCTGGCTCCAGCGCATACCAGGCAATTTTCCTTTTTTTTTAGTGTCCTAGCTGTATACCTCAGCCATTCCAGCCACTCATTCTTATCTTGGTATCCTCTCCAGAGCAAATCTATCTTCCAAGGTCAGATTAGTGAACCTAACCACAGGGCCCTTTTTGCTCTACTACTGTTTTTGGTGGCCCTTCTTTCTCCTCTTCAATCTGGGGCCCTGTCTCATTTTCCCTTTTAACTGCAAGGAAGAAACTCCCACATGGGATCAGTTCCAGTGACATATATGCCGATGGCAAACAGTCTCTGGTCCCCCAGTTTGGGTTCTGTCAGTGAGATCAGCAACTGATTACAGTGCCTCTGGTGATTGCAAGGGGAGTTCACAGCTCTTGTTACTGATAGTGTGGTCTTTAGTCCTTTAGCAGGTTCTCGTACTCCTGCATAGGGCTCCCATGAGTTGGTATACCCCCAATCTGAGTTAGCCATTGTCCATAGAGCGGATTTCCAGAAGGTACAATCAGTTCCCCATAATGAATAACATATATATCTGACCCCATTAGGTTCTGTGCTTGTTGATAACTCCGACAGTCAACCAATTGACACACATCAATCAGTATCGTATTCGTCACCCCCTCCTCAAAAGTTAGATTTAATAATGTTTTTTTTCCACAGTGTAGGGTCTCCCTTCAGAACCAGTGTGTTTGAGACCCACATTAAACTCACCAGAGTCCATGCAATAAACACTGTCCCTTCCGTCCTGACTGTGGCTTCCCAAGGGGTAGGGTAGTGGAGACTTCACCGGTTTGTGACGGGTTGTACCTATCGTTCAACCTCCCTTTGTAGCCGGACTTCCTGGGTTGCCTCTGCCTGAAAAACCTTTTTACAGTGGGATTGGTGAATCCAAGTGGATCTTTCTGCTATCCTTACTGCGGTAGGGGTGGTCAGGAGGACCTGAAAAGGCCCTTCCCATCTGGGTGTGTGCGCCAATGCTTCTTCTTAATGACCTTGATCATTACCCAATCACCTACTTGAACTTTCTCATATGTCTGTACTGGTCCTTCTGGAAATTAACAAACATCATTAATTTGTTTCTGTTTCAACAATTTAGTCATATATTCTGCCAAACTGTGTTCTGTTTCTTCCCCTGATGATATAACTGAAAATAAAGGTATTTTATATGGCCTACCATGCATCATTTAAAAAATGACTAAATCCTTCCTTATTAGGTGTTACGTGCATGCTGAGAACAGCTAATGGTATGCAATACATCCAATTCTTCCCTGTTTCTTGAATAGCTTTTATTAGTTTGCTTTTTAGTATACCATTGTGTCTTTCAACCAGCCCTGCTGACTGTGAGTGGTGGGCACAGTGATATTTTACCTGTATTCCCATAGCCTCAGTTAAGTATGTAATTGTTTTGTTCACAAAGTGTGGGCCAGTGTCACTGTATATTTTCTCAGGGATCCCAAACCTTGGTATAATATCTCTTAACAGTGCTTTTGCTACTGTATGTGCATCCGCATTCCCTATGGGGAATATTTCTACCCACTTTGTTAGTGCATCTATGATTACTAGGCAATACTTTTTCCTCTCACATTTGTCGGGCTCTATAAAATCCATAAATATGTGCTGGAAAAGATATTATGGCATTGGGAATTTACCTTTCTGGGGTCTTATCCCTCCTTGCGGGTTGTTCTTGTCACATATCATACATTGTAAACAATTTTTTTTTTTTTTGAGTAGTTTGTGAATGCATATGTTGTACAATCTTTATTTAACATACCAACTATCCCTCCGCTTGACACATGGGTTACTCCATGTGTCTATACTGCAGCATACCTGTATAGTGACTTATGTAGCACTGGTTTATTGTCAGGTGACATGTAAATTCCATTAATGAGTGTACAATGTTTGTTTTTCCACTTTGGGATTTCTGTTAGTGGGGCAACTTGTTGCATTTCCTTCAGTACAGTGTAATCTAGTATAACTTGATTAGGTTCTGTACTCTCTATCATTGTAAGTTGTGTGATGGCTGATTTTTTGGCTGCCTCATCTGCTCTCCTATTCCCTTTTGAGACTGTGTCTGTTTTATTTGTATGTGCATGACATTTGCATATGGCTAGCTGTTTTGGTAATTGAAAGTCCCTATGTGTGATGGGCTTTCCACTAGAAGTTCTCATTCCCCTGTTTTTACATTGTTGTGCAAATACATGAACTGTGGAAAAGGCATACTGGCTGTCTGTATAGATGGTTACTGCCTTACCTTTGGAAAGAATGCATGCTCTTGTCAGAGCAACAAGTTCTACCGCTTGTGCTGAATAGTGTTTTGGTAAGGATTTAGCCTCAAGTATGGTTGAGTCTGAAATTTACAGCATATCCCATCACACATGTGCCATCAGGACTCTTTTTGCTAGAACCATCTACATACAGTACCATATCAGGGTTGACTAATGGTGTGTCACTCAGATCCTTCCTAGGTAGCACCTTTTCTGCTATTGCTGCAGTGCAATCATGTGGTTTACCATCAGTTGATATTGGTAACAATGTGGAGGGAAGAACAGTGCACCTTTCAATTGTTAAATGTTGCTGTGTCAATAGTACAGTCATGCAAGATAAATGTCTAGCTGGACTAAGGGGGGGAGATCTTTTGCTGTAATAGAATTACAGACACTGCTTGAGGTACTTTGAGAGTCAGAGGGTAATATAACACAATGGAAGCAGAGGGCTTTATTGCCTCTGCTGCTGCAACCACAGCTTGTACAGAAGGTGGAAATGCTCTGGCAACACTGTCTAATTTAGTAGAATAGTAGGTTATTGTTCTCTGTCGCCCACCATGTTCCTGGGTGAGGACTGAAGTCATGTGTCCTTCTCTCGAGTCTACTGTCTGTACAAATGGTTTGTCATGGTTGGGTAGGCCTAGTACTAATCCAGCAAGGACCCTTTTTAACTTTGAAAACATGTCCACAGTCTGATCACTCTACCAAAGGTGCTGTCAGTGTGGAATAGTTAGGGACCCAGGCCCTGCAGGGTGGATGTCTATCTCTATCTTCTCAGGCCAGAAATCTTTCCCCTAGCATTTTGAGTCCTTCAGCTAGGGTATCCTGTAAAGATCTACTCATCTTAGTCAGATCTAAGGATGAGCTCCTAGAAAGACTATGGGCGCTTGGCTCCAGACTTTGGACCAACAGGTCAGTGAGAGATCCCTGTCTACCCGCTCTCCTTAAGGTTTCGATTTGGACTGGTGAGACGGGTGGAAGGGGAGCTCAGTTTTGTTCAGGGGGATTGTCCCGTCTTGGGGGGGGTGGATGTATTTGGAGTAGGAGGGACTGCTTCTAGAGCTACATACAGGGGTGTCTTCAGAGGGACTTGAGGGGGGGGGGGGCTTTGAACAAATACAGTGTTCTCATCTTCCTTTTCTAAGAGGGGGAGGCACTCTTGCAACTTCCTCTTAGACACTCCCTGAGCACGAATTCTAGCCTGTTCTAACCAGTTCTGAACCACACCCAAACCATACTTTTTTTGTTCTTTAGGTCCCAACTTGCTAATTTTTTCAGCTAGTTCCTCATACTCTTTAACATCAAGCTTGTTATTAAACCCAAACTTCTTTTCCCACTTAGTACAATATTTAACAGTTGCTGGGTCCTTTTTATGCATCATTTTTTTGTCTCTCTAAGGGAGTTGCGGGGACGCAGCAGAGACAGGCACATCCCCCTTTACAGATGTTGTTCTCAATGTCTCTGTTTCTTTTGCTTCAGTTTTGCGTTTAGAATACAAGACTGGTAATTCTACTCTCGAACCCTGCCAAAAACTATAAAACAACAAACTCTAGTCTAAACTCCCCAAACAGGAAATATAAATAGAGTGAAAGTAGGAATTCTTTCAAGAAATTTTGGGATTTTTGTGGGGGATGATACGTCTATTTCCAGTAGGCATCAAAGAAGAGAGTATTTAAAATATTAAATTTTATTAAATAGTAGTAAAAAAGGGGGTACACAACCCAAATCAAAATACATATAAACGACCAGTATAACCATCCGGTATTGTGTTCAAATTTCATTCATGCCTGTTTGCCAACATGTTTCGCAACCGTTTCATTGCTTCATCAGGGCATATGTCGGCATCATTCGTTATTTTGAACTATGTAAATAACAGATAAATATCTAATTATATAGTGGTCATACATATTCAAGTATACCAAAAAGTTTTATGACATTAAGTCAAAGTATTCAATCTAATAGTCTCACCTACTGGTACAAGTCTAAAACCAAATAGCACAAGCTACCATTGCCAGATATCGTCCACCGCACCTACTGCCACAGAAAATCCGAGGGTGCCAGATCCCAACCAGATAATGCCAATAGGAGGACTGGACCATGCACCAGCCAGACTGGAATCTAATGCGTGAGAGGCAAGATGGAAAAAAAAGGGGAAGGCAATCAGCTACCCAATCCAAATGGGATATGTACAGTATCTACTTAATATGTTTAATGGGGTAGTAATTGTAGCATATAATCTATTTCACCAAAGCAGTTTTAATTAGCAGTTATATACCGCCAATAGAACTTAGAGGTGAGGGTCTATTTAATTGTATAATTTAAACATAGTTAAAGATTCCAAGCCATGGTCTAGTACATCCTTACAAGGGATTGCCATGCAAACTGCCCCTGCTTGTGATTATAGCAAAGTGCAATACAGCTTTATAGTTTCAATATTATAGTAACCCATAAGTAGTTTAGAAGTTTGGAACATAGGTTCCGTTTTATAGTTTACCTGTGGGGCTCAGTAGTAAGGGCTCCTCAAACGCATAGGACCCTCCTGTCAGCGTGGATGGAGTGAAGCCGACTGCGTCTGTAGACACAGCGGCGGCTCCATCTATTGGCATGGTCCCACCGGAAGTGAAAAGGTCAGTGATGACCTCCGGCATCACTTCCGGTCCGGACGTCCCCGCGCATGACGCGCGCGCATCATGCCAGACGTGTGCACGTCAGCAGGTGCGCGCGCATTGCCCACACTAGATGACACAGTAAGGGCAGACAGGGCGGAAATGGGAAGCTCCGCCCCGTAGCGCGGGGACGTCCGAATCCCCCTATCTACGGCAAGGGCAGCAGTACAGTACCCGATTGATCCAGCAGATGGGGTGCTAGGTTCAAATATAGTCCCGCATATGACTATATATATAAGGATTTTGAAACCTGCTAAAGGTATAGAATATTAGATGTTTTACTAAATTAAGCATGATATTAACCCATGCAGGGATCTTTCCCCTCCAGACCAAACAGGTATGCATGGATAAGAATCTATCAGCCATTTAAAATTGCTATATACTGATAGCTCATGCAGGGATCATTCCCCTCAAGACCAAACAGGTATGCATGAGTCAGATTTGTGGCAGCCATACATTCATTTGAGAAAAAAAAAAAAAAAAAAAAGGAGGGAAGGGGAGGGGAAAAGGGGACAAGTATGCCACCTAAGGTTCGCAATATTTATATTACAAAAATGATTTTATATTACAAAAATGATTCGTTTTAGTGCCTTTGTATGTCCTCAGGTATTTACCATTTTTTTCTAACAGGAAATATAAAAAAAAAATGTATACCTTCACCATTTTCACCACAAAGTACAGTTGGTTAAAGCAGAAACCGTAAAATGTAATCATCGGATCAGAAATCACTTACATACACACATTGCGCCCGCACACACACAAAAGAGGAAGTGCACTTAGATGTCCCGACAATTCTAACAATACAGCGCTGACTCACAATAAAAAACTGTCTTTTATTTTTTTTCCTACCTAGGCAGAGGACCCAGTTCTAGTTACCTTGGCCCCGGTCCAGAAGGCCCTGTCTTCAGCACCTCAGAGAATCCCTCTACAGAATCCTACTGGGGTCACCGGTACTCCTAATTAATGTTATTAAACCAAAAAAAGAACACAAAGAAAAACAACTTGACTAATGCTATCACTATCATACATAGGAAAAATAACCACAGTACAAAGACCACAAGGTAACACTATTTCCCCTCCAATCATAAGCTAAAAGAAAGATTCTTACCTTACTTGGAGCGGGAGGACAAGATCTACGGGTTATGGATCTGAACCTCTGACCAAATATCCGGTCTCCGATTGGCCCCTGTTTACGGTCAATCTGACCGGGGTCTTTTATTGGTGAATATTTTCAAATTACTTGCCAATCAACCAGAGGTCCACAGACAATGGCACCCGATGGTCAGATCCCCGACAAGCCCCCACAATGTCAGGAAAATCTCCTGGTCACCTTAGATGAATCAAGACTCCTGGTCCGCAGCAAGGAAGAAGCTTTATTCATAGGTATCGATATATTTGGGTGAGGTCCTTACATGCATAGATTCAAGCGAGGAGTCACATCCAGTGACCACAGGCTAAGCTTCTAATAGTAGTAAAAAGAGGAAGTTACAGAAGTCATAAGTCTCTGGATGTATGCTGGCAGCTCATGGGACTTAACTTTATTCCCTGCATCAGCAAACCTTACAATCTGAGAATATTACCGTATATAGTTAAAGGAAAGACAAACAACGCTTATGATTGTGAAGGACACAATCGCCATCTTTTAATACTTATTAAGTGTCCTCAATTAAGGCTATAAGATATGAAGAACAGGCACAAACAATTCCTTGATAATTCCAACACAATGTAATGGCAGCTAGAACTAATAACTGAAAACACATTCTTTAGCTACTTCATGCGTTCGTTATTCAGTACATGCCAAGAGCCTTGACTGCCTTGGTCATCTAAACCATTTCATGATCTGGTTAGTGTGGCCAGTCCTGACTGTGTTGGAAAGAGTCGTTGGACCCACTGCTTACTATCAAGGGATAACATGGCTTTTCTTAAGTTTCACTAACCAATCAAACTTTCAAAGTCTGTTCAGATTTTGCTGGCTGTGTGGCCAAATATGAGATTCAAAGGCCTTGAAGTAAACATTGCCAAAAAAATGATGAATCCTGATACCTTGGAATCAGATCTTGGATAAAGCAGCACATTTAAGAATGTACTGGATGTGGTTGATAATCAAAATGGAGACCGAACATCAAAAACCTTAAAAATATCCTTTGAGGAGGGAACATAGAAATCATAGAGGTATTTATAAGAGAGGTCATTTGGGAGGAGCTAGTTCCCCCTATTCACTACCGTGATGATGATCTCCATGGTAGTTGCTTTTCACCTACAGAAATCAATTCACTTAAAAAAAAAAAAAAGTCAGGAGTCTCTATTGCAGGGTAATACTAGTGATGTATCCATGGTTTGGCACAGAATTTTGTCTTTACATTGCATACTGCATTATTGCTGATAAGATGACATTTCTGCTGTCCCATGTGTTTTCTGTAGGACTGCTTTTGCAGTAATGGATTAAAGCAGCCTGAGAAGTTTCCAGTCTCATGAGTACTTTAGGCAGAGTGTTCCAAAATTCTGAGTTTGAAGTCCTTCTCTGGGAAAAAGTTACCTTTGGTATCCTTGGAGAAAAGAGCCTTGCTTAGGACTTGAGCCACATGCTCTTTCTTACTAGAAAAACTGGAAACACATTCTTACCAATTAACTATTTAATGAATAATCTCATATTTCAGTTAAGCAGCTTTGACATTTGTTTTAGATTTTTTTGGAGCCCCAAAATATACAAAATAACCCAGAGTCTGGAAGAAAATTAGATCCTTGTGAACTACTGGTAGCAGTGTTCACAAATTTATACCACAGTGTGATGAGAGTAACAGTTTGTATAAATGAATGGGCTGGTGAGCTGAAAGACTAGTGTTCATACGGTATTATTTGCACTGCAATGCCCTGTACACACGATCGGAATTTTCGTCGGAAAAACCTTGGATGGTTTTTCTGACGGAATTCCGCTCAAGCTTTTGGCTTGCATACACACGGTCACACAATAGTTCTCGGAACTTTCGACCGTCAAGAACGCGGTGACGTACAAAACGTACGACGGCACTAGAAAAGGGAAGTTCCATACGAAGCGATGATTCTGAGCATGCGTGTTTTTTTTGCGCATCGGAATTGTATACAGACGAACGGAATTTCCGATGGAAAAATAGAGAACCTGCTCTCAATCTTTTGCTGGCGGAAATTACGCCAGCAAAAGTCTGATGGAGCATACACACGGTCGGAATTTCCAACCAAAAGCTCACATCAGACTTTTGCTGGTGGAATTTCCGATCGTGTGTACAGGGCATAAGTGACAGGAAATGCTATCTTAAAAGCAGTGGTGCTTGAGAATTGGATTCCCCTGAGCCTTCCCGCTTAGAGAACCCAGCTTGTATAAGGAAGGTGGCAAAACTGGCATCTTTGGGTAAGCACCAAAATAAAACACTTCTTTTCAGAAGCCTTACGTGTATGTAAACCCTAACCAATTAACCACTTCAGCCCCGGAAGATTTGGCTGCTGAATGACCGGGTCATTTTTTGCGTTTAGGCACTGCGTCGCTTTAACTGACAATTGCACGGTCGTGCGACAAACAAACGTGCAAACAAAATTGAAGACCTTTTTTTCCAACAAATAGCTTTCTTTTGGTGGTGTTTGATCACCTCTGCGTTTTTTATTTTTTGCCCTATAAATAAAAAAAGAGTGACAATTTTGAAAAAAACACAATATTTTGTACTTTTTGCTGTAATAAATATCCCCATTTTTTTAAAAAAAAAGCTAAGTTTTTTCTCAGTTTAGGCAGATATGTATTCTTCTACATATTTTTGGTAAAAAAATCACAATAAGCGTATATTGATTGGTTTGCGCAAAAGTTATAGCGTCTACAAAATAGGGGATAGATTTTTAGCATTTTTATTATTATATATATATATATATTTTTTTACTAGTAATGGTGGCGATCTGCGATTTTTATAGTTACTGCGACATTATGGCGAACACATCGGACAATTTTGACACGTTTGGGACCATTGGCATTTATACAGTACTATAAAAATGCATTGATTACTGTAAAAATGTCACTGGCAGTGAAGGGGTTAACACTATGGGGCGATCAAGGGGTTAAAGCGGAGTTCCGCCATTTTTTTTTTTGTTTTAAAAGTCAGCAGCTACAAATACTGCAGCTGCTGACTTTTAAAATATGGACACTTTCCTGTCCAGGGCGCCCACGATGTCAGCACCCGAAGCCGATCTGTCCCTCGGCTGTCGGGTGCTGCCGCCACCATCTTCGGTAGGGGCGGCTTCACTTCCTGGTTCCCTACTGCGCATGCGCGACTCACGCTGCGCTATCCCACTGGTCCCTGCTGTTTTCTAGGACCCGTGTGTTTCCCAGAATACAACAGGGGGGACGGGAAGTGGTGTAGATACCCAGGGTTGGCTCGGGGAGCAGCAAAATACCTGTATTAGACAGGTATCTGCTCCCCCCTCCCCCCTGAAAGGTGCCAAATGTGACACCAGAGGGGGGAGGAGATAGACTCATTACTTGCAAAGCAAAGCAAGATAGTTCAAGCCGTGATTTGTCTTAATTGTGATGAATATGGCTTACGGCTCATGAAAACCTCAAATCCACCAACTCAGAAAATTCGAATATTGTGAAAAGGTGCAATATTCTAGGCTCAAAGTGTCCCACTCTAATTAGCTAATTAAGCCATAACACATGCAAAGGGTTCCTGAGCCTTTAAATGGTCTCTAAGTCTGGTTCAGTAGGAATCACAATCATGGGAAAGACCGCTGACCTGACAGTTGTGCAGAAAACCATCATTGACACCCTCCATAAGGAGGGAAAGCCTCAAAAGGTAATTGCAAAAGAAGTTGGATGTTCCCAAAGTGCTGTATCAAGGCACATTAATAGAAAGTTATGTGGAAGGGAAAAGTGTGGAAGAAAAAGGTGCACAAGCAGCAGGGATGACCGCAGCCTGGAGAGGATTGTCAGGAAAAGGCCACTCAAAAGTGTTGGGAACTTTCACAAGGAGTGGACTGAGGCTGGAGTCAGTGCATCAAGAGCCACCACACAGAGACGGATCCTGGACATGGGCTTCAAATTTTTCTGTATTCCTCTTGTCAAGCCACTCCTGAACAACAAACAACATCAGAAGTGTCTTACCTGGGCTAAAGAAAAACAGACCTGGTCTGTTGTTGCTCAGTGGTCAAAAGTCTTCTTTTCTGATGAGAGCAAATTTTGACTCTCATTTGGAAACCAAGGACCCAGAGTATGGAAGAAGAATGGAGAGGCACACACCGCAAGATGCTTGAAGTCAAGTGTGAAGTTTCCACAGTCTGTGTTGATTTGGGGAGCCATGTCATCTGCTGGTGTTGGTCCACTGTGCTTCATTAAGTCCACGGTCAACGCAGCTGTCTACCAGGAGATTTTGGAGCACTTCATGCTTTCTTCCACAGACAAGCTCTATGGGGAGGCTGACTTCATTTTTCCAGCAGGCACCTGTCCACACTGCCAAAAGCTCTAAAACCTGGTTCAATGACTGTGGGATTACTGTGCTTGATTGGCCAGCAAAATCGCCTGACCTGAACCCCATAGAGAATCTGTGGGGCATTGCCAAGAGAAAGATGAGAGACATGAGAACGAACAATGCAGAAGAGCTGAAGGCCGCTATTGAAGCATCCTGGTCTTCCATAACACCTCAGCAGTGCCACAGGCTGATAGCGTCCATGCCACTCCGCATTGAGGCAGTAATTGCTGCAAAAGGGGCCCAAACCAAGTACTGAGTACATATGTATGCTTATACTTTTCAGAGGCCCAATATTGTTCTATGTACAATCCTTGTTTTATTGATTGAATGTAATATTCTAATTTTCTGAGATTGTGGATTTGGGGTTTTTATGAGCTGTAAGCCATAATCATCACAATTATGACAAATCACGGCTTGATTTATCTTGCTTTGCATGTAATGAGTCTATCTCATATATTAATTTCACCTTTTAAGTTGCATTAGTGAAATAAATGAACTTTTGCAAGATATTCTAGATAGATAGATAGATAGATAGATAGATAGATAGATAGATAGATAGATAGATAGATAGATAGATAGATAGATAGATAGATAGATAGATAGATAGATAGATAGATAGATAATCGGAATTTTGTGGTATCAAAAATATGTTCATATATATACTTTATATTTTTTTGATTTAAAATTTGGGATTGATCATTTAGGTGATGTATGGATTTAAGGGTGTTGCGCTATGCTATGTATTTTCTTATTAAACAACTAATGCTGCCTGGGAACATTGTTACTGCTAAAATAAGAAAGTACACACGATTCATCATGGGGCCCTTTCACACGGGCAGTTTATGTTCTGATCAGCAGGGGATCCGCTCTGATTCCCTGTTGATCGGAGCAGAGCAGATGACAGGTCCGTGTCTGCTCAGTCTATCGGTCCACTCAAAACGAAAGAGGACGCAGTACTCCTCTATTTTTTTTTTTTTTTTAACGGGTCCAATCGAACCCGGAGGTAGGCAAGTATAAACTGATACAAGTCCGTTTACACATGCCAGTCTATAAGAATGCATGGACCTTCTGTTCCAACTGGAACGCCTGAAAAACTGACAGACGGACCTGATCTAGTTGCCTGTGTGAAAAGACCCTTAGCCCACGTTCAAATTGGCCCCTTTTTAACTTGCGATTTGACATGTCAAATCGCTGCCTATTGCTGGCAATGGCACTGTCCAAATCGAAGTGACGCCAACTTTGCGGCTCCGCATCAATTCCCAAAAGTAGTTCCTACACTACTTTTGGCGACTTGAATAGACACCTGTGCATGAACCCGCACAGATGTCTGTCAAATCACCCCTCGAAGTCAGACTGAAATGCCGGTTTGAAATCGTGTGAGTTCAGCTGAACTCACACGATTTCAAACCAGCCCACAGTGTGAACATGGGCTTCTGAGTTTTATGTGAGCCTCTGCAGTCAGATCTGAGAGGGATACGGGATGAGTGGGTTCCTGAAGTCTGTATTGTGCTCTTTCTTCTGTGTTTCATAATGTTTTACTAGTAAGTTTAGCTTACCGCTGCCAGAGCCATTTTTGCGTTTTTTGCACATGTTTGAAAAAATCATTTTAGCCCTAAAGAGGATGTAAAACCCTCAAACATGTATTTTCTGAAAGAAGACACCCTAGAGAATAAAATAATGGTACATCCAATTTTTTATGCTACACGATATTACCGCAAAGGTCTGGAAAATGCAAAATGTCAGTAAAAAACACACTAAAGTGAGTTTTAGGGCAAACAAACGCAATAAATTTAAAAAAGATTGCGCTGCGCTAGAGTGTGTTGGACATGCTACTAAATTATAGCATGATAGAACAACTGTGTCTAAATAAAGGCATGTGGATGAGGGAAACAATAGGCAGCTCAGCTGTCTCCCGCTCCATCCTGGCCCCTCCTCTACGGGTGTTCGACACAGGGATTACGTGTCATCATCAGGGGGATACTGATGACACATGATACCTGTGTCGAACACGCGTAGGGGAGGGGCCAGGACGGTGCGAGAGACAGCTGAGCTGCCTATTGAGGAGACGCACACCATACCCACATGAAAAGTATCATATTTGCCATGTTTAGAGCGGTGCACTGATGCACCTATATATTGTGAGTACCCCTTTTGGGGAGAGTATCTCTATTTTTTAATAAATTTTAAAACGGTATTATACTATATAGTTTTTTCTCCCCATCTATATATACCTTTTACTGCATTGAAGCCTGGGATCCTGTGATCTACATAGAACCCGGGGTGGTTCACAAGCGTGGTTTGACTTTGTCTAGCGACTTGGTCACACGCTCTGAGGTGAGCGCATTACCTTTGGGGGTCACCAAATCGCACCATTGCATGGTCTGCGGCACTTTGAGAGATACTAGCAAGATTGATTGTATCACCAGTGGACATCACGTTTAGGCACCTTTATACCTTTCGCAGGACTTCATAGTGAACTATATGTTTTGGTTCCATTGAGGACTTTTTTACACATGAACTGTGTGACACCAAATTACCTTTTGTATTGTTTTTGGCACTTAGCACTTTTTACATGCTCATATATATATTTATATTGTAATAAGTATGTTTATTTGCACTCTATGCGTTTATATTTTGCACATTTGAGTAATATTGTCATTCAGTTATGCATATTGGCACGTTTGCACTTTGATGCGTTTAAATTTATTAATTCATTGCGCTTTTTAGTAATGCTGTGATTCAGTTATGCTTATTGGTACTTGTGCACTTTGATGCGTTTATTTGTCATATTTCACATTTTAATTTGCATTTATTACTTTGATGCATTTAGATTTATTTGTCATATTTCACATTTGTATTTACATTTATTAGTATCCATCTATTATTAGGTCCTCTTACCTTGTAGAGGTATTCTGTTTCCCTCATCCACATGCGTTTATTTAGACGCAGTTGTTCTATCATGCTATAATTTAGTAGCCCGTCCAACACACTCTAGCGCAGCGTAATCTTTTTTTTACATTTGTCATTTGCACGCGTATGAGACGTGTTTAACGCAGGCAGCTGAGTAGTGTTTTACTAAGTTTTGTGTGGCTCACAGGATCTTTCTCATCGTTGTCTAAACGCAATAAATTGCCCGCATTTTTGGTATAATATAAAAGACGAGGTTGCGTGAGTAAATAGATGCCCAACATGCCAACTCTTGAATTTGTGTGCCACCGTGAAATTGTGCCAAACATCAGTACCCTATATTTTCTATAGGCTATGCTTCAAAAGCCCCCTATATGTATCAGTGTAGTGTTATGGAGGCCCCCTGAAGCATGCGTTTACGTTCATATGTGCCTAGATGTGAAGGTGGGGGGGGCCTCAATTTTTTGGGGGGGATTTTATGTGCTTGGGTGTAACTTAATTTAACAGGTTCTCTTTAATGAGACATGCAGGGTCTAAAAGACCCTGCATGTCTCCTCTGAGCTTCACTGAGTGTTTTGCAATGCAGATCGCATCGCAAAACATTCTTTACCGGCTATGCAAGCCGGGGACACTGAGAGGCTGACCCGGAAGTGACATCATAGACATCGCTTTCTGGTTAACAGCAAGAAGGGGAGGAGAGCAGACATGAGGCAGAGGGCACTGGTACTGGGGTTGTGTGTGAGCAATTAGGCGACAGCGCAGCCGCCCAAATGCTTCCACTTGACAGGTAAGAGCCTGCCTGTCAGTTTCACACACAATCCCAGTGGCTGCAGCCATCGAATTGTGTGTGAGACCCCCTGCTGTCAGGTCCGTACAACGTACCGACCTGGCAGTGAAAGGGTTAAAACATACAAACCATCATTGAATCTGCTTGGTGGCTGTGAGGAACTTCTAAGGCTAGCCACCATACATTATACAATTTTCTTATTCAATTTCCTTTAGCTCTACCTAGCTCTAGTGCAAGGGTCTGCCTGATTGTAAAATTTACAAATTTACAATTTGTATGCAAACAAAATTGTGCAATGTATAGGCAGCCTTAGTAATGATATTTTGATAATTAACATTTAATATATAGAAAACCTGATCTATCTCTACCACCTGTAGCTCCAACAGTGGAATCTCCTGAACAAGTAACCAGTGCTGGAGAATCTGCCCGTGTTCACTTTGGTAAAGGATTGGTAAAAAACCTTCAAAATGCAGCAAACCCAATTGAAATCCATGGGGCTGAATTCGGCTTAAAGTAGAAGTTCGGCCTAAAACTAAAATCTCTAAATTTACTTGTAGCCACAATCTAAGACTAATCTATCTAGCCCTGTAAAGCAAAAATCATTATACATACCTTTTCTGAAGTATCTCTGGTCCCACAGCTGTCAGCGGCAGCTTCTCTGTGTAGGCGGGTGCAGAAGAGGCAGCCAACAACGAAAGCCCCATAGTAACTCTATTGGTGATGTCACTTCCCTGCCGTTGTCTGCTGTCTCCTGCACACAGCTTCCACCGCTGGAGACCAGAGTGGTTTCAGAAAAGGTATGTATTTTTGCTTTACAGGGTTGGATAGGTTAGTCTTAGATTGTGGCTGAGAGTAGATTTAGAAATTTTAGTTTTAGGCTGAACTTGCGCTTTAAATTCTGCCTATTTTTTTGAACGCTCTCACAGTGGGGTTTTTTCCTGCCTCTAAAAGCTCCTGCCGCTAAACGCTGCTAAAAGCCTGTGTGTGCATGGACACATAGGCTAACATGGAGGGGCGTTTAGAGGCAGGAAAAAAAAAAAAAGGAAAGACATCACACTCCCCTAGGAGCAACTGTAAAAACATCTAGTATAGAAAGCAAAAATAAAAATTAAAGTACAGCGCTACGCTTAGAAGGAAAGTGAAAAGCAGCCAACACACCTATAGACTCAAGGCAAAAAAAACAAAAGTGTGGCGCTATATATCACATCCACAGCCGTGTGTATTACAATAAAGATATATAAAAATGGTGAATACTACCAAAAAATGTATGACCATAAAATGGATAGTGTCAAATAATTAATCAGGGTTGATCACATATAAAGTAAATACACAATAATACTTAATCATCAGATGTGCCAGTGAATAGTAGAAACCCGTGCTGGTTCCATGAGCCAGACACCAAACATAAAAAACATAAAACTTTAAAAGTCCATAAAAAATGTGTAGAAAAATAGTGAAGAAAAACATCAACAGAGTTCAAAGGGGGTGATGCATGGCCAGATGGTATTCACAGAATTTTAATCGCACCAAACCTGACGAGTGGGCAGAAGGGAGACCACAAGTGTGCATAGATTGTACATCAGTGCCGGGGCCAACACCAGGAGTAGAGGAGGCTTACTGGAAAAAATTGACCTGAAATGGCGTACGCCAGATAAGTCAAAAAAGCATAATAACCACTGGTTCTGGGAAATGTGTCTTGTCAGATGTCATCAGCAGATGGTGGAAAGAAAAGGCATCACCATCTGCTGATGACATTTAAGTTTTTAAATTTATTTTATCAAATTTTAAGTTTTAAAAGTTTTTTTTTTTAGTCCACTCTGATAGCATAGTGACACGCTCTTTTTAAGGAGACATTGGGATTCTATTAGACCACCCAATGTCTCTTCTGCACTCTTTAAGCTAATCGAGTACAGATTGGTCAGCTGAATACAAAACGTCTCCATCTACTTCTGCAGTAGGTGCTCTTAGGCTCTCTGAGCCTGCCTCCCACTCAGCCTGTAGGACTCAGAGGTCAGCTAAGCCCTCTAAACAGCCTTCTGAATGAAAATGCGCCCCTACTTCTACAAACAAGAGGCTTATTGTATATCCTGGTGGGTCATCCAGTAGTTTTCCCCTGTGGCATTCAGGGGCAGAGGATTCTCCATTAAGCTCACAGGCTAATCCCTTGCCTCTGGTGCCCCCTTTAGTTGCTTCTTATTATCTCCCTAGTGCTACTGCAGTCTCCCAGAGCTCCTCTTACTCTTGGGCCCCTTGCTCTAGTCGATATGTTAACTTATGTTCTGAAGCTGTGTCCCATCAGAGCCTTTACTCCCTTCCCATTGAAGATTCCCTGTTCTAAGGACGTGAAAAGTGCCTTGTGGTACATAGTACCTTTCACTGTCCCCTGTCAACAGGGGCCAGCTCTGACTGTTCCCTACTTGGGTAAGCACTTGGATCCTTAGTGTGTCAAGGACACACCTGCTACTTCTCAGTGCATCAGCCCTGACATCAGAGTCCTCTCCTGGCATCTCCACTATAGGATGGTCAGGCAACTTCTTGTAGAGAGAGTCAGCCTTATGGATTCTTGTAATCAGCAACTTCCTGAAGGGCCTAAATCTTGCTTTGCCATGTACCAACATTGGCAGCTACTGGTCACCAGTGGGCAAGGTGGTTCAGCTTGAAGAATATGTTACTCTGTCATTTCAAATTCCTGATATGTGTCTGTTGTTCCAGAATCCTGTTCTCTTTGTATTGCTTCCTTTGTGTGAAATATCTGGTGCCCCCGCTTTCCTATTTCAAACTAAGCATGTTAGGCATGAGGGCACATCCATCTCAGTGTGGTTAGTTTTCTAGCTGTGCTGTGCTGGGAGACCAGCCTGCCTGCCCTCCAGTGATCAGACTTGGACACCATTTAGATGTTGCAGTGCCTTGCCTCTGGGAAGGAGTGGGAGTCTCCCCTGCAACAGGAAAATTTTCTTGGCCCATATGCTGGACGATGCTGAGACTATTAGTCTTGCTTGCACAAATGCACGCCACACTTTTCAAGTAGGGATGAGCTTCGTGTTCGAATCGAACGCATGTTCGACTCGAACATCGGCTGTTCGACCGTCCGTCGAATTGCGAACGTTATGGGCCGTTCGCGCCAAATTCGTGTGGCGCGTCACGGCCCATAATTCACTGCGGCATCGCAGTGCATTGCTGGCTGATGATTGGCCAAGCATGCACTATGACCCGCATGCTTGGCCAATCAAAGCGCCGTCAGTAGAGAGAGCTGTAATTGGCCAAAGCCAGGGTGGCTTTGGCCAATTATGGCTCAGGGGATTTAGTACACGCCCCACACTATATAAGGCCGCCTGCACGGCGGCCCTGTGTAGTGTGTTCCGGTGTGCTGATAGAGAGAGAGACAGACAGTGTCATTTGATTTGAGTTAGCTAGATTAGGTTAGATCTGTTCCTGCTATTTACATTTAATGCAGTGCGTCCTGCTCACAGTGTTCAGCTAGATCCGTTCCTGCTATTTACATTTAGTGCAGTCAGTGCGTCCTGCTCACAGTGTTCAGCTAGATCCGTTCCTGCTATTTACATTTAGTGCAGTGCGTCCTGCTCACAGTGTTCAGCTAGATCTGTTCCTGTTATTTACATTTAGTGCAGTTCGTCCTGCTCACAGTGTTCAGCTAGATCTGTTCCTGCTATTTACATTGAGTGCAGTGCGTCCTGCTCACAGTGTTCAGCTAGATCTGTTCCTGCTATTTACATTTAGTGCAGTCAGTGCGTCCTGCTCACAGTGTTCAGCTAGATCTGTTCCTGCTATTTACATTTAGTGCAGTGCGTCCTGCTCACAGTGTTCAGCTAGATCTGTTCCTGCTATTTACATTTAGTGCAGTGCGTCCTGCTCACAGTGTTCAGCTAGATCTGTTCCTGCTATTTACATTTAGTGCAGTGCGTCCTGCTCACAGTGTTCAGCTAGATCTGTTCCTGCTATTTACATTTAGTGCAGTGCGTCCTGCTCACAGTGTTCAGCTAGATCCGTTCCTGCTATTTACATTTAGTGCAGTCAGTGCGTCCTGCTCACAGTGTTCAGCTAGATCCGTTCCTGCTATTTACATTTAGTGCAGTCAGTGCGTCCTGCTCACAGTGTTCAGCTAGATCCGTTCCTGCTATTTACATTTAGTGCAGTCAGTGCGTCCTGCTCACAGTGTTCAGCTAGATCCGTTCCTGCTATTTACATTTAGTGCAGTCAGTGCGTCCTGCTCACAGTGTTCAGCTAGATCTGTTCCTGCTATTTACATTTAGTGCAGTCAGTGCGTCCTGCTCACAGTGTTCAGCTAGATCTGTTCCTGCTATTTACATTTAGTGCAGTGCGTCCTGCTCACAGTGTTCAGCTAGATCCGTTCCTGCTATTTACATTTAGTGCAGTCAGTGCGTCCTGCTCACAGTGTTCAGCTAGATCCGTTCCTGCTATTTACATTTAGTGCAGTGCGTCCTGCTCACAGTGTTCAGCTAGATCCGTTCCTGCTATTTACATTTAGTGCAGTGCGTCCTGCTCACAGTGTTCAGCTAGATCCGTTCCTGCTATTTACATTTAGTGCAGTGCGTCCTGCTCACAGTGTTCAGCTAGATCCGTTCCTGCCATTTACATTTAGTGCAGTGCGTCCTGCTCACAGTGTTCAGCTAGATCCGTTCCTGCTATTTACATTGAGTGCAGTGCGTCCTGCTCACAGTGTTCAGCTAGATCTGTTCCTGCTATTTACATTTAGTGCAGTGCGTCCTGCTCACAGTGTTCAGCTAGATCTGTTCCTGCTATTTACATTTAGTGCAGTGCGTCCTGCTCACAGTGTTCAGCTAGATCCGTTCCTGCTATTTACATTTAGTGCAGTCAGTGCGTCCTGCTCACAGTGTTCAGCTAGATCCGTTCCTGCTATTTACATTTAGTGCAGTGCGTCCTGCTCACAGTGTTCAGCTAGATCCGTTCCTGCTATTTACATTCAGTGCAGTGCGTCCTGCTCACAGTGTTCAGCTAGATCCGTTCCTGCTATTTACATTTAGTGCAGTGCGTCCTGCTCACAGTGTTCAGCTAGATCCGTTCCTGCCATTTACATTTAGTGCAGTGCGTCCTGCTCACAGTGTTCAGCTAGATCCGTTCCTGCTATTTACATTTAGTGCAGTCAGTGCGTCCTGCTCACAGTGTTCAGCTAGATCCGTTCCTGCTATTTACATTTAGTGCAGTCAGTGCGTCCTGCTCACAGTGTTCAGCTAGATCCGTTCCTGCTATTTACATTTAGTGCAGTCAGTGCGTCCTGCTCACAGTGTTCAGCTAGATCCGTTCCTGCTATTTACATTTAGTGCAGTCAGTGCGTCCTGCTCACAGTGTTCAGCTAGATCTGTTCCTGCTATTTACATTTAGTGCAGTCAGTGCGTCCTGCTCACAGTTTTCAGCTAGATCTGTTCCTGCTATTTACATTTAGTGCAGTGCGTCCTGCTCACAGTGTTCAGCTAGATCTGTTCCTGCTATTTACATTTAGTGCAGTGCGTCCTGCTCACAGTGTTCAGCTAGATCCGTTCCTGCTATTTACATTTAGTGCAGTCAGTGCGTCCTGCTCACAGTGTTCAGCTAGATCCGTTCCTGCTATTTACATTTAGTGCAGTGCGTCCTGCTCACAGTGTTCAGCTAGATCCGTTCCTGCTATTTACATTTAGTGCAGTGCGTCCTGCTCACAGTGTTCAGCTAGATCCGTTCCTGCTATTTACATTTAGTGCAGTGCGTCCTGCTCACAGTGTTCAGCTAGATCCGTTCCTGCCATTTACATTTAGTGCAGTGCGTCCTGCTCACAGTGTTCAGCTAGATCCGTTCCTGCCATTTACATTGAGTGCAGTGCGTCCTGCTCACAGTGTTCAGCTAGATCCGTTCCTGCTATTTACATTTAGTGCAGTGCGTCCTGCTCACAGTGTTCAGCTAGATCTGTTCCTGCTATTTACATTTAGTGCAGTGCGTCCTGCTCACAGTGTTCAGCTAGATCCGTTCCTGCTATTTACATTTAGTGCAGTCAGTGCGTCCTGCTCACAGTGTTCAGCTAGATCCGTTCCTGCTATTTACATTTAGTGCAGTCAGTGCGTCCTGCTCACAGTGTTCAGCTAGATCCGTTCCTGCTATTTACATTTAGTGCAGTCAGTGCGTCCTGCTCACAGTGTTCAGCTAGATCCGTTCCTGTTATCTTCCTACTGACAGGCAGGCTTGTCTGGTTACAGTATATAAAGCTACCTGAAGAAAATTACAGGTGTTCTATCCCAGCTTAGTGCAGCTACAGGCCATTAGTATGTCTGGAAGGCCAAGAAGGAGAGGCAGACAGTCACAAGCCAATAAGAGAGGGCAAGCAGGCTCTGTGTCTAGTGCTGGTCGTGGAGACGGTGCATCCTCATCAGCCCGTGGCCATGGGACACGCTTGGCCTTTTTTTCGGCAGCTGGCCGTTTCGAGCCGCAACATGCAGAAAACTTGGTCGAGTGGATGACCAAGCCGTCCTCATCCTCCTCATCCTCTCTCACCCATGCCCAGGGTGCTTTGTCTGGCAAAGCAGCGGCCTCTTCCCTCAGCTCAATGTCATCAGTGACTCCTTCCCTAGCTCCACCATGTCCTCCTGAGGATTCCCTCGAACTGTTTGACCACAGTGTTGGGTACATGCTCCAGGAGGATGCCCAGCGTTTGGAAGGCTCTGATGATGATACTGAGCTCGATGAAGGCAGTAACATGAGCACGGACAGAGGGGGTGCCCAAGAAGGACAGCAATCTGGCAGTCATGCTCCCCCTGCTGCAGCATACTGCCAGGTTTGCTCCAGTGATGAGGAGGGAGGGGATGATGAGGTCACTGACTCAACGTGGGTGCCTGATAGGAGAGAGGAGGAGGAGGAGGAGGAGGAGGCGGCACATCACCAACGAGGCAGGATGCCCTCCAGGGGCCAGCCTAAGGGCAGCACATTGACTGCATCACACCCCAAAGCTCCACATGTGCAGGGCGCTGCAGTCTCTGCGCGTTATTCAAAAAGTTCTTTGGTGTGGGCCTTTTTTGAGACGAGTGCATCAGATCGCACCGCTGCTATTTGCAACATATGTCTCAAGCGTATCTCGCGTGGCCAAAACATCTCCCGCTTGGGTACCACATGCTTGACCAGACATATGTTGACCTGCCATGCAGTTCGTTGGCAAGCATATCTAAAAGACCCACACCAAAGAACAAAGAGGATCTCTCCTTGCTCCTCATCAGCTGAGATTTCCAACCCCACTAGACCTTCAGTCCTCTCTGAGACCTGCAGTGAGAGGAATGAAGGTGTAGAATTAGGTGTGTCACAGCCAAGTACTTGTGGGCAATCTGCTTTTGGTACACCAACGTCAGATTGTACCAGGCAAATTTCCCTGCCCCAGCTGCTGCACCGCCGAAAGAAGTTTGCTCCCAGCCATCCACATGCCCAGCGGTTGAATGCTAGCTTGGCAAAATTGCTAGCACTTCAACTGCTGCCTTTTCAGTTGGTAGACTCTGCCCCCTTCCGTGAGTTTGTGGAATGTGCGGTTCCTCAGTGGCAGGTACCCAAACGCCACTTTTTCTCACGGAAGGCGATTCCGGCTCTCTACCGGCATGTGGAAGGCAATGTCCATGCCTCGCTGGACAGGGCGGTCAGCGGTAAGGTGCATATTACCGCTGACTCATGGTCCAGCAGGCATGGACAGGGACGTTACTTAAGTTTCACGGCGCATTGGGTGACTCTGCTGGCAGCTGGGAAGGATGCAGGACAAGGTGCAGTAGTGTTGGAGGTTGTTCCGCCACCACGCCTCCAAAATGCTGATTGTGACACACCTCTCTCCTCCACCCCCTCCTCTTCTTCTTCCTCCATGGCCTCTTCCTCGGAACCAGCGGTACTCCGTAGGCGTTCAAGGGGCTACGCAAGTACGCAGGCCAAAAGATGCCATGCGGTGCTTGAGCTGGTGTGCTTGGGGGACAGGAGCCACACTGGGGCAGAGGTTCTGTCAGCTCTGCAGGGGCAGGTTCAGAGGTGGTTGACGCCACGCCAACTTAAGGCAGGAATGGTGGTTTGCGACAATGGCACCAACCTCCTCTCTGCCCTCCGACAGGGACAACTGACCCATGTGCCCTGTTTGGCTCACGTCCTTAACTTGGTGGTGCAGCGGTTCTTGGGCAGGTACCCGGGCTTACAGGATGTCCTGAGGCAGGCCAGGAAAGTCTGTGTGCATTTCCGCCGGTCATATAATGCCAGTGCTCGGCTGACGGACCTCCAAAAGGAGTTTAACCTGCCCAAGAACCGCCTAATCTGTGACATGCCCACCAGGTGGAACTCGACATTGGCCATGCTGCAGCGGCTGCACACGCAGCAGAGGGCCATCAATGAGTACCTGTGCGACTATGGCACCAGGACAGGGTCAGGGGACCTTGGTTTTTTTTCCCCACGCCAGTGGGCCATGATCAGGGATGCATGCACTGTCCTGTCACCATTCGAGGAGGCCACGAGGATGGTGAGCACTGACAGTGCATGCATCAGTGACACTGTCCCCCTTGTCCACCTGTTGGAGCACACGCTGCGTGGAATAATGGACAGGGCACTTGAGGGAGAACAGAGGCAGGAAGAGGAGGACTTCCTTAGCTCTCAAGGCCCCCTTTATCCAGACAGTGTTCCTGCGTGCCCGCCGATCACACAGGAAGAGGACGAGGAGGAGGAGGAGGAGGAGGAAGATTGTGTCAGTATGGAGGTGGAGCCTGGCACTCAGCATCAGCAGTCTTTAAGGGATCAGTCCCAAGGAACACATGGACTTGTACGTGGCTGGGAGGAGGTGGCTGCGGACGTTGTTGTCCTTAGTGACCCAGAGGACTCCGGACCGAATGCCTCAGCAAACCTACGCTGCATGGCCTTCCTGATCCTGCAAAGCCTGCGTAAGGATCCTCGTATTCGTGGTATCAAGGAGAAGGACCAATACTGGCTGGCAACCCTCCTTGATCCACGTTACAAGGGTAAGGTTGCGGACCTTATCTTGCCATCGCAGAGGGAGCAGAGGATGAAACATCTTCGGGAGGCCTTGCAGAAAGGTCTGTGCAACGCGTTCCCAGAGACTGGGAGGTTACAAACTTCTGTTTCTGGACAACGTGTTGCTGAGGCTTCAGTCAGTCAAAGAAGGAGCGGTGGAGAAGGTGGCCGTCTGACCGATGCGTTCAGACAATTTTTTGGTCCGCAGCCCCAAGGTATGATCGGTTCCAGCAACCATCGCCAGCGTCTGTTTTACATGGTGCAGGAATACCTAGGGGCAAGATCAGACTTGGACACCTTTCCCACCGAAAATCCTCTGGGTTACTGGGTCTTGAGGATGGATCACTGGCCAGAGCTTGCACAGTATGCAATTGAGCTACTGGCCTGTCCTGCATCCAGCGTTCTTTCGGAACGCACATTCAGTGCTGCTGGAGGCGTGGTAACCGATCACAGGGTGCGTCTGTCCACTGACTCGGTCGATCGGCTGACCTTCATAAAAATGAATCAGTCTTGGATCACCACCAGCTACCAAGCACCTGATGCTGATGTAACTGAATAATTTTTTTCAGATCCCTTCAAAGACTGCCTATGCTGATGCTGAGTGACTATCCCTGAGTAATTATCCTCTTCCTCCTCAATCATCACGCTGATAGCTTGTAAGAACATTTTTGGTTCTGGGCGCCACCACCAGTGCCTAAGGCACAATTTTTCAGCCCCTGTCTAACAGGGGCGTGTAATTACAATTTTTGATGCAATACTTTGCAGCAGGGCTCGTTCCTGCGTTCCAACTAGAGTGTCTGTGAGGGGTTGCAGTGTTGTGGCACCAGCACCAGTGCCTAAGACCCAATTTTTCTGCCCCTGTCTAACAGGGGCGTGTAATTACAATTTTTGATGCAATACTTTGCAGCAGGGCTCGTTCCTGCGTTCCAACTAGAGTGTCTGTGAGGGGTTGCAGTGTTGTGGCACCAGCACCAGTGCCTAAGGCCCAATTTTTCTGCCCCTGTCTAACAGGGGCGTGTAATTACAATTTTTGATGCAATACTTTGCAGCAGGGCTCGTTCCTGCGTTCCAACTAGAGTGTCTGTGAGGGGTTGCAGTGTTGTGGCACCAGCACCAGTGCCTAAGGCCCAATTTTTCTGCCCCGGTCTAACAGGGGCGTGTAATTACAATTTTTGATGCAATACTTTGCAGCAGGGCTCGTTCCTGCGTTCCAACTAGAGTGTCTGTGAGGGGTTGCAGTGTTGTGGCACCAGCACCAGTGCCTAAGGCCTAATTTTTCAGCTCCTGTTCAACAGGGGCATGTAATTACAATTCTTGATCTAATATTTCACAGCAGGGCCCTGTGAGGGCTTACAGTGTTTTGGCCACAGCAACACCTAAGGCCCAAATTTCTGCTGAGTATATAGGGCAGGACCCTACTTTCAAACATCTAACTTACAAACGACTCCTACTTGCAAACGGAAGGAGACAACAGGAAGTGAGATGAAATCTACCCCTAGGAAGGGAAATTCTCTCCTGTAAGAGTTAATATGGGAAAACAATTTCTCCTTTCCACTGATGCTTTCCAATCCTTGTTCCACAAAAAAACCCACATTTTCAAAAAACATTTTTCATTGGGACAAAAAAGTGAGGTGAAATCTTCTGAAGAGGAGGAAAGACGCAAAACAAATGTCACAGGGGTGATAACCCTTCCCTATGTTTTCCAAAAAGCTTAGAAAAGATTTTTTGGCTGGAGCTAAACACGTTAAAAATGTTCAAAATTACAAACAGATTCTACTTAACAACAAACCTACAGTCCCTGTCTTGTTTGCACCGCCTGTATACTGCTGTTCAGAGTATATAGGGACCTTTCCTTATTTTAATTTGGGTGCGGGGTTCCCCTTAATATCCATACAAGACCCAAAGGGCCTGGTAATGGACTGGGGGGTACCCATGCCGTTTGTCTCACTGATTTTCATCCATATTGCCATGACCCGACATGACATTAAACCCGCAAGCAGTTTTAAATGAGATTTTTTCCTTTAAAAATGACATTTGGTGCAGGGACTGTTCTAAACATGGGAAACACGCGTCACTTTACAGGCATACTATAGACACCCCCCAGGTACGATATTTAAAGGAATATTTCACTTTTTTTTTTTTACTTTAAGCATCATTAAAATCACTGCTCCCGAAAAAACGGCCGTTTTTAAAAGTTTTTTTTGCATTGATACATGTCCCCTGGGGTAGGACCCGGGTCCCCACACCCTTTTTAGGACAATACCATGCAAATTAGCCTTTAAAATGAGCACTTTTGATTTCGAACGTTCGAGTCCCATAGACGTCAATGGGGTTCTAACGTTCGTGCGAACTTGCGGTCCGTTCGCGGGTTCTGGTGCGAACCGAACCGGGGGGTGTTCGGCTCATCCCTATTTTCAAGTATTTGTAAAAATAAATTGAAAATCATTCATCATTTTCCTTCCACTTTACTGACACTTTGTGTTAATCTATCACATAAAATCCCCAAAAAATACATTTACGTTTTTGGTTTAACTTAATGGGACCTCATCACCTGACAATTGGTCCCCATCCTTTGGCTGGCCAGCAATCTATTGAGGAAGGTCCTCCAGATACCATTAATAACCCAAATAAATATCACAAAAATTATAAGAAAAAACGAGGAGCTGATAAAAACGTCAGGAAATTAGTATACTGTTAACATCTAGGCATACACAAAAACAATATGTTTATTACTCAAATCAAAGAGGTAAAAAGTTGACAACACAGTGTGCAAACAAATAAGAAAAACTTTGGTACAGTCATCAGCTCATATTGCTAAAAAGACTTTCCCTTGGTAATAAACGCCCAAATCAACTTTAGACCTACCACGACCTTTAGGTACTAAGAAAAAATGTGCCTTTAGGGTTACTTGACAAAGGAGGCAGTACACGCCCCCTCTCACTGCCCGGTTCGTTGAGGACAACCATTAGATGCCGCCGCGGTTACATCTTCATGGCGAATCCAGCTCCAAGTGTCTGACATCTGCTGTGGTTCAGCAAACTCAGTGTTCCATCTACACATACACTGTCTTCCTCCACGATCAAGCAGCAACTTTTGTACTTGAATGCAACTTTGGAACATTTATTGGAAAACAAATATCCAATGTATTTTTTTAACCACTTGCCCATCGCCCACCCACAATGTACTGCGGACGAGCGGCCGCTCCAGGCAATGCGACACAACCGTACATTGCTCGATACGTCCGCATTCGGAGCATGCATTGGCACGCACGTCCCGCTGCCGTTCGTTGTAGGGGCAATTTGTCAGTGGGCCCCAGCCAAAAAAATTTTTACGGGGACCCTGCTGATCTTCTGCAGCCAATAGAGAAACAGGAAGAGAACAGAGAGACGCAGAGTGTAAAAGCAGCGCATTTTACACACACAAAAAACGTAGATAGGCACGTTTAAATTTTTGATTGCCCTCATTAACCCTTTGATCACTCATCACTTGCAACATCAGATAGTGTCAGGGTCAGCTAGCGTTAGATTGCCCGCATTAACACACTTATGCTATAGGTCGCTGATCACGACAATTACTAGTATAGCATTTGTACTAATCAATATATTGGTCACAAACAGAACTATACTAGTGCCTCCTTAGTATAGTGTCCCCAAAAATGCAGTATTAGCAGGATCAGCCGCGTTCGCTGCCACCACTTGCGTTTAGCCCCTCCGCTAAAGCGAAACGGAATAAGACGAGACACCCGTTTTTTCTATCCCTCCTGTCCTGGCCAACCTAGTCTCTTCATCAAGGACTGTTTCTGTCACCACCATAGTGAAGTATTAGTCTAGGGCACACAATTCATACACAAGGGTTTCAAAAGATGTTAGATAGTCAGGAAACTGGCTATTACATTTTTGAGAGACCCTAAAATCACATCCTGGAAAGTTAACAGTTACAATTTTTATAAATTACAAAGTAAAAAAAAAAAAAATATATATAAAAAATGTAAAGAAAAAAAAAAAAGATTTTTTTTTTTTTTTAAAGTCACAAAAATATAGTTGTAATTTTATAGAGTTAATGTTTTGTTGTTGCTGTGCTTTTTTGTTAACCATTGTTATTTGCTTTGCAGGAACACCATTCAGCTGCAGCACCGATCTGTTTATTCTGACAGCAGGGTGTGCCTTCATAGTACAGTACATACGCCAGTGATTGCAGCGCTGCTGAAAAGTTCTCATCCGCAGTTAAAAAAAAAAGAATGTACATGCTCAAGCATGAGGGGTCTGGGGTGGCCAATGGGTGGATCACTCCTGTACTGTGGCATATATTTGTTTCGCTTTTTTTTGGCAGAGATTTCTTTATTCACATAGATCGATGTAAATGGAGGAATCTGGTTTGCTTTTTTAGTTTAGCCGTTTAGCTCACAGGCTGCATGGAAAAAAAAGGGCATTATATTATATAGCTACATGTAAAGTAGTGAATGTACAGCTTGTATAACAGTGTAAATTTGCTGTCACCTCAAAATAACACACACAGTCATTAATGTCTAAACCACTGGCAACAAAAGTGAGTACACCCCAAAGTGAAAATGTCCAAATTGAGCCCAATTAGCCATTTTCCCTCCCCCGGTGTCATGTGACCCTTTAGTGTTACAAGGTCTCAGGTGTGAATGGGGAGCAGGTGTGTTAAATTTGGTGTTATCACTCTCACTCTCTCATACTGGAAACTGGAATTTCAACATGGCACGTCATGGCAAAGGACTCTCTGAGGATCTAAAAAAAAAACTGTTTCTCTACATAAAGATGGCCTAGGCTATAAGAAGAGTTCCAAGACCCTGAAACTGAGCTGCAGCACAGTGGCCAAGACCATACAGCGGTTTAACAGGACAGGTTCCACTCAGAACAGGCCTCGCCATGGTCGACCAAAGAAGTTGAGTGCACGTGCTCAGCGTCATATCCAGAGATTGTCTTTGGGAAATAGACGTTTGAGTGCTGCCAGCATTGCTGCAGAGGTTGAAGGGTGGGGGGTCAGCCTATCATTGCTCAGACCATACACCACACACTGCATCAAATTGGACTGCATTGCTGTCATCCCAGAAGCAAGCCTCTTCTAAAGATGATGCACAAGAAAGCCCACAAACAGTTTGCTGAAGACAAGCAGACTAAGGAAATGGTTTACAGGAACCATGTCCTGTGATCTGATGAGACCAAGATAAACTTATTTGGTTCAGATGGTGTCAAGCTTGTGTGGCGGCAACCAGGTGAGGAGTACAAAGACAAGTGTGTCTTGCCTACAGTCAAGCATGGTGGTGGAAGTGTCATGGTCTGGGGCTGCATGAGTGCTGCCAGCACTGGGGAGCTACAGTTCATTGAGGGAACCATGAATGCCAACTTGTACTGTGACATACTGAAGCAGCGCATGGTCCCCTCCCTTCGGAGACTGGGCCGCAGGGCAGTATTCCAACATAACGACCACAAACACACCTCCGAGACCACCACTGCCTTGCTAAAAAAGCTGTGGGTAAAGATGATGGACTGGCCAAGCATGTCTCCAGACCTAAACCCTTTTGAGCATCTGTGGGGCATCCTCAAATGGGAGGTGGAGGAGCGCAAGGTCTCTAACATCCACCAGCTCCGTGATGTTGTCATGGAGGAGTAGAAGAGGACTCCAGTGGCATCCTGTGAAGCTCTGGTGAACTCCATGCCCAAGAGGGTTAAGGCAGTGCTGGAAAATAATGGTGGCCACACAAAAAATTGACATTTTGTGCCCAATTTGGACATTTTCACTTAGGGGTCTACTCACTTTTGTTGCCAGTGTTTTAGACATTAATGGCTGTGTGTTGAGTTATTTTGAGGAGACAGCAAATTTACACTGTTATACAGGCTGTACACTCACTACTTTACATTGTAGCAAAGTGTCATTTCTTCAGAGTTGTCACATGAAAAGATATATTAAAATATTTACAAAAATGTGAGGGGTGTACTCACTTTTGTGAGATACTGTATACATATATATATAAAATATATTATGCCCAACAAGGACCAGCGATGTACCTGTACATCACTGGACTTTGAGTGGTTATACTGGGATGATGCTGCAGGCATTATCCCGGTATTGTTTTTTTAGCAGGCGATCAGCTTTCTTGTGAAAGCAATCCTAGTGGCTAAGTAGCTGCTGGATTGCTTTTACAAGCAGGAGGGGACATCTGCCCCCCCCACCCCCTGCATCCTTCTACGGCTTCCTGGGGCTCTCCCGTCCCACCAGGGAACTCAAGAATGCAGCAGGCAGAACCACGGAGCTGATCGGAGACCAGAATGGTTCCAATCATCTCTATGGTCAAAGATACCGAAAGCTATGAGCATTTCATCATTTTCGTTTCACCGGATATAAACAGCACAATTTTTAAATTGGGAAAGCATCTGATCACACCAATCTTGGTGTGATCAGATGCTTTAAGGGCAGAGGAGAGATCTAGAGGGGATATATCCCAGATTTCTCAGAAAAGAGTGTCTGTCACTGCCTATTGCTACAACAGAGGATATTGACAATCCCTGTGATAACAATGAAAGCACTCCCATCCCTGAGCACAAAGGCAAAAGCAAGCATCATTCCCGTGTAGGTATGTAAACTGTGGGGGTTATTTACTAAATCTAGAGGGTGCAAAATCTGGTGCAGCTCTGCATAGAAACCAATCAGCTTCCAGGTTTAATTGTCAAGGCTTAATTTAGAAGCTGATTGGTTTCTATGTGCAGCTGCACCAGATTCTTAGTAAATCTCCCCCAGTGATTGCACCATGCATGTGGGGTATCACATCCGATTGAGGGCAGTAATTCTAGCACTAGACCTCCTGTGTAAATCTAAAGTGGTAACCTGTAAAGGCTTTTAAAGCGTCACCAATGGATATGAAAAAATTTACGTAGATTGTCGCCGTTGCGCAGACATGCACAATTTTAAAGTGTGTCATGTTTGGTATCTGTTTACTCAGCGTAACATTATCTTTTTTTATTGTACCAAACAATTAGGCAATATATTGTGTTTTTGTGCATTATAATTCAAAAAAGTGTATTTTTTTCCAAAATGTTGTAATTGAAAAAACGCTGTGCAAATCCTGTGTGAGATAAAAAAATGCAACACCCACCATTTTATACTCTAGGCTTTAAAAAAAATATATAATGTTTGGGGTTCAAAGTAATTTTCTAGCAGAAATTACTGATTTTTACATGTAAACAAAAAGTGTCAGAAAAGGCTTGATCTTCAAGTAGTTAGAAGAGTGGGTAGTGTGTGACAGAAGCCTCTAATGTTGGGAATAAAATGCCAGGACAGTTCAAACACCCCCCAATTGACCCTTTTTTGAAAGAAGACACCCCAAGGGTATTCCATCCACCAAAAAGAATTATACAGATGTGCTCATAAGTTTACATACCCTGGCAGCATTTATGATTTCTTGGCCATTTTTCAGAGAATATGAATGATAGCACAAAAACTTTTCTTTCACTCATGGTTAGTGTTTGGTTGAAGCCATTTATTATCAATCAACTGTGTTTACGGTTTTTAAATCATAATGACAACAGAAACTACCCAAATGACTCTGATCAAAAGTTTACATACCCTGGTGATTTTGGGCTGATAATATGCACACAAGTTGACACAAAGGGGTTTGAATGGCTATTAAAGGTAACCATGTGTTTATGTGTATAAAAGGTCAATGAGTTCCTGGACTCCTGACAGACCCTTACATCTTTCTTCCAGTGCTGCACTGACGTTTCTGGATTCTGAGTCATGGGGAAAGCAAAAGAACTGTCGAAGGATCTGCGGGAAAAGGTAGTTGAACCATATAACAGGAAAGGGATGGGGAAATAAGAGGCCCAGGGTGAACAGACGAACTTTATTTACACCTAAATTGAAGGGTGGTTTAGGGGTACCAGATTTGATAAAATATTATCATGCAGCACAATTGTCCCAGCTAGTTCGATTTCATACTCGACAATCCAATCCAATCCGCTCTGGATGACGATGGAATCGGCAATATTTCCTAATAACGAGATCAGTCATCTAATGTGGATAAAAGAGAAGAATAGACCGATAATAATGTGCCGACTCTGTCCTTCTCATTAAGCTTGTGGGATAGATTGGCCGCTACCTACAAATTTAAATCTCCATATACCTCACTGGCTCCGTTGCTCAATAATCCTCTGTTCACCCCGGGTCTCCGCCCCCATGAATTTAAATGGTGGACCAACAAGGGATTACTATGTATAGCAGATCTATGCGACCACAGAGGGGCTATGTCGAAACAGGTTCTCCGGGAAAAGTACCAACTCCCAAATTCAGAATTCTATCTCTACACTCAGCGCATTTTTTAGCAACATTAAATCGTACTTCCGATTTAACTACATCCTCCCAAATGGAAAATTTCTGCAGAACCTTCAACAAACATTCAGGTCATATTTCACAGATATATAATATTTTATTGTCAAATGTTCAGAAACTGTTTTACATGCAAAAATGGGAACACCAGTTTAGAAGTTGAAGATTGGAGCAAACTGTCAATGCTGGCGTCCAAATCATATATCAATACATCTCTGATAAAGGCTAACTACAAAGTCCTGATGAGATGGTATTTGGTCCCAGCGAGGGTGGCAGCCTTCGTTCCGGGGGCCTCCCCGCGGTGTTTCAGGGGATGTACTACAGAAGGCACCATGCTACATACATGGTGGACTTGCCCAAAAGTGCGTAGGTTTTGGATCCGCACATATAACTTTATTTATTCATTAACTCAAGTGAACCTCATTAAGTCACCCCTACAGGCACTGCTGGGACGCTCAGTGGAAGGAGCATCGAAATGTATGCAGAAACTTATAACTTTTATATTTGTAGCTGCAAGAATAGCGATAGCTAAATCCTGGAAATCTTCAATGATTCCATTTCATTTACTAAATTCTAAATTATCATGGATCATGGTGAATGAACGTCTCTCTGCAATCTTAAATGATAAAATGGCTCTATTTGAAAGAATATGGGACCCTTGGATAAATTATATCTCAAACACATAATGAGCCAGGAATTGTTCAGAGACCCCCCCTTCCGGGACCGGAGTGCGCCTTTCTCTCTTTCCTATCCTCCACTTATTCATCCTCTTAGGCCTCTTTCACACGAGGGATCCGTATGTCCGTTTTTCATCCTTCCGTTTTCGGATGAAAAACGGACATACATGTGTCCCTATGGAGCGTCGGATGTCAGCGGTGACATGTGCGCTGACATCCGACCCGCTCCGATCCGAAAAGTGTAACGGAGGAAAAACCTACTTTTCCATCCTTTTTCGGATCGGATGACGACGGACACTATGGTCCGTCGTCATCTGATCCCCCCATAGGGGAGAGCGGCGCTCTGACAGGTCCGTCGCTGCACATTGCGCAGCGATGGACCTGTCATCTTCCTGCTCAGCGGGGATTGACGGAGCGATCCCCGCTGAGCAAGCGGGTGTTCACGGGGCGGATCATCACTGATCCGCCCTGTGAGAAAGAGCCCTTACTCTTTTCTCTTTCTTTTCTTTCAACTATAAAAAAAGCCCCGGAGGTCTCGCGGGTTACTCAAGGCCCCAGGGCTCATTTTGAGGTTAAATTAGTAGGTTACACAAGCTGGAGGGGTTAGGGAGAGAGATCCTCCTCCTGTGACCCCTCCACTCTACACATGAAGTAAAATGAGGATTTTGTCTGAGAAAAAAATTCCTCCTTTCATTTTCTACTTCGAGCAAAAGTTCTATAACGTTATTATTTAGGTGGAGTTTTTTTTACTGTGTAGAGTTATAGCAAGGATAAGGAAAGGTCTACTTCATGATAATGTGCGATGATAAGGTATGTAAACTTTGTGTGTTTCTTTTTAATATAACCGACTTGTTATTTGTTCCAATACTTGAAACATAAGAAATGTTAAAATGGATATTGTGTCTATTGAAAAAACTTTGAATAAAAATACTGGAAAGAAAACAGGAAAGGGATATAAAAAGATGCCCAAGGAATTAAGAATTCCAATCAGCAGTGTTCAAACTCTAACCAATAGTGGAAAATGAGGGGTTCTGTTAAAACCAAAACCACGGTCAGGTAAACAAACTAAAATTGCAGCCACCACTGCCAGGAAAATTGTTCGGAATGCAAAGAAAAACCCACAAATAACTTCAGGTGAAATACAGGACTCTCTGAAAACATGGTGTGGCTGTTTCAAGATGGACAATAAGAAGGCAGTTGAAGAAAGATGGGCCATTAAAGAAAGGCATTACTACGCAAATGCCACAAAGTATCCTGCTTACAATACGCCAAACAGTCCAGAGACAAGCCTCAAACCTTCTGGCACAAAGTCATTTGGAGTGATAAGACCAAAATTGAGCTTTTTGGCAACAACCATAAACGCTACATTTGGAGAGGAGTCAACAAGGCCTATGATGAAAGGCACACCATTCCTACTGCAAAACACGGAGGTGGATCACTGATGTTTTGGGGATGTGTGAGCTACAAAAGGCACAGGAAAAATTTGGTCAAAATTGATGGCAAGATGAATGCAGTATGTTATCAAAAAATACTGGAGGAACATTTGCATTCATCAGCCAGGAAGCTGCGCATGGGACATACTTGGACATTCCAACATGACAGTGATCCAAAACACAAGTCCAAGTCGATCTCTCATTGGTTACAGCAGAATAAAATGAAGGTTCTGGAGTGGCCATCTCAGTCTCCTGACCTCAATATCATTGAGCCACTCTGGGGATATCTCAAAACATGCAGTTCATGCAAGACAGCCCAAGAACTTGGGAGGAATGGGCAGCTTTACCAAGAAGATAAAGAGCCTCATCCACAAATACCACAAGACTTTAAGCTGTCATTGATGTTAAAGAGGGCAATACACAGTAATAAGAACTGGGGTATGTAAACTTTTGATCAGGATCATTTGGGTAGTTCCTGTTGTCATTATGATTTAAAAAGAGTAAAACACAGTTGATGAGCCCACAGCACCGATGAGCCCACAGATAGTGAGCGGAGCTTGGCTGGCGTGGCCAGGAACAGGTAGGTCCTTCTCTGAGACTGCTCTGATAGAGCTTCTCTTATAAGGCTGCACTGATAAGACTGCTCTGATGAGGCTGCTCAGATAAGACTGCTGTGATGAGGCTGCACTGATGAGGCTTCTCAGATGAGACTGCTCGGATAAGGCTGCACTGATACTGCACTTATGAGACTGCTCGAATAGGCCTGCATTGATGAGCCTGTTCTAATGAGACTGCAGTGATAAGACTGCACTAATGGTAAAGGAGGGCTCTAATGTTACAGAGGGACCTTAAAAGGTAAAGTTTTTTTATTCATCAGTCACTGGACTGTGAGAAATTGGTTTCAAAACTGCACTGGCCAATTTCTCACAGTCAGGACAGTGCTACATGTCAGCTAACATCACTCTTCTATCTTTTAGACTTTTAGATAAAAGTAAAAAAAATGCTGTTAGCTGACAAAGATGGTGTCTCCTTTTTTCATGTAGCACGGTCCTGTGAGAAATTGGGCAGTGCAATTTTAAACCCATTTTCCTTTTTCTTACAGTCACCCCTTGCTGACACCATCATTAAGGCCCCTTTCACACAGCGGGTCCGATCAGGTCTGCCTGTCAATTTTTCAGGCGGACCTGATGGGAAGTTTCATACATCTCTATGGGCAGGCAGATGTAATCAGACTAACCACACCACCTTAAAGCCACGCCAAATATTTAGTGTAATTTAAACCAGGCCCATTTTCATTGTGGCTCTCTTTACACACCACAATCTATTTTTAAATGTCGGACACAGCCACAAAACTAATGCCCCTGCCCTTCATTAACATACTTCTCCGCCTACACTAGCCTTCTGCAAAAAAAAGTCCCTAAAAATTTTGGGAAATGTTGGCAACTATGGGACAGGAATGGAGAATCACGAGCTTCTTAAACGTATTGCTATGGTTGGAATTAGGCAGGCTCCGTAGCATTCTTTCTTAATCGTACATCACGGGACACATTAGTAATTACTATGTGGGTTATAGGCCACCTTCAGGTGATGGACACTGGCACACCCTAATACAGGAAGTCCACTCCTTATATAACCTCTCCCACTACTGGGAGTACCTCAGTTTTTTCGCCAGTGTCTAAGGTGTTGGTCACGAGTAAAGATGTACTATGCTGAGCTCCACTGGAGCAATCCTTGCTGGATCTAGCTATGCAGCCGGATCCATTCAAAGTGTCTTT
Organism: Lithobates clamitans; assembly: GCA_037952925.1. Lineage (NCBI taxonomy): Eukaryota > Metazoa > Chordata > Amphibia > Anura > Ranidae > Lithobates > Lithobates clamitans. Next base: position 14,937,032 of record JBBGZY010000449.1, read on the forward strand.
TTAGGCCGAATTGAATGGTACCCGGTACCCGGGCCTCGTGCCGGAAGAAACAAGGTTTATCCCGTAACGCTTCTCTTTCTAGAGAGCTGGACCCCGGGATCCAGTGCTTTTGTTTTTTTTAGCCTTAAGTTTTTTCTGGCGGGGTGTTTTACGGGTCCAGGAGTGCGGATCCCCCGATAAAAAGGGGGCCCCAGTTCTTGAAGGTTTTTTAAATGGAGCCCACCGTGAGAGGTGAAGATTGGGTCTGTTGGTTTTACCACAGAAATCCCTGCGGCGGTAAAGGTAAGTGAAGACTTCTAAAGAATTTTCCTGTGAAATTGTCTCCTTTAAAAAGTAAATGTTGTCATGCCTAAAAGTCACCACTGGGGGCTGTATAGAGCACATACCTTGTCATGCTTTCTTAGATCATGCTTTGTTAGCAGACGCTGACAGACGTCTCTCCGGCTAGCAGTCACAGGACTCTGGTAAGATGTTGGGGGGGATTTTTCTCTAAAAAACACCCCCCATCTGGACAAAAGCTCTCCCCCTCTTTCTGAGTAGAGGGAGAAGCAGAACAATTGGTGGATGCCGCTCTGTTCTCCACCGCCTCTGTACGGCGGTTTGTCACAGCCCTCCTCCTCGCCGTCCTCCCCCCACACACACGCCGATCCCGTCGATTGGAGGAAAACGCTCTTTTTTGAAAAGAGGAGGGGGGAGGGTACGGTGGGAACACGAAGTGGGTGTGGTTTAGCGCGGCGTTGGCATGCAGCAACGTCCAGCGCGGGGGTATTTTTAAAAGACTCTATTTTTTGCTGACTGCAGCTGTCGGAGAGACAAAAAAGCTAAAAAAGAGGCATGTAAGTGGCGACACAGGTATTCCTTTGTGACATTTAATAAAAACATCAGGCTGAGCATTAAATAGCAGCGGCAGTTGCTGGACTATTTGCTCAAGCAGTGGATGCGATTTCTTCTGGTACTCCCTCTGCATTTCTGCATCGGCTATGGTCAGAAGGGGGGATAGAAACACCCCAAAAAGGGCTTAAAAGGGACTCCTGCAAGCTCTAAACACTCTACATTGCCATCCTCCCCTGAGAGTTCTAGGGTGGCCCGTCAAAGTAAGTGATCAGGGCTATCAAATATTGCAATTGTTTTTAACACTGCAGCTCCTGTCTATATTACTGAAGAGGGTTTTCCTCAAGCCATGATGGGATTGACTAGCGGCTTTAATCGCATCCCAGAATGGGATAAAATTAGATTTCCCTTAGGGGACGGTGAGAAGGCCAATGACTCCTCTTCTGAGGGGTCAAATGCGGGGGGGGGGGGTCAGCTTCACAATCTGAAAGATTGATGGTGCAATTCTTACTGAATTTGTCCACTCCACTTTTTTTGCTACTCTTCATTGAGTTGGTTGATATGCCCACTTTCTTGTTTGGGTTCACTAAAGCCGCCTCAAGCTGCGCATGCCTTTCCTGTCCATTCATTGCTGGAAAGGCTTATATATTCTGAGTGAGATCACCCAGATAAACATTTTTTTCCTCCTATAAAGTTTTAACATTTTTTCCTATGGAGGAAAAATGCACTAAATGTGGGAGATACCAGCAATTGCCGCTGCTATATCCTCTTTGAATGAAAGTTTGACTTGTCCGATGGACAATGCTCAAATGCTTAGGTATCCAATGGATCAAAAGTTGGAAATGCCTCTTAAAAAAACAAACAAAAAGAAAACTTTTTTTCTGATGTCTCAACCTGCGCTAGCAGCAATCGGTGTATGTCAATCTTGAGAGAACAATCTGAACAGGTTCTCAAGGTTATTCCTGATCAGCAGGCCAGGATTTAGCTGAGTTACCAGCGGTATTATGTTTGGCAATAGACGCCATGAGAGGTTCTATTCTTCAAGCCTCGCGCCTTACGCTTGGCTGGTGCATAAGCATAGAATCTTATGGTTGAAAAATTGGTCAGCCGAAGCGTCATGCAAAGCTGGCTAGTTCCTTTTCACGGTGAACAGCTGTTTAGGGATGATTTGGATAAATACATCCAAAATTTTTTTTGTGGAAAAAGTATCCTTTTGCTAGTTTGGAAGAGGAGTAAATGTATTTCATTTAAACAAGCTCCTTCTCCAGTGCCAGGAGCATCTGCTTCCAGGCAGTCACGACGGCCTCCGCTATCAAGTTCAAGAAGAAAACTGAAGCCTCCTTATGAGCTCGCTCAAGTGGGGGGAAGACTTCCGCAGTTCTCAAGGGTCTGGCAGCAAGAGTGTCAGAGCCTACGGCCACATTACTCTGAAAGTGCCCAATCTCATCTGATCTCAGAGGCTAAGCAGGGTCGGGCCTGGTCAGTACCTGGATGGGAGACCGCCTAGGAATGCCAGGTGCCGTAGGCTGCAGATGGGTGACTTCCTCAATAACTCTAGGGTAAACTTGATTTCCGAAGGTCCCCGTCTCCTCGTTTTCTCAGACTCCAGAGGAAAAGAAGTCTCTCTTTCAAGTATTGGACCATCTTTTGTCTCAAAAGATTGATCTTAGTGGTTTCCATGCAAGAGTGGGGATTGGGGTTTTATTTCAACCTTTTCACGGTACCAAAACCAAATGAGTATGTCAGACCCATTCTAGATCTCAAATATCTAAACCAGTTCTGAATATCTGCTCTTTCCGCATGGAGTCAATCCGATCAGTGGTCTCCGTCCTACAAGGTGGAGAACTTCTGGCATCAATAGACATCAGGGATACATACCTCCATGTATCTAGATTCCCGCTCACCAGAAATATCTACGTTTCGAGGTAGAAAATCTTATTTTTCAGTTTGTAGCTCTGCCTTTTGATCTAGCTACTGCACCTCAAGTATTTACAAAGGTCTGGCCCCTCCTGTAGCCGGATTAAGACCCCAAGATATAGCGATTATAGCTTACCTAGACGACCTGCTCTTGATAGACCAGTCGGTAGCCCGCTTAGACCAAAGTATGTTCTACAGTCAACTACCAAGGTCGGATTCTCAACCCAGAGAAATCCTCCTGAAAAACTATCAAGGAGATTGGAATACTTGGGTCTGATTATTGATACAGCCCAGAAAAAGGAATTCTTACCCCAGGCGAAGATCAGTGCCATAAAGGAACTGATTCAGATGGTCATAGAAGGATCCTTCTTTTCGACTTTACATGGGAAAGATGGTGGCTTCATTTGAGGCTGTTACTTATGCTCAGTTTCATTTGAGGCTGCGGCAAAACAGTATTTTGTCAGCTTGGAACAAGTAGGTCCAAGCTCTAGATTTCCCAATGTGTATGTCCTACCTGGAAGATGGTAACAGCAGATACCAGCCCTTTGAGTTGGGAGCAGTCCGAGAAGAAGTGACTGTCCAAGGGAAATAGTCCAGATTAAAAATGACCTTGCCCATCAACATTCTAGAGATCCGGGCAGCGCGCTTGGCCCTGAGGGCCTGGATGTTCAGGTTACGGAATTGTCCTGTCAGGATCCAATCCGACAATACCACAGGAGTGGCCTATGTCAATCACCAAGGGGGCACGACAAGTTGTGCGGCCCAGAGAGAGGTGAATTATATCTTAACTTGGGCAGAAACCAATGTACCTTGCCTATCGGCAGTCTTCATTCCGGGAATAGAAAATTGGCAGGCGGACTACTTGTCGCCAGCAGTTGTTCCCGGTAGAATGTTCCCCTCACCCCGATATTTTCCTGGCAATATGCCGAAGATGGGCATCCCAGACGTAGATCTGTTTGCGTCCAGGTTCAACAAGGAAATCAGCAACTTTATGTCAAGAACAAGGGATCCGCTAGCGTGCAGAACAGATGCATTAGTGTTCCTGTGGCATCAGTTCTCACTGATTTATGCATTTCCTCCTATTTTGCTGCTTCCATGGCTGCTTTGCAGGATCAAGCAAGAAGGGAGATCAGTGATTCTTGTGGCCCGGTATGGCCCAGAAGATCTTGGTATGCAAAGATCATAAGGATGGCAGTAGGGGACCTATGGACCCTACCACCACGTCCAGACCTTCTCTCGCAAGGTCCGGTATTCCATCCTACCTTACAAACACTAAATGTAACGGTTTGGCTGTTGAATCCCACATTCTGAATAAGCGTGGGCTGTCAGGTCCAATGGTATTTACCTTGATTAATGCAGGGAGCTGGCTTCCAGAATCATAGATTAGAGTCTAGAAAGCATATGTCTCCTGGTGTTAATCCAGGGGTTGGCACCCCAGAATGTATGTCATAGGTAGAATCCTTTACTTTCTGTAGATGGGGTTAGAAATGAAGCTGGCCTTGCATACTATCAAAGGCCAGGTTTCGGCCTTGTTGGTATTATTTCAACAGCCACTTGCTTTGCATTCTTTGGTTCGTAGGTTATTCAGGGGGTAACATGGCTTAATCCTCCAGTTAAGTCACCCCTGAACCCTTGGGACTTGGATTTAGTTCTGTCGGTATTGCTGAAACAGCCTTTTTGAGCCGATACACCATATTCCCTTGGTCCTTTTGACAAGGAAACTAATTTTCTGGTAGCCATATCTTCTGCAAGAAGGTTATCAGAGTTGGCTGCTCTTTCTTGTAAGAGCCATATTTGATTATTCACAAGGTAAGGTAGCATTGCGCCCTCATCCTCACTTTCTACCAAAAGTAGTGTCTAGTTTTATTCGAATGAGGATATTGTTCTACCTTCATTTTTTCCAGAACCCTGTTCTACGGAAGGAAAATTACTACATTCTCTTTATGTGGTGGGAGCACTCAAGGTCTACTTGAAGGCAACTGCTCAAATTCGAAAAACTGAAGTTTTGTTGTGTTGCCTGAAGGTCCTAGAAAAAGGACAGGCAGCATCGAAATCTACTGTTTCTAAATGTACTCAGCAAGTAACTGTTCAGGCTTATGGTTTAAAAGGGGAGGATTCCACCCTCTCAAATCAAAAGTGCACTCCACTAGGACTGTTAATGCTTTGTGGGAGTGCATCACCAAGCTTCCATGGTTCAAATGTGCAAGGCCTCAACTTGGTCTTCAGTCCATACATTTACCAGATTTTATCAGGTAAATGTAAAAAGGCATGAGGGTATCGCCTTTGGGCGTAGTGTGCTGCAGGCAGCAGTATAACTCCTCTGGTTTCATGTTGCCCTAATTCTGTTGTGTCTCCCTCTCCTCAGTTGGCATTGCTCTGGGACATCCCACATAGTAATTACTATGGCTCTGTGTCCCGTGATGTACAATTAAGAAAATAGGATTTTTATAACAGCTTACCTGTAAAATCCTTTTCTTTGAAGTACATCACGGGACACAGAGGTCCCTCCCCTCTTTCTGGTATACACGTGTATTGCTTTACTACAAAACTGAGGTACTCCCAGTAGTGGGAGGGGTTATATGGGGAGTGGACTTCCTGTCTTAGGGTGTGCGCCAGTGTCCATCACCTGAAGGTGTATCAAAGTGTAGCGCTGTGGTGCCAAATTAAATAACCATAATAAATGGTGAATTGTACATGTAGCACATGCAGTGAAAAAATTATGTAACAAAGTAATATAAATAAAGTCTCTAGTAGTCTCCAAGTGTTGATCATGTGCGGTGATTAATCGCAGTCCATATTGGAATGGGATGGTCCTGATCGCCGTGTGAATAGCCAATACGGTAGATGAAAGGTGAAAATACCAATGTGAGAGTGCCACCACCAGAGTGAAATGCAGGCTTACCAGAAAGTTTCCATTACCAACCGGCAATGGAGGAGAGACCTTAGAAATCAACGGTGATTGGAATCTGGAGTCCTCAAAGCCTTCATAGAAAGGTCTTTTCCAAATAAGTGGTTACACATCCAGGGAAATTGGCCCGTGAAAAATAAAAAGGGGCTACATAGCGTAATTCCGTAAGCAAGAGAAATTTTAATAAAAAGTAAAACACTTACATTTATGCAGTAAAAAAAGCGCTTTGTGTAAAATCATGGCGGCAGTGGAGTCCTCCATCACCTGAAGGTGGCCTATAACCCACATATTAATTACTATGGCTCTGTGTCCCGTGATGTACTTAAAAAAAAAGGATTTTACAGGTAAGCTGTTATAAAAATTCTATTTCTTCAGGCCCCAGCATAACCTTAGGATGCCACAGAGGATGTTTTACTTTCATCTTGGGTGCTTTTTGGTGGTTCTTATCTCACCAATCAGGGGCTGAGGTCTACCCTCCATTTCTTTCTACCCCCATGGGGTTGTCTCCCATGCACCCACCTCTTTCTGGAATGTTGATTTTGTGGGATCGACTCTTAAGTTCTCTAATGGCCACAGGGTTCACTTCATGCACTTGTGGGCTATTGGATTGTACTAATACTGTAAATTCTCTGGCATGTGCTTAGCGAGACTGGCTGTATGGCTAGGTAATCTCTTCCCCTTTAGTCACAGAGCTTCTATCCTCTTAATCCTAGGGTTAGGGATGTAAGGCCTCAGGCTTTTCTATAAAGTAGAAATGTATGGCTTTCGTACTAGGCTCCCTCTTGGGACCTGTTCCTTCTGGGGTTGTCCTCAGTGTTTTTTCTGTTGACTCTTAGTTTATGGGTTCTTTCTTCCCTGTTTGGGAATTTTTGGTTGTTACACCCATTTTAGATGGGTTCTGGTTGATCCTCTTCTTGCTGACTTAGGTCTGGTGATCTCTTCTGTGTGGAGTCATTCCTCTCTGGTGGTAAACTGCTCTGCCCTGGTCTGGAGCATCAAGTTGATTCTCTATGCTCTCTGCTTAGGATGTGTTGGTGGCTTTCCCTATCTCGTAAGGGGTCCCACCTCATGCATTCAGATTCAGGCGTTAGTCCTTCAGATGGCTTCTTTACTGCAGGTGGTCACCAGTCCTCTTAGCAAGACACATACTGTGTTGCCGACTCATCCTGACAGTATTCAAATACATAAAGTAATAAAGGGCTATTCAATCATATATATACAAATATAAAAATTAGATGAATAGAACAGTCCACAAATGATGTGAAAATAAATCCTGATGTCAATCTCCACCATCCACCACCTTTGTGATCTTAAATATCAGTGCCTCCACCAACAGCTGAAAGACTCGCTTATCAGCTCCTATTGAGCCCTCATTACAAGGGATAGTTAGCGCTTGTGGCTTTAGCCCAGCCATGGCCTTTCTCCAGGTACAGATGGTCTCCCAACAAGATCCCCCGTTGGCACCGTATAAGATGTGAAGATTTCTCACTCAAGTTCCAAGTAATGCATCTCCTCCATCCAGAGGAAACACAAAGACTCTCAAATACAAATTTACAGTTTGCCAGTGTCCAGTCCTCCAGTAGGTGGTGCTATAGCCAACCATATCTCAATTACTTTATTCCTCAATGTACTCCAAGAAATAGATTTTATGGTAAGTACAAAAATCTATATTTTTACTTTACAATTAGCTTAACAGAAGCACCCTGATGTGATTTGTTTCAGTGAAAAATAAAAAAATAAAGAGGGCTTTTTTCAGGTAGCTTTAGCAGCAACATGCTTTTTTTTATCAAAACATGCTTTTTCATCGAACAGTAAAAGACCCGCTTTGAGCACGAGATAGAAATTGGTCAGTAGTTCAGTGTGGTTGTCCCTGTTATCACTAATGCAAAACTGCACTGCTAATGGCCACTCAATATCTCGTTAAGAAATAGGAGACCATAGATAATATAGCAAAGGAAAATTGGCCACCCGCAGGACTATTTTTTTTTTAACCTATTCCCACTCTTGCCTCCAATTTATAAGTTCTTAATGCCCAGGGGTACAGGAAGAATGGGTAAACATGTGACCACTGTGATGGGCTGTAAAAGTGGTCACATGACCAGAATCTGGTTACCGCTGGCTACCAATGTCTTCTTGGGACTGAGAGACATTTTTGGCAGCTCAGTCTTTGTACTGGGAGTACGCAACCAGTACAGAAACATTGCCTGCCCAGTGATGCATATATGCAGCATGTGGGCATTGAAGCCCAGCTTTTTGCCACCACACATATGGGTTACTGCAGCATAAAGGGGTTAACGAGGAAGAATTGTACTAGGGGAAAAAAATACAGGGGCTTTACTACAAGATTTAAGAGACTGCAGATGACGCAGCAGTGTGAAAATGGCCAGCAGCAGAAAAAAAAACTTACTAGAAACAAAAAGCACAGGCTGGGGCTTTACTGTAAGAATTAAGGTACTGCAGAGGATAGAGCAGTGTAAAATTGTCCAGGATTAACAGGCCGAATGTACTGGATCCACAGAGTACAGACAGATGTTTTACTACAACAATTAAAAAATTGCACATAATACAATAGTGTAATGTTGCCCAGTAGTAGGACAAGTTTAACAAGCAGGCTAAGCTCACATTTACTAGAAACAAAGAGCATAGGCAGGGGTTTTACTATGAGAATTATGGTACTGCAGAGGATACAGCAGTGTAAAATTGGCTTGCAGCAGGACAGTTTTTCTCAGGAATAGCTGGGGAAGAAGTGGTTTATCCCTAACAAACAGTGAATGTGAGTGATATACTCTAAAATTGTTTAGGTGCAGCAGTAGCATTTTTTAGTTCTAGTTTTAATATAAATTTAAAGACATTGGGGATCACTAGAACCCACATTTTCTCCCACCTTAATATCTAAAAACGGAACCCCAATTTGTCAGTACTAGGTCTAAAATATGATTTCCTCAGGTTAGGCTTTTTACTAACTGCTTCAGAGAAGATTTCATTCTTCCATTACATCCCTGCTTCTCCTTGTAATTGCAGTTTGAGAATTGCAGTTAATGTTAATTCCAGTTAATAAGATAAATATTATTGAGTTCCATATCATGATCCACACAAAACTGCATATCTACCTTTAGAATCCACCTATAAAGCATGCTAACTCAAGGAGAAGGAGAAGGAGAAGGAGAAGAATAAGAATAAGAATAACAAGAGTGCACATCCTGAATATAATTTATCCTTTGCAAATACAGTAAAACCTTGGATTCAGAGTAACTTGGTTTTAGAGTGTTTTGCAAGACAAACTAATTTTTTTTTATAAATTTTGACTTGATATACAAGCGATGTCTTGAGTAGACAAGTAGCGTCGTGTCACAACTGGGTGTAAAAGAGTAGAGAGGAGCCTCTAAGTGTAGCAATATGGTTACATTTAATGAAGGTACAACATTTAGCAACTCACATGGTTGATGTGGAGGATGGTCTATGTGAGGGATATGCAATTAGCAGGCCTCCAGCTGTTGCAAACCTACAAGTCCCATCATGCCTCTGGGTGTCATGCTTGTGGCTGTCAGAGACTTGCTATGCCTCATGGGAGTTGTAGTTCTGCAACAACTGGAGGTCCGCTAAATGCATATCCCTGGTCTATGTAGACAGCTTTACCCCGAATGCCTGTATACTTAGATGTGCCTCTTTTATTCATCAACCATGTGAGTTGCTAAATGTTGTACCTTCATTAAATGTAACCATATTGTTACACTTAGAGGTGCCTCTCTTCTATTTTATACTGTGTAGCTCCTGCTGGATTTTTCTTCTAATCACCTTGTGGAGGATGCCATTTGTGGATTGACATTTTATGGTTACACAACCTGGTCACATTGCTATATTCTTTTTATATAAAATAAGGTGCAGCGCTCAAATAATAAACTAAGAAAAATGCGAAAAATAACAAAAATAACAAAAATGACAATAAGACAAATAATCCTTCACAGAGACATAATGAACAGTCCTGTAGTGATTAAAGCACTATAAAATGTCCAAAATTGATAAATGAGTGTCCTTCACACGTGACAGCATGCCAAAATATAGTGACTGATGAATTGTGCCCAACACCGGTGAACAGAATGGCCTCTCACCTGATTAACAGGTTAATAATGCGTTCCCAGAAAGGGTCAATCAGCACGAAATCCTAATCCAGATAATATTCCATCAGGAAAACACTGGGGCTGTGAATCACGATGGCTCTAGGCTGAGCTGTAGGCGAGGGTGGCTCTCACATAGCATATGTAATGCAAAAAAGGGGACAGAAATAGTGCTCTCTGTATACTCCAATTTATTAAAAAGATATTAAAATCAAACTTACAAAAGTGGCACTTCACAAGTGCAGGATGAACACAGCATGAAAACTTTGAATCACCGCCGTGTAGAGACACGTAGTGGAGCATGCGCGGTAGCAGCGGGTGACGTCACGTCGTTACGTTCTGGACGCGTTGCGTCCCAGTGGGCGGGGACTTCTTCAGCAGATGACGAGACGACGAGACTACGTGGGCACCCGCGCTATAAGGAGGTGAGTTGTCATAGCGACCGTGGATGCTTCATAGCAGAGAGAAACCGGAAATGTCCCCTGGTATTGCAAACGGGGAAAAACGGAAACAACTCCATAAGAGCTAATCGCTATGATTCACCAAGGAGATTCAATTTACTGATTAGCAAAGTGACAGTAAAACAAGGCAATCAGATAAACACCTCACGTGATATTTTACATAAAAACATGTACAAAAACATGTATAAAAACCGCATTAAGAAATATTACGATTTATCATTTTCTAAAATAATAATGTCTTATTAAAAGATATATAAGTAGTAAATGTCAGAGCGAAAAAATCCGTCAAACCGCTGTTACCGACTGCTCCAAAAAAACCAAAACAATATTATCGTTACAAAATTAGAAAATTTATCGATCAGAAATAAAACAGTTTGTATCGAACTCTACATTTAACCCTTCGGGGCACATTACTCTTGTCTCATATATCCAATAGGATTCTCTTTTACTTAATTGTCTTATGAAATTGCCCCCCCGCCAATGTTTATTAACCCTCTCATTGCCCCAAAACTTCAGACCCTTCGGATTCTGTTCATGAAAGGCCTTAAAATGTCTGGACACGTTATGGGTCTTAAGGCCTTTTTTAATGTTGTTGACATGTTCAGCCAGTCTGACGTGTAGAGGTCTTGAAGTTCTGCCCACATACTGGAGCCCACAACTGCACTCCAGCATGTAGACTACTCCAACCGTGTCACATGTGATCAATTGTTTGATCTCATACTCTTGGTTGGTGGCTGAGGCCAAAAATTTTTTTCTTTTTTTGATGTTCCCTTTGGCATGCTTGCAAGGTACACACCTACCGCAAGCATAGAAACCGTCCAAAAAGGAAAAAAGCCTATCTGACGTAGGTATGGGCGGGTCAAGAACTCCAGGGGCCAAACGGTCCCTTAATGTGGGGGCTTTTTTATAAATAAATTGAGGCCTGTCAGGAAGTACAGGGCCCAAAATTTTATCCTGTTTTAGTATTGCCCAGTTTTTTTGAATTATTCTCTCAAACTTACGGTATTGGACATTATAATCCAACACCATTTTGAAATTGTGTTGATCATTAGTGGGAACCTTCGCAGACCCAGCAATAAGTTCTTTTCTATCTAATGACATGACTCTGGATACCTCTTCATCAAGGGTGGATCTATTATAACCCTTTTGTTCGAACCTAGAAGAGAGGACTTGAGATTGATTTACAAAATCATCCAGAGTGGTGCAATTACGACGCAACCTAATGTATTGTCCCCTGGGGATGTTACACAGCCAGGAGCTGTGATGGCAACTCCCCAGGGGAATATACGAGTTACGATCTGTTGGTTTAAAGTGATTAGTGAGAATAAACTGGTCATGCTTAATACTAATGGACAAATCTAAAAACACAACTTTTTCTGAACTAATGGTCCATGTTAGAGAAATATTCTTTGTGTTATTATTGAGTGATTCAATAAAATCGTTCAATCTAGATCTATCACCATTCCAAACGAGGATAAGATCGTCTATGAATCTCCTATAACACACTAACTCAGGGGGGCGACGGAGGAACACTGCCTCATTCTCCCAGTGGGACATGAAAATATTGGCCACACTGGGAGCGAAGCGAGCCCCCATAGCTACGCCCCTGGTCTGTAAGTAGAATTCTCTATTGTACCAAAAGTAGTTCCTTGTGAGACAAAAATCTAAACAGCTTAAAAGAAACTCCTGATGCCCACCAGATAGAGAGGATGTAGTCAAAGCCCATTCCACCGAAGCCATAGCATCCTGATGGCCAATAATGGTGTACAGGGAACTTACATCTGCTGTAACTAAAAAGGTAGAAGGGGAGCATTTCAAGGTGTCTAGAATTTGAATGATGTGTTTCGTGTCTTTCAAAAAAGCTGGGGTTTGCATAACTAAAGGTTGTAAAAAGAAATCAATGTATTGTCCTAATCGCGCGGAGACAGAATCGATCCCATTAACAATGGGTCGCCCTGGAGGTCTAACAGCATCTTTATGTATTTTTGGTAAAAAATAGATAACAGGTGTTCTGCAGAATAAAGGATCTAAATACAAAGCTTCCTTTTTATTAAGGATCTTTCGGTCCTTACCATCTTCAATAATATTATGCAATTCATCCTTAAAAGAGAGCATAGGATCCCTGTTCAAAACTTGATAAGTATCCTGGTCCGATAACAAACGACTCATTTCATTTTGGTAATATTCTTTACTGAGAATGACTAACCCACCGCCCTTATCCGCAGGGCGAATAACAATATCCTTGTGGTCCGTCAAGGATTTTATACCCCGCTTGATAGACAGTGGGTCAGACACTCTCTTCACCTGTAATTTGTCTAGGTCGTTGGAAACCATATTTTTAAAAACCTCCAAATGTTTGTTATCGGAAATCTGAGGATTGAAAGTGGACCTATTTCGAAGAGAAGAATAATTCTGTGCCAAGGGTTTAGATCCCTGAGAAGGGTGTGATAGAAAATATTTTTTCATGTTGAGAGTTCTTACGTATTTTTGAATGTTAACATAAGTATTAAACTTATTCAGATTTTTTATAGGGGCGAATTTAAGACCTCTGTCAAGAACCTTGATCTCATCTTCGTTCAGAACAACATGACTGAGGTTATAAATTCCTTTACCTGTTACGGTCTGGGCTTTTTGTACTCGCTTCCCCCCTCTCCTTCCTCTCTTTGTTTTCGCTTTCGGGGGGGACCGGGGTTTGGGGGTGTATATGGTACAGGCTGTCTCCAATATTCCCCTTGAGCTGCTTGGTATTGCGGAGGGGGGTTCCTCTGTGCCCCCCTTTGATCTAAAAAATCATTGTGGTCATATGGTGTATGTTCAGTAAGTGGAGCATATCTATTTTGTGTGGGAATAGATCTATCACGAAATTGATAAGAATTCCCCCTATCCCAATAATCTCTCCTATCATTTTGAGAAGAATACCCATCCCGATGTGAAGGAGGGTCATATTGATATGTCCCTCTGGGATGGTTCATATCTCGAGTGTGGACTTGGGAACCTCCTCCCCTCCCTTTTCCTCTCATATTTTTCCCTCTTTTGTTATTAAATTTCTTAGATCCATTCTTAATGGGAGGGGCTTGAGATCCATTAGGGCGGGGGGAATCATATTCATATATAGGATTGACACGAGGAGTATTCAAATGCATAGCTCCAGTACTGGATTGACCATTCTGAATAGGTTGAACAGTATCCTCTACTGTAGGAATATTTTGCCATTTAAAAATAACCCCACCATTAAAATCATCAAAATCCCTAATAAATTTTTTCTTCTTTTTGTTCTGGGATTCAAGATCCCATTTCGTGAGTTTATTTTTAAGTTCTCCTGATAATCTTAAAAACTCATCACTATCCTTTAAGGGTTCAATATTATGGGTGATTTCATTGATTTGTGAGTCAAGGGCTGTCATTCTCTTTCTCTTGCGTATCAAAAGAAATTCAAGCAACTCAAAACCCCTTTTCACATTGCTATATTCTTTTTATATGGACTATAAACTGAAGGACTTATGAATAAATGGTTGTGCAACAAATCATCTAAGTTTCCATTATTTCTTATGGGAAAATTTGCTTTGATATATGAGTGCTTTGGATTACAAGCATGTTTCCGGAACTAATTATGATCACAATCCAAGGTTTTACTGTACTTCTTTGTGTCTGACATTGCATGCGTTTTCTGTAAACAAATTATAGCTGTCTGGAATTATTAAAAAAAAATGCACTCAATTAAATGGCATCCCCCATCCATACCACATTTTAAGAAACAATATACATGAAAATTATTGAATTAAAAGTAACCATTATGAAACTTGAAGAAAAAAAAAGAAGGAAAAATAAATCCATAATAACCCATTCACAATAAAATAAAATAAAAGTTATTTTCTTCAATGCTGCTTGTAGCTCCACCCAAGACTGAAGCAAAAATTCTGGATGTTCCTTTGGGGGAGGTACAGCCAGCACTGAAGCCACCTCCCCTCTTTATTCTGTAGCTCTGCTATGCAATTGTAAATCCCTATGCTTCCTCTGCTAACTTTATTTTTACTGTAAAAAAAACTAGTGAGCTCAGATTCACCCAATCACCAGTAGGAGCTGCAGCTCAGAGGAGAGAGAGTACAGTTGTAACTGTCGACTTGTTTTTTGAATGATCATGCAGGACAGCAGTGCGATCATTCACAAAAACACATGTCCACAATAACACATGTTGGCAGCTACTATACTGGTCTCTCATAGACAAGTGTGGTTGCGTTGCATTGCCGTGGGCTTGTTTTTTCGTGAACGACAGCACTGCTCTTCAGAATGGTCTGTATTAATTAGCTTTCTTTACAGTAAAAATTAAGATAACAGAAGACGAGACACATGGCACAGGAGGGCTGCAGATCGAATAGCAGCAGATGTCAGCAGACATGTCACCGCTGACATCTGCCGCTCCATAGCTTAGACTGGAGGATTCGATCAGGTCTGCCTGATTCAAGTTTTAGTAAATCAACCCGACTGTAATCTGCATGCATAAAAGATAATATTGTTTCTGAAAAATTAAATGAATAGTTAATAAAAAGATGGAAAAAAAATATCCAAAAAGGTATGCAAGAACATTTGAGCCAAGTGAATGTGAGAAGTTTTTTTTAGTAGAAATCTAAATTAATTTATATGAAATAGCATAACTGCCCTTAAAATGCAAGGTTTACCTAACAAAATAAGATTCAATAAGACCAAAGTTGACAAATCTACGCCAATATATTGTTTAATTTCAAACCATTGAACATTGTCATATGTTATAGTCAGCAAAATAAAGTGTTTTTTTCTAGGTACAGTTCTCACATGATTGTTTCAGTCAACGAAAAGCTGTTTTGTTTTATCAAGTGGACAGGTGTTAATTTGTAGTGCTTGCCATATTATACTTACATATCTCTACTTCATGATAGAAGGCATCATTTTGTCTAAGCTCACATGAGTTGCATTTCAAAATACATTTTGAACAGGTATGCTGTTTTAAGTGTTGAAGGGTCAGTCCACCCAAAATAAATTCAGTTCTTTTGTGGGTTGTAACAGGATGAAACTCCAGCTGACTTCTTATTTCTCTCAGGGAGTCTAGTAGCAAGAGTTCTGTGATTACTTTAATAATAAAGACATTATTCTCTTGAAGTTAGATTCCCAAATATTTGTTATGAAGTATAATTCTATAGAAAATAAAACCATGATCTGATATCGCAATGACTAAAGCAGTGCATGAGAACTGAGACTTTTTGTTCAATGTAGACATTTTGCCACTGGGCTCCCTGAGATATACAAGAAGCCATGCCATTCAAATTGCCAGTAACCACATACAAATTAAATATAGATCAATTTTGGAGCTGGCATTTAATACTCTTTAATTTGTTCTTCCATCATGGTAATTATGTGCAGTTTTCCTAATGTTGGATCAATTAACAATTTATATATCCAGTAATTCATGCATTGTTCCAGCTATTTCATCCTAAAGCAAAATTGCACCTTTAAAACATGAGCACATTTGTCTTCCCTCTCCCATTTTCGCAAATCATATAATGATTTGTGAAAAAGGGACCACATATAGAACTTACCCTTCTCACAATGCTTGCTCTATCACTTGGCACATGGGCAGTGTTCATTAAAGCCCACAGCTGGAATTTTTGCAGTACTGTGCATGCCTCAGCCTCCTACCATAGAGTACACAACACTTAGATGCACTTATCCTTTAAATAGAAAAAGTATAGCAGTTTTTTTAAGGACAAGGGCATCTGCACATCAAAATCTGCACCTTTTGGTAATAACTGGTAAAACAGAAAAGACAGGAGAGAGACAGAGTTAACAAAAAACACTAAAGTTTTGTGGTAAGGAGGAATCTAATGTGCACTCCAACTATTGTGCATCCAACTGTGCACAATAGATCCATCCTTGCACAGAACATGGCAATTCTTATACCAACTGAATACCAATTGAATGGCTTAATTAAAATCCATTGTTTTAGCTAAAGTACTTTGAAGATGATAAAGAGCTCATTTATGGAAAGAAAACGGTTGGGGCTGACAGCAGAACATGAAGGCACGGTGCTTCATTTTGTATAGTTCATAACTGTGAAACTTTTAAGGCTAAGCTGTAAACCAATGAGGCTATTAAGACATTTATGTAAAGCAGAATTCTTACATTTAAAGGTTTTAAACAACAGCAGCAGCAGAAATTAAATATCATTTGATATGTTTGCCTTGAAGGATATCCAGTTGTTAACATTTTCCAAATCCCAATCATATTAGATGGCTGTTTTAATGTTGATTGTTGCACACAGGCTTTAAAAGGGCAATTAAGTCCCCATACAGGTGCTAGACAATGAAAATTGCAAAAAAGGGAAAAAGATCATTATGCTGGTTTCATGTAGTCATTTAAAAATCTTTATACCCAAATGCAGCATGCAGTTAAGGTTTTTTTTGTGTTTTCCGTGAGAAGCCATCCTAGTGCTGATGGCATCAGTAGCATTCATGCACAGTGTTGAGATGTCAAGGCCTTTGGAAAGCTTCTGTATTTCCTTACAGTCATTCAAAAATCCATTTACCTCTCGTTTGATGGTATGTCAAGCTCAGTATGTGAACATTGGCAGCATTCTCCCCAGAGCTTTTTTCGGTCTCTGAGTATATTGCTGTATTATTCCCAGCTAGTAACAACAAAAACGCCAAAAAAAAATAGCAGAATTGCTATCTTGTGTCTAAAAGTTGAGCCCTTCTTCATCCAATGGCTTTTTTTATACTTTGTAAAGTATAAAGAAGGATGCATGTTAGCGACTATTTTGTTACTTTTTCAAGAGCTGGGGGCAATATTCCAATTTCACTATGCCCTCCTTCAGTTTCAAAAGCATAGACAATTCTGTATTTTCCTGTTCATCTCCTTAAGTTTCAGCACTTTATGCCAAAGGCCATGGAGGTTGACTCAAGTTGAGCAACACAAGGTTTTTCTTGTTCCTGGTCTTTATCCATGAACAGCCATGCAAGCCCAAACCATGATACAGAAGAAGCAGCAGTAAATGATTAACACCAAACAGGTTATGCACAGCCCAATGTACTGTACAATAAGAGTCCAAAATGCAAAGAGGTACAAGACTTCATGGCACTGTCCGTGGTAGGAGATATAGTGGGTGAAAACCCATATGCTTCCTAGAAGTAAAAAAAAATGAACATGAGAAATATAAAAAATGTTTACTAATGTGACAAAAAAAAGTAAAATGCAGCACTTGTCTGACAGTTAAAATTGATGCTTGCTTAATTGTGTGACAAAGACAGGCTATATGCTTACTGGCTTATATACCAATTGTTAATGCTGTGAAACACCATCACTAAATCAAGTATGTTATGGTTCCTAATATATAACTATGTTTACTTAAACTCCTAGCCACCAATGAATTATTCTTTAGGCATCCACTGCAAATTACATAGTTCGTCAGGTTAAAAAAAAGATACAAGTTCACCTAGTTCAACCAATAAAAAAAGAATTACATAGAAAACCTCCATATACACAAATGTACACCAACAGTTGATCCGAGGAAGGCAAAAAAAAAACAACCCTTTGAAGCATGGCCCAATTTTCTCCAGTTGGTGAGGGGAATTCCTTCCTGATCCCCAAGAATGCAATTGAAAAGTCCATGGGGGATCTGCAGGGGCTGATTTCATCTAAATATATGCACATGAATGAGAATTTTTGTGTTCACATTGAAGCACGTAGCTTCTCACAGCAGGGGTCCGGTGCGTCCCTGTTCACTGTTTCTGTTCCGATTTCAATCTAAATTTTTGGCTGAATTCGGACCTGAAACAGACCAAAAGACGCACAGGACTCCTGTGCAATTTGCAGCAGAGCCACTTTGGAAATGTGTGAACCAGCTCCATAGAGAGCCAGTCACAATCTACTGACATGCGAATTTGATGCGGGAAAAGCCTGAAGTGGAACTATAGGCATAAACTTTTGTTTTCATTTTAGATAGCTTATGGGTGGGTTGTAACCCCTGTCAGGTTTTCTTTGCCATCTTTGTCCTATTGAGGAAATGTGCATTACCTTCCTGTCCCTTAACCACAATAGGAAGTAAGAATAAAGTCTTCCAAAGGAAGGGAATCCTTAAATTGTCACCAGAACTAGTGTCCCCAATGGAAGCTTTCCCCTCTATCGTTGTTTTGGGGACAGCCCAAACTTTGGGATTTTTTTTGCACGTTCACTTTCGATGATAATGATAAACAGAACAAAAAGAGGATGGATCTCCTTAACAGGGACACATATAGCAAAAAAAAAACCCAAAAAAAGATGTTCTAATCCCTTTCCAAATCCCTATCCAAAAACAAAAAACAATTTGCCTTTAGTTATACATAAAAGCAGACCTTTGCTAAAAAGTGAAAGTATCACTAATGTGTCTCTCCTCCCCCTCCTCTACTATATTTGGATTTTTTGGGGTTTTTTTGGGGGGTGGGGGGGGGAACAGGTACCTTTTACTGACAGGTACTCACCTCCACAATTCTCACCTAGGCAAGAATTTGAATTAGTTTTCTTGTTAAAAAAAAGAATTAGAATTAGAGTTTGGCCAGCCCCCCTCCCCACCTGCGGTACATGTCCCAGGAGACTGTGGGATCAATATAATGGCATAGTGCAATCTTGCTTAATACAGTGGGGAGCCAGCTGTAAAACAGCAGGAAATCACCGCTGCTCCCAAAGTCAAGATGGCAGTGCCAGTGATCCAAACACTGGCAAAGAACCATCCCAGTTAAAGACTGCGCTGGATTCCAGGGCTGGTGGGCGTCTGTTTATTAAACATCCTCAGCTACGGTATTTGTAGATGACTTGTATTTAAAAAATTTTTTTAAAGACTGTAGTTCCTCCTATGGACTTAATTTATACAGACTAAAACATGATGCACAGCGTTAACAATATACGGCGGGTAAAATAAGTATTGAACACGTCACCATTTTTTTACTAGGTAAATATATTTCTAAAGGTGCTATTGCCATTAAATTTTCACCACATGTCAGTAACAACCCGTGCAATCCATACATACAAAGAAACCAAAACAAATATGTTCAGAAATTAAGTTAAGTGTAATAAAATGGAGTGACACAGGAAAAAAAGTATTGAACACGCTAACTGAAATTCATTTAATACTTCATACAAAATCCTTTGTTGGTAATGACAGCTTTAAGACGCCTCCTGTAAGGAGAAACTAGTTGCATGCAATGCTCAGGTGTGATTTTCACCCATTCTTCCACACAAAGTCTTCAAATCTTGAAGGTTCCATGGGCTTCTTCTATGAACTCTGATCTTTAGTTCTTTCCACAGATTTTCTATTGGATTCAAGTCAGGTAATTGGCTGGGCCATTCTAGCAGCATTATTTTCTTTTAAAACCAATTGAGAGTTTCCTTTGTATTTGGAATCATTGTCTTGCTGAATTGTCCACCCTCGTTTCATCTCCATCATCCTGGTAGATGGCAGCAGATTTTTATCAAGAATGTCTTGGTACATTTTTCCATTCATCCTTTCTTCAATGACATGAAGTTTGCCAGTAACGTATGCTGAAACACAGCCCCACACCATGATGTTCCCATCTCCAAACTTCACTGTTGGAATGGTGGTTTTGGGGTGATGTGCAGTGCCATTTCACCTCCAAACATGCTGTGTATTTTGTCATCCAAAGAGTTCAATTTTGGTCTCATCTGACCAGACTATATTCTCACAGAATTTCACTGGCTTGTCTAAATGTTGTGCAGCAAACTTTAAACGAGCTTCAGCATGCTTTTTCTTCAGCAATGAAGTCTTGCATGGTGAGCTTGCATACAGGTCATGGCGATTGAGTGCATTACTTATTGGTTTTCTTTGAAATAATTGTACCTGCTAATTCCAGGTCTTTCTGAAACTCTCCACAAGTAGTCCTTGGCTCTTGGACAACTCTTCTGATAATTCTTTTCTCTCTTCTGTCAGAAAACTTGACAGATTCTCCTGGTCGTGCCGGTTTATGGTGAATAGATCTTCTTTCCACTTTCGGATTATGGCCCCCAACAGTGCTCACTGGAACATTCAGAAGTTTAGAAGTCCTTCTGTAACCAATGTCATGAGTATGTTTTGCCACAGTAAGGTTGCTAGAGAGAGCTCTTTGCTTTTACCCATAATGAGATGTTTCTTGTGTGACACCTTGGTAATGAGATACCTATTTATAGGCTATCACTGAACCGGCTGATATTAATTTATGATTACTGATAGATTTCAGCTGGTGTCTTGGCTTTCCATGCCTTTTTTGCACCTCCCTTTCTTCATGTGTTCAATACTGTTTCCCTTTGTTATTCCATTATCTTACACATAACTTCATTTCTGAACTTACTTGTTTTGGTTTCTTTGTATGGATTGCATGGGTTGTCAATAGCACCTTAAGAAAAATGTAAAAATGTAGAAAAATGGTGACGTGTTCAATACTTATTTTATCGCTGTATTTGGACTGGGAAATCACTAATTATTTAAATATCTTGTGTAATATGCATTATGATATACAGTAGGATTATAAAATCACTCAAGTCCCAAAAATATTCTTAGTTATTCCTATACAAGTCGAACAGCTGTTGATAACATGCCATTGGCTAAAGCACCTTTGTTCTAAAAGCTATGGTAGGAGTTAAAGGGATATTAAACGCAAAATGGAAAATGTAATTTATTGCAGCTTATCAATCATTAACCGCTTGCCGACCGGCTCACGCCGATATACGTCGGCAGAAGGGTACTACAAGCATGTTAACGTACCTGTACGTTGCCCTTTAAGAAGCGGCTTGTGGGCGCGCGCCCGCCGCGAGCTCCGTGAGTGTGATCGCGGGTCCCATGTACTCGATGTCCACAGGGATACCCGCGATCGTCTCATGGAGAGGAAGAATGGGGAAATGCTGATGTAAACAAGCATTTCCACGTTATGCCTAGTGACAGGACACTGATCACCGCTCTCGATTACAGGGAGCTGTGATCAGTGTTGTGTCACACATAGCCCACCCCCCCCCACAGTTAGAATCACTCCCTAGGACACACTTAACCCCTAAAGTGCCCCCTAGCGGTTAACCCCTTCACTGCCAGTCACATTTACACAGTAATCAATGCATTTTTAATCGCACTGATCGCTGTATAAATGTGAATGGTCCCAAAATAGCGCCAAAAGTGTCCGATCTATCCGCCATAATGTTGCAGTCACGATAAAAATCGCTGATCGCCGCCATTATTAGTAAAAAAAAATTATTAATAAAAATGCCATAAACTATCCCCTATTTTGTATATTTTGTAGACGCTATAACTTTTGCGCAAACCAATCAATAAACGCTTATTGCGAGTTTTTTTTTTTTACCAAAAATATGTAGAAGAATATGTATCGGCCTAAACTGAGGAAGAAAAAATGTTATATATATTTTTTTGGGGATATTTATTATAGCAAAAAGTTAAAAATATTGCGTTTTTTAGCGCAAAAAATAAAAACCGCAGAGGTGATCAAATACCACCAAAAGAAAGCTCTATTTGTAGGGAAAAAAGGATGTCAATTTTGTTTGGGAGCCACGTCGCACGGGCACGCAATTGTCAGTTAAAGCGATGCAGTGCCGAATCGCAAAAAGTGCTCTGGTCTTTTGCCAGCCAAATGGTCCGGGGCTGAAGTGGTTAAATGTGTTGGATGCATTAGTCTTCCTTTTGGTAGGCTTTTTTTCATCCATTTTCACCAGGTGATCCAGCCAGTATACACACTTTCTGTATTAGGGTGCCTTCAATTTAGATGGAGGACCAACAGAAGCATGTTTGGATGGCAGCATTGTCACTCTGAGGGGAGGGAAGAGTTAAATGCACTAGAAGATTTGGATACACCAACAAATTGAAGCCAGACTCCAGCTAACAGTTTTTAAGCCATTACAGCAGCAGTTTTGTTCCTTTTGCGATAAAGGTTTTACATGAATAAAGGCTGATTATTGTAAGCACCCCTGTCAGTGTTAAATGGTTTGTCTCAGCCGTCTAACTGCTATATCAGCAGGACAGCTTGTTCGGTGGAAAAACAACAGACTTACTGTCCGGATCACCAGGTGAAAATGAAAACCTAAAAAAGAAAACAAATGCAGCTATCACTTCTAATGCCGCGTACACACGAGTGGACTTTACGGCAGACTTGGTCCGGAGGACCGGAGTCCGTCGGATAATTCGATCATGTGTGGGCTCCAGCGGACTTTTTTTTCCCAAAAGTTCGACGGACCTAGAAATGAAACATGTTTCAAATCTTTCCGACGGACTCGAGTCTGGTCGAAAAGTCCGCTCGTCTGTATGCTAGTCTGATGGACAAAAACCGACGCTAGGGCAGCTATTGGCTATCAACTTCCTTGTTTTAGTCCGGCCGTACGTCATCACGTACGAATCCGTCGGACCTTGGTTGATCGTGTGTAGGCAAGTCCGTTCATTCGGAAAGTCTGTCGAAATGTCCGCCGGACCAAGTCTACCGTAAAGTCCGCTCGTGTGTACGCGGCATAAGAATTGGCAAGCTGCAAAATAAAAAAATAAAAAGATGTTTGCTTTTGAGTCTATGGATGGGAAAGTAAATATTATATGGATATGAAGTGTGATGACTTTGGAGATATTTATTGTATAATAAGGAAAATTAGCAAAGATAAAATAAACAAAACAAAAAGCTTTTTTCATCAGCCCAGCTAAACAGTAAGTCGGGTAAGCATCCTATTTTTCTACAAAGAATTTCCAGGGAGTGGACTTATCCTCCATATTAAAACGAAGAGAGAAGAGGTTTTGATTTAATTTGAAAATCACCATGGATATTTACTAATACTTCTTCCCTTATGTCCCTATTATTTAGCTCTGAAAGGTAGGCAGATGTTTATGGGCCGAGGTTGTATGCGCAACGGATGATCGATATAGCCAATATTGTTTTGATTTCTCCTTTCATATTTTATGTAACACAATCATATTTTTTCACCCGTTCGCTTAGTTTGACTTTATTCTTACCTGTGATCAGCCAGCAGAACCAGAAGGTAGACAGCGTGCAAATAAATAAGAAAAACAATATTAACTTGTCACTTGAAAGCAGGATTGTGACTGTGCAGCCCATTAGGAGGAAGATTATTCCTTGTACAAGTACATAGATAGGGATATATCTTTCCAGCGTGCATTTATCCAGGTATAATGCCCCTGCATAGAAACAAGAGAGAAAAATAAGATGCAATACCTCATTCGTACCACTCTGATTTTGGAATTGAATGCATGATTCTTACAAGTATCTATTTTGAATTACATTTTTTATGTTACACTTACCCATGCTTATGAAAGTAATGCCAAGAATACATAGAACAGCGATTGCTAAACACACGCCAACTAGAAGAAATGTTGAAAGTTAATACTGGAAATATATAGTGGTTTCAAAACATTTGCAGTTCAAATACGGTACATAAATGGTTCTATAGCTATGGCTCAATAAATATCCTAAAACACAATGGAACAAGATGAATGAACTTCAGGAAAAATGTATCAGACAGGATGTAACTCAGAATGAACTGGTGTGGTGTGTTCATTTCCACATCACACTACAAATATAACGAGAGACTGTTCAGCATGTTGCAATGGATGTCAGAAGCAAAGGGGCAAGTTGTTTTCTTTTAACCACTTAAAGGACCGGAAGGATTTACCCCCTTAATGACCAGGCCATTTTTTGCAATACGGCACTGCGTAATTTTAACTGACAATTGCGCGGTCGTGCGATGCTGTACCAAAACAAAATAGACATCCTCTTTTCCCCGCAAATAGAGCTTTCTTTTGGTTGTATTTGATCACCTCTGCGGCTTTTATTTTTTGCACTAAAAACAGAATATTTTTACATTTTTGCTATAATAAATATTAAAAATTACAACATTTTTAAACAATTACGTCATGCGTTTAGACCAATATTTCTACATTTTTTTTTTTCAACCAAAAATATCGCAATAAGCTTATATTGATTGGTTTGCGCAAAAGTTATAGCATCTACAAAATAGGGAATATATTTAAGTCATTTTTAATATGAATTTTTTTTTTTTTACTAGTAATGGCGGTGATCAGCGATTTTTAGCAGGACTGCGACATTGTGGCAGACAAATCGGACATTTTGACACATTTTTTGAGACCAGTGACACGGGGGATTGGCTGACTGGGAGTAAAGCGAGATCGCTGTTCTTGATCACTAGGAACAGACGATCTCTCTGTACTCTCCTGACAGAACGGGTATCTGTTGGTTTACATTGACATCCCAGTTCTGGCTCTCTGTGGAATGATTGCGGGTGGCCAGCGGACATCGCGGACATTGCGGCCACCGGCCACGTGCATCAGCTCCCCCAACGTGCAGCAGGCACGCTGCTATAGCTTTTAAAGGGACCACCGACCTGGTATGGCGATTTGTGGGAACGAGCCAACCTGCCGCAGTATAATTATGGCGGCTGGTCGGCAAATGGTTAATGCCTTGCTCATAAGGCCTGAATGTGGTCATAATCTGTCCTACATTAAGTCTGGGCAAGATTAAAATGTTAGAAAGGAATGTAAAATAATTATCTTTCTTCTTAAAGCTTGTAAACTGTTATTTCCTGGTTAACTGCGCATCAGATGTTATAAAGTCTATGGCCAAGGGCAGCTGTTAAGGCAGAATCATTAGTTGACTGTCTATACTTGCTTATTAGAACCTCAAACTCCTTCAGTTGCATTCCTATCACTAATGCCTTGTCATCGATTAACTGGTCTGCACCCGCAGACAGAAAAGTAAGACCCATTTTACACTGGTGCATTTTTGCAGCGCTTTCCAGGGCGACAAAACCACATGAAACTATTCCCCATTAAAGTAGAACTATAGGCAAAACTTTACATTTTGGATAGAGCAAGAGAGGGTTATAACTAGTATCAGATTTATTTTTTCACAATCTATGCCCCATTGTGGAGATTCTCCTTCACTTCCTGTCCCATAGCCAAACCGGAAGTGAGAGGAAATCCCTGCAAATTAAAAGGAAATCCTTGTGGACCTCCAGGTCACCAGAAATAGTGTCCCAATTAGAAAATTTCCCCTCGATAACTTTTCTGGGGACAACCTAAAATTTGGGACTTTCGTTTACTTGTTTACTTTCACTTTCAATGAGGTTAAATAGAGAGGGTGAATAACGCAATAAAACTGGTGTTCTAATCCATCCCTACTTTATCCAAAACTAAAAAAAAAGGTTTTGCTTTTAGTTATACTTTAAATCCTATGTAACTCTGCACACTGCAGGTGCACTACACTTTGAAAAGTCCTGCATGGTCCATTGACTTGCAATTTTTCAAAATTGCACCAAAAAGGCACCTTCCATTGTAAGTAATTGGGAACACATCAAAGGTGCATTAGTGTAAAAAGGCCCTAAATTGGATTAAAAAAAAAAAAATCAAGTACAGAAAACCTTGGATTGCGAGCATAATTTGTTCCGGAAAGTGCTTGTAATCTAAAGCACTCGTATATCGAATTTCCCCATAAGAAATAATGGAAACTTAGATGATTCGTTCCACAACCATTTATTCAAAAGTCCTTCAGTCTATAGTCTAAATATTCTCTCTTTTATTATTATAATAGAAAAAAAAAACACAAGCAAATACACAGTGATTAACACATTTCTGTTTCAGTTACATTCTTGGATCATTTCATGTGATTTGTGTTCCCCATATCCCTTATCCCCTCCCCCTAAAGAAGAAAATAAATAAGTAATAATAAGTCACCCTAATCAATCACCCCTCTCTCCCCCCCCCCCCACCCCCCTCATGTCCCACCTTTTTTAGTCCCATTATGTATCCAATATAGTCATATCCAAGAGATGTTTTAAACTTCAACCATTTCCCCCCATATAGCGTTATATACATCTAGTGAGTCTTCTGCTGTATGTATGGTTTCCTCTATAGATCTCAACCACTGTACCTTTGCTACCCACTCTTTCATGTTCGGGGCTTCTTGGGTTCTCCATAATCTCGGGATAAGACCTTTAGCTGCGTTTGATAGGTTTGGGACTAAGGCATTCCTATACTGAATGACCGTTTCTCTCGTGTCATGAAATAGACATTTCCAATGTGTATTTGATAAATCGCTCCTATAATTCCCTCCCAGTAAGGCTATATCTTTACGCATTCCCACCACAGGTGCGCAAAGGTCCCTGGAGCGTCACAACCCCTCAAACATGTTGGGGGTCATCCGCTCCAATCCTATGCGTCCTCTGTGGGGTCACATACCATCTTGCCAATAGTTTATAGCATCCCTCCATTGTCTTAATGTCTCTTGAGGAAAAACAGGCTAATCTTAAGATCTTCCGCCTGTGTTCCTCATCTCTGAGGGTTCCTATTTCCTCCTCCCATTTTCCCATACAAGTTGGGTATTCAGGCTCTTCTTCTTTTACCAGTATTTTATATATCTTAGATATACTTTGGTTTAAGCACAAAAGGAGAGCAGAGTAGCTTTTTCTATTAGCCTCATATTACCTTCTCCCTGCAGTGGTTGCGGTAGTGATTGTGTAAAATGCTGTAATTGTGTATACCTCCATCTAATGGCATACTTCCCCATTTTTGTGTAATTGCCGAGTACGTATATATTCTATTCCCTTTCCTCACATCCTGCAGTAATATTTCCTCTTTTTTTGCCCATCTAATAAAGTATACATGTTCCTCTTTCCCTGGCTTAAAATAATTTGTGCCTAATATAGAAATTAATGATGCATTGTATTCCCAGTGATACTGTCTGCCTAGTCCGTCCCATATCCTAAAAGTGCTCCTAGTGAGTGGGTTTGTGCTACTAGCTAAATCTTGGTGTAGCCGTGGTATCCATACTATCTTCCCTTCTAAATCAACTTTACTTTGTGACATCTCTAGGTTTACCCAACTGTTACCTTCCTTATTGTGCATCCACTCTGCTATCCGAGAGATAGAAATTGCCTGATAATATTTCTTAATGTCGGGGGCTGCTAGCCCCCCTGTCTTTTTTCCCCTTCACTAACGTTGCATATGAAATCCTAGGGCGTTTGTGTGCCCATATATTTTTGAATACCATAGATTTCCTGAAATATTCCTGGGGTAGTGTTATTGGAATCATTTGAAATATATATGTTAATTTTGGCAAAATGTTCATTTTCAATGCGTTTATTCTGCCTATCCAGGAGAGGGGTTTATGCCGCAAATAAATCAGTTGTTCCTTAATCTTGTTGAGCATAAAGATGCAGTTAACTTTATTCCCAAGTATCCCAGTTTTTCCCTGCACCATACAAAGGGGAATTTAGGTTGGATTGCCTGCTGTTCTTCCCTTAGGGTAGTTATATTCAGAATTTCTGATTTATACATATTGACTTTAAAGTTTGTCAGTTTCCTGTAACGACCCAACTCCTGTAACACACTTGAGATTACTATCCTGGGATTGGAAATATAAAATAGCAGATTATCCGTGTATGCAGCCACCCTATACTCCCTCTCCCCTACTCACTCCTCTGAAATCTGTGCTTTTGCGGATCGCGACTAACACGGGTTCCAATGCTATTACAGACAGCATTGGAGAGAGGGGGCACTCCTGCCTCGTCCCATTAAGAAGTTCAAAGGGAGGGGATAGATTCCCATTAATTCTAATTTTAGCCGTTGGGTGATGATAGAAAGCAGTTATCCATCGCATCATCCTTTCCCCCACACCCAGATGTCTTAAGCCTCTTACACATGATCAGATTTTCCGACGGGAAATGTGTGACAACAGGCTGTTGGTAGAAAATCCGACCGTGTGTATGCTCCTTCGGACAATTGTTGTCGGATTTTCCGCGGACAAATGTTGGATAGCATGTTTTAAAATTTTCCGCAGACAAATGTCTGTTGTCAGATTTTCCGAGCGTGTGTACATCAGTGCGTCAGACAAAAGTCCAAACACGCATGCTCGGAAGCAAGGATGAGCCAGAAGCGGTCGGTCTTGTAAACTATTGTTTGAGACGTGGCAAATAATGAAATATCGAAATGCAGCGCACATTCTCTTCTTCTTTAATAGGATAATAATGAAGCTGCTTTGCTGGGGATACTGATGAAGTTATTGCAAACACATTTTAAAAGGCTTTTTTTTTTATATCAAGAATATTAATTATGCTTTACTTTTTTTTTTTTTTTTTTTTGGGCAAGTTACCACAACACCATTATCCCATAGTTTTTAAGATCAAAGATACAACTATGTTGGTGTTCCTTGTCAATTTTACATTGTATTTTTTTAAATGTAACTGCCTACTCCCAAAGTGTCATTTGAAGTAAAACACATAGCCAAGTATTATTCTACACAATTTTTTTATTGTGCATTAAAAAAGAAAACAAATAAAATTAGACATGCCACCTGCCAATAGAACTTAACCAAAAAGTGCATTCTATGCATCCAATAATATAGAAAATATATCAAATCAAATCATGATTCAACCAAAAAAATAATGTCAAAGCAATAACTCCAAGGCCAATAATAAATAACACGCTATCTCCTCCGATTCCGCAACATGTCTGGTTGACGAACGGCCGTTCAGAAACGAACTGAAAAGCACGAAATAAAAAGCGCGAACTGAAAAGGGCTAAATGAAAAGCGCGAATTAACTTTAACCAAACTTCTACTAACATGAAAATAGCAGAAGGAGCCCAAAGGGCGGCGCTAAAGATCCGAAAAACCATGTAGTACGTCACTACAGTGTGATTGTTCGCCAACAATTGTGTGCCGTGTGTATGCAAGACAAGTTTGGGCCAACGCCCTTCGGACAAAAGTCCACGGTTTTGTTGGCGGAAAATCCAAATCGTGTGTACAAGGCTTTAGTGTTCCAAACATAAAACCCCAGTCCACCCTGTCAAAGGCCTTTTCTGCATCTATTGACAGTGGTATGACTGAGGTCTCCTTTCCTCTTACTTCATGTATCAGGACTTCAGGCAGTTATCCCTCCCCTCTCTCCCCATTACAAACCCTACCTGGTCATTATGAATCCATCCTGGTAGCAATGGTTATAATCTCTCTGCGATTATATTAGTGAAGATCTTTATGTCTGTATTTAACAGAGATATTGGTCTATAGCTTGCGGGAGCAGCTGGGTCCTTCCCCTCCTTCAAAATAAGAGTTATACAAGTCAGCAATGACTCCTCCCGTAGATTCTCTCCTTCTGCTAGCGTATTCAAGTAATCGCATAATTTAGGAATCAGGATCTTTTGGAACCTTTTATAATATAAAATAGGGTACCCGTCGGGGCCCGGGCACTTCTCCAGGGCCATATTCGTTATTGCTCTCAGCACTTCTTCCTGTGTAATTGGAGCCTTTAGTTGTTCCAACTCCTCCTTAGGGACTGTGGGAAGGTCTAGGCCTCGCAGATACTCTTAAACTTCCAAATTCTCCCCTCGTCCACCTCCGTCCTTCCCCTTCGATCTCACATTATACAGCGAACTGTAATATCAGTGGAATACCTTGGCTATTTCAGGGGATGAATGCACCATCTCCCCTTTGTCGTTTTTAATTTTAGGGATAAAAGGATGCATTTCTTTCCCCTTACTGCTCTAGCCAACCATTTCCTGGATTTATTACCACATTGATACCTCCTCTTTATTGACTATGTGAAATGCACATTTTTTCTCCCGTTCTAGTAATTCTGCTAGCTCATCTTTTTTTTCCGTTAGTTCTTGTTTCTCTGGGATACCCTTAGGTCTCGTCATTTGTTCTAAATCCTGTATCTCCCTATAGAGGGTGCTCATTTTCTCCCTCCCTTCTCTCTTCCTTCCTACTCCCACCCCTATTAATATTTCCCTTATGTAAGCTTTATGTGATTCCCACAGAATGGACTGCGGGATTTCTGATGCATCATTAATAAAAAAAAACCCCTCTAGCTCCTGCTCTATTTACCCCCTTCCTGACCAGAGCACTTTTTACAATTTGGCACTGCGTCACTTTAACTGCTAATTGCGCGGTCACCCCAAGGAAATTGCTGAGAGGCATGTTGAGCCCATTGAATATTAATTTTTTTGTCCCAAGTGATTGTAATTTTTTTTTTTGTCATTATTCAAACAGTTGTCACTAAATGACATATTGCTCACACAGGCCATGGGCATATATGGAATTGCACCCCAAAATATATTCAGCTGCTTCTCCTGAGTACGGGGATACCACATGTGTGGGACTTTTTGGGAGCCGAAATCCAATCACCGCCTTCAGGATTTCTAAGGGCGTAAATTTTTGATTTCATCCCTCACTACTTATCACAGTTTTGAAGGCCATAAAATGCCAAGATGGCACAACCCCCCCCCCCCCCAAATGACCCCATTTTGGAAAGTAGACACCCCAAGCTATTTGCTGAGGGGCATGTTGAGTCCATGAAATAATTTATATTCTGACGCAAGTTGCAGGAAAGTGACAATTTTTTTTTTTTGCACAAAGTTGTCACTAAATAATATATTGCTCACACAGGCCATGGGCATATGTGGAATTGCACCCCAAAATACATTTAGCTGCTTCTCCTGAGTATGGGGATACCACATGTGTGGGACTTTTTGGGAGCCTAGCCGCGTACGGGGCTCCGAAAACCAATCACCGCCTTCAGGATTTCTAAGGGCGTAAATTTTGATT
Organism: Lithobates clamitans; assembly: GCA_037952925.1. Taxonomy (NCBI): domain Eukaryota; kingdom Metazoa; phylum Chordata; class Amphibia; order Anura; family Ranidae; genus Lithobates; species Lithobates clamitans. Next base: position 14,967,873 of record JBBGZY010000449.1, read on the forward strand.
TCACTCTTCACTGCCTATCACAGTTTCGGAGGCCACGGAATGCCCAGGTGGCACAAACCCCCCCAAATGACCCAATTTTGGAAAGTAGACACCCCAAGCTATTTGCTGAGAGGCATGGTGAGTATTTTGCAGCTCTCATTTGTTTTTGAAAATGAAGAGAGACAAGAAAAAATTTTTTTTTTTCTTTTTTCAATTTTCAAAACTTTGTGACAAAAAGTGAGGTCATTTGGGGGGGGGGGGGGGGGGTGTTGTACCACCTGGGCATTCCATGGCCTCCGAAACTGTGATTGGCAGTGAAGAGTGAAATCAAAAATGTATGCCCTTAGAGAGCCTGAAGGCGGTGCTTGGTTTTCGGGGTCCCGTACGTGGCTAGGCTCCCAAAAAGTCCCAAACATGTGGTATCCCCATACTCAGGAGAAGCAACAGAATGTATTTTGGGGTGTAATTTCACATATTCCCATGGCATGTTTGAGCAATATATCATTTAGTGACAACTTTGTGCCAAAAAAAAAAAAAAAAAAATTTTACTTTTTCCCGCAACTTGTGTCACAATATAAAATATTCCATGGACTCGACATGCCTCTCAGCAAATAGCTTGGGGTGTCTACTTTCCAAAATGGGGTCATTGGGGGGGTTTAACTGTCCTGGCATTTTATGCACAACATTTAGAAGCTTATGTCACACATCACCCGCTCTTCTAACCACTTGAAGACAAAGCCCTTTCTGACACTTTTTGATTACATGAAAAAATTATTTTTTTTTGCAAGAAAATTACTTTGAACCCCCAAACATTATATCTTTTTTAAAGCAAATGCCCTACAGATTAAAATGGTGGGTGTTTCATTTTTTTTTTCACACAGTATTTGCGCAGCGATTTTTCAAACGCATTTTTTGGAGAAAAAACACACTTTTTAAAATTTTAATGCACTAAAACACACTATATTGCCCAAATGTTTGATGAAATAAAAAAGATGATCTTAGGCCGAGTACATGGATACCAAACATGACATGCTTTAAAATTGCGCACAAACGTTCAGTGGTGACAAACTAAATACATTTTTAAAAGCCTTTAAAAGCCTTTACAGGTTACCACTTTAGATTTACAGAGGAGGTCTACTGCTAAAATTACTGCCCTCGATCTGACCTTCGCGGTGATACCTCACATGCATGGTGCAATTGCTGTTTACATTTGACACCAGACCGACGCTTGCATTCGCCTTTGCGCGAGAGCAGGGGGGGACAGGGGTGCTTTTTTTTTTCTTTATTATTTTTTTGCTTTTTTATCTTATTTTTAAACTGTTCCTTTAATTTTTTTTTTAATCATTTTTATTGTTCTCTCAGGGAATGTAAATATCCCCTATGATAGCAATAGGTAGTGACAGGTACTCTTTCTAAAAAAAAATTGGGGTCTATTAGACCATAGATCTCTCCTCTACCCTCAAAGCATCTGACCACACCATGATCGGTGTGATAAAATGCCTTCCCAATTTCCCAATGGCGCTGTTTACATCCGGCGAAATCTAAGTCATAAAATGCTCGTAGCTTCCGGTTTCTTAGGCCATAGAGATGTTTGGAGCCACTCTGGTCTCTGATCAGCTCTATGGTCAGCTGGCTGAATCACCGGCTGCATGCTCAAGTTCCCTGTTGGGACAGGAGAGCCAGAGAAAAACATGGAAGACGGTGGGGGCGGGGGCATTCCCTCCCGCTGCTTGTAAAAGCAGTCTAGATGCTAATTAGCTGCTAGGATTGCTTTTTCATGAAAGCGGACCGCTGGTTGAAAAGAATGATACCAAGATGATACCTAAACCTGCATGCATCATTCCGGTATAACCACTCAAAGTGCAGCAACATACCAGTACGTTGCTGGTCCTTGTTGGGCATATATTGTAATCTTTTTTTTCATGCAGCCTGTGGGCTGAACGAAAAAAAGAGATTTAATCGGTGGGTATGCCCACCATTAGAATACCTCCCTTCATCCACCCACTTCTAATGATGGGCATACATGCACCATTTATATATGCCGAAGCAGGGGGGCATCGTCCCGCAAAAGGTAGGAGCAAATCGCTCCTCCGCCACCTGCTGCCCCCATGCTTCGGCATATATCACCTGTAACTTTTGTAACTGTAACTGTTTCCTGGTTCGGGTCTCTCAAAATGCGATGGCATCTTGGGAGACCCTGTGAAAGTGTGCCTAGTCTGTGCAATGCTGTACCCTACACTAATACTCAACTAGTGTATGGTAGCGTTCAAAACATTCACCAATGCAAAGACCAGGATTGTCAGGACAGAAGGGACAATAATAGCGGGTGTCACGCCTATATCCGCGCTTGCTGCAGACACGACATCTTTTTTGGGGGGGTTCGTTGGGTAGGGGTACTCGGGAGGACATAAAGAAAATGCCTCTCATGCAGCCGACTGCATTTGGTTGGGGATGTGAATGGGAGAAGTACGGGTGCTGCAGAAGTGGTGGGTTCCCAATTAGGATTGGCGAATGCAGCAGGAAGGGCACTATGGGCACGACGGGCCTGTGTTTGTCTTCTTCTTGGTGGCAGCGGGACACTACTTGTGCTTGCCACCTCACCAGCTTGAACTGCACTTATGGGACTCGCCACGTCACCAAGTGTTACTGCAGTGCTGGTTTGACTACGACCGGGGTGTACTAGGAGCTGGTGCTTGCCAGTTCACCAAAACGCTACCAAAAAAACTGTTAGCGATCGCAGGGATCAGGCCTGACTCTGCGAACTCTGCAGTTATGCGTTTAGTGTTTTGTAAGTGACAGTGATCGATTGATACTGCACTTGGGTGGGCTGGGCTGGGCAAAACGCAGGTGCTAGCAGGTATCTGGGCTGATCCCGCAACACTGCATTTTTGGGAACCCTAAACTGCTGGGGACGCAAGTATAGATCTGATCAGATATTGATCTGTTCAGATACTATACTACTAAGGGAGGTGTATGCTGTGTGCGTGGGTGTTAGCGGTACTGGCGCTAACCTGACGCTGCCTTGGGCGACGCAGACTCTATCTGACCCTAAAACCTAAGTTATATCACTGCCGGGCGATCAGGGGGCTAAACCTTTATTAGGTAATAAACGGCGGGTGCCCTGATACTATAAAAAATAAACAAACTAACCAGCGTCACCCGTAACAGTTATACGGTGATCACTGGTGAAAGGGTTAACTAGGGGGCAATCAAGGGGTTAAAACCTTTATTATTAGGTAGTATATGGGGGTCCCTGACGCTATAAAATGCTGACGGCGAACCTATATATTTACCTCCCTAACTAGCGTCACCAGTGACACTAATACAGCGATCAGAAAAAGGATTGCTTAGTGACACTGGCGATGGGGGTGATTAAGGGGTTAAAACTTTATTAGGGGGGGTTAGGGGGGTACCCTAGACCTAAAAGGGGGCTAATACTAACTGCCCTACCACACTAACTGTCACAAACTGAGACCAATGCAGTAATCAGAAATAAAAACAAAAAACTGCTTGGTGTCAGTGTGACGGGGGGGGGGTGATTGGGGGGTGATCAGGGGGTGATCGGGTGGTGATGGGGGGTATAATGTATGCCTGGCGTGTTCTACTGTGTGTGTGTTGTGCACTCACATCGATGTCTTCTCTCCTCAGCGCCAGAACGGAAAATACCGAGCCGAGGAGAGATGACATCACTTCCTCTGCCTCTGTTTACTATAAAGAGGCAGAGGAAGATTCTCATTGGCTAGGAGCGATCATGAGGGGGGGGCACGAATGGATGGCCTCCCCCTCACGTCTGATCGCTCCCGGACAGAAGCCGACCGCCTTGGGCACCGGGGGGGGGGGTCCGATCGGACGGTACGTGATTTTGCCTGCCCGTGCCATTCTGCCGACGTATATCGTCGCGAGGCGGTCGGCAACTGGTTAATTATCTCAGGATCCTGAATAAGGGAGTCATTAAAGTGGTGTTCCGGCCGAAATTATACTTTTTAAATAAAAATACCCCTATAATACACAAGCTTAATGTATTCTAGTAAAGTTAGTCTGTAAACTAAGGTCTGTTTTGTTAGTTTATAGCAGTAGTTTGTTATTTTATAAACTTACAGCAGGCCGTGGCCATCTTAAGTCTGGGCATCTGAAGCCAGACTGTATTTCTTCCCGGATCTCATCCTTGCAGATCTCGCACATGCTCAGTGCAGCACAAGCAGTGTAATAGGTTTCAGGTCAGGTTTCCATAGGAACGGCAGTTGCAGAGGAAGTTTCCGCCCCTTCCCAGAAGCCTTTGCAAACAGGAAATGATGCGATGGGCCGCGGCCAGGGTGGAGGAAGTGAAAAATGAATACAGCAGATATACAGTAAGCGCTGAGAAAAAAAAAAAAAAATATCCAATTCGTTTACAGTGCACAGTTTAGTGAGGGATGCTGAAGAGTTGTAAAAGTGGGTGGAACTCCACTTTAAGTTTCCAATTCTTTCCCGCAGGGAGACCTGCCAGTATTTCTTTTTTTTTTTACTTGGAAAAAAACAACTTTATTGATATAACACACATTTTACGCAGAAGGTCAGATACATATTGTGCCATTGAGATTAAATATGCAGAAATATTACAGAGCATGCATACACATATATTCACATATGTCATAAGTTATGCAACAGTACAGTCCAGTACACTTGGAACCATTATACACAGGTCTCCCTGTCCTCCAACCTTCTATCCCAGATCTTTGAATATTTTTGCACGGATCCCCTGTGTGTGTAGATCAGTTTCTTAAGTGGCAGGGTGTCATTAACTGCTTTTTTCCACAACTGTAGTGTGGGGGGCATATTCTGCATCCATCTCTGCACTATTACTTTGCGTGCTAAGAATAATGTTTCAAAAATGAAATTCGTGTAGTATTTGTCCACCCTGCACATCTGGCAATAGCCCCAAAATACATAACTTAGGGTCCAGTACCACAGGGGATCCCATATTATCATGGAGAAAATGGACAACCTGCATCTAATAAGTCTGAATATGTGTGCAGCTCCATATGAGATGGTAAAACGTGCCTGAGTCAGCTCTGCACAGGCAACACGTCGGGTCCGGCGAGTGCTGGAACTTTGCCAATCTCACTGGTGTCAGATAGGCTTTGTGTACTATATACAGTTATGCCAGTCTATCAGACAGCTTGGGGGACACCGTCTTGGTTCCCTCTAAAATCTCGGTCCAGTCAGTGTCATCTATAAGTCCTATGTCCTGTTCCCATACTGTTTTGGCCTTGTGTGAAATAGCCCCTGCACCTCGTTGTCTTATTGTATTAAATAGGTGTGATATAAGTTTGGAGGGGTCATCCCCCATAACAATACTCAGCACAGGGGGGGTGCTCCATCTCTACATCCAAGTCGGGCAACTGGGCTCTAAGTGCCTGGCGGAGCTGCAGGTATTTAAATGCTAATTAGTGTGGAAGGGAGAACTCCTCCTTGAGGGTCTGAAACTGCTTGAGCCCGGAGGTGGATAAGACCTGATGGAGATACAATATTCCATGTCTAGCCCAAACTATTGAATTTGGGACTGTCTCCAGTTCCGGCATATGACTGTTGAGCCACAGTGGGGTGTGGGAATGAAATTTCCCCACATTCTGCTTCTTTAGAGATATTTCCCATACCCTTTGATGATGTAGCAACATGCCCACGTTGTACCGCGTAGAGGGACCTTGTAGTTTATTCCCCCTAAGTATAGCCTGAATGGGTGTATACGCCGGGTGTCCTGGTTTGTGTCACCTACCTTACAGCGGAGTCTGAAATGACGAGGGCGGCCTCTTGCACGGTCCCGGTCCTAGCGTCCCTGGAGGTTGAGACAGGGTTGCTAGGGCGGCGGAAGGGTGCAGGTGCCTGCTGGCAGGATTAGGAACCCAGAAGTCTTCGGAAGGAAGCTGAGGTGCTGATCCCTGGATGGATGCAGGAGAGGTCCAGCAGAGGAACTTGCAGGGTCAAGGCAGGCAGGAGTTGGCAACGTGCTGGCAACGAGGTACACAATCGGCAGGCAGATACGTGGTCAGGGACTGGCGGAGGTTGGCAACAAGCTGGCAGCGGGGTACCGAATCGGGAGACAGAGCCGTAGTCAGGAGTCCAAGCCGGGTTCAATACAGGAAGCAAGGCAGGCAGAGATGTAGGGGTGATCTGAGAGGGTAGTCAAGGCAAGCAGAGGTTCAAGATCAGGGTCAAGTAAACAAGGCAACAGCAAGGGTTTAGGAACGAGCTGAGACAATCCAGCATTGATGCTAGTCTGCTGAACGTTTAAATAGGGCGCCTTGCGCCGTGATTCATTGGTGTGCGAGCGTGCACGCGCTGACGTGCCCTCGTTCGTACGATCGCATTACGTGCGTGCCTAGTCCGGGGCTCGCTCGTTCTTACTGTACGTCCGGCTGGCACCTGGGAACGAGCATTTGTGATGGTTCTCTGACATTGCCCCCTCCTTAAGGGCAGTCTCCGGATGCCCACCTGAGACCTCCTTTCTGGATGAGCACGATGAAAAGCTTGTATGAGTCTTGGGGCATGGAGGTTCACTTCTGGTTCCCAGGAGTTTTCTTCTGGACCAAAACCCTTCCATTTATTAAATATTGATTTTGTCCCCGCCTTCTCCTGCAATCTACAATGGTCTCAATATCGAACTCTTCTTCCCCATCTACCATTATGGCCTCTGGGGGCCCTCTTTCACGACCAGGAAAGGGATTAACCACATCAGGCTTCAACAAGGAGGTATGAAACACAGGGTGAATCTTAAATGAGTCGGGAAGTTCGAGTTCATAAGCCACTGGATTAATTTTTCTCTTGACCGGAAAGGGTCCTAGGTATTTAGGTCCCAATTTCCTGGATGGACAGGTAAGTTTTAGATTCAAAGTTGACAGCCACACACGATCACCAACCTTCAAACCCAGTTCTCCTCTCCTCTTCCTGTCAAAGAACCTCTTATTAACCTCTTGTGCTTTGGCAATGGTATCCTTTAACACCTGGTTATTGGTAGCAAAGAAATTTAATCTGTCCTGAACTGCAGGCAAAGGAGAGTCCGGAATCAATGTAGGCAAGAAGGAAGGATGAAACCCGTAGTTGGAGAAGGGTGATTGGTTGGTGGCGGTATGAGCAGAGTTGTTAAATGCAAATTCTGCCAGCGGCAGAAGTGAGGCCCAATCTTCTTGGGAGAAGGAGGTGAAGCAACGCAGATATTGCTCCAGCGTTTGGTTGGTACGCTCAGTCTGTCCGTTGGACTGGGGATGATAAGCCGAAGAAAAGTTGAGTTTGATGCCCAGCGCTTCGCACAGTGCTTTCCAAAATTTTGAAGTAAACTGTACTCCTCGATCCGAGACGATGTCACTAGGGATTCCATGCAGTCTAACAACCTCTTTAACGAAGACTTTAGCAGTTTCAGTTGCTGATGGGGTCCCTTTCATAGGGATGAAATGTGACATCCTGGAGAGGCGGTCTACCACTACAAAAATAGATGAGAACCCCTCTGATGGAGGGAGCTCTACGATAAAGTCCATTGCGATTTTATCCCAGGGTCTCTCAGGAATGGGTAGAGGTCTCCATGCTTTGTTCTTGCTGTTCTTGTTCCTGAGACAGATTGAACATGAGCCAACATATTTCCTGCAGTCCTTTGCTAAACTAGGCCACCAGAAATGTCTCCGGATCAAATCCATGGTTTTGTATCCCCCAAAATGGCCAGCCAGTGGGTAGTCATGACACACTTGTAGGATGGTAGCACGTAAATTCTGTGGTATGAAAATTTTATTACCCCGCCAATAGAGCCCATCGTTCTCCTGAAGGTCTGTATCTGGAGACAGAGAGACTTCCCTGGATGCTTGACGGATCTGTGACATTAGGTTGGTTTGAATAAGTAGAAAATTTCCAGCCTGCAGGATAGTATCAGTTTGAGGTGGAACTTCAACTTCTGTAAACATACGCGATAACGCGTCAGGTTTCACATTCTTGGAGCCGGGCCGGTAGGTTATGTGGAAGTTAAAGCGTGAAAAGAAAAGAGCCCATCTTGCTTGTCTGGGCCTGAGGCGTTTGGCGGTCCTGAGGTATTCCAAATTTTTGTGATCCGTGAAGGTCAGTATTGGGTGTGTTGCTCCTTCCAAGAGGTACCGCCACTCTTCTAAAGCCAATTTGATTGCCAACAGTTCTCGGTCCCCCACATCATAGTTCCTTTCTGAAGGTCCCAACTTCTTTGAGAAGGATGCCACAGGGTGCATTAGAGTCTTGGGTCCTTGGCGCTGGGACAGGATGGCCCCTACGGCGCTCTCTGAGGCGTCCACCTCCAGGATGTATAGAAGAGCGGGGTCAGGGTGCTTTAAAAACGGAGCTGAGGTAAAAAGTCCCTTTAACTTATCAAAAGCAGCTTGGGCTGCCTCTGTCCATTGAAAACGGTTCTGTTTCTTGGTGAGCTGGGTGATGGGCATGATGATACTGGAGAAGTTTTTAATGAATTTTCTGTAGAAATTAGAGAAGCCGACGAACCGTTGTACCCCTTTCTTATCAGTGGGAGGTGGCCAGGACGTTATAGCTGCGACTTTTTGAGGATCCATTGCCATACCTCCTGTAGAAATCACCAGTCCGAGGAAGTGGATGGTCTGCCGTTCAAATTCGCATTTCTCGGCCTTGGCATAGAGTCCATTTTGTCTTAGCCTCAGAAGGACTTGTTTCACATGGACACGGTGAAGATCTAAGGAGGCTGAGAAAACTAGGATATCGTCTAGGTAGACGATCATGAATAGATCTAGAAAGTCTCTGAAAATATTATTCACAAAATGCTGGAAGGTTGCTGGAGCATTGCATAATCCGAAAGGCATGACGAGGTATTCAAAGTGGCCAAAACGAGTCCGGAAGGCCGTTTTCCACTCGTCTCCTTCCCTGATTCTGATCAGATTGTAAGCACCTCGTAAATCCAACTTGGTGAATACTTTTGCAGAGCGGAGTCTCTGGAGCAATTCTGGAATCAGAGGCAAGGGGTAGCGATTTTTAACGGTGATACGGTTTAACTCTCTGTAATCCACACATGGACGGAGCGAATGGTCTTTCTTTTCAACAAAGAATATTCCTGCCCCAGCTGGTGATGTTGAGTGACGGATGAACCCCTTCTTGAGGTTCTCATTCACATAGTCTTTTAGGACTGCGAGTTCAGGCTCTGATAGAGGAAAGATCCTCCCAAATGGGATTTCTGCCCCTGGTAAAAGTTCAATCGGGCAATCGTAGGCCCGGTGCGGGGGAAGAGTATCGGCTTTCTGCTTGTCGAAAACATCCAAGAAATCATGGTACACGGATGGGACAAGGTCTTGGGATTCGGATACTGGTTTGAGACACCCAATAACTGGAGCTGTGTGGTGGAGGATCTGGAGACAGTTTTTGAGACAGTATGAGGACTGAAAGACTACCTGGCCGGTTGTCCAGTCTATCTGTGGGTTGTGTGCTTGCAACCATGGCATTCCTAAAATGATCGGAAAAAGTGGTGAGGATATAACGTCCAGGCACAACAGTTCTTGGTGATTGGGTAAGATGTCAAAGGCAAAGGTAAAGGCAAAGGTTGGGTTTCTTGGATGATAGGCCCAGATTTGATGTTGGACCCATCAGCTAATTGGATGAACAGTTTATGTTGCTTCGATCGCAGCGGAATGTTGTGTTGCAGGGCAAAGGCACGGTCAATGAACCAACTGCAGGCACCGGAGTCAATTATGGCCTGGATCTGAAGCACCCCTTCTGGAAGCTGTAGAGAGACAGGAACAGCAATGTGAGTCGTTCTTGCTAGAGTTAATTCATAACGATCAAGAAGAGGAGAGTCACACTTACGGGTCTTGTTGGGACACATATTGGCGTAATGACCGGCTCCCCCACAGTAGAGAGAGAGATTATTCATACGACGGCTTTGTTTTTCTTCCGGAGTCAAGGGTGCACGAAGCAAACCCAACTGCATTGGTTCTGGAGGTTCAGTGGTAGGAGCAGATAGTGGGGGTGTGGAGGTAGGTAGGCGACTGGGTACCCTGGGTAGCATCCACATGGGCCGATACTGGCTGGTCCTTTCAGATCTTCGCTCCCTCAGCCGGCGATCGATCTGAATGGACAGTTGAATTAGTTCTTCGAGGGAATCGGGGATCCCCACACGAGCTAGTTCATTCTTGAGTGCCTCCGAAAGCCCTAAATGGAACTGAAAACGGAGAGCGGTGTCGTTCCAATGTGTGTCGGTACTCCACCGTTTAAAGTCTGTAACATAGTCCTCCACGGGCCTACGACCCTGCTGGAGGGTGTGGAGGCTGGCCTCAGCTGTGGTAGTACGCTGGGGATCATCATACAGTTTGGCCATTTCATCCAAAAAAGAGTCCATGGTACCCAGCAAGGGACTGGCTTGTTCCAGTAAATGATGAGCCCAGGTCTGAGGTTCTCCCTGCAGTAATGAAATGATCAACCCCACCTTGGTACTTTCCAAAGAAAAGGTGCGGGGCTGAAGCAAGAAGTATAAATGGCAGGCATTCCTAAAAGCACGGAATTTGCTGCGGTCACCCATAAATTTCTCCGGAGCAGGAACTCGTGGTTCTGGGGGTGGCACCACTACTGTGGGTGTAGAAACTGGAGTTGATGATGCAGGTGCTGTGGTCCGAGGTGCTGAGATGTTTGGAGAGAGAGATTCCACTCGTTGTTCAAGTTGCTGGTAGCCATCTTGCAGGCCCTGAACTGCTTGAGTGAGATTTGCGATCTGTTGACACAGAGCGTCCATGGCTGAGGCCCCCCTTTCAGACTCCATTTTGGCTGGATTGTACTGTCACGTACCTTACAGCGGAGTCTGAAATGACGAGGGCGGCCTCTTGCACGGTCCCGGTCCTAGCGTCCCTGGAGGTTGAGACAGGGTTGCTAGGGCAGTGGAAGGGTGCAGGTGCCTGCTGGCAGGATTAGGAACCCAGAAGTCTTCGGAAGGAAGCTGAGGTGCTGATCCCTGGATGGATGCAGGAGAGGTCCAGCAGAGGAACTTGCAGGGTCAAGGCAGGCAGGAGTTGGCAACGTGGTACACAATCGGCAGGCAGATATGTGGTCAGGGACTGGCGGAGGTTGGCAACAAACTGGCAGCGGGGTACCGAATCGGGAGACAGAGCCGTAGTCAGGAGTCCAAGCCGGGTTCAATACAGGAAGCAAGGCAGGCAGAGATGTAGGGGTGATCCGAGAGGGTAGTCAAGGCAAGCAGAGGTTCAAGATCAGGGTCAAGTAAACAAGGCAACAGCAAGGGTTCAGGAACAAGCTGAGACAATCCAGCATTGATGCTAGTCTGCTGAACGTTTAAATAGGGCGCCTTGCGCTGTGATTCGTTGGTGTGCGAGCGTGCACGCGCTGACGTGCCCTCGTTCGTACGATCGCATTACGTGCGTGCCTAGTCCGGGGCTCGCTCGTTCTTACTGTACGTCTGGCTGGCACCCGGGAACGAGCATTTGTGATGGTTCTCTGACAGTTTGTCACAAACCAGAGATCTATAGCGTTGCATTTCTGACGTGTAGAAGTGGTACATGTGGGAAAGCTGCGAGGCTAAATAATAGTCCTGCAGGTCCGGGAGAAATACACCCCCCATATCTGTGGGGTTTTTAAGGGTTTGCCAGGCTAGCTTGTGTCTACTATTACCCCAATCAAACGAGTTTAGGATAGCTTCCATCTGTTTAAAGATTTTAAGGGGAATATATAGGGGGGCATGCCATATCAGATAAAGAATTTTGGGCAGTATGATCATTTTAATTAAATTTACACGCCCCATCACCCCTAATGGCAACTTGGACCACGTCTGTGTTTTACCTTTTAATAAGTTAAACAAAGGGGTTATATTCAGGGGTGTATAGTCTACCAGGTCCCTAGTTACCTCCATCCCCAAGTATTTAATTTTGGATACTCTAGCGAGCGGTAGCAGGGGGAGGGAACACATCGATTGGAAGAATCTGAGACTTGTCCCAATTTATGCGCAAGCCCGAATATCCCCCCATTTGTTCAATAAGTCTTAACGCTGCTTGTAGTATGGTGTCATCAGCATACATTCCTATTTTATCGACCGTAGGGCCCCGGCGCAGACCTTGAATATCGGGGTGTGCTCTGATGGCAATGGCCAGTGGCTCCGCTGCCAGCGCATACAGTAAGGGAGAGAGGGGACACCCCTGGCGAGTACCCCTCTCAAGTGGGAACTGCTCAGAAAGCCATCCATTAACGAAGATTCTCACCCATGGTATCTTATATAGCAGCTGTACCTATTTTATGAAACGTGTCCCAAAACCATAGTTATACAGACATTCCCACAAACCCTCCCACCACCACCCTCGTTCCTGACTTATCATGTCGGGCTTGAATATTCATATAAAGTCTCCTAATATTCATGGCTGTATTTTTCCCTGGCATAAAGCCCGTTTGGTCCGCATGAATTAAAGTTAGGATAACAGTGTTTAACCTAGAAGCCAGGATTTTAGCTAAGATTTTAATATCTACCTGTAGGAGTGGCCTGTAGGATTCAGGGAGATGTGGGTCCTTTCCTGGCTTGGGGAGAACTATAATTTGGGCTTCCTGCATAGACACGGGGAGTGAATTCTGATCAAATAAAGACTGATATAAGACTTTCAGCTTGGGGACCATTATATCCGAGTAGGTGACATAAAATTCCAGGGGCAATCCATCCATCCCTGGAGCTTTAGATTTAGCTAGCTGTGCGATCGCTTCCGTGATGTCATGTTCGGTAATAGGTGCTTCAAGTAGCTCAACTTGTTCTCGATTCAGCTGGGGGAACTGTATGGAAGATAAGTGAATTTCTCTCTGCGTGTACGCATGATGGGATTTATATATATTACTATAGAATTGTCTACATTGAGCTGCCACCTGTTCTGGGTTCGTTATATTACACCCGTCTGGGTCAACAAGTGACACCACGACTGGGGGCTTGTCGTCCATGTGAGCCAAAAAGGCCAACAGTCTTCCCGCCCTTTCACCCTGCTCATATACCCTCTGCCTGCAAAAAAAAACACGCTGTTTAGCCTTCTCTGTGTGCAGCTGCGTGACTAATCAGGTCTGCAGTTTCACACTGTCCAGGTTTTCAAGGGTCACGTTAGAACTATAGGCCTCTTCAAAGTCTTGCAGTTTGTCAGATGTGAGTTGAAGTACAGTGTTAGACTCTCGTTTTAACCTATTTATCCTGGAGGATAATATTCTACGGGCGTGAATTTTAAAGTCATTCCAGTGTGTGCTAAGGGCAAGGGGTCCCTGTATACCCTCCAAAAAGAAGAGCAGCTCCCTGGCGATGGAGTCATGGTCTTTAAGAAGAGATAGCCAAAGAGGGTTTAGTTGTCAGAATCTGGTGGGAGAGGCTTCTCGCAAGGAATTGGGAATATCACCCACAACAGAGGGGACATTTAGAAGAAGGAAGGGCCTTGCCAGTAGTCAACATCAGTGACAGTACTCACAGTAACATGCCGCATATCCGGTCAGCCATCTGGACGCCCGCGTTGATCCAACCAGTGTGCTGCCGCCCTCGGGTCCTCAGAAGAATAAGGCTCTGCCATCCTCCTCCACTCTCAATCTGGCCGCGAACAACATGGCATATTTAAGGTGCGCCGCTCTGAGCCGCCTCTTAACATCTTGGAACTGTGTTCGCTTCCTTTGGACTTCATTAGAGAAGTCGGGAAACACTGCGACATGGCCGTTGCCCATGGTGATGTTACCTTTCTCTGGGGAAGCATGGGGAAAGCATAAGAATTGACAAAGGATCTGCGGGAAAAAGTAGTTGAACTGTACAAACAGGAAAGGGATATGAAAAGATATCCAAGGAATCCAGAATGCCAATCAGCAGTGTTCAAACTCTAATCAAGAAATGGAAAACGAGGGGGTTCTGTTGAAACCAAACCACGGTCAGGTAGACCAACTAAAATTTCAGCCACAACTGCCAGGAAAATTGTTCGGGATGCAAAGAAAAGCCCACAAATAACTTCAGGTAAAATACAGGACTCTCTGAAAACATGTGGTGTGGCTGTTTCAAGATGCACAATAAGGATGCACTTAATGAAAGATGCATGATCGAGTCGCCAGAAGAAAGCCTTTACTATGCAAATACCACAAAGTATCCCGCTTACAATACGCCAAACAGCACAGAGACAAACCTCAAACCTTCTGGCACAAAGTCATTTGGAGTGATGAGACGAAAATTTAGCTTTTTGGCCACAACCATAGACGCTTCATTTGGAGAGGCCTACGACGAAAGGTACACCATTCCTACTGTGAAACACGGAGGGGGTCGCTGATATTTTGGGGATGTGTAAGCTACAAAAGGCACAGGAAAAATTTGGTCAAAATTGATTGCAAGATGAATGCAGTATGTTATCAAAAAATATTGGAGGAACATTTGCATTCATCAGCCAGGAAGCTGCGCATTGGGACATACTTAGACATTCCAACATGACAATGATCCAAAACACAAAGTCCAAGTCAACCTGTCATTGGCTACAGCAGAGTAAAGTGAAGGTTCTGGAGTGGCCATCTCAGTCTCCTGACCTCAATATCATTGAGCCACTCTGGGGAGATCTCAAAACGTGCAGTTCATGCAAGACAGCTTAAGAATTTACAGGAACTGGAGGCTTTTTGCCAAGAGGAATGGGCAGCTTTACCATCTGAGAAGATAAAGAGCCTCATCCACAAATACCACAAAAGACTTCAAGCTGTCATTGATGTTAAAGGGGGCAATACACAGTATTAAGAATGGGGGTATGTAAACTTTTGATCAGGGTCATTTGGGTAGTTTCTGTTGACATTATGATTTAAAAAGAGTAAACGCAGTTGATTGATAATAAATGGCTTCAGCCAAACACTAACCATGAGTGAAAGAAAAGTTTTTGTGTTATTCATATTCTCTGAAAAATGGACAAGAAATCATAAATTCTGCCAGGGTATGTAAACTTTTAAGCACAACTGTATATAAGACCTCCATCTCTTCTCCATAACAGGGGGAGGTGTTTTGAGTGCACTAGCAGGGAACAATGCTAGATGATAATAGTCCAGAGGCAGAAAGTAGAGGATGTTATCAGCTCACAAGATTTCTAGCTGGATGAACAGCTTTTATTTTTTTGTACATGTTGAGCAGATATAATACAATTCTTTTAAAGGTATATTCAAGACGCCAAAAGGGAGCAAATAAGAGGAATGTATTATATTTGTGGTTGGGAGAAACTTCTTAGTAATAGTTTATCCTTTTTTTTTTTTTGATCAGACTTTTCTCTGAGTGGCAGCGAACAGTGTGTTCCAGCAATACCAGAAAGTGCATTCCAGGATTACCAGATTACACACAAAAGCGAGAAATGAAACTGTATATGTAACAGTAATAATAAACTTTTCACGAAAAAATATTTTGGCTGGGCATTGCAAAAAAAAAAAACTATCCCAAGAGCCGATTGCCACATATGTGCGACTGGCTCCAGCAGTGCCATATATCACAGCTCCCAGCTGTCCCCGATTTCGAGGGACTGTCCCTCTTTCGGAACAGAGTCCCTCTGTCCCTCATTCTTTTTTTTAAAGGGTAAATTTTTTTATTGATTTACAATACACAACATACAGTAAAACACACAGTTATGCAGTTGGAGCGAACATCGATCAATCCTTAATAGAGTACATGTATCTGGTATACAGTCAGTGGATACAGAATTACATACAAATCAGGGTTGACTATCTCGCATCTGAAACCATTCAGAATTTGGGGGCATCTCTTTGTGAGACTTAATTAGGAGTTATAGCCTCCGTTAGCATATCAAGGAGCAGGTGATATGGTACTGTCAGAGCTGACCCAAGAGCCCCAAATCTTTGAAAATTTTTTTGGACACCCTCTGGGTTCTTATGTCAACTTGTATAGTGGTATAGCCTGGTTAACAATAGTAAGCCAGAAAGCTATGGTGGGGGAGGATTGAGATTTCCAGTGTATAGTTATTGATTTTTTTGCATAGAATAATACTATACGTATAAAGGTTTGTATATTCTTAGATAGTCCATCATCAATATACCCCAGCAGGCATCGCAAAGGGTTGCAAATATTCGGTACCTGAGCTATAGAGCTGATGAAGGCCGTGACCTCCAACCAGAACTTCCTAATCGGAGTGCACTCCCACATCAAGTGAAAGAATGTGCCATCAGCCATGCCGCATCGCGAGCACAGTGCAGAGGGTAGTTTGTGTAGTTTATATAGTAAGCATGGCGTAAAATAGGATCTATACAACAGTTTAGTCTGGATCACGTTGTCACGAGAGGAGATGACAGAGGGTACCTGGAGAGGGTGGACCTCCTGCCAGATATCCTCCGTCAACTCGGGTATGTCAGCTCGCCATCTATTTACCATGCTGCTGAGCCTATTGGTTGTGGAATGTAAGAGAGACCTATAGTATGTAGATACAATTTTAGCATGAGAAGGATCAGTCAGTAATCGTTCTAACAGGTAAAGTTGGATGGCTATATTACGAAGGCCGAACTGCGTTGCAGCCGTATCTGCAAGTATATGAAGTAGGCCGTTTGGGGGAGACCGTAATCTCTCCGAAATTCCACAAATGAGCGGAACGTATTGTCTGAGAATAAGTGCATAAGATTTTTCACCCCCCGTTTAGACCATCAGTTCTGTGGAATAATTCTTGTAAGCTTGGGTTCCCCCAAAGTGGGGTGTTTGGGGAGTAAGTATTATGTAAGTCTGACCTCAACATCTTAGAGAGCCTGAAGATCCTTAAGGTCATTGCAAGGACACTTGTGCCCTCTTGTCCCCTAAGTGACATTCAGTGTACCAAGTTCTGGAGGGATTCATAGGAGGTAAGGATGGCTGCCTCTAGAGCTGTGGCCGCGTTGTTAGCTTCGGGGTAAAACCACCAATGCGCATGTGCCAACTGCGAGGCGATATAATAAGTTTGAAGACAGGGTAAAGCCGAACCTCCCTCCACAACTGGTAGCTGCAGGGTATTCCTAGCAATCCGAACTGCCCCTCCCCTCCATATAAAAGTGGTAAGAATTATATCTATTTCCTTAAATTTGACTTTTGTAATTTACCGGTGAGTTACTTAGAAAATACAGGAAGAGCAGTAGAAAAATCATTTTAAAAATATTTATCCTACCCAGAAGTGTCAGGGTAAGATTATTCCATGTCTTTAGTGTGTTTCGCATTCTACTGACCAGGGGGTCTAGGTTAATATTAATATAAGATGAGATTGGGTGTTGTATCAGAACCCCTAGATAGGAGTTGACTATTTGTAAAGGCATGAAGGCGGTAATACTATTGATGTTTCCTGGTCTATCAGGAACAAGAGGGACTTATCCCAATTAACCTGAAACCCGGAAAAATGACCAAACCTTCGAATAATATCCAGCAGGGCTGGAAGAGACCATTGGGGGTACGAGAAGTAAATCAACATGTCATCAGCATAAAGCGATACCTTTTCCTCCAAACCCCCAATCGTCAGTCCCACAACCTCCCCACTGGACCTTATCAGTGCCGCCAAAGGTTCTATCGCCAGTGCGAACAGCAGCGGCGATAGGGGACATCCCTGTCTGGTGCCTCTCTTTATTAGGAAGGGATCAGACACAGATGTGTTTACTCTTAATCTGGCCGTGGGCTTCTTGTCCCTCATTTTAATCTGATCTATACAGATATATATATATATAAATAAATTTTTATATACAATGCACTACATCTCTATCAAAAAGTGTTTCTCAGTGCTAAATCTTTCATTCGATTTCTAAATTGCTGCATTTGTAAATTTAAACAGCCAGTATAAAGGAATAGTGGTGGTAAAAAAAGCACTTGTGGGTTTAACTAATCATTTTAATACAATTCTCCTTTAAGGGGGTGTGGTGGGGTGTGTGTTCTAAGCCTACATACTTTTGCAAACAGGTGTCCCTCATTCCCATCTCAGAAAGTTGGGAGGTATGATATATGGTGCCTGTAATTCTGACTAGCACCATCCCTAAAATGGCTACCTGGCAGCACAAGATATTGGATAACTCAGGGGCATGGCTAGAGTTGTGGAAGATCTGGGGCACATTTGGGCACTCTGAGGAGAGCAATGATGTAGTGTGCTAAGGCAAATGGTGGATGTGGCCAAATTTCGCTAACATTGGGAGGGGCTTAAAAATAGGGTCATCTATATACCTGGAGAAAAACCATAGGGACCTATAGAGACTGCTATCTTCAAAGACATGACACTCCCCCACCAGCTCATGTATAATTTCACGTAAGTGGGTGCAAATTTTGCACCCATGGAAGTTCCACACCTTTATATATAATAAATTGTATAAAAAAAATAGTTATGGGTCAACAAAAAATGGACCCCTTCCATATGTTTTTTTTTAATCGTTCAGTATAACAATCCAAAAGATATTGTAAAGTTTTAACCCTAATTTATGGGGAATCGATATACCATCACATGTAAGCCATTTCTTACTCATATTCTATAACCAACACTCCATTCTCTGGATCACGTGTGTCATGTAAATAGGTGGGCAAATTTCACACCAGAGGCTGGAGGCGACAGATGGTCAATCAAATCTTACAAAGGTTCATACAAGGACCTAATGCTGGCTACAATGGGCCTGCCGAATATTCCATAGCACTATAGGGGCAGCCCAAAGCCTTTTACTTTTATGACTCCTCACGATAACATTGTCCTCACCATTTCTTTAATCGTACATCACGGGACACAGAGCCATAGTAATTACTATGTGGGTTATAGTCCACCTTCAGGTGCTGGACACTGGCACACCCTAAACAGGAAGTTGCCTCCCTATATAACCTCCCCCACTACTGGGAGTATCTCAGTTTTTTCGCCAGTGTCTAAGGTGTCGGTCATGAGTGAAGATGTGCTGTGCTGAGCTCCTCTGGAGCAATCCTTGCGGGGGCTAGCTGTGCAGCCGGATCCATTCAAAGTGTCTTTTAGGCCAAATTGAATGGTACCCGGGCCTCGTATCCGAAGAAACGAGGTTTTGCCTGTAACGCTTCTCTTTTTTAGAGAGCTGGACCCCGGGATCCAGTACTATTGGTATTAAAGGCCATAAAGTTTTACTGGCAGGGTGCTTTTTACTGGTCCAGGATTGTGGGCTCCCCGAGGGTCCCCGGTTCCTGAAGGTTTGTTAACGGAACCCACCGTGAAGGGTGAAGATTGGGTCTGTTGGTTTTACCACAGAAAATCCTGCGGCGGGAAAGGTAAGTGGAGTTTTTTTCTAAGGACTTTTTAAATTTTCTTATGAAATGTCTCCTTTAACCACTTCAATACCAGGCAGTTTCGGCCATTCCAGGACAATTTTCAGCTTTCAGTGCTGTCACAATTTGAATGACAAATGCGCGGTCATGTAACACTGTACCCAAACTAAATTTTTTATCATTTTCTTCCTACAAATAGAGCTTTTTTTGGTGGTATTTGATCACCTCTGGGGGTTTTATTTTTGCTAAAAAAACTAAACTAAAAAAACTAACAAACTAACAAACTAAAAAAGACCAACATTTTAAAAAAAAAATAAGTTTTCTTAGTTTTTGTCAAAATTTTGTTTTCCCCTTCACTGACAGGCACTGATGAGGTGGCACTGATGAGTTGGCACTGATAAAGTGGCACTGATATGTGCCCATCGGCTCTTCCCGTTAGCAAGAACCGAGAAATGCCGTTTGCGGGAACTCCCTGGTTCATGCAATGATCAGCTGTGATTGGTCACAGCTGATCACGTGGTAAGAAGCTGCTGTCAGAGGCTTCTTATCATAATCGGAGATGTGGTGTGTCAGACTGACACGCTGCACTCGCAATCGCCGCACTGCGCGCCCCCATGGGCACGCACCGGTATGTTATCCTGCTGGACGTCATATGATGTCCAGTCAGGATAACAGAACCACTTCCCAGCTGTCGTTCTGCATACGGCGGGCGGGAAATGGTTAAAGTAAATGTTGTCATGCCTAAATCTCACCACTGGGGGCTGTATGAAGCACGCACCTTCTCATGCTTTGCTAAGAGTCACGCTGTGTCACAGAAGCAGCAGACTTTTTTCCTCCGGCTAGCAGGCAGACCTCCGGTAAGTTTGGGGGGTTTTGCTTCCTCCAGACACCCCCACCTGAGCTGAACTCTTCTTCTCTTCAAGAGGCTGAGTATAAGGGAGAACTAAAAATGATTGGCAATGCCATTTTCTTTCACCGCCCCTACACGGCGGCGGCTTCCAGGTCTCCTCCACGCTATCCCTCCCTCACTCAGCCGATCCCGTTGGATTAAGGGCCCGTGCTTGTGCGGGAAAACTTTTTTTTTTAAAAAGAAAGGAGGGGGCGCGATTCGGCGGTGGGGGCGAGGTTTAGCGCGGCGTTGGCGTCCACCATCGCGGGAGTGTTTCTTTTTTTTTTAAAAAAAAGAAAAACTCCATTTATGCTGGCTGCAAAATTGTCGGTGAGACATAAGAGCAAAGAAGAGCAGGCATTTCCTATTTGACACATTTACCATTTGCATCAGGCTGAGCATTAATATCAGTGGCAGTGTAGCTGGACTACTCAAACAGTGGATGCGATTTCTTCTGGTAGTAAATCTGCTTTGTGCATCGGGCTATGGTCAGAAGGGGGAGTTGAAACACCCCCAAAAAAGATCTAAAAGGGTCTCCCTCAAGGTCTGGAAAGCCTACTCACCTCTACAAATGGCATCCTCCCCTGAGAGAGGTGACTGGTCAGAGTGAGCATAAGGGTCATGAAATGTTTGCAACTGTTTTTAACACTGCAGCCACTGTTTATTTTATGATATTTAAAAAAAAAAAAGTTTAGCGACTTTAATCACATCCCAGTGTGGGTCAAAATGCGACAGGTTCTCTTCCATTACCCAGGACCCTCAAACTGAGGAACCAGGAGCAGGAGAAGACGAATTCAGTCAGGGGACCGTGCTGAGGCTGATGACTCCTCTTTTGAGGTGTCAAATGCGGGAGTATCAGCTGTTCCAATCTTAAGATTGATGGTGCAACTTCTTGCTGAATCTCTCCACGTTTGTCAGGGTATCACTGGCACCGGACCTGGGCGTCGGCGCGCCTATGCGCCGGCGCGCTCCATTACACACATCTCAGCAAAATCGTGTTGTTCCCGGGCGTCAGCGCGGCGCTAGGGCGCGCGCGGGTACGCGGCGCGCGCGTGTGTGCACGTGCGCGCGTACGGGCGTTCGCGCGTTTGCGATAGCGCCGGTTTGGCGCCAAAGTGCACATAAAAATCCCCCTGTGCCTCTGGCACATTGCTGCTTCGTCTCAGCTTGTGATTCGTGTTAATCTGAACCTGATTGCTGTTACCCATCTGACCCGGCTTGTTTGACTATCCGTCCTGCTCCTATCCGACCCGGCCTGCCTGACTACTCTTCTTCTGCCTGCCTGATACCGTTGCCAATCTCTGCCTGCCTACCGACTCTGCCTCTGCCTGCTGTTTTTGCCTGTCTCATATCCTTGCTGACCCGGACCGTCTGACCCTGCTTGTGCCTGCTGTTGTCCTTGCTGTTGCACCTTCAGCTCCAGCTCCAGTGATCTCTGCATCTACAAGTGTTCCAGCTTGCTGCCTCCAGTCTCTACCTGATCTGCAGTCCAGCCATCCCTGTGGGATCTCTCATCACTTCAGCTCCAGAGACTCCGCTCTACAGGCACTCCTACCCCACTGTGCTCAGGAGACCACTGTTCCCACTCCAGTGGCTCCTGAACCAGCGTTGTACGAGAGGTCTTCTCCTACAAGTCAGGCTCTACTACCAGGTACCTAACAACGTTTATGTACCCTTAACTGAGTGTTTGGGTTCACTAAAGCCTCCTCAAGCTGTGCATTCCCTTTCCTGTCCATTCATTGCTGGAAAAGCTTTTTTTGGATCTGAGAGGATCAGCCAGATAAGCATTTTTTTCCCTCCTAAAAAGTTTTCACACTTTATCCTATGGTGGAGGAAATTCACTAAGCAGGGTATACTAGCAATTAACGCTGCTATATCCTCTGTGAATAAGTTTGACTTGTCCTGCAGACAATGCTCAAATGCTTAAGGATCCAACGGATAAAAAGGTGGAATTCCTATTGGAAAAAAAAACAAAAAACTTTTTTTCTCTGGCAGATTGAGTGACTCAGCCTGCGCTGACCGTAATTGCTTAATCATTGAGAGGCCAGTTTAAACAGGTGTTCAAGGTTATCCTGCTCAGCAGGCCCAGGAGGCAGCTTTATGTTTGTAATAGTTGCTATGAGAGATTCTATCCTTCAGGCCTTGCGCCCTTCACTAAGCGCCTTGTAAGAAGCTCCTGGCTAGTCTTCCTTTTTGCAGTGAAACAGCTATTTGGGGATGTTTTGGATAATACATCCAAAGAAATTCTAGTGGAACGCACCCCTTTTTGCCATTTAAGAAAAGGAGTAAATGTATTTTCATTTTAAAGCTCCTTCTCCTGTGCTAGAGGCATCAGCCTCCAGGCAGTCACGGTGGCTTCCACCGTCAGGTTCAATCGAATAGGGGGAATTCTTCTGCAGTTCTCAAGGATCTGGCAGGAAGAGTGTCGAGACGAATTTAATAGCTCCAGGGTACAAACTGTTCCCGTCTCCTCGTTTTCTCAGATCAAACGTTTCTAAGGATCCAGAGAAAAAGAAAAAAGTGATCATGGGGGTCCCCATGTAAGAACAGAGGTTGGGGTTTGATTCAAACCCCTTTTTTTCACGGTGCCAAATCCAAATGGACATTCTGGATCTCAAAAATCTAAATTCAATTTCTGAATATAACCACTCTTTTTTCGTATGGAGTCAATCCAAATCAGTTATTTCCATCCTACAAGGAGGAGAACTTCTGGCGTCAATCGACATCAAAGATGCATACCTCCATATGCCTATTTCCTCCCTCACTAGTAATATCTACTTTTCAAGGTGGAAAATCTTCATTTTCAGTATGTAGCTCTGTTTTCCGGTCCAGCTACTGCACCTTGAGTGTTTACAAAGGTTCTGGCCCCTCTTCTAGCCAGATTAAGGGTATAACGGTTATGGCTTACCTAGTCGATCTGTTCATGTTAGACCAGTCGGTAGCCTGCTTAGACCAAAGTATGGTCACCACATTCAACTACCTGGAATATCTAGGTCGGGTTCTCAACCTAGGAGAAATCTTCTTTAAAACCATGAAGAAGGCTAAAATACTTGGGCCCGATCATAGGTACACCCAGAAAAGGGTATTCTCACCCCAGGCAAAGATCAGCACCATAAAGGAACTGATTTAGGTGGTCGAAGCAAGATGAATTTCTTCTATTTAACCTTGCATGAGGTTGTTGGGAAAGATGGTGGCTTCATTCAAGGCCGTTCCCTATGCTCAGTTTAATTCGAGACTGCTGCAAAACAGTATCCTATTGGCTTGGAACAAAGGGTTAAAGCTCTACATTCCCAATGTGTCTGACTCCAAAGCCTACGGCCACATCACCATGATAGCGCCTGATCTTGTCTGATCTTGGAGGCTAAGCAGGGTTGGGCCTGGTTAGTACCCGGATCAGAGACCACCTGGAAATACCAGGTGCTGTAGGCTGGGTTTGGCGGAGCCTCAGTTTATGGTTAATATCCAAAAATCTACAAAGGGGAAAATCCTTCCATCAGTTACCTGGGAAGTGGTAACAACATATGCCAACCTTTTTTGTTTATGCTGGGGCACATTCCTGGAAGAGACAACTGTCCAAGAGAAGTGGCCCAGATCAGAAATGGCCTTGCCCCTTAACATTTTAGAAATTCAGGCAGAGCTCTTGGTCCTGAGGGCCTGAACATTCAGTTTATGGTATTGTCCTGCCAGGATTCAATGCGACAATGCCACAGCAATGGCCTATATTAATCACCAAGGGGGCACAAGAAGTTGTGCAGCCCAGAGAAAGGTGAATCGTATCCTATCTTGGGCAGAAAACAATGTACTTTGCCTATCGGCAGTCTTCATTCTAGGAATAGAAAATTGGCAGGCGGACTACTTGAGTGGCCAGCAGTTGTTCCCGGGAGAATGGTTCCTTCACCCTGATATCTTCCTGTCAATATGTCAAAAATGGGGTCAACAAAGAAATCGACAACTTTGTGTCAAGAACAAAGGATCTGTTAGCATGCGGATCAGATGCCTTGCTGTTCCCGTGGAATCGGGTCTCACTGATTTATGCATTTCCTCCTATTCTGCCTGCGTCCACGACTTCTTCGCAGGATCAAGCAGGAAGGGAAGTCATTGATTCTTGTGGCCCCCAGTGGGGCCCAGGAAATCTTGGTATGCAGAGATGGTAAAGATGGCAGTAGGGGACCCATGGACCCTACCATCATGGCCAGATCTTCTCTCTCAAGGTCCAGTGTTCCATCCTACTTTACAAATGCTAAATTTAACAGTCTGGCTATTGAGACCCACACTCTGAAGAAGCGTGGGCTGTCAGGTTCAGTAGTTTCTACCTTGGTTAATGCAAGGGAGCCAGCCTCCATAATTATATATTATGGAGTCTGGGAAACATATGTCTCCTGGTGTGAAACCAGGAG
This sequence comes from Lithobates clamitans, assembly GCA_037952925.1. NCBI lineage: Eukaryota > Metazoa > Chordata > Amphibia > Anura > Ranidae > Lithobates > Lithobates clamitans. Next base: position 14,992,324 of record JBBGZY010000449.1, read on the forward strand.
TTACACCCCAGGAAATAGGTCAATGGTAGAATCCTTGACTTTCTGCAGATGGGATGAGAAATAAGGCTGGCTTTGAGTGCTTTCTAAGGACAGGTCTTGGCCTTATCGGTATTATTTCAATGACCACTTGCTTCGCATTCTTTGGTTTGTAACTTTATTCAGGGTGTAACATGGCTTAATCTCCGGTTAGGTAACCCCTGAACCCTTGGGACTTGAATTTAGTTTTGTCGGCATTACAAAACAGCCTTTTTCTTGGGCCAATACGACATATTCCCTTGGTCCTTTTTTTTTTTTGACAAGGAAACTTTTTTCTGGTAACCATATCTGCTGCAAGAAGGGTATCAGAATTGGCTGTTCTTTCTTGTAAAAAGCCATATTTTTATTGTTCACATGGATAAGGTATTATTGCATCCTCATCCAACTTTTACCAAAGGTAATATCAGGTTTTTATCTAAACCAGGATATTGTTCTACCTTCATTTTTCCAGAACCCTGTTCTATGGAAGAAAAAATCACTACATTCTCTTGATGTGGTGAGAGCAGTCAAAGTTTACTTAAAGGCAACTGCTCAGATTCGGAAAACTGATGTTTTGTTTGTGTTGCCTGAAGGTCCTAAAAGAGGTCAGGCAGCATCGAAATCTACTATTTCCAAATGTATTCGACAAGAAATCATTCAAGCTTATGGTTTAAAAGGGTTTAAGATGTAGTTTAAGAGGTAGTTCTACCCTCTCAAATCAAAGCGCACTCCTCTAGGGCTGTTAGTGCTTTGAGGGTAGTGCATCACCAAGCCTCCATGGCTCAATTCTGCAAGGCCGCAACTTGGTCTTCAATCCATACATTTACCAGATTCTATCTGGTGGATGTAAAAAGACATGAGGATGTCACCTTTGGGCGCAGTGTACTGCAGGCAGCAGTATAAATCATCTGATCTCATGGTGCCCTACTTTGGTTGTGTCTCCCTCCCCTCAGTTGGCATTGCTCTGGGACATCCCACATAGTAATTACTATGGCTCTGTGTCCCGTGATGTACGATTAAAGAAAATAGAATTTTTATAACAGCTTACCCGTAAAATCCTTTTCTTTTGAAGTACACGGGATGCAGAGGTCCAGGCCCTCTTTCTAGTATACACGTGTATTGCTTTGCTACAAAACGGATATACCCCTAGTAGTGGGAGGGGTTATATAGGGAGGCAACTTCCTGTTTAGGGTGTGCCAGTGTCTAGCACCTGAAGGTGGACTATAACCCACATAGTAATTACTATGGCTCTGTGTCCTGTGATGCACTTCATGCACTTTTACAGGTAAGCTGTTATAAAAATCCTTTTTTTTTATAATTTCTTTCATTTTCTGATACAGGTGCGGTGGCATGGTCCTGTTTTGTTCATGAATGAGGGGTGTGTCCCAGGTCAAGGATTCATATGTGATACAGTCAGACTCGTGTTTAGCAAAAACATGAATTTATTTATCTAATAATTGTTCTAATTTTGCTTTTACATTAAAGTGGAAGTAAACTCCCATCTTTTGCTTTTACCTATAGGTAAGCCTATAATAAGGCTTACCTATAGGTTGTGTAAATATCTCCTAAACGTGCACCATTTAGGAGATATTTAGTGAAAATGCAGCCAATGACATCACTGGCACATGCGCTCTGAAGGAACAGCCACCTGTGCCGTTTCCTTAGAGCCCCGTGTCGTTAACAGCGGCTCCCACACGCATGTGCAGGAGTGATGTCATTGCGACTCCAGTCACAGAGCCGGAGTCTGCAAACTCAGAAGCAAGACCGGTGAAGATGAGAGCGCCTGCCTGCAACGCTGACATCTCGGTGCTGGAGGAGCTTCCTTTTAAGGAATGTGCATGCTAGCACATTAAGCCTTTACCTTGCAGGTACAGAAAAAAATAAAAAATAAATTGTCCAGCGGTTTACAACTGCTTTTAGAAAGCTCCTAAAACTCTTTAGGTAGATGTTGCAATATTTGCTTGCCATCCCAGACATCCTCAGATTCTGCAGACGGTGTCAAGACTAGACATGCAGACATCTGACAAAAAGCCTTTTCTTCTATTGTAAACTGAGCCTTAAGAGCATATTACCATGCTTACTAGATAAACATATCCATGTTTTCACTAAACACGAATCTGACTTTGGATATAGATAGGGTATGGGGTTGATTTACTTAAAGTTTAGAGTGTAAAATATGGTGCAGCCCTGCATAGAAACCAATCTGCTTCCAGGTTTTCTTTGTCAAAGCCTAATTGAACAAGTTAGAAGTTAGAAGCGGATTGGCTACCATGCACAGCTGCACCAGATTTTACACTCTCCAGTTTTAGTAAACCAAACCATATAACAGTTCTAGGAGGAACATGCAGTTACACCAGTTCATTAATCTCTATGGGATCTTAAGCCAGCCATAGATGGTTCAAATCCCTGCTGACCTGACCAGGATTCTAACCATGTATGGGCAGGCTGAACTTCACTCTATTGTTTATCATTAGAATGATGTCTCCATTTTCTTGTCCCATACTTAATGAAAATATTGGACATTTAATGTTTTATGCTGTTAATGGGGGACATACCATGCAAAGATGAGCAATATACCCAATCTCCTAACCCTTGTTTCTCAAAGTTTAACTCTCATTAATGTTACTTCACTAACAGGGATTGGTAGTTTGTTAGCAGCCCCCAGTTTTATTCCACAGAGCATTTATTGAGTATATATGGAATTTTGCTTAAAAAAATCAAAAGGATATTAAATGCGATATATTCGGATCATGTGATCCATTTGGTCCAAATGTTGCATGCGACATTGAAAATGTGAATTCACTATCAGTTTGTGTTTTTTACCACAAAAATAACAAACGTATGGTAAATACCGCATGATCTGACATTAAAGTCCATTCACAAACATAGATAAATACAATTTTTAAATAAGTAGTGGTCTAGCCCTATGTTATTTACCCGCTTGTGGACCGCCCACCCGCAATGTACAGAGGACGGGCAGCCTGTTCAGGCAAAGGACTGTACACAGCTGGAATCTGTCCAAGGATTCATGACTGGGACCTGCTGATTGGCGGTGTCCAATCACAGCTAAGCAAGAGCCCTGTGCTCTGTACAGAAGGAACAATCTATCTGCTTCTTATCCCTGCAAAGCAGGGATAAGAAACAGATATCTTTAGTAAAAAGCAGCAGACATTACACAAATTAACACTTGTTAAGCACACTTAACCCCTTGATTACCTGAAGTGTTAACCCCTTCCCAGCCAGTGTCATTAATACAGTGACATACAGTGTGTATAGTATTATCACAGATTACTGTATTACTGTCACTGGTGATGTCAGTGTCAGTTAGTCAGTTCCCACCCAGTGTGGGTTAGTGTCAGATTACCGATCACCCCCATTAGTAGTATTAAAAAAAAATTCCAGTATATATCTAAAAATGATTTTTTTTTTTAACAGATACGCAATAATTTTTAGATGATACATCTTTCAAACAAACCAATTAATATACACTTATTGGGATTTTTTTCTACCAAAGACATATAGCAGAATACATTTTGACCTAAAATTTATGAAGAAATGCATTTTTTTTGTTTATTGGATATGTTTTATATCAGGAAGTAAAAAATGTTTGTTTTTTTTTTCAAAATTTTCTGTCTTTTTCCATTTATAGAATAATAAAAAAAACAATGGTGATCAAATGCCATCAAAAGAAATCTCTATTTGTGTGAAAAAAAATTATACAAATTTTGTTTGGGTACAACGTTGCATGGCCTCGCAATTACCAGTTAAAATAACGCAGTGCTAAATAGCAAAATGGCCTGGTCATGAAAACCCTCCAGAGCTGAGGTGGTTAAACACTTCAGGGCACTTTCACCCCATTCCTGCCCAGATCAATTTTCAGCTTTCAGTGATCTCACACTTTGAATGACAATTACTCAGTCATGCAACACTGTACCCAAACAACATTTTTGTCATTTTTTTCATACAAATAGAGCTTTCTTCTAGGGGAATATAATCATCACTGGGTTTTTTTTTTGTGATAGAAGTAGAAAAAATACGAAGATTTTGAAAAAAAACACAAAAAAACAAACTTTTTTAGTTTCTATTATAAAATCTTGCAAATAAGTAATTTTTGTTCATAAATTTGGGCCAAAATTCATACTGCTACATATGCGTGGTAAAAATAACACAAATTAGTGGATATTATTTCATCTGTGTGAGAGTTATAGAGTCTACAAGATATGGTGGTAATCAATGAAAATGGATCACACCTGATGTACTGACGACCCATCTCAATTCTTGAGGCCCTGACATGTCAGGACAGTACAAATAGCCCCCAAATGACCCCTTTTTGGAAAGTAGACAGTTCAAGGTATTTAGTAAGAGGCATGGCGAGTTTTTTGAAGTTGTAATTTTTCCCCACAATTCTTAGGAAAATTAAGAAATTACAATTTATTTAACACAAAAATGTCATATTAACAAGTTATTTCTCACATATGGTATAGGCATACTTGCAATGACACCCCAAAACACATTCTGTTACTCCTCCTGAATATGGCAATACCACATAAGTGAGACTTTTACACAGCCTGGCCACATACAGAGGCCCAACATCCAAGTACACCTCTAGGCGTTCTAGGGGCATAAATTACACATCTAATTCCATGACGACCTATCACACTTTGGAAGGCCTTGAGCACCAGTACAGTGGAATTACCCACAAAATGACCCCATTTAGGAAAGCAAACACCCCAATGTATATTCTATGAGGCATAATGAGTCTTTCAAACATGTCATTTTTTTCCACAAGAAAAGATATTATAAGATATTGCTAACACATAGCATGTACATAGAAAAAATATCACCCCAAAAAACAAAACGATACCACATGTGTGAGGCTTTTACTCAGCCTGGCCACATCGAGACGTCGAACATGCAAGTAGCACCTCAAGGCGTTCTAGGAGCATAACTTACACATCTAATTTAATGACTACCATTACACCTGTGAAGGCCCTAGAGCACCAGGACAATGGAAACGCCCACAAAATGACCCAACGAGACAGGTACTCGGGTAATCTAATGGGCTGGAGACAGGTACTCGGGTACCCTGATGGGCTTGACACTAGTATTCGCGTACTCTGATGGGCTGGAGACAGGTATTCTGATAGGGTTAAAGGCAGGTACTCTGATGGGCTTATAGACAGCTCCTCCTTATTTTTTGGGCAATCTGGGGACTGGGTTTTTTTTACTACTGTAATCAGTAACTCTCTGTTAACGCAATCTCCTCCTTACATTGGATGGGTGTGTGAGGAGGAGAGCCCGGTAACAGCGAGTTACTGCTGTTTGTTGACAGTTGTGACCGGCTGTGATTAGACACAGACGGTCATGTGGTAAAGAGCCATTGTAAAGAGCCCCTGGGGGAGTGCAGGACAGGCGAGAACGGGCAGACATCATACGACGCCCATCCGGAGGGATGAAAGGTTCCTGTCGGCGTCATTTTACTATACGCCAGTAGGGAAGTGGTTAAAAAATGTATGAAAATAATAGAGTTGGTTGTTAACCACTTCAGCTCTGAAAGGTTTTATCCCCTTCCTGACCAGGCCAATTTGCGATACGGCAATACGTTGCTTTAACTAACTGACAATTGCACGCTCGTGCAATGCTGTACCCAAATAAATTGATGTTCCTTTTTTCCCACAAATAGGGCTTTCTTTTGGTGATATTTGATCACCCCTGCGTTTTTTATTTTTTGCGCTATAAACAAAAAGACTGACAATTTTGAGAAAATATATATATATTTTACTTTCTGCTATAAAACATTTTCAATAAAAAAATGTAAAAAATCAAATTTCTTCATCAATTTAGGCCAATTTGTATTCTGCTACATATTTTTGGTAAAAAAAAAATCCCAAAACGCATATATTGATTGGTTTGCGCAAAAGTTATAGTGTCTGCAAAGTATGGAATAAATTGATGGACTTTTAATTTTTTTAAATGTTTTTACTAGTAATGGCAGCAATCAGCGTTTTTTAGCAGGACTGCGACATTGCAGCGGATAAATCTGGCACTTAGTGACACTTTTTGGGGACACCAATACAGTGATCAGTGCTAAAAAAATGCACTGACACTGTATAAATGACACTGGCAGGAAGGGAGTTAATATTAGGGGCAATCAAAGGATTAACTGTGTTCCCTGGGAGTGTTTTCTTACTGTGTGGGGGACGGATGGACTCGAGGAAGAGAGACACTTGTGTTCCTGATTAGCAGGATTTACAGATGTCTCTCTTCCTGTCTGACAGAATGACGGTCTGCCTTGTTTACATAGGCAGACCGTTGCTCTGTCTCTCCAGCGAGTGTGTGTCCAATCACAGCGGGAGCAGGTACGCGATTTTGCGCTTAAGGGCCGCCCTGCCGCAGTAGATCTACAGTACGTGGGGCGGTCCTTAAGTGGTTAAGGAATCGGCACCTGCCAGGGTCCTAACAACTGTGACTTATTCCCGCTGACAGCAGAATGGAAACAAAAGATCTGACAATAAAAAAATTGGGTCAATGACTTTATAAGGGGTGGGGGTCACCTAGTGATATCATTAACTATACATGGACACATCCATATTTGGTCAATGTTGTTGCCGGGTGGCCTGCCCCCATATGACGTCATTGACAAAGATGTATTTGTCCATGTATAAGCAATGAAGTCAACGAATGGCCTCATCCTCTTATGACATCATTGACCAAACATAGATGTTTCCATGTAGGGAAAATGGTTTCCCCCACCCACTTATGATGTCATTGACCTCTTCCCTTGTTTTCTTAAGTGGCAGGGGAATGGCTGTCGTGTTAGTGGGTGACGTTTTTTGTGCAGGAGGCGAGGGGCGTTCATCATGATTGATGTTGAATTTTGTAATTATATACTAACATAATTCATAACAAAAAAAACTATTACTAAGTTTCTTGTAAATCAAGATGTATTAAAACCTATATTACAGATTTACATTGGAGAACTTTTATTTATTAAAATAAAATTATTTTTTTTTAAAAAAGGACTTGTCAAAACTATTTTTGGTGAATGAATAGGGGTACTATGTACCCCTTACTCATTGGTGTGGGATCTGGGGGCCCCCTTGTCCAAGGGGCTTCCAGATTCTCATAAGTCACCCCCCCATACCCCCACAACCACTGGGCCAGGGTTGTGGGAAAGAGGCCATTCCCCTCCTCATGTTGGGCACGTGGTCTGGTATGGTTCATGAGGTGGAGGGGATGGCACACTCTTCCCCCCACCCTTTCCTGTTCTGCATGCTCAGATATGGGTCTGGTATGGATTTTAGTGTGAGCCCCCCCCCCCCCAATCCATATCAGACCCAAAGAGACAAATTTTTCACCTTTCCTAATTTGAGGGGCAAAATTTAGCTAAATTCCACAATTCTAGCGGATAGGGCCCTCCCCAATCCCTCTTGTTGTAGGGTCAGCCCTCAATGCTTAAGGACCCTTTTCTGGTCGAGCCACTTGCAATTTAGAATTTGCTAATTCTGACTAAATGGTTTTAAGAGTCTTTGAGGTCTGCATTTACCCTTTAGTGGGTATAGTGAAAGGCTGTTGAGGAATTCCTTGGTTAAGGAATAGGTAAATTGGTTAGGGAATAGGTAATTTGCTGCATAAATACTTGCATAGTTTTCGCTTTGCAAATTAGATACACAGTGGACTTCTGACCCATTTCTCATCCTGATCTTACTCTTTAAAAAGTATTGACGATACTAAGCTAAGCAGGGCAATAACTTCTCCGCAGGATGTGGAAATCTTGCAAAAAGACCTGAACAAATTAATGGGGTGGGCGACTACATGGCAAATGAGGTTCAATGTAGAAAAATGTAAAATAATGCATTTGGGTGGCAAAAATATGAATGCAATCTATACACTGGGGGGAGAACCTCTGGGGGAATCTAGGATGGAAAAGGACTTGGGGGTCCTAGTGGATGATAGGCTCAGCAATGGCATGCAATGCCAAGCTGCTGCTAACAAAGCAAACAGAATATTGGCATGCATTAAAAGGGGGATCAACTGCAGAGATAAAACGATAATTCTCCCGCTCTACAAGACTCTGGTCCGCCCGCACCTGGAGTATGCTGTCCAGTTCTGGGCACCAGTCCTCAGGAAGAATGTACTGGAAATGGAGCGAGTACAAAGAAGGGCAACAAAGCTAATAAAGGGTCTGGAGGATCTTAGTTATGAGGAAAGGTTGCGAGTACTGAACTTATTCTCTCTGGAGAAGAGACGCTTGAGAGGGGATATGATTTCAATTTACAAATACTGTACTGGTGACCCCACAATAGGGATAAAACTTTTTTGCAGAAGAGAGTTTAATAAGACTCGTGGCCACTCATTACAATTAGAAGAAAAGAGGTTTAACCTTAAACTACGTAGAGGGTTCTTTACTGTAAGAGCGGCAAGGATGTGGAATTCCCTTCCACAGGCGGTGGTCTCAGCGGGGAGCATTGATAGCTTCAAGAAACTATTAGATAATCACCTGAATGACCGCAATATACAGGGATATGTAATGTAATACTGACACATAATCACACACATAGGTTGGACTTGATGGACTTGTGTCTTTTTTCAACCTCACCTACTATGTAACTCCACTTTTGTTGAACAAAAAACTGTCCCCACTGAGTGAATAATGTACATTGCAGGGATTTTAGCACATTTCCCTACCTTTTGTTATTCTGAAGAAATAGCTGTTTGTCTGTGTCAGTGTGCAGAGTGAATCTGTATGTGAGTGATTTTAGAATTGTCGATCAGCTGCTACACCTGCAGGGCTCTAATGAGGAAAGTGGCAGGGTCTGTATCCCTTTAGACATGGTTTCCCTTTGGGAGTATCTCAGCAAAAATGACATTTTTGTCACAGAGGATGCCCAAAATCTGACTTGTATTTTAGTGCAGACTTCTGGGAAAATCAGTGAGCCAATCATACAAGCAGGAAATTATATTTCTAGGGGGCGTTCTGTATACCATCTTTGTACAGAATTTAAAATAACATTCAATTACAATATGACTTGTGTAACAGTTGGATACAATATACATATTTTTTGTTTTTGCTATTTTTTTTCCCCCAAGGAAGTGGAGAATGCCTTCAAGATGAAGTGCTCGACTAAGATGAGCCAGGGTTGTGGGTCCAGAAAAAAAAGTTTGTCCAGATCTTTCCTTTTTCCTTTTTATTTGTAGCAGCTTTGGTAAAGCATTAGTATACTGGGGGATGCTCCCAGAGTCCTTTTGAACTCTTGTAAATTGCAGACAGTGATGCGGTCTCTGTAAATGTTGTTATCCATGATTAAGGCCACACTTCTGTCTCCCAGTCACAACTGTCATAAAAGGTGCCAGAATGCCTGTGTAGGTACTTTAAATGAGGCCTGGCCATGATGTAATACCACACGGCAGCTTTGCCAACCACATACGACTCTGCCAACCGGCTCACACTTGCATGATAAACACCTCACACATGTGCAGATGAAAAGAAGGCAAAGTGGATGGACCATCAACACTGCTGCAACAAGGATGCAGGGCATGGCCAGGTAGAGGTCTCCTAGCATGTCCAGTCCCATCTCCTCCTGAGCACTGTGCAATTAACTACCTTCACTCCCAATTGTTCAGGGAAGGATTTCCACAGCAGCACAGAAAACACTTCCACTGGTCCCAAACATAATCCAACAAAGATCCCACAGAGTCTAGGGGAATTTAACCCTAAAAATATGGTGGACAGCCACTGAACCACTAGAGAGGAAGAACCCCATCACCTTCCAGATTAGAAAAGACAAATTAAAAGTGTATAACAGATTATAACAACATTTTTTGTTAAAAATAACAAACATGTTATACTTCCCTGCTCTGTACAGTGGTTTTGCTCAGAGAAGCCCAGATCCTCCTTTTTCACGGGTCCCGCTTCAGTGCTGCTGGCACCTCCCTCCTGTTGAGTGCCCCCACAGCAAGCGGCTTGCTATGGGGGGCACCCAAGCCACAGCTCTGTGTCCATTCAGACACGGAGCCGTGGCCCGGCCCGGCCCCGCCCTCTCTCTCCTCATTGGCTCACTGACTTTGATTGACAGCAGTGGGAGTCAATGGTGCTTCCCTGCGGTCTAAGCTAATGAGGATGGAGAGTACCGGGCAGCCGAGTCTCTCGTGCAACATTGCTGGATCGAGATGGAGCTCTGATAAGTATTAGGGGGGTTGCTACATGCAGAAGGTTTTTTCATCTTAATGCATAGAATGCATTAAGATAAAAAACCTTCTGCCCTTTCAACTACTTTAACCCAGGATTTCATTATTACCTATTAACATCACAAGGATAATTTTAAATATTGACGCTAGTGTACCTTTACTAACCTGCTTTGAAATATAATGGATTACTGTATTTCCATTATCCAATATGATTGTTCAATCGATAAAATTCTATACATGGTCTCATCTTAAGTTACACCATACCAAATTATGGATAATACATTATGATATGATATATCACTAATGACATGCAATTTAATGATTTGCAATTTAAACCAAAATTTCATAAACTAAAACCTACATATTAGGGCCCAATAATGTATGTTTTAGGATCTAATATGTTAATATATATATATGAGATCATGCATCAGTAACTTAGGCATAGTTACATTCATTTTTGCAAAGTTTTCTATTTTTTTGTTAACAATGCTGATTAATTCATATTTTATACAACCACCTCTCCAATGAGTAGGGGGACATGACAGCAATAAAAGCACTTTTGTAAGTAACAGGTTTTTACTACTGTGTTTCTGTTGGGGTGATATCACCAGGTCTCGCCATCAAGAAAGCAAATAGCAAAACAATATATGAGCCAGGTTTTAGCCTTCCCTACTCTGTATAAAATAAATACTGTATTTATTGGCGTATAACACTCACTTTTTCACCATGAAAATCGGGTACAAATAGCGTGTGCGTGTTATACGCCAATACTTCAATTTTAGCTGCCTCAGAGGGGACAGGGGGGGGGGGGCGGGATGTGCGCCGTCAGATTATATACAGTGAGAATCTCCTGTTTGCTTGGCGACCTCTGTAATAGGAAGTCTCGTCTCCTGGGCCTCCATTGGACCACTGTTGTGTCTATCATAGGAGATTCTCACTGTATGTAATCTGTCGATGCTTGTCCCACCCCTCTCTCTATCCCCTCTAGGCTGCAGATGGACATCAATCAGGCTGCACTGATGGCAATGGTGAGGCTGCTGCATTGATGGCAATGGTGAGGCTGCTGCATTGATGGCAATGGTGAGGCTGCTGCATTGATGGCAATGGCGAGGCTGCTGCATTGATGGCAATGGCAAGGCTGCAAATGGGCATTGATGGCAATGGTGAGGCTGTAGATGGGCACTGACCCTTATTGTGCTTCAAAGTTCCTTATTTAAAATGTAAGTTTTTTTTCCTGAAACTTCCCTCTTAAAACGAATGTGCGTGTTATACGCCTGTGCGTGTTATACGCCGATAAATACGGTATGTTTTGTAGGAAACCCAGACTGAAGCTGTAATCTTCTGAATTATAACACAATAGAGTTTAGCTTTGATTACTTTTCTTCCTTTTTTGGTAAGAGAGTAATAAGTGACTGCAGGGTGTGTACGACTGCTCCACAAATGTAGTTCTAGGGGCCTAAAAGATACTTAATGTACAAAATATGCATTTTAGATGACTTTAGAAGTGCACAATTAATATAGTTACATAGTAGGTGAGGTTGAAAAAAGACACAAGTCCATCCTATGCGTGTGATTATTATTTCAGCATTACATTGTATATCCCTGTATGTTGCGGCCGTTCAGGTGCTTATCTAATAGTTTTAGATAGTTGGGTTTTATATATTCTGTTGATTTGTATGTACTAGCAGGCAATACAATTTTCTATGTTTGAAATGGTGTTGGGGGCCATTTAGACTAGGATACCCTTTGAGAATCCTTATTCTATGTATGACAGTGTAGTGGGCCATTCAAGGATACCCTGTGAAAATGCGCACATAAAATGGATAGTAAAGTGGCAACAGCAGAAATGATTTCTTACTATCATGCAGAACTGGTAAGCAGATGATCATTAATGACTGCAAAATAAGATCATTTACTTACCAGTGAATAGGTCTGGCTTGCAACATTCTTTGTTCTAAAATGAAAATATAAGATGTTAGAGTCAGATATAGACATAAAAGAGTTGTGGTTTCTCAGTAATTGCTACCTGTTGCATTACACCTATGCATGTCTAATATTTCAGCCTATTAGCTCATTGTCTATTGTACAAATATGTGAATGTTCACAGTGCAAGTGCCTAGGCACGTGCGCACAAGCCATCATTCACTTCTATGTTGAAGGGAGGTAGTAATTACTACACAGGGAGGGCGTTGTATGAAGCACATCTAGTGGTCACAGAACACACCTCTGGCCCACGCTGGCTGGGTGTGCATTACAAGCTGCATTCTTCGCAAACACAATAGAGTTATTATGCATGCGCTAACAACCCTATGATAACTGGGTATCAACATACGTCTATAAAGAAACAAGTATTCACTTATGTCCATTTGCAACAATTCTGTAACTAAAAACCTAGTAGTTACGGCAAAAGAAAGCTGAAAAGAAAGATCCTAATAAAATGTGTTTTAATGTCATTTGTGAGCGCCTGGTCCTGTCAGATTTCTACCCCAGAGGCCTTCAGTTTCTTACCCCTGCCATTGGAGCTGATGTGTAGAGGCTTCTTATGGAATCTGCCAGTAGGAATAATACATAACCTAGGGAACAAGATACATGAATGTAAACTTGTGTTCAGGAAAATACAGACAGCTGTACAAATGTATAATGCATATGAATAGAAGCAGAAAATCAGTACAGAATTGCAAAATTTCATGCTGATGTGGAAACCTGAAGAAAAAGGGACAAAATCAAGAGTGTAATGAATGAGTCGTGTCCTGTGGGAGGACAAATGAACAGAGATAGCACACTCTGACTCATTCCGCCACCTGTAGAATGTCTATGTTCTACAAGCCATTTAAAAATTGATCTCCCCTGCAATACTGCTTTTCTTCCTCTACGTCTGCTTCTGTCTCCTTGTCTATATGGTCTGTAGCGCCTCACATCATCCCCCTGTTACGTTCAGCCACCCTCATTGCCTTTCTCTCTTATTCCTCTCTTCCTTGTGTGATTTCTGAAGGTGTCAGTCCTGCCCTATGCTTGCCTTAACAAGCAGTGCTCTCCCTCCCTCCCTGCAGAATCCCATTCCCACCAGCCTCCCTCTCCCACCCCTGGAATCGAAGTATCTTTGAGAGCGTTGAAATGTCTTCTTCCCATAGCAACAGCAGAGAATATGAGCTGAACAGTGGAGCTACACCTCCTTCCCTCTCAATATTTCACCCTCCCTCTATAGGAGCCTTTCTTTTACTCTATCAATCTATTTATCTATCTACCCCTGTTCTCCAACCACCCTCTTGCCTTTGTCTGCAGATGTACCTGCCTTTTGGTCAGTGCAGTTATAAAATATACACAGTGTACGCACTGAGTTTTTCTAATTTTTCTCCCCTGCATTTTAGCATTCTTTCTGTGACCTTCACTTTTTCAACCTGTTACTTCAAAAAGCTCTATGAATTGAAACGTCACTGACTGATGGGCTGATTGTAGTCCTACAGGCTCTACGCTCAGTCAACACGTTGCATGTAAAATAAGGGTTGGACTTCAAGAACTCACCTTAACCATTTAGTCGTACAAATGTCAGCTTATGTACTAATGTGTACAGTAGCATCTCACATGCGTTCCCTTTTTGTATCCTCCCCTTCTTGTGTGATTGCAAAAATCAGTTACACAATTCTAAATCAACATTTCCTGCAGAAACATTAACCCTTTTGATACATCAAAATTCCAATGTTATGTGTAATACGGCATAAAAAACAATCACTCTCCGTTCAGGAACTGCAGAAAATGAGTCTAGGAGTGTTATCTAAAACTGATGTGGCACAATGTGAACCCTTCATACTTACATCAGAGCAGTTTTAAGAATTGTAAAATCACAAAAGCCCTGGGGGGGCTGATGGTGTCCTGCCTTAAATATTTGGCATCCTTGAATTATTGTCAATGGTTCACAAGGATTGAGCTGTCATGAGAGCAGATGGTGTGGGATCCCCTGGGGCATACAGTAACCACCAGCTGATTTTTCACTAAAGATCCTGGTGGTGGAGATGGGTTTCCCTGCATATCGGTGCCAGATCATGACCCTCAGGTTCACACTGCTCAGTGTGCGGAGACTAAACTGTGCAAACAGTTGTGAAAGTGATGTGGGAGTACAGGAGAGTCTGCAATGGGCAGCAATGATAACACGATATAGCAAACAGGCCAAAGCTCAGGGCAGGTGTCAAACTAATCTCTGAAAGAAAGCAAAGGTTGGTACACAGGAGATTGCTGGTGGCAGTAAAAGAAATAGTGCCCCATTGTTTGCATCAGTGTTGGGGAAAGTACCACTTTGGTGTCACTAGGACACTTGGTGTCACTGTGAGGAATTGTGCTCCAAGGGCCAGTTAAATGCATGCAAGTGGATGCTGATCAAAAATATCTAGCCTTTTGACATCTGACCTGCTGGCCACAGTTTGAGGACCGCTGGTTTAGAGTGTAATATTCATTTGCTTTTCTAACACTGAACTGCCTCTCCGCCAATCAGGAAGCGCATGTCTAATACCCGTCAATTGATTGGCTGAAGGCACAGGTGCCCCTATTGAATGCCTAGCAGAATGGAGGAAGAGAGAAGGGCGAAGCATGGAGGAGGACACAGGAGCCGTCCCACAGCTCGCCGACGTCACCCTCTGCCTGACCTGCCACCAAGATGGGGTAAGTGCTGGGCAGACAGCGGGCGGGCAGGGGTCACAGTGGCTGCATTTGATGGGGCACAAATGGTTGCATTTGATGGGGCACAAATGGCTGCATATGATGGGGCACAAATAGCTGCATATGATGGGGCATAAGTAGTGGCATATGATGGGGCATAAGTGGCTGCATATGATGGGGAACAAGTAGCTGCATATGATGGGGCACAAGTGGCGGCATATGATGGGCACAAGTGGCGGCATATTATGGGGCATAAGTGGCTGCATTTGATGGGCACAATGGCTGCAATTGAAGCTCACAGTGGCTGCATTTGATGGGGCACAAGTGGCTGCCTATGATGGGCACAGTGGCTACATTTGATGGGCACAATGGCTGCAATTGATGGCACAGTGGCTTCCCGGCCCCCTTCTTAGCAACCAGCTACAGTGGCATTGCTATGGGGGAGCCAGTGGGCTGCTACAGTGTCGGCGATCACTAGCACAGAGCATTTGCCCACATCTGCTGTGGGGTGTCCTCGGGTCTCCAGCGCAGTGATTGCCGACACTTTGGCAACCAGTATCTGTCCCAGCCAGCTAAAATGTTTATAGCGGTATCAGAGCGCTGAGGGAAGTTTCCCACAGGTTCCTCCTCTGCTCTGACGAGTCTTCTGACATTACAGGAGGAGGAGCCTGGGAAGGAGATCTCCCAGTGCTGAGGTCCCGGTAACCAGTAAGTCTGTGCTATGGGCAGGAATCTGAGGATTTGTGCAAGAAGAGGAAGAGTGATTTATGCTGGGAGGGATCAAGATTTCTTCTTTGCTGGGAAAATCTGGAGGCGAGTACCTTTTGTATTGGGGTGGGTTGTGCTTGTAGGGGGGATTTGGAGGGGGGCCCTTCATCCCTCGTTCATCTCAGATGCTAACCACACCACCTTAGAGCCACGCCCACTATTTTGCTGAAACCACGCCCAATTTCACCAAGTGGGAGGGGTAAACAAAAAAGGAAGGGCGGGATCTGGCGCCCCCAATCCTAAAATTTCACTAGCCGCCACTGTTATACACAGTAGCTTTATTTCAACTAACATTTGATTAATGAATGCAGATTTTAATATAGATTTTCTATGTTTATAATAAAAGTATATTTTTGTACAAATAGTCTGGTTGTGCCTAAAAAATCCAAGCCTCTTCTTTAAAAAAAAAAAAATTCTCCCCTATAAACAGGGCTGTAAGCTAACCATTTTATTTATTATTTATTTATTGACAGGAGCTTTGACTAGTGTTCAGAGAGTTCAGAGAGCTTTAACAAAGCGTGTCCGAAGCCATGTTTTGAAGCAAGTGTGAACCAGCCGTTAATGTGTGTTGAAGCCGAAGCAAGTGTAAATGAGCCCTAACACATACTAGTTAATTTGAAGGTAGAAAGGAATGGCTGGTAGATTATTATTTTGTGTGGAGACATCGTAGCTTAAAAAAGTAAAGAAACTGAAGCAAATATGTACATTTTTATTCACCTGTGTAAAGAAAGGGTTGTCTGATGGGTTTCCGTTTTGTGCAGAGCTGCATATTCATTATATGTATAGCAATCACGCACATAGTGTATTTGAGATGAAATGGGGAACACTGGGGGCAGAGCCAGCAGCCGAAGGAGATGGCCGCGTGAGAGGAGAGCTCCAGGATCTCGCGGCGTTTCCTACTCAGACCAGCGACTCAGACAGCCCAAAAGTGCCTCTCAAACACCCGCAAGCCAGCGCCACCTCACCAATCGCCATGGGAAAGCAAAAACCTCTCCCGCAAGCTGACGACCTACTTCGGGCCTGCTGAAGACCGTTCGCCTAAAGATGGCGCCGGCCGGGAACAGACACAATTTCCCTCCAGCCACAGCACTCTGCTCAGCCCACACACCAGGGGCAGGAGCCGCTCCTCTCCCAGGGAGTCTCCAGGCAATAGCCCTCTCAAAACGAATCCCAGGAAGTCCCCAGCACATCAGTATGCAGGTGAGAGGGGACAGGGGGACATCTCAGAGGACTCTACCCGGGAGTTCCTTGAGTGCATTGATGACTACCCTGCAGTAGGGCAGCCCTCTCAGATAAAACGCTTAAAGACATGCTGGTGTCACTGAGGGGATTGCGCCATAAGGACATGATGTCCATGGTATCTCACATTAGAAGAGAGGTAGAGGACCTGGGAGATAGGGTACATCATGTGGTGGACAAAATGGGGGATTTTGCAGTGGTGCACAATGAACTGGTAGACGCTCACAATAAAGCAGAGGATGAACTACTAGCCATTAAGTCCAAATTAGCTGATTTGGAAGACCGTTCCAGGAGGAACAATGTCAAGTTCAAGGGAGATGCTGAAACAATCCCTCCAGCTGAATTATGTAACCATATCCAGCAACTGATTGCCTCTCTGCTGCCTGAGGTGCCCAAAAGAGAAGTAGTGGTAGACAGGGCTCATAGGCTCCCCCCAAACCGCCTTTTTTGCCTGAAAAAGTACCATGGGATATCATAGCCCGTATTCATTTTTATCATGTGAAAGAAGCGCTCATGCAAAAGGCAAGGAAAGAACCAAACCTGCCGGAACCCTATACTGGCATTACACTATTTGCTGACTTGTCCAAATATACTATGAAAGCCCGCAGCAAACTAGCTCCACTCACTAAACTGTACCATAAACATGAAGTGGTTTACCCGGCAAATTGATAGTTACCTGGAAAAGCAAGACCTACACGGTGCTTAAAGTGGAAGCCGGAACGCAATTGGCGGAACAATGGGGGCTGCTACCAGATGACCACCAAATTCATCCAGAAGGTGCCTCACCGACGAAAGTTGATCCTCTGTGGAACAAGGCTCCCGGTTGAAAGGTTGAAAATTGAAAAATTATTTAGGCTACACTTGGGAGGCCCTTTAGTAGCATTTACGGGAACCCTGTGGCTCCGTTGAGCTGATACCCCCACTCAAGAAGAAGCAGTAGTTACTGCCATAGTTAACTTTGCACATATTTTTTATGATTTACCTTTTTTTGTTGTTTTTTGCTTTTTTTAAGTTATCTGTTGACACCATCAATGCCAAGCTCACCCTCGGGAAGACACCAGCTTCAAAACCAACCTGCCTGCAATGTCTTTACCATCAGAAAACCAGCAGATCGTCTCCATTACCAGGTACTTCTCGCTCTACTTACCCACCCGACCACTGCACATAAATGGCCAGTTGGGAGCTCCCTCCTCCTGCGTGGACGTCCCTAAACGACCTTCAGAAGGAGCGGGATCGTGCGTGTCCCCCGGACACGCCGCATCTCGGAACGGCAGGAGAGCAATGTGATTTGCCCTGCTGATCCGCGCGATGACTGTGTCTAATCACAGCCATCATAATGTAAACAGAGGTGGCATCTGACAGAGGATCGCACCACTGCGTGCCTGTGCAGCGGCGCGATCCCGATCTGCCTGTGCCCCCCAGGGATAGGAGAGGTGTACAAGACAGGAGGTCTCTGTAATTGGCCCTCCTGATCACATAACGACTGTGTCCAATCACAGTCATCATGTAATGTAAATAAAGAGACGTTGTAACTGCTCTCACCTCTTCCTCTCCTCACACAGTCTGTCAGTGAGGAGAGGAAGAGAGATCTGTGCTGCAGCCAGGAGATCAGTGAGTTTATAGCTGTTTGTCTGCTGTTTACCCACTGATCACCAAGCTAGTGTCCCCAAACACACACGTTCCTCTGATGAAGTCACGTGACGTGACGATACGCGTGAGGTTTGGAGCACGGGAACTGTCACAGACTGATGATAGGATATGAGCTCGGCGCTCGTGGATGTTTTTTACTATAGCCTTCTGCTAAATGTAAGTGTACCATGTTGTTTTTAACCTAATAAACTGATTTATATACGGGATCACGCTATGTGCACTCTCTTCCAATACTCTACATATATGCATCCCATTGTGACGAGCATTGAGGAAATGGGGACGGTTTGAAGACACCCTTTTTGAGGTATACGAACTCGGCGTTCGTTGGATTGACGCCCACACTCATTTTACAAAAGTGAGTGCATCCCCCTTCTGTGTCCTGTCCCTTGATGACTCATTGTTTGAGCACTTTGTACTACAAGGTGGTGGGACTGTTCACCATTTATTTTTTTTCTTGAAGTCACTAATAAGTATTTGCTGAGTTACTACATATGTGCTAGTATGATACTAGCCCTTTTGCACTGAGTTTTATCTTTTGATAAGTATTTGCTGAGTTACTACATATGTGCTAGTATGGTACTAGCCCTTTTGCACTGAGATTTTTCTTTTGATAAGTATTTGCTGAGTTACCACATATGTGCTAGTATGGTACTAGCCCTTTTGCACTGAGATTTTTCTTTTCTTCTGTTTCAGTATTTACACAATATTTTTTATGTGCTAGTATGATACTAGCCCTCATGCTCATTATACCTTTATATTTTGTATAATTTTTTCATTTTTCATTCACCTCTCTATACATTTGAGCTAGCCCCTTCCCCTCCCTCCTCCTTCCTTCCCCACTTATCACAGCGCAATCACCACTTACTTTATTTGTCCCCAAAACACAGTTCCCCAAAACAGTGAAAACACCTGTCATACAGTGAAAATCTGCCCGTCAACAACTGGCACATCTGTCCGCCAACAGCTGGCACATCAGCCCGTCAACAGCTGGCACATCAGCCGCCCGCCATCTGACACATCTGCCGCCCGCCATCAGGCACATCTGCCCGCCAACATCAGGCACATCTGCCGCCCACCAACATCAGGCAGAGCTGCCTGTGGCCACCATTATTTTCCAGCACTGCCTTAACCCTCTTGGGCATGGAGTTCACCAGATCTTCACAGGTTGCCACTGGAGTCCTCTTCCACTCCTCCATGATGACATCACGAAGCTGGTGGATGTTCAAGACCTTGCTCTCCTCCACCTTCTGTTTTTGGATGCCCCACAGATGCTCAATAGGGTTTAGGTCTGGAGACGTGCTTGGCCAGTCCATCACCCTCATCCTCAGCTTTTTTAGCAAGGCAGTGGTCATCTTGGAGGTGTGTTTGGGGTTGTTATGTTGGAATACTGCCCTGCGGACCAGTCTCCGAAGGGAGGGGATCATGCTCTGCTTCAGTATGTCACAGTACATGTTGGCATTCATGGTTCCCTCAATGAACTGTAGCTCCCCAATTCCGGCAGCACTCATGCAGCCCCACACCATGACACTCCCACCACCATGCTCGACTGTAGGCAAGACACACTTGTATTTGTACGCCTGGTACGCCTCACCTGGTTGCCACCACACACGC
Organism: Lithobates clamitans; assembly: GCA_037952925.1. Taxonomy (NCBI): domain Eukaryota; kingdom Metazoa; phylum Chordata; class Amphibia; order Anura; family Ranidae; genus Lithobates; species Lithobates clamitans. Next base: position 15,012,445 of record JBBGZY010000449.1, read on the forward strand.
TTGACACCATCTGAACCAAATAAGTTTATCTTGGTCTCATCAGACCACAGGACATGGTTCCAGTAATCCATGTCTTTAATCTGCTTGTCTTCAGCAAACTGTTTGCAGGCTCTCTTGTGCATCATCTTTAGAAAAGGCTTCCTTCTGGGATGACAGCCATGCAGACCAATTTGATGCAGCATGCAGCAAATGGTCTGACCACTGACAGGCTAACCCCCCACCCCTTCAACCTCTGCAGCAATGCTGGCAGCACTCATATGTCTATTCCCAAAGACAACCTCTGGATATGATGCTGAGCACGTGCACTCAACTCCTTTGGTCGACCATGACGAGGCCTGTTCTGAGTGGAACCTGTCCTGTTAAACCACTGTATGGTCTTGGCCACCATGCTGCAGCTCAGTTTTAGGGTCTTGGCAATCTTCCTATAGCCTATGCCATAGGCATAGGCTATAGATCCTTGAGGATTTTTCAGATCCTCAGGGAGTTGTTTGCCATGAGGGGCCATGTTGAACTTCCAGTTAGCAGTAAGAGAGTGACAGCGATTACACCAAATTTAACACACCTGTTCTCTATTCACACCCGAGACCTTGTTTTTTTTTTGTTTTGTTTTTTTAAATGTAATCTTTATTGAAAACTTTTTCATACACGATACACAAAATTTTATACATATTAAAAATCTTTTAAGCATCCTCTTAGTTCTAATCCCCTTCCCCCCCCCCCCCTCCCTCTCCCAATCCTGATCTGCTATCCTCGTTTCCTTTTCTTCCATTGCTTCTGTCTATTTCACTCATGCCCTGCTCATATTTCTCTGATGTTTTAAAGGCCCTCCATTTTTCCCAGGTTACTCTATAACTGTCTTCTCATCCCTGCTCTCTGCTACATAGGTACTCCATGTTACAAATATGATCTACTCTTTGTAACCACTCTTTTATACTTGGTTTCCTTATATGTAACCATTTTTTTGGGATAAGTCCTTTTGCTGCATTAAGCAGGGACGGGACCAAAGTTCTCTTATATTGTTTTCTTGTTTTATTTGTCCCATGTAACAAACAATTCCAGGGGTTTTGTGGAACCCTCTCCCCAGTTATCCCCTCGATATAATCTAAAATATCCTGCCAGTACTCTTATTTTTGGGCACACCCACCATATGTGTATTGTCGTTCCTATTTGTTTAAAGTTCCTCCAACAATGTGAGGACTTGTTTGGCTGGAATTTATTAATTCTCTCTGGTGTCAAGTGCCAACGTACCATACACTTATAATTTGCCTCTATCGTGGTTATGTCAGATGCATAATTATGTACTGCTCCTATCATTTGTGTTTCGTCTAATTTTGTGCCCAGGTCTTGTTCCCAATTTCTATGAAGTATAGAGTCCCGTGTCCTTCTAATTCTGTTTGAATTAGAATTTGCATTTGAGATATTCCATGTTTTCGAGGCGTTTTTATATTACAAAGCTTTTCGATTTAACGTTAACGTTTTCTCATCCCTAATTGGTTGAGGGATTGTGCTTACTAGATGTTTTATTTGCAAACATTCCCAATCATTGACCTGGTGCCACCCGTGAGTCTTTATCAAATCCTAATTTTAATAATGTCCTTTAATTGTGCAGTTCCTAATTGGTTCCCCAACTGTGTCCCATTCCCTGGGATAAAAAAATTTGTGCCCGTTAATGAAATTAGAGAATTATATTTCCATTTTTCTTTACGATATAATGTGTCCCATACTTTGAATACGTTTTGAGTTACCTTGTGTGTATCTCTACTGTGTGTTCTCAATTTCGGTGGAATCCAAATATTTTTTTGAAGTTGTGTCGTGTTTAGTGTGTCTTCCATTCTCACCCATCTCTTTTTAGTGTTTGTGTTAGCCCATTCTATTAATCTTACCAATATAATCGCCTTAAAATATCTTTTTTACATCTGGGACTGCCAACTCTCCATTTTTGTTTCCTAGTTAAAAGGACATTATTTACTGTGGCTTTTTTATTTTGCCATATATATTTCAAAATTATTGTTTTTATTACTTGAAAAAAGCTTTGTGGTATTTCTATTGGGAGCATTTGAAATTTATATATTTTTGGTAAAATCACCATTTTTAGTATATTTATCCTCCTTATCCATGAGATTGGTCCCCTTCGATATGTTTTTTTATCTCTGTTTTAACTTCATTAAGTAATGGAATATAATTGGCCTGATATAGCTTCTCTAGGGTAAGAGTTTTATTTTGATTCCTAGATATGTTAATTCTTCTCTCTCCCAGGTGAAAGAGAATTCCTGTTGTAATGCTTTTTCCTCTGTGGGGCTAGTATGCGGTCATATCATCTGAAAAATACATTTGTGCCCTGTGTGACCACCGTAATTGTATAAACACTGCGATACGTGTACAATATGTGTTTTCTATATGTTTTTTAACTTTGAATGTAAATTAAAAATTATATTTTTATTTATTACTTTTCTTTTCTGTGGATCATTCTGCACCGTTAAAATCCCTTGCTCTTTCCTACTGTTATTTAAATTTTCTCCAGGGATGTGGTGCCAATCTTTTTGGGTGTTTCACCGTTAATCGGAAACAAACCTTTGTAACGTAATCTTGTGTATGTGTCGTGCACCGATGAATGAGATGTGTAATCCTTTTTACTTGGATATGTTATTCTCCATGCGTCAACTAATTGTTGACTGTACATTTTTTTCTTTATCAATTTTAGTTGTTTATTTTCTCAGATCGGTGCACCAGACGTCATGGTCATGATGGTCTATTGAGAAATTGAAATCTCCTGCCAAGATTAAGTGACCCTATTTAAACTCCATTAAAGCATTGAGGATCCCCTTTAGATATTTTTGGGGTATCTGCTGGGGCAATATACATTTGCTAATGTGTACTTTTTCCCTTTCAGGAACAAGAAGCGGCCATCTGGGTTGACTTTCCTTTCTTCCAGAATAAAACTGATGTTTTTCGCTATTCCTATGGCAACTCCTTTTGCCCTTTTATTTGGAGAATGCCCATAGAACCAAGTTGGAATTGCCCGTGAGTATAGTTTAGTATTTTAATCTAGTGCTATATGCGTCTCCTGTAGGAAGAGTATCTCAGCGGATTACCTTTCCAGTTCCCTTAGCACCATGTGTCTTTTTTTCTGGGAAGTTCAGCCTTCTTACGTTATATGTAATAAACTTAACATCCGTCATTGTTTGTTCTTTTTTCCCTTCTTCCCCTTTTTTAGTGAAATAGACGTCTCCCCCCCTTCCTCTGTTGGTATCTTGACCCCATGGTCTGGAGCACTCCCTTAGGGGCACCCTTGTCCCCCTGCTCTCTTGGGTCTGAGGTGGAGTTCTGTATGGCGCTGTCCAACTCGCCTCCCTCACTTTTAGAGAGGCGATTCCAGAGCACGTCAAGAGTCCAGATCTCTAAACCCCCATTATTTTTCTTTAGTCTTTTCAGCTGCTTACCGATCCCTCCCTTTTAAACCTCCTCCCTCCCTCCCCCCTTCTCCTCCCCTCACCCTTAGTATCTAGTGTTCAAGAAGTTTCCCTCTGGGTCAGTATTGGTTACTCTGTCCTTGACCTTTTCTCCAAGCAGTCTTCTGGTGTTGGAATCTCCAGTTTTTTGCAAAATTCAGAGGTCTCTTCAATAAATCTCAGTCTGGCTGTACGACCATTTTTCCTGCCAATCAAGCATGAGGGGAAGCCCCAATTATATTGAACTTCGTATTCCTGTAGAATCGCCAAAAACGGCTTTAATGTTCTCCTTCTTTTCAAGGTTTCTTGTGACAGATCTTGAAACATTTGAATATTTTTTTCTTCAAACTTTATTGCCGACTTTCCCCTCAGGTTTCTCCAAAGTTAATTTTTTTCTTCCCAATTTTCAAATCGCACTATGATGTCTCTTGGATTATTCTGCAGGATTTCTTTTGGTCGTCTTAGTCTATGTGCATTCTTGATTTTTATTGGGTTTGTCATTTCTTTATCCATCAATGGGTTGCAGATATTCCTTATTATTTCTGTTAGGCCTTCATACTGGGAGGAGTCTGGGACACCACGTATCCTTAAGTTCTTTCTTCTGTCCCTGTTTTCTTGGTCCTCTAATTTATATGCTTGTTCTTGTACGCTTTTAATGGATTTAATTTCTCCTTCTAGTTTTCCTATACTAGTATTGTTGACTTCCGTTTTTTTTTTTCCAATTCCTCAACTCATTCAAGGATATGGCCTAGGTTTCTATGTATTCTCTCCATTTCAGCTTTTAGCGATTTTTACAAGGGCGCGAACATGAATTCCATTTCAATTTTTGTTGGTAAAGGGATTTTATTTTGGTGTTCCTCTTCTTCTCTTGATTCACGCTCTGTGTCTGACTCTTGTTCTATTCTGGATTCTGATAATGTATCGGTCACTGTAACTATTTTATTTTGAGCCTTTTTCTTTTATTTCTTCTTCTCCCTACTCTCCACCTGACTGCCTTTAGTGGCTTGCTGTTTTTCCATTAATTGCTTCTCTGCATTTCCTCCTTGGGTAAAATATTTGTTCATTGGGCCCGGACTGGATGTCAGACTTAGTCGGGGTGATTTAGGGGTCGCCCCTCCTCTTGCTGCCTTAGCCTTCATGTTTTCCCCAATTAATTATCTTCTTCTTCTGCACTTTTAACTTGCTGACCTCCGTTACTTATCCGTTAATTCATAGGGGTATACACTCTCTTCTAGTATACGTTAGTGGGGTGGTGAGTTTTTCTTTTTATTTCAGTTCAATTCAAATGTCCAGTTCAGTTCCTTTGGCTTATTATAACTGTAGGTTATGTTGCCTTTAAGAACGATTTTTTCCCTGGATATTCCTGCCTTCTGAAGCAAATGAAGCATTGAAGCGAAAAAAAAAAAAAAAGGACGGACGGGGGGTGGCGCTTCGGGGTATCCCCCTATCTTCTCTTTCCACTCAGCTCTCCCCACGAGCTCAGGACTCCCCCAATGTTCCCCGAGTAGCCGAGTATCCGCGCGTTGTCGGGACTCTCAGGAACCCTCCTCTTCTGATGGTATTTCCTCCTCCGTTGCTCCGCCATTACTTGGCTGCCCAGCGGGATGTTGTTTGGAGGAGGTGGGAGGTCGGTCTCAATGCGTCAGTTGCACGCTGTTCTCTTGCCTGTGTCCCCCTATGAAGGGGGGTAGTCAGCCAGTGTGCTGGTAGGGAGAAACTTCTAATTGGGATCCACTCGCGGTCCGGTCCCCTCTCACGCCGCCTGCAAAAAGAATCCCACAATTCACAAATTTTGGCGAGCAAGCTCCCACTTCGGTCGGCGTGCTTGAGACGGATCTGATGTAATGGGAGGGGTGGTGCAGGGCAGGAGGCCAATCAGGTGATTCGGACGGCCTTTGGTTTGTTTATGGAATTGGGTAGGAAACCAGGTTCTCCCGCTACGTGCTCAGGTTCCGAACCAGTGCCATTGCTAGACTCCTCCCTCTTCTTTTGACCCTCCACACCTGAGACCTTGTAACACCAATAAGTCACATGACACCAGGGGGGGAAAATGGCTAATTGGGCCCAGTTTGGACATTTTCACTCAGGGGTGTACTCACTTTTGTTGCCAGCGGTTTAGACAATAATGGCTGTGTGTGGAGTTATTTTGAGGGAACGGTAAATGTTCACTGTTTTACAAGCTGTACTTCGCTACTTTACATTGTGGCAAAGTGTCAGGTCTTTAGTGTTGTCACATGAAAAGATATAATAAAATATTTACAAAAATGGGAGGGGTGTACTCACTATATATATATATATATATATATATATATATATATATATATATATATATATATATATATATATATATATATATATTCAAAGCTCTTCGACTGAGACAGATATGAACCACATAAAAACACCACAAGACTTACAACATAACAAACCTGGGGTGTGCCCTGGTCGGCTGGACGGTATGCCAAACAAGGGGGCATAACCAAGATAAGTGATGGATGATTGTGGAGAGAATGTGTTTAGAAGTGCCCTAAAAGGGGGAATGGTAGGGAGGGTACCATTTCTACCTGAGGGTTCAGAATGTACCGGGTGAAGCAGGCGGATTTCCACCTGCCTAACTTCTTGATGACATGGTCTGGCACCCTGTGCTGAGATGCGGCTGAAGCTGCATCAATCCAAAAGGAGTGTCCAGAATACCGGCCGGGGTCAAGGCCTAGGTTAGTCAAGAGGATCTAACGTGTCTGAAGGACTGGTTGCCACAAAACTGGGCTGGTAGGAAAAGGTAGCAACGGGCTGGATTCTGGCTGCCTGGGCAGATGAGACAATAACCGGTTTGAGGATTGCTAGAGGGCAACAGACGGTTGTGGGTCTGGAAGAGCTTGACTTTGACCCCGGGGCAGGATTGTTGGGTTTTGGACACCATGAGGTATAGAACAAAGTGATCTTGAAGGCAAGCCAGGTGCCGACTGCGCAGCATCTGGCAGCTAGGGCCACTAAAGGTGAACTCACTAGGCTGCAAAAAGCCATAGAAGGCCAGGTAGATGGCCGCTTGGATGACCAGGCTGGGTAAGAACCCAAATGGGGATAGTGAGAGGTAGGCAGACATGTCCCTGAAAATGGCACTTGTGATGGGTAAGCGCTTGCTGTTAGCTATGGGCTGATGTTTGTGGTTGCCACTTTGGATGGATTTGACTGCGTGGGTAGCGAATAAGTTTGGCTTACCAGGGTCCTGTAAGGACAAGAAATGCTGGATGCCGGCTAGGTATAGCCTGATGGTGTTATGAAAGAGAGCCAGCTGTGTGTGACAACACAATGTGAAAGACAGGACACGTTTAAATGTCTCCTGTTGCTGCCCCGGTGTATGATGCTAGAAATCTGTCATAGGCGTTCCAGGCGGTGTGATAGGCCTTCAGTGTGTTGCGGGACAATAACTGGTTAATGAGATGGGTCGCATTGTGAAGGTTTCCCTTTAACCCAAAGTCACCTGCGACCAAGGTGGGATAGGAGAAGTGGTCAGGCCGGCTACAGGTTCCTGCAGAAAGTATAGTTAAAGCGGGAAAGTGCGTCTGCTGTGATATTGCACTTGCCCAGGATATACAGTATCTCACAAAAGTGAGTATACCTCTCATATTTTATTATATCTTTTCATGTGACAACACTGAAAAAATGACACCTTGCTACAATGTAAAGTAGTGAGTGTACAGCTTGTATAACCGTGTAAATTTGCTGTCTCCTCAAAATAACTCAAACACACAGCCATTAATGTCTAAACCGCTGGCAACAAAAGTGAGTACACCCCTAAGTGAAAATATCTAAATTATGCCCAAAGTGCCAACATTTTGTGTGGCCACCATTATTTTCCAGCACTGCCTTAACCTTCTTGGGCATGGAGTTCACCAGAGCTTCACAGGGTCCCACTGGAGTCCTCTTCCACTCCTCCAAAAGAGTGGTTTCTTTTAGATTTATGGGATGTGGCACACCCTCCCAATCTACTCTGTCAGATTCTCTCTCTTCCACTCCTCCATGACAACATCATGGACCTGGTGGATGTTCGAGACCTTGCACTCCTCCACCTTCCATTTGAGGATGCCCCACAGATGCTCAATAGTGTTTAGGTCTGGAGACATGCTTGGGTAGTCCATCACCTTTACCCTCAGCTTTTTTAGCAAGGCAGTGGTCGTCTCGGAGGTGTGTTTGGGGTCGTTATGTTGGAGTACTGCCCTGTGGCCCAGTCTCCAAGGGGAGGGGATCATGCTCTGCTTCAGTATGTCACAGTACATGTTGGCATTCATTGTTCCCTCAGTGAGCTGTAGCTCCCCAGTGCCGGCAGCACTCATGCAGCCCCAGACCATGACACTCCCACCACCATGCTTGACTGTAGGCAAGACACACTTGTCTTTGTATTCCTCACCTGGTTGCCACCACACACGCTTGACACCATTTGAACCAAATAAGTTTATCTTGGTCTCATCAGACCACAGGACATGGTTCCAGTAATCCATGTCCTTAGTCTGCTTGTCTTCAGCAAACTGTTTGAGGGCTTTCTTGTGCATTATCTTTAAAAGAGGTTTCCTTCTGGGATGGCAGCCATGCAGTCCAATTTGATGCAATGTGCAGCATATGGTCTGAGCACCGACAGGCTGACCCCCCACCCCTTCAACCTCTACAGCAATTCTGGTAGCACTCATACGTCTATTTCCCAAAGACAAAGATAACCTCTGCATATAACACGTGCACTCAACTTCTTTGGTCGACCATGGCGAGGCCTGTTACATAGTTAGTAAGGTTGAATAAAGACACTAGTCCATCCAGTTCAACCTGAGTGAGTGTGGGTGCATATCTACAATCATCCCTATTTTCTTTATTTAAGGTACCCATATGGCGCCGTCAATTCACGCAGCACTCTGCACATACATCGTAAAACCCACATCGGTCCCTACCCTCAAGGAGCTCACAATCCAAGGTCCCCAACTCACATTCACATACTAGGGCCAATTTTGAACAGAAGCCAATTAACCTACCAGCATGTCTTTGGAGTGTGGGAGGAAACCGGAGTACCCGGAGGAAACCCACGCAGGCACAGGGAGAACATGCAAACTCCAGGCAGGTAGTGTCGTGGTTGGGATTCGAACCAGCGACCCTTTTTACTGCTAGGCGAGAGTGCTAACCACTACACCACTGTGCTGTCTGTTCTGAGTGGAACCCATTCTGTTAAACCACTGTATGGTCTTGGCCACCGTTCTGCAGCTCAGTTTCAGGGTCTTGGCAATCTCCTTATAGCCCAGGCCAGGGATATGCAATTAGCGGACCTCCAGCTGTTGCAAAACTACAAGTCCCATCATGCCGCTGCCCCTGGGTGCTATGCTTGTGGCTTTCAGAGTCTTGCTATGCCTCATGGGACTTGTAGTTCTGCAACAGCTGGAGGTCCGCTACTTGCATATCCCTGGCCTATGCCATCTTAATGTAGAGCAACAATTTTTCAAATCCTCAGAGTTCTTTGCCATGAGGTGCCATGTTGAACTTCCAGTGACCAGTATGAGAGTGTGAAAGCGATAACACCAAAATTTAACACACCTGCCCCCAATTCACACATGAGACCTTGTAACACTAATGAGTCACATGACACTGGGGAAGGAAAATGGCTAATTGGGCCCAATTTGCACAAGTGTCTTTGTCGGAGAGCGGAGATACGGTTGATGCCATTGTCGCATACAACCATTCGTGGCTGAAGCTGGCGTGGTGTCAACCACCTCTGGGCCTGCCCCTGCAGAGCTGACAGAATCTCTGCCCCAGTGTGGCTCCTGTCCCCTAAGCAGACCAACTTAAGCACTGCATGCTATTTTTTTGCCTGACTGCTTGCATAGCCCCTTGAACGCTTACGGAGCACCGCTGCTTCAGAGGACAAATCTGCAGAAGAGGCCATAGAGGAAGAAGAAGAGGAGGGGTGGAGGAGAGAGCTGTGGCAGAATCACCACTGGTATTTTGGAGGCGTGGTGGCGGAACAAGCTCCACCAATACTAAACACTGTCCTGCACCCTTCCCAGCTGCCAGCAGAGTTACCCAGTGCGCCGTGAAGAAAAGGTAACGTCACACTACACCACACTACACAGTATTAGATACTGTGTACACCATCAGAAGTGTAGTAGAAACTGTAGTAGATACTGTGTACACCGCCTGCACTGTACTAGCAACTGTACTACAGCTGCACTGTATTTTATACTGTGTACACCACCAGAAAAGTAGTAGAAACTGTACTATGGCTGCACTATATTGTGTACTGTGTACACCACCAGAAGTGTATTACAAACTGTACACACTGTATTAGATACTGTGCACACTGCCTGCACTATATTAACAACTGTACTACGGCTGCACTGTATTGTGTACACCACCAGAAGTGTAGTAGAAACTGTACACACTGTATTAGAGACTGTATACACCGCCTGCACTGTATTAGCAACTGTACTACGGATGCACTGTATTTTATACTGTGTACACCACCAGAAGTGTAGTAGATACTGTACACAATGCACTCTCACAGTGCATTATAGGGCATTCCGCGGCGCTTGACTTTGCCTCGAATGCCCCATAATGTTTGCTGTTCTGCGAATGGGTGAACACCCGATGTTTGAGTCGAACTTATGTTTGACCCGAACATCAAGCTCATCCCTAGTGGCTATATATAGGTGTGTCACTGCAAACAATGGGCAATGACACAACATTGTGGCTGATATAAAGTGGAAACTGAATATTTTACACTTTCCTTATTTTCTCCATAGAAAAAAAGGGGGGTATTGCCACCAGTTGCATAGAGATCTTAAAATATGTGCCGATTAGCCCTGTTGCAGGCACATGTTGTTGTCTAGCAGCCTTTATCAAACTTTTTTTTAAACTGGAGGACTTTTGAAATATTTTTCCAGTCTTGGGTAACAACTACTTTTCTTTTAATATTGCAGCAGCGCTTCCTGTCCAAACTGATCAAAAGGACAAGCTTTCATATATGGTCCATACATGAGTAAAAAAGGCAACGGAGGAGATCTGTTCTAGCTTTAGATGTGTTCTGTAAAGGAAAACTTCCACCATACACTTCACCACGTGAGGGAAACTTCCCCTATGGGGATGCACTCACCAGAAATACAGAGGTAATGCGCCCTTGATAAAAGACATACTTCTCCACCGCTCCAATAAATGCGTTCACCAGGTGTCAGTCACGCTATCTGGGGCTCAGTAGAAGAGGATCCAGTCTGTCATCTGTGATTTACTCATCTTCACTCGGCTCTGGAGGAGAGCTTTGCTGTGTGCTGGGCGGGAACCAAAGATCGATGCAGCAGGACACTGCCTTAGTTTAGAATCAGGCTACGTATTGGCAGTATCATTTGGGACTGTGGCTCACAGCCTTTAAAGTGGTCATAGGAAAAGGGTAAGCTGGCTTTATTTAAAGTGTTAGTAAACCCTGCAGTCTGCATGCACTGTGACGGGAGTCACTTTGGGCGGGGAGCTTGTAGAACCCAGCTTACCTTGGAGAGCTCTGGAAACTCCGTGTCCAGCTCCCCCGCCCCCCCCCCCCCCATGTGTATATTACCCTGTGTCCATTAGGGGCAAAGGGTGACCGAGAACCCCAGTCTGATCTGTGCTAGTCGGACTCGCTGTACAGCCACACTGGAATGTTGTATATATGTATATATTGTGTGTTGTCGCATGCTGTTGGACTCTTTGCTGGGATCGTTTGGGGTGTGGCTGTGCCCCATTGTTCTGTTGTGTCTATCTGCCTTAGAAGAAGTGTATTATGGGATGGATGTTTGTATTGGTGTTCCTGGCATGTAAACCGGGGACAGGGCAGAGAGGGGAGGGGGAAATCCCTCCAACAGCCCTCCCTGCTGATAAGATGCTCTATTGTTTAAATGTTTCAATGCCTGATTGTGCCCTGATTGCTGATTGGACAGCTTACCCAGCCCTGAATCCAAGGGAGGGGCGATTGTCCCTGAGTTGCATATCTGTTGTTACATGTGTTTCAATAAACTGTCTGTTGTTTTTCACCCTACATTGAGTTATGGCTAATGACTGGGTGCTCTGTGGGATCTTGGATCGTGTGGTACTGGACAGAGGAAGCATTTACGGCGGGCAGACTCATCTTGAGTACGGGGTCCGTCACATTCACCCACAGTACATAGAACATGGAAATGCAATTATTTTAGTAATTATAAACTGCTAAATACCTTTTCTAATCAGCAGTATATAGCAGTCTTGTGATTTCTGTCAGTGTCTGGCCGAGCACTGGTTAAAACTTGTAGGAGGAGTTTTCATTCTCCTCTGAACTTCCTATGAGGCTGCATGACCCCTGACCCTCTGTCTGGACACTGCTGATTACATGCACCCCCCCCCCCCCCAAACAAAAACCTCTCTAGCTGTACACACCAAACTGAGCATGTGTAGAGAGCCTCCAAGGCTCTGTTCTATCAGCAGATGGATTGGGGACAGTAAAAGGGGAAGATCAGGGCAGACAGGATCAAACAGACTTTTTACACAAAGGATTAACCCCTTCCACAGTTAGTATAACAAGCATGCTTTACTGCATATATAGACTGATTTTACTGTTGTGGGTTTAGTAACACTAAACAATAATACATATCAATAATAATGAACAATAATATCTTCTACAGTAGGGTACATTGCTTAGAGGGAGAAAACACCACCACATACACAAACGAACCAACGGACAGAATCATTCTTTTAGGGATTTATTCATACCCATTTATCCCCTGGAGACACCCCTTGCATTTCTGATTGTTGTAAAAAAATGCACATCTTAATGGCACTGAAAATGTGTTACTCTTTCCTCACATAAAATAATATACTCCTATATTCTCTTAAGCTGCTGTAAGATATAAACAAGCGCAGATGGCAAACATAATAAAGCAGCATCTGTCAGAGGAAAGGCGTTAGGAGCAACTTACACACTGCAGATTATTTCCTTAGACAAAGCCTACCCCCCCCCCCCCACATATGGTGACAAGGCTACATAGGGAGGGAATTTTCAAGTGCCAAGTCACTGTAGGAGTATGACTCAGTAGCAAGGACTGGAAGGACCTATAAGCTACTCTGTATGCCAGGGCAATAACACAGGCTATTAGCCACAGGATGATGCAAACAATACAGATTGACAAGTCTGTGCCTCGCAAGGTTTTCTGTGACATAAGCAGAAGCTCGATGTCAGATTTTCCCACAACAGAACCAAACCGGGGGAAGTCAATGTCCATAGCTGGAGCTCCTGGGCAATGGCGGAGAGCAATCAATACCTGTAATGAGCATCTGCCAAGTAAAAGGTTAAAATACAAGGCTATTAGTCAGGTTAGCTGCAGGCGAATAGGATCAGAAAGTATTAAAAACAGAGTCTACCACCCTGAGCTAATGCTATGACACATAACATTATTTTATTGGTTTGTTTACCCAGCGATCATCCTTGTCAGCTAAAGCACACACGATTGAATATGTATGTATGTTTTAGTTGGCATTTTGTCTTCACCCTCACACTTCTCGTCCTCCCTTCCTTCTCCTCCCACTCTGACAGTTAGAAGAAATCCCTATATTTCGTAATTAGTCATTTTGCTCAGTGAATTAACCCTCCGTTTACCTTGAAAATGAACACAAGGTATATTTTTGTGCCAAATCTGCAATACGCTATGTAGCAATGTAGCAGTCTATACATATGCCTTGTCTGTAAAATTCAATCATGCTAATCAGCATTTACAAAAACAAAAAGAAAACGTCAATTTTGCTTTGCACATCACTGGATGTATGAAATGATCAAACTTTCATTTTGCTTATGAAACCATAAAGCAGTATTAAACCCCAAACCACCACAAATGTAGTATATTGCAGCTTACCAATCATTAGATGTGGTGGTTGCATTTGTTTTCTTTTCTTTGGCTTTTTTCCCCTCCGTTTTCACCTGGTGATCTGGCCAGTAACACACCTCCTGTATTAGTGAGGCACAACTCTGGAGGAAGGAGAACATGAGTCACAGCAGATAGCAGCATTGAAGCCAATCTCCTGCTCACACTTTGTAATCAGTTACAGCAAACAGCTTTTTTTCCTTTTGCATAAAAGTTTTGTAAATAAAAGCTTATTATTTGTATCACCCCTGCCATTGTTAAGTGGTTTGTCTCAGCCATGTAAACTGATACATTCTGCTGGAGAGCTTGACCTTTTGAAAAGCAACAGACTTGCTGGCTGGATTACCAGATGAAAATAGAAGAAAGAAGAAAGACAGCTTAAAAGGGGTAACTAATACAGCCATCACATCTACAAATTGGTAAGCTGCAATATAATAAATGTTTGCTTTTGGGTCTAATACTGCTTTTAAGTAAACCTGTGCTTCTCCCAGGCAGGCCAAAGCAACAGACTTCATTAAAGCCCTACTCCGGAATATAATTAACTCCACCATCTGATTAATGGATTTTTAAAAATTCCCTATTTTTTTCCCTTTAAAGCTGTAAAAAAAAAAAAAATGCAGGCTGGAGTGTTTTTTTTTTTTTTGCAATAAACCTACCTGCCTGCTTTCAGTCTTCCTTAGAATGCACATGAAGCTGAGCATGCGCAGCTCAGTATGCATACCGGCACTGTGCCTGTGTGCAAGGACGACTAAACTCTTGCCAATGTCCAGGAGTTACGTCATCCCGGACCATCCTATTGGAATTTCAAAAGCCCATCACAGAAGAAGCTGGTGAGAAGATACTAGCACCGACAAGGGCCCTTAGCGGGTTAATTTCAAAGTTTAGTTTTACATTAACCACTTCAATACAGGGCATTTTGTAGTATACACTCTTCCTGCCCAGACCAATTTTTAGCTTTCAGCGCTCTCACACTTTGAATGCCAATTACTCAGTCATGCAACACTGTACCCAAACAAAATTTTTATAATTTTCTTCATACAAATAGAGCTTTCTTTTGGTGGTATATAATCACCACTGGGTTTTTTATTTTTTGCGACATAAGTGAAAAAAGAGTGAAAATTTTGAAAAAAAACACCTTTTTTAAGTTTCTATGATAAAATTTTGCAAATAAGTGATTTTTGTTCATAAATTTGGGCCAAAATTTATACTGCTACATCTCTTTGGTAAAAATAACCCAAATTAGTGGATATTATTTAGTCTCTGTAAAAGTTATAGAGTCTACAAGCTATGGTGCAAATCATTGAAAATAGATCACACCTGATGCACTAACGGCCTATCTCATTTCTTGAGGCTCTGAAATGTCAGGAAAGTAGAAATATCCCCCCCCCCACATTCATCAGAAGCATACCATATGCGCAATACCTGCGTATTCGCAGGAATTGCTCATCTGAAGAAAATTTCCTTCGTTAGTCTGATCTTTTAAGATCAAGACTATCTGATGGGATATTCTAGAACCTTGTTGAGGAAAGCCTTCAATAAAGCTAGAATAAGACCCAGAGCTAAACTTTTATTAAAAAAAACTCCTAAAACCGAAAGCAATACAGTGAAATTTTCCACTTGTTTTTCTGCACATGAACGTTCTTTATGTTCGCTGATTTCTAATAATTGGCACCTTTTAGCCGAAGATCATATTCTGGCTAAATATGTACGTTCTACCCCGGAGTTGGTATTTGGGAGGGCGACTTCACTGCGTGATATTACCAACCTAATTCGGAGACCCTATCTCATTCTTGTAAGGGAACCTATCGCTGTGGTAGATGTAGCCGCTGCCCATGGATCTGTGAGGGTGCTGGCATTTATCTACCTAATGGCCAATGGTTCCAATCGAGACAACATGTTGATTGTGCTACTCGTGGAGTGATTTATCTGATGATTTGTCAATTGTCAATGTCATGCGTTTTACATAGGCAAGACCATCCGTGAGCTTGGATTAAGGATGAGGGATCATCTTTATTATTCTAGTGAAGGCAAACTTATGACACCAGTCACTCGACACATAGGTTTACGTCACAGATTTGATAACTCAGTGATTTCATTTTTTGTATTGGAAGTTGTCCCCCTTAATCCTAGGGGTGGCGACTGGGACAATGCTATCTTAAGGGTCGAGACTTAGGGATTAATGAGGTCAACTCCTACAGACCTTTTCTGTAGGCGTTGAGTCCATGGGACCAGTTGGTGTAGCCTAGGACCTCATGGCGTTATACTTGTCTCCCATCATATAATTCTTAACATTTTCCTTTTATTGAGGTCCTCATTCTCCTTTCTTTCCATTCTGCCAGTGGCTCTAGCCTTATAGTACCCAAAATTTTGGATGCTGCAATACTGTAGGGTTAGAAGTTTATATAAATAATGGTTATTTGGACACTTTGATATTGAACTGATATAGTCAATACTATTTATTGGATTAATATATTTTTGTATTTCTAGATTAACATAATCCCCTCTTTATCCTTCAATTATATTCCTCGATTTTTGGATTGGATCCTTATGAATAGGGGCCATTACTCCCCATGTCCGACTTCCGGTTGTTTTTAGGGGTCTATTTCTTTTGGGCGAGTGTGTGATTCCCCATCTTCTTGTCTTCTGTGTTAGATCCACTAGATGACACACACAGATATCAGACTTGTGGAGGGGCCGACGTCTTTGTTTTTTGTGTTTCACAGTTACAAATCGTCATGCAGTACTGCGCATGTCCACATGCACAGTCTTGAGTCGTATCCATTGATGTCATCTTGTGGCGCCTCAGCGCACGCTAATGACATCTCAATGGATAGGAATCAGGTGTATCTCATGGTATTTAGGGGAACTGATTTTTCAGATGTTCCCTGTGGCAGCTTGCATGGTGGTGGAGAGAAACTCTGTGGAGTTGATCAACTGGTATGTGTGTGTCAAGGAAGTAATCGGAGGACTGACGATCCTGCCAGTAACAGTCATGGGCATGCCAGGCGCATCCCTGTGCGCATGACAACGGGGACACGCAAATGCGTTATGGCAGGTGCCCGCAGACGCGCGCGCCGGTGCGCGCGCTTGCACAGTAACAGTATTTGGCGCCCTCTGGCCTATTTAAACCTGCTGCAGTGGTATGCAAGTTGCTGGATTGTCATCAGCTCCCTGTGTTCCCAGTACCTGCTACCTGTATCTGATTACCTGGTTCCTGTTACTTCTCGGCTTGCCTGACTTACCCTGATCTCCACCTGCACAGACCCCTGGCTTGGACTCGACGACGCTTCTGTCTGTACCCCTGTACCTTCGCTTGTCTGAACGGTCTTGACTCCCAGCCTGGCTACTGACCCTGTTCCTGATTAACCCTGTTGTGTCTCTCTCGGTCTGCTCCTATGGTACTTAACCCTTGGCCTGCCTTGACCTTGTTCCTGGTTTCTCCACTGGAATACTTCCACGCACGGTTGCCCAACGCACCCCAGCAACTCTCAGCAATCTGGCCATCAGCATCCGGCAATCCGTGCACCTTTGGGCATCGTACTCCGTCTCACTCCCAGGGTTACGCTGCACTTAGTCGCAAGGGGCGCCCTCTCAGCAATCCGGCCTCACACCGAGAACCTGACAGTACAATCCAGCCATGACTGAGGCCGGCAGAGGTGCATCCCCTGTGGAGGCTCTGTGCCAACAGACTTCCACTCTCACTATCTTTCCCCACCTCATGCATCAGGATAGATCTATTTTAGACTCCTGTATTGCAGTAGATCAGATGTTTAACTAACACCTGTTCTGTAAATATACATGTTAGGATCTAGGGTCAGTGAGCTACCACTCAGCTCCTGTATAAATTCAATGATTACCTCATCATCTACAATTTAGCACATACTGCATTTACATATGCTCTTTAGATCATGGCCATCATGGATCATGGTGGACCTCTGCCGCCCCTGTCGGCTTCATGGGGGTGAGTCCTGGTCCAATTGAAGGCTTCCCGGCAGGGTGAGAATGTGGGGGTGATGCAGGATCTGAGCTCTCCCCCCCATGCTCTGATTGACGGACGTTTGTATCCATCGTCCGCCGACATGAGCTTCACTCTGTCGGCGGCATCCCTTGATCACCTCCGGATGAGCCGCGGCGAGGTGCGAGTTACTTTGGCGTGTGCACGGCGCCGCGACATCTCGCGGTTTGCGGCAGAGTTGACGGCAGCTGCCGGGGTTTTTTTTTTTTTTTGCCTGCAGGGATGCCGGGGGAGCCACATGTGGGCTGCTCACTCTGGGGGGAGGAGATCAGCACCTGTGCCTACTCAATTAATTGCCTACTTTAGGCATATATCCATGATCGGCTGCCTGTGAGTCTTACAATGACTCCACTCAGACCGTAATGGATGGCACTGCACAAATCCTTTTTTGGCTCCAGCTTGTTACCTTTTTTGCTTCATTGCAATTTGGTTCATACAAGTCAAACTTTACCATACTACATCAGCCACACTGTGGCACAAGGTAAATTATTATACTATACATATATTCCTACTCCTCTAATATCACAACACTACACTCATACTCCTATTCCTATAATCAGTTTAGATCTTTCACACATGTTTGATTGTTTCATTTGGTTTTATTCATTCACACACTCTCCTTTTGACTTGTTTTTCACTTTTATTCCACCATGTGTTGGCTGACACTACACACTCTTTTCATTCACCTGGACATGGCACTGTAGTCAGCATTGTGCAGGCCATCCATCTAAATTTTACTTTATCACTCAAAAGGGTTTTTCATTTTCCTAGTACCACATATCACTTCCCACTCACCCGCGTTTACACACTACACCACTCAAACAACCCTATAACTATACAACCATTTCTTTTATGGTTTTGCCACCTTCTATATAAATTAATTACAATCATGAAACCTTAAGACACCAGATCAATATACATTGATCACTAGGATTGCAGTTAGCCCATACACTTCATACTCTTGCCAATGTGCTGAGAATCATTTTGACTTATTGGGTATTTGTTGCAGGTGCTGACTTCTCCTTCCCCTGGAGGGCATCTATGTGGCTCCTTGCAAGCCCCTTGGGCTGGACTCATGCGCTCTGGGGAGACAGGGGCGAATATGGGGGCCCCCCGGATCCATTTACGGCTTTTACTGGCCAAAGGATTATTCCCTCTACTTTTCAGCGGTAAATATACTACCATTTTTAACCTTACAATGAGATTTATGATGACATGTTCTTAAATTTTGAAGATATTCAATGTATTTTATAGAACCAACTATCCCCCTGATGATGACCGTACACAGGTCGAAACGCGTCGGGGATTTATACCGTCAACAGCCCGGAAATGTATGACTGTATATAATTTTGTGTAAAGATGTGTCGACTTTATATTGTGGAATATGTATTGTACTACTTGGCCAGCGCTCTATGTTGTAATGCCAATTGAATTATAACATTAAATGTTCGTGGTTCAATAAAAGCACTTACTGGTTATACATTTTTTTATTATTCTGGATTTCAAGATATTGCTGTCTAAAGCCCCACTGGGGAAACTGTCCATTTTTTACCATTATTGTTTTGGGGTGTGCAGCGCATGCGTCTCTCCCACATGTGTTTTTCTCTTTATTACCGAATTTTGGGTGGTTAAACACCCCTTCTCCCCTATGACACATGAGAGACATGGCAGGAGCTTTGTGTTGCTCATATGGCCCTTCTAACCCTCACTAGGGATGAGCTTCGAGTTCGAGTCGAACTCATGTTCTACTCGAACATTGGCTGTTCGCAAGTTCGCCGAACAGCGAACAATTTGGGGTGTTCGCGGCAAATTCGAATGCCGCGGAACACCCTTTAAAAGTCTATGGGAGAAATCAAAAGTGCTAATTTTAAAGGCTTATATGCAAGTTATTGTCATAAAAAGTGTTTGGGGACCCGGGTCCTGCCCCAGGGGACATGGATCAATGCAAAAAAAAGTTTTAAAAACGGACGTTTTTTCAGGAGCAGTGATTTTATTAATGCTTAAAGTCAAACAATAAAAGTGTAATATCCCTTTAAATTTCGTACCTGGGGGGTGTCTATAGTATGCCTGTAAAGGGGCGCATGTTTCCCGTGTTTAGAACAGTCTGACAGCAAAATGACATTTGGAAGGAAAAAACTCATTTAAAACTACCCGCGGCTATTGCATTGCCGACAATACACATAGAAGTTCATTGATAAAAACGGCATGGGAATTCCCCACAGGGGAACCCCGAACCAAAAAAAAAAAAAA
This sequence comes from Lithobates clamitans, assembly GCA_037952925.1. Classification (NCBI taxonomy): domain Eukaryota; kingdom Metazoa; phylum Chordata; class Amphibia; order Anura; family Ranidae; genus Lithobates; species Lithobates clamitans. The sequence goes on from JBBGZY010000449.1 coordinate 15,032,046, forward strand.
AAAAATGATGTGGGGGTCCCCCTAAATTCCATACAAGGCCCTTCAGGTCTGGTATGGATATTAAGGGGAACCCCAGCCAAAATTTAAAAAAAAAATTGACGTGGGGTTCCCCCTAAATTCCATACCAGACCCTTCAGGTCTGGTATGGATTTTAAGGGGAACCCCGCGCCAAAAAAAAAAAAAAAAACGGCGTGGGGTCCCCCTAACAATCCATACCAGACCCTTATCCGAGCACGCAACCTGGCAGGCCGCAGGAAAAGAGGGGGGGACGAGAGTGCGGCCCCCCCCCCCTCCTGAACCGTACCAGGCCACATGCCCTCAACATTGGGAGGGTGCTTTGGGGTAGCCCCCCAAAACACCTTGTCCCCATGTTGATGAGGACAAGGGCCTCATCCTCACAACCGTGGCCGGTGGTTGTGAGGGTCTGCGGGCGGGGGGCTTATCGGAATCTGGAAGCCCTCTTTAACAAGGGGACCCCCAGATCCCGGCCCCCCCCCTGTGTGAAATGGTAAGGGGGTACTTACCCCTACCATTTCACTAAAAAACTGTCAAAAATGTTAAAAATGACAAGAGACAGTTTTTGACAATTCCTTTATTTAAATGCTTCTTCTTTCTTCCTTCATCTTCTTCTTCTTCTGGTTCTTCTGGCTCTTCTGGTTCTTCCTCCGGCGTTCTCGTCCAGCATCTTCTCCGCGGCGTCTTCTATCTTCTTCTCCTCGGGCCGCTCCGCACCCATGGCATGAGGGGGGAGGCTCCCGCTCTTCTCTTCATCTTCTTCTCTTCTTCATCTTCTTCTTCATCTTCTTCTTCCTTCTTCTCTTCTTCCTGTCTTCTCCGGGCCGCTCCGCAGCCATGCTGGCATGGTGGGAGGCTCCCGCTGTGTGACGGCGTCTCTTCGTCTGACGGTTCTTAAATAACGGGGGGCGGGGCCATCCGGTGACCCCGCCCCCCTCTGACGCACGGTGACTTGAGGGACTTCCCTGTGACGTCACGGGGAATGCCACAGGGAAGTCCCGTCATGTGTGCGTCAGAGGGGGGCGGGGTCACCGGGTGGCCCCGCCCCCCGTTATTTAAGAACCGTCAGACGAAGAGACGCCGTCACACAGCGGGAGCCTCCCTCCATGCCACAGCATGGATTGCGGAGCGGCCCGGAGAAGACAGGAAGAAGAGAAGAAGAGAAGAAGGAAGAAGAAGAAGAAGAAAAAGAAGAAGAAGAAGATGAAGAAGAAGATGAAGAAGAGAAGAAGATGAAGAGAAGAGCGGGAGCCTCCCCCCTCATGCCATGGGTGCGGAGCGGCCCGAGGAGAAGAAGATAGAAGACGCCGCGGAGAAGATGCTGGACGAGAACGCCGGAGGAAGAACCAGAAGAGCCAGAAGAACCAGAAGAAGATGAAGGAAGAAAGAAGAAAGAAGAAGCATTTAAATAAAGGAATTGTCAAAAACTGTCTCTTGTCATTTTTAACATTTTTGACAGTTTTTTAGTGAAATGGTAGGGGTAAGTACCCCCTTACCATTTCACACAGGGGGGGGGGCCGGGATCTGGGGGTCCCCTTGTTAAAGGAGGCTTCCAGATTCCGATAAGCCCCCCGCCCGCAGACCCTCACAACCACCGGCCACGGTTGTGAGGATGAGGCCCTTGTCCTCATCAACATGGGGACAAGGTGTTTTGGGGGGCTACCCCAAAGCACCCTCCCAATGTTGAGGGCATGTGGCCTGGTACGGTTCAGGAGGGGGGGGGGGCCGCACTCTCGTCCCCCCCTCTTTTCCTGCGGCCTGCCAGGTTGCGTGCTCGGATAAGGGTCTGGTATGGATTGTTAGGGGGACCCCACGCCGTTTTTTTTTTTTTTTTTTGGCGCGGGGTTCCCCTTAAAATCCATACCAGACCTGAAGGGTCTGGTATGGAATTTAGGGGGAACCCCACGTCAATTTTTTTTTTAAATTTTGGCTAGGGTTCCCCTTAATATCCATACCAGACCTGAAGGGCCTTGTATGGAATTTAGGGGGACTCCCACATCATTTTTTTTTTTTAATTTTGGTTCGGGGTTGCCCTGTGGGGAATTCCCATGCCGTTTTTATCAATGAACTTCTATGTGTATTGTCGGCAATGCAATAGCCGCGGGTAGTTTTAAATGTGTTTTTTCCTTCAAAATGTCACTTTGCTGTCAGACTGTTCTAAACACGGGAAACATGCGCCCCTTTACAGGCATACTATAGACACCCCCCAGGTATGAAATTTAAAGGGATATTACACTTTTATTGTTTGACTTTAAGCATTATTAAAATCACTGCTCCTGAAAAAACGGCCGTTTTTAAAACTTTTTTTTGCATTGATTCATGTCCCCTGGGGGAGGACCCGGGTCCCCAAACACTTTTTATGACAATAACTTGCATATTAGCCTTTAAAATTAGCACTTTTGATTATTCATGTTCGTGTCCCATAGACTTTAACGGCGTTCGCGTGTTCGAACGAATTTTTTTCCTGTTCGCATGTTCTGGTGCGAACCGAACAGGGGGGTGTTCGGCTCATCCCTAACCCTCACATGTCTAAAACCTCTTTTGATACGATACACATTTTGGGGGTGACACTTTGTTTGCCTCTTGTGGAGGAAACGCCCCCCAAAATGGTGGAGTAGATCGTAACTGGATATTCTCCATTGAAGCTACTAAAGTTGGGTTCCCTATTTCTTTGTTATACGGTGTCCCCCAAGCATGGGCCCACAATCTATGGGAACAAAAAGACCCAGCTATCCATACAGTGGACATCTTCCTCGCAGCCATGTCTCAGCTCTACGAGGATTCTCTGCTCGCAGCCACCGCTGAAGCTGCCCTGCACTCCCTACAGCAGGGACAACGGCCGGTAGAGGACTACACCATAGACTTCCGTCGATGGTCTGCAGATACAGGCTGGAATGAGGCCGCTTTAAAATACCAATTCCGTTCAGGACTTTCTGAATTCCTCAAGGATGAATTAGCCAGAAGTGGTATTCCTGCTACTCTAGAGGGTCTCATCCAAAGGGCCATCCAGTTGGACAGACGTCTACGGGAGCGACAGGCCGAACGATCACGGACCCTCTGTATATCTAGTCCAGAGACTGGGGCTATGCCCGCTAGTAGAATGAGAACTGCATTGACCCCTGAGGAGAAACAACGTCGGCGACAAGCCAACTTATGTCTTTATTGCGGAGAATATGGACACTTCCTTTGCCACTGTCCCATTAGGCCCTGCAAGTCACTTAAGTACTCCCCAGTATACTTCCAGGTCTCCGGAACTTCCACTTCCCACCTTGTCCTCTCCATTATGTTGCAGTTAGCGGAAGAGAGCGTTCAGCTGCAAGCCATAATCGATTCCGGGGCATGTAGCTGCTTCCTGGACCTGAACCTGGCAAAAAGACTTGGCCTACCTCTGCTCCCAAAGAAACATAGGCTGGAAGTTCGCCTGGCCGACGGTACACTGCCTAGTTCTGGTCCTGTTACCCAAGAGACTACTCCTCTTTTTGTCACTACTCCTGATGATCATCAGGAGTTCATACGATTTGACGTTTTGAGCTCGCCTATGTTTCCATTCATCCTGGGTACTCCTTGGCTCCAAGCACACAACCCTCAGATCAATTGGGCTAAGAGAGAACTTGTGTTCACATCTCCTTACTGCTTGCAGCATTGCCTGGCTCCTAGCCACAAGGACACTACCAGTTGTTTGGCAGTTCAACCCGTATCGGTCAGTTATCCAAATGTGCCATCAGTCTATCATGAATTTTCAGATGTTTTCGATAAAAAGAAAGCTGATGTTCTACCTCCACATAGGCCATATGACTGTCCGATTGAATTACTCCCTGGAGCCGAAATTCCTTTTGGACGTATTTTCCCTCTCTCCGAAATGGAACTAGGAACCCTGCGTCAATATATTGATGAGAACTTAGAAAAAGGTTTCATCCGGTCCTCTCCTGCTGGTGCCGGGATCTTTTTCGTCAAAAAAAAAGGACAAGACCCTAAGGCCTTGTGTGGATTACAGGGAACTTAATAAAATTACCATAAAAAATGCTATCCTCTCCCCCTTGTTCCTGAACTCTTCCAGAGACTTCGTACTGCTCGGGTGTTCACTAAACTTGACCTACGGGGGGCCTACAATCTCGTTCGCATCCGGGAGGGTGACGAATGGAAGACAGCGTTCAGAACATGCTTCGAACATTTCGAGTACTTGGTGATGCCCTTTGGGCTATGCAACGCCCCAGCTTCATTCCAACATTTCGTAAACGACATCTTCCGTGAATACCTAGATGTCTTCGTAATCATCTACCTGGATGATATCCTTATCTTTTCAACAACCCTGGAGCTTCACCGGACGCATGTAAAAACAGTACTACACACACTGAGGAAACACAGACTCTATGTGAAAGCGGAGAAATGTGATTTTGAAAAAGCATCCATACAATTTCTGGGGTTAATCATCTCCACAGGTGGTGTAGCCATGGATCCACAAAAAGGTACAGGCAATCCTGAATTGGCCAACTCCATCAGACAAGAAGGGGGTGCAAATATTTGTGGGCTTTGCAAATTTTTATAGAAGGTTTATTAAGAACTTTTCTTCCATTATCTCACAGATAACCCAAGTAACCCGTCTACATGCTCGGTTCCTGTGTTCTCCAGAGGCTCAATCTGCCTTCGACAAATTGAAGTCCTTACTTACCTCAGCCCCAATCTTACGACACCCTGACCCCACTCTGCCTTTTGTCCTGGAGGTTGACGCCTCTGAAGTAGCCACTGGGGCAGTTCTGTCGCAACGCCAGGGGCCCAAGTCATTACTGCTTCCCGTAGCCTTCTCTTCGCGAAAAATGAGTCAGTCCGAGAGAAATTATGATGTGGGTGATCGAGAACTTTTGGCCATTAAGACTGCTCTGGAGGAGTGGAGTTATCTTCTCGAAGGTGCCTCTCACCCCATAATGATATTTACGGACCACCGAAACCTAGAGTACCTCCGCACTGCCAAGCGGTTAAGACCTCGACAGGCCCGGTGGGCTCTGTTCTTTGCCAGATTTAAGTTTCATATATGAAACTGGGCTCCCAGCACCATCCTGTCACCACAGAACTTTCTTATGATCCAACATGACCTAAGCTCCGCACTTAGACAGACGTCCTTCCACTGCTCAGAACCAGAAGCCTCTTCCCTAAGAAACTTGGATGGGTTTCTTCGTTACCAGGATAAAATCTTTGTCCCGCAGCAAACCAGAATCCAGGTCCTGAAGACTTTGCATGACCATCAACTTGCTGGCCATTTCGGGGTGCGAAAGACTATGGAACTGGTCCAACGATCTTTTTGGTGGCCGTCTCTAAGGTCTGACTGTAAAAAGTATGTTGATTCCTGTACCATCTGCCAGCGGAATAAGGGGTCCAACGTCAAATCTTGGGGTCTGTTACGCCCATTGCCTGTGCCAGAACAGCCATGGAGAGAAATTTCAATGGACTTTATTGTAGAGTTACCTCCCTCAGAAGAATTCACGACTATTCTGGTAGTCATGGATCGTCTGTCCAAAATGGCTCACTTCCTGCCCATGAAGAATACACCATCTGCCACTGATACGGCAAGGACTTTCATTAAGGAAATAGTCAGGATTACACGGCTTACCTAACAGTATTGTTTCCGATAGAGGGGTACAATTTACCTCCAGATTCTGGAAGGAGCTCTGCAAAATGCTGTCAATTAAGATACATCTATCCTCTGCTTATCATCCCCAGAGCAACGGTCAAACCGAAAGAACAAACCAAACCCTAGAACAATATCTACGCTGCTTCTGCTCTTTTTCCCAGAACGATTGGATCTCCTTACTCCCATGTGCGGAGTTCGCATATAACAATTCAATCCATGCTACCACCAATCAATCCCCCTTTTGGGCCAACTACAGGTTCCATCCCTCATTTCTGCCCAATGTCATTCCAGAGGCCTCAGTTCCAGCAGTTCAGGACAGAATTAACGCTATCCAGGCTAACTACCAGACCCTCCAGATGACCATGCAAAAAGCCCAGGAGGACTACAAGAAGCAACATGACAAAAGGAGGAAGAATCCTGTGTTTAAGGTGGGAGATAGCGTATGGCTCTCTTCAGCAAATTTGAAACTTCCTTGTCCCTCTCGGAAGTTGGGTCCTAGGTTTATCGGGCCATTTACAATCAAACGGGAAATCAACCCAGTGGCATTTGAACTAGTTTTACCAGGTTCTTATAAAATACATCCAGTATTTCATGTATCATTGCTTAAAACTGTTGTCTCTAGTCCCTTTCCAGGAAGAGAAGAAGTTCCTCCCCCTCCAGTCTCAGTGGAAGATGAAACTGAATACGAAGTGGAAGCCATTCTGGACTGTCGACGGAGAGGTAGGACAATTCAGTTTTTTATTAAATGGAAAGGTTATGCTATGGAAGAGAATTCTTGGGAACCAGCAAATAATATTCATGCTCCCAGACTGTTGCAGTTGTTCCGAACCCGCCATCCTGAAAAATGGGCCCGGTTGAGCATCCGGAGGCTGCCCCTTGGGGGGGGGGGCACTGTCAAGGACGTAATCGTAGGACTGACGATCCTGCCAGTAACAGTCATGGTCGCGGCAGGCGCGCACATGGACGCGCGACAACGGGGACACACAGATGCGTTACGGCAGGTGCCTGCAGACGCGTGAGTGCACAGTTACAGTGTTTGGCGCCCTCTGGCCTATTTAAACCTGCTGCAGTGGTATGCAAGTTGCTGGATTGTCATCAGCTCCCTGTGTTCCCAGTACCTGCTACCTGTATCTGATTACCTGGTTCCTGTTACTTCTCAGCTTATCTGACTTACTCTGATCTCCGCCTGCACCGACCCCTGGCTTGGACTCGACTACGCTTCTGTCTGTACCCCTGTACCTTCGCTTGTCTGAACGGTCTTGACTTCCGGCCTGGCTACTGACCCTGTTCCTGATTAACCCTGTTGTGCCTCTCTCGGTCTGCTCCTATGGTACTTGACCCTTGGCCTGCCTTGACCTTGTTCCTGATTTCTCCACTGGAATACTTCCACGCACGGTTGCCCAACGCACCCAACTCTCAGCGACCTGGTCATCAGCATCCGGCAATCCGTGCACCTTTGGGCATCGTACTCCCTGTCTCACTCCCAGGGTTAAGCTGCACTTAGTCGCAAGGGGCGCCCTCTCAGCAATCCGGCCTCACACCGAGAACCTCACAGTGTGTTTTGTTATATGCATTGGTATGACCCTTATGATGTGTTCCTGTATGAACCATTTCTAATGATAGATTTGTCCACAGATCCTGGTGGATTTGGTGTTTGTTTGAGATCCTGTGTAATACCCTATTGTGAACACTCTTTGAAGCCTGGATCCCTATTGAGTATATTCAATCCGCTTGATGTGATCCTGATATTATACTTTGAGATCTCCCAGATAGGTTGGTGTTTCTTTTTACTCTCATTAGGATTAGATCGGTGTTGGGATGCTTCAATCATTCTAATCAGCTTCTTTAATGCTCTTTATATATTACATAGAATCTGTATATGGCTTTGGATGGTTCCTTGGACTATTTCCATCTACACCTGACTTCAATTTCCATTTGAATAACACACTCTCTCCCCATCCAAATTATATGCACAGCTTAGTGAAGACTTTATAGGTCGGTATCACCAATTGAAATGTTTTGATTGAATTTTTTTAATTTAATTATCTGTAATATAATGGCTGTAAGATAGATTTCTCCACCCTATGACGTTATTTTTAAAGTATCTTCTCTTTTATGTAACAGTCTTCTTACGTGACTTCACTTTTCCTGGTTCCCACACTCGCCCGGGAGATTGCCAATTTTTTGGCCTTGTGACGCCTAAAATTCTGGTGAGTTTTCTTTTTTTGCTCCAAAATCAACCATTTCGTATGGGCTTAATCCTTAATATTGAGGGATGTACAGAGGGGTATATTAGACTCTATCTTTATTGATTTAAGATGCATGACAGTATACCTTGAAGGTTGGTCACTAGTTATGCGTTTTTGATTCTAATATTGTACACTTGATTTATATGCTTTCTTGTAGATCATTTTCTGACCTAATATACTCCTGAAGAAGGGGGTCACCCCGAAACATGTGGAGTGTACAACTGGAAGAACAAATCTCCGCATGTAACAGCGCAGGATCATCATTATATATATATATATCTCTAAGTTCTTCCAATTTGTGTCAGAAAAGTGGATACTCCACGATTACTAGCCTCCAATACAATGTAGCTACTATTGAAGGCTTTTTATTATGTGTGTGTGTGTTTGTGCATAATTAATTTATATATTTTGTAAACTGACTGTTGTAAGTTTATACCGTACCACAAGAGTCCATGTTGCCTCCTGAAATAATCAATATAATTATTAATACTATATCTGTGTATTAATTTGTCTAGTCCCTATAATTAGTTGGTCTATTAAACTCTGAGCACATGTTATTGTTAATATCACAATAATACCAGGTTAGCTATGAAACCAAACACACGGTGCTGCTAGTAAAACAATATCTTCTTTTATTTCCCAAGGAATTCGGAAATTATCATAACAGTACTAAAAGGGTATTACAATGTTACATAGCTTACAATCCGAATAGAATATACTAAACAGCATATCTCTACAACATATAATAACAATAAAATATCAACGATACTTATCACACATGGTTTCATCTGCTGGTTCTGGATGATAAAGGGGGTATGAGCCACATGGAATTTAGGCCCAAGCCCTCAATCAGAGCAAGGTCCCAAGATGGCAGAGGGACACCCTCATGGCAGGCTTTGAGCAACAAAGAGAAAGAGCAAAAGCCTGTATGTTCCTTTCATTCAAACATACACGCCCACTCGTAGCCACCCCCATTTGCCTTTTATCCAATATACATTGCCGGGAGGTATCCCTTCAGATGTCTGCCCATTCTCCAGGAGGCCTGCTATATTGTCCCCCAGGGCCAGCGTCTCTATTAGCCCTGTGTCAAATTTCAATAGACATCTTGGCAGCAGTGGTCTCTTTGAAGCTTGTACTCGCACATGTCACAGCAGGTGGGCTTGAGCCAAGGCATTGTTCTTCTGATCACAAAGCTTTGGTGTGTTTCATTCCTACCTGGCTGTGTCAAACAGGAAGTGAAATACCAGAAGTAAGATATTAAACCATGTCGCTATCCAACACCTCCACAACTGTCCAAATTTCTAATTAGTAATAGGACGAAGTTAATTAATTTTTTCATAATAAGTAGCATTTCTATTAATAGAAATACTCCCCAAATGACCCCTTTTCGAAAAGTGGACAGTCAAAGGTATTTAGTAAGAGGCATGGTGAGTTTTTTGAAGTTGTAATTTTTTTTTTTTCACAAAATTGTCAGAACTTATTTCTCACACACAGCATACGCATACTTCCAATTACACCCCAAAATACATTCTGCTACTTCTCCCGAGTATGGCGATACCACATGTGTGTGACTTTTACACAGCCTGGCCACACAGAGGTCCAACATCCAGGGAGCACCATCAGGGGTTCTAGGAGCATAAATTACACCTCTAATTTCCTAACGACCTATTACATTTGTGAAGGCCCTGAAGCACTAGGACAGTGGAATTACCCACAAAATTACCCCATTTTGGAAAGCAAACACCCCAACATCTATTCTATGAGGCATAATGAGTCTTTTGAATGGTTCTTTTTTTTCACAAGTCTTCGGAAAACGTGTAAAGAAAATTAAAACTTATTTTTTTTTTTTTTTTTTACACAAAGTGGTCACTTTATAAGATATTTCTAACTCAAAGCATGTATACAGCAAAAATTACACCCCAAATCTATCCATCCATACACATGTGTAATAACCATTTATCTATCTATCTATGCAGTGAAAGGCACAGGCAGTCATCTATTTTAATGGCTGTGGATTAATATATGAATCAACACCAATAAAGATTTCTACAACATGAAAAAAAAAATACACCCCAAAACACATTCTGCTACTCCTCCTGAGTATGGCGATACCACGTGTGAGACCTTTACACAGCCAGGCCACATACAGAGGCCCAACATGCAGGGAGCACCATCAGGCGTTCTTGGAGCATAAATTACACCTCTAATTTCCTAAAGACCTATTACACTTTTGAAGGCTCTGGAGCACCAGGGGACACTTTTTTTGTGAAATGGTAAGGGTACTTGTACCCCATTATCATTTCACACAGGGGGGAGGCCGGGATCTGGGGGTCCTCTTGTTAAAGGGGGCTTCCAGATTCCGATAGGCCCCCCGCCCGCAGACCCCCACAACCACCGGGCAAGGGTTGTGGGGTTGAGGCCCTTGTCCCCATCAACATGGGGACAAGGTGCTTTGGGGGGCTACTCCAAAGCACCCTCCCTATGTTGAGGGCATGTGGCCTGGTACGGTTCAGGAGGGGGGAGTCCACTCTCTCGTCCCCCCTCTTTTCCTGCGGCCTGCCAGGTTGCGTGTTCGGATAAGGGTCTGGTATGGATTTTGAGGGGGACCCCTACGCCATTTTTAAAAAAAATGTTGGCGAACGGTTCCCCTTAATTTCCATATCAGACCTGAAGGGCCTGGTATGGATTTTAGGGCGACCCCCACGCAATTTTTTTTTTGGTTCGGGGTTCCTTTTAATATTCGTACCAGACCCAAAGGGCCTGGTAATGGACGGGGGGGATTACATGCTCTTTTTTTAATGAGTTTTACCTATATTGCCGAGACCCGACAATTCGTTACAGCCGCAATCAGTTTTAAATGACAATTTTACCTTTAGAAATGTCATTTTGCTGTGATACTGTTCTAAACATGGGAAAAATGTGCCACTTTACAGACATACTATAGACACCCCCCAGGCACAATATTTTTAGGAATATTTCATTTTTATTGTTTCACTTTAAGCATTAAAAAGATCACTGCTCCCGAAAAAACTGCAGTTTTTAAAAAGGGGGGGCAGGACCCGGGTCCCCAAACACTTTTTATGACAATAACTTGCATTTAAGCCTTTAAAATGAGCACTTTTGATTATTCATGTTCGTGTCCCATAGACTTTAACGGTGTTTGTGTGTTCTGCTGAATTTTTTGCCTGTTCGGTATGTTCTGGTGCGAACCGAACCCTGGGGGTGTTCGGCTCATCCCTACTGGCGACAGGTACTCGGTTACTCTGAATGGGCTGGTGACAAGTACTCGAGGTACTCTGATGGCCAGGCGACAGGTACTTGGGTACTCTGATGGGCTACAGATAGGTACTCGGGTACTCTGATGGGCTGGTGACTGGTACTCGGGTACTCAGATGGGCTGTGACAGATACTGAGATGGACTGTGACAGGTCCTCAGAACCCCGACTGACATTGCACGTCAGTCGACTGCAAACCGTCAGACTCCCTTCTGGAAGAACAAACCAATTCCCCAAATGCGCAGCTCCCCAAAAAATGCCAAAGAAAAAGCTGTCCGGAACAAAAGGGCCTCATAATTCGACAAACACACATCTGAAAGTACATGAAACAACGAACCCAACAACTAAAAAGACACGGGCCGGCGACCATCCACCAGCCGACGCCCCCTGCGGTAACTCTTTATTGCCTGCCTTACCAAAAAATCCTTCGTACAATCCCTACGACCCAACAACTTAAACAAAAATGCCAACCCCACCAGCTTACTATTCATCATAGACACTAACACTCCCTCCTCCACATTCCGACATATGAAATACAACAACAGCAAGTACTCATCATCACTCTCACCTACCGCACCGCTCAAACCCCGGACCAGACCGAACCACTCCTCCCAGACCTGTGATTCACAGGTAGCCCCACTCACAGACCGTCGAATCAGCATTGCAGTTACTCCAAGGCAATCCGCCACAGCTGTGCTGGACAAGAAACTCCCAGTTGCACCGCTCACGGAGCCAATGGGCAAAACTTGAAATCGAGAAAGAGCATCAGCCAAGGAATTAATGCAACCCGGGACATGAAAAGCATACACAAAAGCATTGCAATGTAAGCAAGCCAACACCAAATGTCGCAGCAAACGCACCACCCCAGGCTCAACTGCAAGCACAATCGGAAACCGTCCCAACAGTGCCAAATTCCTGGTAAACCCAGCCTCCCGCCATTTCAGAGGCCACGGGCCCACACTCCACTGCCCCACAAAGAATGCCCCATAGCCCGCTGATAAAATTTAGAATACAATTTCCACTTTTTCATAGTATTACTATCGATGTGCCCTAAAAGTCCCATCTCCCCCGTTTTTAGGTTTCCAATCTGCAGATATTTACAGGGACGTTGGCACATTATCTATTAGTACCTACAGTGTCACCCTGTTTTGAGGTACTCATTTGAACTAGGAATCCCCTTCTTGCCTGCGCACAATAGCCGACTGAAGACATTTTTCAGTCAGATTGTGCCTCACACTGCCGAGGAGTGTTCATATAGGTGAGGGGTGGAATTTAACATGAAGGGTGCGGATGTTTTCAATGATGGCCAGTGCTGCAAAGATGGGGGCGGAATTTTTAACGATGCCCAAACAAATCTGCTAAACAAATCTTTATCTGCTATTCTTCCTGGAGGGCTTATTTAGCTAGCTATACATTTCAAATTCTGCCCCCATCTTTGCATCCGCCCTCTTCATGTTAAATCAGCACTGGCCATCAACATCCGCCCCGTCATGTTAAATTCCGCCCCTCACCTACATGAACGTGCCTCGGCACAATCTGACTGAAAAATGTCTTCAGTTGGCTATTGTGCGCAGGCACCATCTCACCGACACAACAGCTGATCGTAATCAGCTGTTGTGGTATTACGTACAGCACATGCGCAGTTTGTCCCAGGCACTATTCGATAGCGGGCACTTCTCGATAGAACTAGGTGGGCGGAGCAATGGGCTGATCCTCCATCCGCTCTGCTCTCCTGTGTTGTGCGAGCTGGGCTGCAGCAGCATGCGGGGGGAGAGGAGACGGAGAGAGAAAGCTCCCAGCTGCTGCGTACTGCCACATGTCACACTTGCCTAGGATCGGCCCTGCCTGCGGGCCATTTGTAACCGGTCCACGGGGCGTAAATGGCCCACAGGCCGGTACTTTGAGACCCCTGTACTAGACTGTCTCAAAAAATCCTCTGGATCTGTACAATTCCCCTGAAGGCACATAACGTGCCCTTTCAGAATGTTTAGAAGCCAGGACCTGTGATGGCAGCTGTCCAGTGAAGTAAAACTATTCCAATCTGTGGGTATAATAACATTTTTGGTGCATAGGGCTATACCTTTCTCCAGGCCTTTTTTTCTCAGAAAATAGGTGCAGAAACTCAACCATAACCCCCAAAACCCCCTCCCCCCCCCACACACACACACCCTCCAAACCACATGAAATAGTGGTTATTGTGAAATCATACTAATAGTGAGAGGGTCTTAAAGGGGCATTACATTCCAGGAGTGCTTTACGTATACAGTGCAGAGTTTGGTAGGGTTACAGAGTGCAGAGTTTAGGGTTGTGCTACATATATAGTGCAGAGTTCCGGCGTGCGCTACACAGAGGGCAGAGCCTTCTTCCACGGCTGCTTATCTTTGCATCCTCCATCCACATCTCACCTTCCCCCCTCTTCTTCCCTAGTACCTCCCTGCATGCTTACGGTTGCTCCGCCTCTCTCATTTGCAGGGAGATCATGCAGTGGGGGTTTTAGCATCCGCACTGCACCCCGGGCACCTACATCTCCCAGGTCCCCATACTGCACTCAGTGGGAGCCGCTGAGGAGATCAGATCTATGGGAGCTGTTGGAAGACAAGCTGTCACTTGTAAACACAGAAGCCGGACTTGTGTTTTTTTTTCACAAGAAAAGAAATATTTATTTCGATATTTACAGTACAAGCGATGCATATACACAGTTGTTCACATAGATATTGGTACAGGGTTCTGACTTCTGTGTTTACATGTGATAGTGGTGAGTAGGGAGCAAAGAGCCTGAGCCAGAGGTGGTGGAACTGAGTTCCACCAAGTTCCAGCTGAAAAAAGCCCTGCCTTTCTCTATCCACACGCAATGTCAATACTATATTCTTATTGTTACCATCTAATTTAGACATAAATTGTTTCAATGTTGCTTCTTCTCCTTGCCAGATCATAAACACATCATCTGTATAGCGTCTGTAACAAAGTAACTCTTGGGGTCTATCATTAAAACTGCTTCTTCCTCCCAGTGGGCCATAAAAATATTGGCCACACTAGGGGTGAAGCGAGCCTCCATAGCAACCCCTGTGATCTGATAATATTGGTTAGCATACCAAAAATAATTATGCCCTAACCCATATGCCAAACTGTCTATTAAAACATTTCTTAGGTCTCCTAGTAAGGTCAGAAGATCTCAGGGCCCACCTAATGGATTCCATGGCATCCTGATGTCCTATAAATGGTATACAGCGAACCAACATCCGCTATAACCAAAAAACACTGACCATTAATGGATAATTCATCTAACATGTGCTCTGTATCCTTAAGATATGCCTTAGTGGAAACAACAAGGGGCTGTAAATGTATGTCTATATATTGGCCTAACCAGGCTGATAACAAATCCAAACTGTTAACAATCAATCTCCCTGGTGGCCTAGTGGCGTCTTTATGTATTTTAGGCAAAAAATACTGAAACCTGAAGGGATTAAAAATTTGGCCTCTTTTTCATTTAAAATCTTTTTCTTCACACCTTTAATCGATAGCTCCAACTCACTCTTAAACTCACAAATAGGATTTCTATTAAATGGCAAGTGGTTCTATCAGATAGTATCCCACCCATTTCTTCTGTATAGTATTTTTTGGTCATCAGAACAATCCCTCCCCCCTTATCGGCTGGTCTTATGATAATATCTTTCCTATCTTCTAATTGTTGAATACCTTTCCTAATATATTGGGGGTCTGGAACTTTCCTTATTATGAGTTTTTCTAACTCATTGGCTACCATATCACCAAAAACTTCTAAATGTTTGTTATTGTCAGGGCTGGGCTCAGCCCTTCCTTCTCTGAGCTTGCCGCCCAGCTGTCAGCTAATTGCCAGCTCCCATCTCTCTTCACAGTTACTCAGCTGTTGATATCCTGCTCGTCAGTCCTGCCTACTTAAGCCGTCCAGTCCATAGGAGCTCTGCCTTCCCCTTGGTCAACATCACAAGAAACATCTCCTGCATTCCTGTTTAAAGACTGACATATTTCTGGATATTAATGTATGTCTTGAATTTGTTTCGATTCCTGGCTGAAGCAAATTTTAGACCCCCGTCAAGGACTTTCAACTTTTGAAAGATTAGTCTCACTGAGGTTATAAATCCCTTCTCCTAGTTCCGCTTTCTTTTTTTAAATCCCTTTTCCTGCCCGCTTGCCTCTCCTCCTTCTTTTGGTGTTCCAAATCTGTTTCCAGTGTATTGCTCTCCCATCTTTCCCCTGTTTGGGGTCCGTAGTCCTAAAAAACCCCCTCGCCATTTCTTCCCCATTATCCAATGGAGCAAATCTATTATAGACTGGAAAGTCCTGACCATACCACTTGTTCCTGTAATCTCCTTGGTTATATTGAGGATTTTGGTTTTGGGGCATATCATTATGATAGTAGGGGGGCTTGGCCTTCTAGGTGGGCCTCCTCTATTAATACCTCTATGTCCGTTGAACCTCTGTGATCCTCCATTATGCTATTGTGGTCTAAAACTGTTAGGTGGTCTAAAATCATTAGGGGGTCCCCGTACGGGTTCTGACCTCTACTGTCCCATACCAGATCCTCCTGCATGAGCTCTCCTGATGAAGACATGGGAGTTGAAGGTTGTGAGGGAATGGGACCCTGATTAACTTTCGACTGCCATTTAAAGACTTAATTTTTCGTATAATCCTCTATATTCCTCAGGAATTTTTCAGTTTTTTCTCCTAGATTTCTTTATCCTAATTTATTTGTTTTGTTTTTAATTTGCTAAAATCCGATGAAAGCAGGGTTCTCTTTAAAGGGCTCCACTTTGTTTTTAACCTCTATAATTTGGGTCTCTATATACCTCATCTAAATCTATGCTTTTAGAGTTAAAATACTCAAACCACTCTTTCACTGAATCTTCATTGACTAAACCGTCATTAGGTGGTACTTCCCACCTTAGATGTCTGGGGGACATCTTGGCAGCAATGTACCTGTCAAAGGTGGCCATAACCCACCAGACCCTTTCTTTTCAAAAAAGATAGTTAAGCCTCTTGAAGGAGTGGTTAAGATCATTAGATGAATTGTGATTATCACTAGTGAAAACTTCCTCTAAATTGACATCTCTGTGCTCAAATAAAGAAAATACATCCATGTTGCTGCTAAATTGTTCATGAACAGGCTTATTTGACTTTGTAGTGGGGTTAATATATAGAGGTGAGCAGGCATTCCAGCTACGAGGTGTGGGTCACTGAATTCACTGGATATTAAGAACTGTCACCCAAAGTTGCATAACAGTGGAATTTTTATATTATGTGGACTTGATTTATTGTTTTACTGGTTGCACTACACTATTTTTTTTATTAGTATTGGACTGGCAGACAGCGGGGGTGGGGGGGTGGGGGGGGGTGAGGTGCTGTGGGGGGAGGGTGGTTGTTTGCCACCCTCCCCCAAACAAAAAGCCAGCAGCCACCACTGATTGAGAGTCACATGTGGATACACTCTGAGTGGTGGCAGTAGTCACGATAAGCCTATTAGTAGGCTAATACACTGACTTATGAGTGGCACTGAACATTTTTAATTTCATGTGTATTTAGATTGTATATTGTGCTGATTATATTTTTTGTTTCACATGAATAAAGAATGGTACAAAAAACATCCTCCGAGAGCAACTTCTCCCAACCATCCAAGAACAGTTTGGTGAGGAACAATACCTTTTGCAGCATGATGGAGCAACTTGCCATAAGGCAAAAGTTATAAGTGGCTTGGGGAACAAAATATCGAAGGGTCCATGGCCAGGAAACTCCCAGACCTTTATCCCATTGAGAACTTGTGGTGAATCCTCAAGAGGCGGGTAAACAGAAAACTACACAAATTCTGACAAACTCCAAGTATTGATTATGCAAGTGTAGCACCCTGATGTTTAGGCAGGGTTGCTATTATATTTATTTACCAAGTGATAGTTGCCTTGATCAATTGTTAGGTCAATTGATTTTGCCCTAATTCTGGAATTGCTGCACTTCTCTTTTCTGTCGCTAGATGTCTAGGTATCTGGTGACATTAGATAAGACAAGGACATTGCAAGGACAGATTAGGAATGAATAGTGTGTCTCAGCCAATGGGCAGGGATTTTCTTGGGTCCCTTGGCCCGCTGGGAGAGCATATTTATTTGGGTGGGGTCAAGTGATCGGGGTTCTCTGCCACCTGGAACGCTGTCTGGGTAGACGTGTGTGATATTACCCCAGGCAGCTAGGCCAGAAACCTAAGGCCTATTTCAGGGACATCTGGCTGCTAGGCTGAGAGCTTATCCAGAAGTAGTGCAGGGTTGGGACTGTGGTCTTGTAGTCCAACCAGAAGTAACAGTTCAGCTGGCCAGGGAACCAGCCATGGTTGGAGGTAGAGGGGAAGCTGTCGCCACAAAGAGACCATCCACCTTGCTACCGGAGACCATTGTGAGTAAGCTGAGACCAGTACCAGAGCAGACTTCTCGCCAGCCAGGGACGGTAAAGAAGTGGGAAAGCATTAGCCAAGCCAGGGACCTAACGTGTCAGCGGGGGGTGAAGCTTGAGGAGTATTCCTGAGAGTGCCAAGCCAGGGACCCAGCAGTGAAGCGGGGGTGATGCTTGAGGAAGATACTTAGTGCTACAGTGATAGAGCTCAGGGGATCCAGTGGCTATTGGATCTGTAGTCTAGTGAGAGAGGCTGGGAGCTCATTGAGTGAAGACCCACAGTGAGTGAGTGTGGGGTAAAGAGGACTGTTCGTGTTGCAGATAGTTGAATACTTTACTGTTAGTAACAGCTACAAGATTGCTGCCATAGGAGACAGCGGTCCTACCTATACAGAAGTGATGTCCGGCTGGAGGCCTTCACCTGTATGAAAAAGGAGAAAATTGTTGGGACTTTATATGAGACCATGACCCTCCAGTACACAGGTCTCCATCATTATTTAATATGCAAAGTAAGGGGAAAGGGGAACAACCGGGACAATTGGGACTTTGTGTGAAACACAACATTAGGGCAAAATGAGTCATTAGGTGTAAATGAAAATAGATAAAATAATTGTTTATTAATACCCCATGAGAGCATAGTAAGTCAATGATATACACCTTAAAACAATAGGTATGGTACAGAGTAAATCAACATGATAATTTATCACATAATGGTAAAATAGTAGCATATTAAACACTGTAGCATATAATCAATGATGGTAACATTGACACTACACCCAACATGTATGTACACAATCTGAATTGTAACAGAATAGAATTAATGACTCAGTTAATGAAAACCCAAAGTAGGTACATGGTTGCTGTGACATGACATTAAACTATATGCTCGACTCGTTTCATGGAAGTTTGTCCACTCATCAGGAGCAGCTAACTGGAGATACCTATAATATATTGTAAATTGGTAATTAGTGGTATTTAATTACAAAAGGAAGAGAGGGAACAGAAACTCTGGTCCCATCACTCTTACCTATTGGTAAATAGTATGATGGTAGTAGAGCATGAGTAGTAATGTTCATGATGGTAGGCAGCACCAGGGGATGAGAATAGCATCCCCCCGGGAGCTGAGGAGGTAACCAAGTGGCAGCAGGGCGGGGCAAACCAGGAATCACGTCTGGTGTTGAATAGAAAGACAGTGCCCTTTCCACAACTGTGGTGTAGAGTATGAACCCATAGGGTAGCTGTAACACATAACAATATGTACTGGTGAACAAGGTGAATGGTAGCATGAAAAACCACAGTGTGAAAGACAAAGTGCACTACAAAAGTGCAGTGAAGAAATGAATGAAAGGGTGTGTAAACAAGCCCCCAGGTGTTGGCAATGAAGGAGCAGTGAGAGGAATTATGAAAGGTGAAAAAGAGAGTGAGAAGAAAGCAGCACCTCACCAAGAACAAAAAGGACGGCAGTGAAATCTGGGGTAAAAGACAGAAGCGTGGAAGGTAGGAAGCTGGATGTGCCAGAGTGCTAGGGTGTGCAGTGCGTGGAAAACTGAAGATGCCAGAAACCAACCCGCCAGCCGACAAGGTCCCGCCAACGTCACGCAGGATCGTGCTGTGAAAGAGGAACTGGAAGCAGCCACCAACAGGCGTCTAGCGCCTATATATAGGCAACCACCGCCTCCCACAGATAGCACGCCAGGATGACAACCAACAACGACAGCATACGGCGTCAGCATGACGTCAAGTGTGCCGGCGTGTGGGGCGTGGCGTAGACGCACAGCTGTATAGCTGTCTACCTGTAGACATCTCCGAGTCAGCCAATTCACAATGCATCTACCTAAGGGTGTCCTGGCCCTAATCCTCTCTCCCACAGTTCTGTTTAAGGGACAATAAATCTCTTTTCAAAAAGTGTCTGGCTCCCACCATTTCATCTTGCATTACACCCACCGTGCCTTGTAACCCACTTTACACTGAAGGATGTCAGCTGTACCTAACTCTGGAGGTCATCATTAGGCCTCAGGGGCCCCAGGACTTTGCTACACAAGAATGGGCTGCCATCAGTCAGGATGTGGCTCAGAAGTCGATTGACAGCATGCCAGGGAGAATTACAGATTGCTTCTTGAAAAAGAAGGGTAAAAACTGCAAATGTTGACTCTTTGCATAAACTTAATGTAATGTAATTGTCAATAAAAGCCTTTGACACTTATAGAATGCTTGTAATTATACTTCAGTATACCATAGTAATATCTGACAAAAGATCTAAAAACACTGAAGCAGCAGACTTTGTGAAAATTAATATTTGTGTCATTCTCAAAACTTTTGGCTATATATATATATATATATATATATATATATATATATAGTTACATAGTTAGTAAGGTTGAATAAAGACACCAGTCCATCCAGTTCAACCTGAGTGAGTGTGGGTCTACAACCCTGACCCTTGTCCCTAACCCTGAACATCGCACACTCACATCAATCCCTACCCTCAATCCAAGGTCCCCATTC
The DNA here is from genome assembly GCA_037952925.1 of Lithobates clamitans. Taxonomy (NCBI): domain Eukaryota; kingdom Metazoa; phylum Chordata; class Amphibia; order Anura; family Ranidae; genus Lithobates; species Lithobates clamitans. Next base: position 15,052,127 of record JBBGZY010000449.1, read on the forward strand.
ATATACTAGGGCCAATTTTGGACAGAAGCCAATTAACCTACCAGCATGTCTTTGGAGTGGATATATATATATATATATATATATATATATATATATATATATATATATATATATATATATATATATATATATATATATATATATATATATACATATACACACACACACATATATATATATATATATATATATATATATATATATATATAAATATGAGAGAGAGAGAGAGAGAGAGAGAGAGAGAGAGAGAGAGAGAGAGAGAGAGAGAGAGAGAGAGAGAGAGAGACACAGACATATACACACACACACATGTATACATTATATATATATATATATATACACACACACACTGAATAGCATATATATTGATCTTTTTGCTTTCTTGTTGTTCTGTCCACTGTCCAGGTGCTGGGAGCGATGGAAAGTCCTATGTAAAGGGTCACAGAAGATGCACCTTATACAGGGCTGTGGACTTCCCATGTGACAGCACTGATGGTCCAGCACTGTCACATGGAGTGAGTCACATGTTTGTCCTTACTTATATACTGTATATTGGGTATTTCCTTCAGTTCCTAATGTTGAACAGAGCAGTGGGGAGTGAAAGAAAGACAAGTTTGTTCTGATGTGGGAAGGCGGGGTAAAATTAAAGCAATCTGTTGTTTTGATCTAAATGGGCAAAGTAAATATTTGTTTATAATTGCTTGTTAGGGCTGCAATCACACCTTCTTGATCTGGGAACAAGGGCAGGAACACGCATTTCTAGCTGCAATCCTGTAAACGCATGAAAAACGCACCAAGACACGCAACCCGCTTATGGTGCCATTATTACCAAATGGCACCCCAAATGTGAGCCCAGTCAAGTGAACGGGCTGCCCTATGCAGTCACATGACAAATGTAAAAAAAAAAATGTGACTTGTTGTAAAGGTGTGAATGCAGATTAAAAAGGAGGCAAATGTGTATCATGTGGAGCAGATATAGAGAGATGTCAAGCTGTGAGAACATTCTATATGGTAGCAAGGAAGTGGTATGCATTGCAACACAAATGGAGATGCCGAAATTGATAAACCAGCGTTGTGTGACACGTACCGTTAAAAAGGGCATAGAAAATTTTTTTTAAATAAACGTTGAGCACACATTTGAATTTGTGCAGTGCAATGAGCAGTTGCCAAGAGTGACTTCTAGGATACAAGCCCCATGCAGTGTCCATGCACACATATTTACATACACTGGGAGGTAAATCCAGCTCATAGAACAAGGGCAGTGGTACTGTGTAGCAATCCATACAAAATAAGGCAGATATTGAAGGGGTGTATTTATAGCTGTTTTTCAATTGAAACGGCATGTAAATTTGTTCTGTGCAAAATTGAATGCTCTTAGGCTATACTTTCTTGCAGATCAAGAATCAGTGAATGGGGAAAATGCTGCATTATTGCCACTAGATGGTGCCAACTATCATAGGACATAGTTATGTTCCTCAGCTCCATCTCGTGGCCATAATGCAATATTTTCCCCTTTCTGTGCTTCCATTTCTAAAGCTGGCCATAAATGGATCGATATTCAGCTGGTTCAGCAGGGATCAGCTGAATTTTGATCCGTGTATGGGCAGGCTGGTTGTACAGAAGTCAAATCAACCCATTGACTTCTGTACAACCTGCCTGCTAGAATATTTACGCACAACATCGTTGGCTATAGCGGAGAGTATGGAAAGTATTATACATGTAAAAACTGTATTTAGTGACACCTACAGGCCAGAGGTATGCAAGAAGTGTACCTGAATTTGACCTGGTATTAGCCTGTTGCAGTCCCTGTAAAGCAGGGCTAGAGTGTGGAAAGAAGCAGCAGCACATGGAGAAAATAAGTTACATAGTTAATAAGGTTGAATAAAGACACCAGTCCATCCAGTTCAACCTGAGTGAGTGTGCGTGACTACAATTATCCCCATTTCTTTAAATTTAAGGTACCCATATAGCGCCGTCAAATTTATGCATTGCTCCACACATACATCGCACACTCACGATCCCTACCCTCAAGGAGCCCACTATCCAAGGTCCCCAAACTCACATCCATATACTATGGCTAATTTTTTGGACAAAAAACAATTAACCTACCAGCATGTCTTTGGAGTGTGGGAGGAAACCGGAGTACCCCGGAGGAAACCACAGGGAGGCACAGGGAGAACATGCAAACTCCAGGCAGGTAGTGTCGTGGTGGATTCGAACCAGCGACCCTTTTTACTGTTAGGCGAGAGTGCTAACCACTACACCACTGTGCTGCCCTATCTTGTGCTTAAAAAAGTAAATAGGGACAGAGATGAGCTCATCACTGTGCTGCCTTTCCTTTCACTGTCCAGGCTTAGGCTGGAGTGGGTCCAGTTAGATCTGAGCTCAGAGTAAATGGGTTGCATGGTGCTGGCCATCAGACTGGGGACATCCAGTGGAAAAGCAAAAAAGGAATTTGAAGAAAATCTTTGGATTGAAGGTGAATAAAAGAGCAAAAGCTGGTTCTGTAATTTTATCTTTTGATGGGCTATTTATTTTGATCTTGTCTTGGCTGAAGTTCTGCTTGGAAAAGAATGTATAAAGCCAACATACCCCATGCTTCTTCTGCAGTCCACAGATGTCACTACTTAACACTCCCATCAGAAAGTGTATTTGGTTGAATAACTTCACATCTCCCAGTCTAACTAATAATACATGATCCTTTATATACCTGTAGCAAGGTCCCGGAGCCCCAGAGGCCTAATGGTGACCTCAAGGCTTAGGGAGAGCTGGCACCCACCATGCCTGGGTTACCAGGCATGGTGGGTGTGATGCAAGAAGAAAAGATGGGCGCCAGTTACTTTTGAATGCAAACAAGAGAGTTATTTTCTCCTTACCGAACTGTGGGAGAGAGGCTTAGGGCCAGGACTCCCTTGAGCAGATGCAATGATAATTGGCAGACTCCGAGACTTCTATAGGTAGACAGCCATACAGTGGAAGGCCTCCAGCCGGATAACACTTCTATATAGGTAGGACCGCTGTCTCTTATGGCAACTAATCTTGTAACAGTCACTAAAGTTAGTTGTACATAACTCTTGGTAACACAGAATAGTCCTTTACTTATCTCACAGTATCCCACCATAGATTTTCACTCACTGAGCTCCCAGTCTCTCACTAGACTTCAAGATCCCAGTCATCACTGTATCCCCTGAGCTCTTCCACAGCTATCCCGCTGCATACTCCTCAAGTGTCACCCCCGCTATCCTGCTGGGTCCCTGGCTTGGCACTTGCTGATGCTTTACCACTTCTTCACCATCCCCAGCTGGTGAGAAGACTGCTCAGGTACTTGCTTCAGCTTACTCACAATAGTCTCTGGTAATAAGATGGGTGGTCTTGTAGTGGCGACAACTTCCCTTCTACCTCCAACCACAACTGGCTCCCTGTCCGGCTGAACCTTCACAACTCAGACTCCAATCCAGCAGCCCAACCCTACGCTGCTTCTCCTGCTCCTGGATAGGCCTCAGGCAGCCTAGTGTCCCCAAGATAGGTCTCAGGCTTCTGGCCTAGCAACCTGGGGCAACATAACACACATCAACCCAGACAGCCGTCCAGGTGGCACAGAACCCTGATCCACTGACTCCACCCAAATAAATAGGCTCTCCCAGCAGGCCAAGGGACTAAAAGAAACCCCCGCCAATTGGCTGAGACACCCCATCCATTCATGGTCTGACCTTGCTAAGCACCTGTCAATCTAATGTCACCAGCCACAGCGCAACCTGGTAACAGAAGAGAAAAGGTGCAGCAATTCCAGAATTTAGGGAGGAATCAGTGGATCTTCTATCAGCCAGGACAATTACTACCTAGCAAACTGAATGTTACATACCAAAGAAAATTGTTCTCTCAACGGAGTTCCATCTTCATTGGGGCAACCTCTGTGTACATGATGTTCCAATGAGATCCTCTAATAAAAATGAAAATATCTTGTCTCTCGTCCTATCTCAATGTCCAAATCCAGTGCCCATCCTCCCTTAGCACTCTTTGTGTCTTCCAAGTCCCCCCAGTGTGTCCCTACACTGAGACAAACTGACAGTGATGTATGGAAAGGCTGGATCTAAGGGGGTGCTTGAATGGGCTGTGCCCCCCAGATTACAATGGCACCCCCCAGGCTCCTTTAGAAGCTGTGTGAGTCTAAGTATTCCTACTCCTCTTCATCTTGCTGATCACCTCACTGCAAAGCTCCCTAAGACAAGGGCGCAGGGGGAGGTGTTAGTGCTGGCATGTGCCCCAAATCTCTAGACTGGTGCCCCAGGAGCCAACGCCTCCCACTGGTCATCATGTTTCCTTGCACACCGCCACTCCATGAGAGAAAAAGAATAGCGAGTGTGCTACGTCCCTAGTTGCATTAGTGCAGGGATATGCAATTAGCGGACCTCCAGCTGTTGCAAAACTACAAGTCCCATCATGCCTCTGGATGTCATGCTTGTGGTTGCCAGAGTCTTGCTATGCCTCATGGGACTTGTAGTTCTGCAACAGCTGGAGGTCCGCTAATTGCATATCCCTCTATTAGTGCATTAGTTGCTTTAAGGAGGATGGGTGGTGAGCTTTAGAAGGGAGGAGTGTTTTGGAGTGTGCCACATAAAAAGGTGAGAGCTGTGGATAAGGGGTGCTGGGTGCATGAGAAAAAGAAGGGAAGAAGGGAAGGGGGACTGTTGAGTGCAGAGGTAAGAGCTGTAAATTGTGGGGGGTTCTAGGTGCAGATGTGAGAGTAATGGATTGGGGGGGAGTGCTAGGTGCAAAGGTGAGAATTGTGGATGGGGGGGTGGGTGTGAGGGCTGGGGATGGGGAGATGCGAATTATAGATAGGTGGGGGCTGGGTCCTGAGGTGAGAGAGCTATGGATTGGGGTTGGTGCTAGGTGCAAAGTTGAGAACTGTGGATGGGTGGGGGTTGGGTGCAGAGAGCTGTGGATTGGGGGGGGGGGGGGGTACGAGGTGAGAGTGATGGATGGGTGGAGGCTGGTTGCTGAGATAAGAGTTGTGGATGGAGTAGGGTGCAAAAACGTACAACACAGCATACAGATTGCAGCAGGATTATGTAATGTACAGCATACATTACATGTTTCTGATCATACATGCATGCTGTGCTGTGTAGTACATACTTTATTGTTGCATCTTGTATACTCATTCTGTACATTACATCCCCCTGACCACAATACGCTTTTTCTTCAATTCAGAGAATACATAGACGACCGCACTCTGTTAACACCTTTATTGAACGCGGTTTAAAAATTCTTCTGGTACAAAGACATCAGAGACACAGGATCAATGAAAAGCTGACATGTTTCACACCACTATGGGGTGCTTAGTCATAGCTGTTGGTCGATGGAATGACCGTCCATGTATATGGGGATGAGAAAGAGGTTGATCAAACAGGAAATCCTTCTGATAGGCCACCCACATGGATACGTCTGTCCAAATTCCTGGACACATACGAAACACCTGGAGTCATGCAGGTGCATGGGATATCTTAAATCAATTAACTTAAACACGACATCCCAAAATAACCTGATAGACATATCTGATGCATCGTGCAACACAAAAATGCATGATGAACAAACATAATATGTAAATATTCATACTTAACATTTGGAACAAATTAAATCAATGAACAAATGATGAAAAATGTGAAAAGTGAAAAGTGAAAAAAATGAAAAAGAAAATAAATGAATAATAAAAGAATAAATACACTAATGAAAAAGTAAAAAGCTAAAATGGAAGCAGGGATATACGGTAAATGGATCACATGTGATGTCAGCAGCCTTTATTCCTTACGCCTTAGGGCTACAAGTGGTTTCTTTCTTTTTGTCACAATCAGGTCGGTTTTCCCTTGCTCTTCATCAATTCATTCTCATGCATCTTAAATATCTACTCACCCACAACTTTTTTATATTTGACGGCGAATACTATCTCCAAAGATGCGGGGCCTCTATGGGAGCCAAGTTTTCTCCATCCTTAGCAAACCTTTACATGGGATGGTAGGAGAGGGCTCGTATTTTTGGACATGATAGCCCTGCAGGAAAAATACAATTTTTTATTGTCGCTATATAGACAACTTTCTCTTTGTGGTGTCAGGACATGAGATTTAATTAGCGAGTCGGCTGCACTGAATCTGAATGACAATCTAAATCCTTATCTGAATGACAACAATTTAACTTTACGGTTCACTGGACAGTGCAATCAAACGCAGATTGAATTTTTGGATGTCTTATTGACAAGTAGTGGTAATGAGTTTCTAATCTTTACAGGAAGCCCTCTGCGGGCAACACCCTGTTGAGGGCAGATTCTAGCCATCCAGGCCATACTATCAAAAGTATACCTGTAGGCCAATTCCTTCGATTAAGATGTATATGCAGTAGGGCTTCAGACTTTAGAAATGAGGCATTGGACATGGCATTGAGATTTAAAGAAAGGGGTTATCCTACATCAGTCATTAATAGAGCTTTTCACATTACAGAGAACACCCCACGAAACAACTTACTCATTGAAAGTTTCAAAGGGTGATTCAAATGGGTCAAGGCGCTCTTGTTTTTCCAGTTCTCCTGTCTTCTCAACCCCATACAGCATGAAGTTTGAGAAGATAAGGCAGACTGTTAAAAAGTATCTTCCCATTTTGTCCAATGATCCTGTGTACTCTAAAATCCTGTCCAATGGCATCAGAGCTGTCTCCAGGAAAGCGCTCACTTTAGGCCAATTTCTGTCCCCAAGTCTGTATACTAGCCAGAAATCTACCACGCATTGTTTATAGTTTAAGGGCACTTTTGCCTGTGGTGTCAAGAGTTGTTCTTATTATTTATTCATGAAGAGAGGCAAGGAGGTACTCTCGGTTAGTACAGACAAATCTTTCAAAATGTAATCCTTTATTAATTGCAATACACGTTTTGTAGTTTATGTCATTACATGTACTATGCAATATGTAGGCTGTACTACACATAAATTGAGGGACTGCCTCCATGACCATCTATATGACATTGAGAAAAATCACTCCACAAATATAGCCAGACATTGGAATGAATACCATCATAAAGATACTTCCAGTCTGGCCATTCAAGGCATGGAGAAGATCACATGCCATCAAGAGATTGAGACTAATTCAGATTACTATGTAAACGAGAAGTTTTCTGGATATTCCATCTGAATACCGTAAAACCTATAGGCTTACATTTCGACTGGGATGGTATCACATTTTTATGAATAGGTGTGACAACTAAATCAATGAATATACATGCATGTACACATTTGGGGGATAAGATATGAGCCAATCCCTAGTATTTTAATTTTTGTTTAGTTGGAGCACTATATGGTGAGACAATAGACACTACAAATATTTTATTATTATTGTATGCACACAGTTCTTTAAATAAATATCTTTAAATAATTACTTGTAATTATAATTAATACACAGGCGTACATGTGGAGAATGAAATATGAGCCAATTTTGAATTGCCCGTTTTTCTGATTAGTTGGTTTTCCATACTTTTATGGTATAATCATGATGATTATTTTTGGATTCTTACATATGTATAAGTTCCTGAATAGATACTTCTAAATGATTGTCTATGCCATTGGTCCCATTTAGCATGACAGGGGTTAAATATAATGCATGGATATAGACATATACAGCTTTTAAAAATATTCTTGTTTAAAGATCAAAAGTTAAATCCGGACATACAGTGCCTTGCAAAAGTATTCACCCCCTTGGCTTTTTACCTATTTTGTTACATTACAGCCTTTAGTTCAATGTTTTTTTAATCTCAATTATATATGATGGATCAGAACACAATTGTCTAAATTGGTGAAGTAAAATTAGAAAAATATATACATAAAGCTATTTTTCAGAAATAAAAAAATGGTTATTGGTATGTGCGTATGTATTCACCCCCTTTGTTATGAAGCCCATAAAAAGCTCTGGTGCAACCAATTACCTTCAGAAGTCACATAATTTGTGAAATGATGTCAACCTGTGTGCAATCTAAGTGTTACATGATCTGTCATTACATCATTACATATACAGTGCCTTGCAAAAGTATTCACCCGCCTTGGCATTTTTCGTGTTGTGTTGCCTCACAACCTGGAATTAACATGGATTGTTTGAGGATTTGCATCATTTAATATACAGAACATGCCCACAACTTTGAAGATGTTTTTTTTAATATGAAGCAAGCAACAAATAGGACAAAATAACAGAAAAAGTCAATGTGCATAACTATTCACTCCCCTAAAGTCAATACTTTGTAGAGCCACCTTTTGCTGATATCGTAGCTCCAAGTCGCTTTGGATAAGTCTCTATGAGCTTGCCACATCTTACCACTGGGATTTTTGCCCATTCCTCCTTGCAAAACTGCTCCAGCTGCTTCAAGTTGGATGGTTTGGGCTTGTGAACAGCAATCTTAAAGTCTGATCACAGATTTTCTATTGGATTGAGGTCTGGGCTTTGACTAGGCCATTCCAACACATTTACATGTTTCCCCTTAAACCACTCAAGTGTTGCTTTAGCAGTGTGTTTGGGGTCATTGTCCTAATGGAAGGTGAACCTCTGTCCTAGCCTCAAATCACACACAGAGTGGTACAGGTTTTGCTCAAGAATATCCCTGTATTTAGCACCATCCATCTTTCCCTCAACTCTGACTAGTTTCCCAGTCCCCACTGCTGAAAAACTTCCCCACAGCATGATGCTGCCACCACAATGTTTCACTGTGGGGGTGGTGTTCTTTGGGTGATGTGATCTGCTGGGTTTGCACTAGACATAGCGTTTTCTTTGATGGCCAAAAAGTTCAATTTTAGTCTTATCAGACCAGAGCACCTTTCTCCATACATTTTGGGAGTCTCCCACATGTCTTTTTGCAAACTCAAAACGTGCCATTTTGTTTTTTGCTGAAAGTAATGGCTTTCTTCTGGCCACTCTGCCGTAAAGCCTGACTTTATATAGTGTACAGCTTATTATCGCCCTATGTACAGATACTCCAATCTCTGCTGTGGAACTCTGCAGCTCCTCCAGGGTTACCTTAGGTCTCTGTGCTGCCTCTCTGATTAATGCCCTCCTTGCCCGGTCTCTGAGTTTTGGTGTGCAGCCGTCTCTTTGCAGGTTTGTTTTTGTGCCATGTTCTTTCCATTTGGTTATTATAGATTTGATGGTGCTCCTAGGGATCATCAAAGATTTGGATTTTTTTTTATATAACCTAACCCTGACTTGTACTTCAACAACATTGTCACTTACTTGTTTGGAGAGTTCCTTGGTCTTCATGGCAGTGTTTGGTTAGTGGTGCCCCTTGCTTAGGTGTTGCAGCCTCTGGGGCCTTTCGAAAAGATGTGTATATGTAATGACAGATCATGTGACACTTAGATTGCACACAGGTGGACATAATTTCACTAATTATGTGACTTCTGAAGGTAATTGGTTACACCAGACCTTTTTATGGGCTTCATAACAAAGGGGGTGAATACATACGCACGTCGCACGTGCCAATTATCAGTTTTTTTATTTCTGAAAAAAGTTTTATGTATATATTTTTCTAATTTTACTTCACCAACTTAGACTATTGTGTTCTGATCCATCACATATAATTCAGATTAAAAAAAAACATTGAACTAAAGGCTGTAATGTAACAAAATAGGTAAAAAGCTAAGGGGGGTGAATACTTTTGCAAGGCACTGTACACACCTTTTTGAAAGGCCCCAGAGGCTGCAACACCTAAGCAAGAGGCACCACTAACCAAACACTGCCATGAAGACCAAGGAACTCTCCAAACAAGTAAGGGACAAGGTTGTTGAGAAGTACAAGTCAGGGTTAGGTTATAAAAAAAAAAATCCAAATCTTTGATGATCCCTAGGAGCACTATCAAATCTATCATAACCAAATGGAAAGAACATGGCACAACAGCAAACCTGCCAAGATACAGCCGCACGCCAAAACTCACGGACCGGGCAAGGAGGGCATTAATCAGAGAGGCGGCACAGAGACCTAAGGTAACCCTGGAGGAGCTGCAGTTTTCCACAGCAGGGACTAGATGTGCCAATCAGCTGCCAATAAGTGCCCACTAGCTGCCAGTCTGTGCCCCAAATATACCAGTCAGTGCCCATAACAGTGCCAGTGCCCATAACAGTAATGCCTGTCAATGCCCTTCAGATGCCAATCAGTAATGCCTGTCAGTAGCTCCTCATCAATGCTTCCTATCCAGTGCCACCTATCAGTGCTGTATATCAGTGCTGCCTATCCAGTGCCATCTATCAGTGCCCATTAGTGCCATCTATCAGTGCCCAGTGCTGCATATCAGTGTAGCCTATTGGTGCCCATCAGTACTGCATATCAGTGCTGGCTATCAGTGCCCATCAATTCTACATATCAGTGCCACCTCATCAGTGCTTGTCAGTGAAGGAGAAAACTAAATTTTATAACGGAAACGAAGAAAAACTTTTTTTTTCCAAAAACGTTGGTCTTTTTTAGTTTGTTTAGCAAAAAATAAAAACCCCAGTGGTGATCAAATATGACCAAAATAAAGCTCTATTTGTGGGAAGAAAAGGGTAAAAATTTGGTTTGGATACAGTGTTGTATGACCGCGCAATTGTCAAAGTGAGACAAAGCTGAAAGTTGAAAATTGTCCTTGGCAGGAAGGGGTAAAAGTGCCTGGTATTGAAGTGGTTAAGTTAATTAAGGCTTCATGTACACAGGACGTTGTTTAACCTCTCCTGAATGATTTAACTTGACAGCTAGAATCCAACGTTTAAAAAAATGTCCATTCAGCTGCATTTACATGCAGTGTTTGCGTTTAGGAGCGTTTAAAAAAAAATTATTTTATTTATTTTTTGTTAAAATGAAAACCATCTGTAAACGAAACACTGCTAAACACGAGTTACCGCATTTAGCAGCGTTTACAAGCTGTTACAGGCATTTGGCGTTTCAAATGCCTCTGAACATCGGTCCTGAACGCATTTTTTTGCGTTCCAAAAAATGCTTCTAAACGAACTGCCTAGAAATGACTATAAACGACTATAATTGACCCTGTGTACAGTTACTGATAAGATAACATAGAGAAGAGTTTAGGGGCAGCTGAAAAAAAATGCCCAACTGCTCCTAAACATCCGTTTACCAGCAGCAGCGTACAGGAGTCCTTAAATATCCCATGCACCTGCATGACTCCAGGTGTTTCGTATGTGTCCAGGAATTTGGACAGACGTATCCATGTGGGTGGCCTATCAGAAAGATTTCCTGTTTGAACAACCTTTTTCTCATCCCCATATATATAGACAATCATTCCATCTTCCAACAGCTAAGCACCCCATAGTGGTGTGAAAAATGTCAGCTTTTAATTGATCCTGTGCCTCTGATGTCTTTGTACCAGAAGAATTTTTAAACAGTCTTCAATAAAGGTGTTAAAGTGCGGTCGTCTTCGATTCATTCCTACATGCAGAGCCAGCACCTGTTTCCATCAGCAGGTGGGATGCATTATGAGATGTCTACCTAAAGAGGTGTTCTTTTGTTGTACTCTATTCTCTATTGTAATTACATACTGCTGCTTTGTGGTGTTCCTTGTCCCAGCAGCTGCTGGTTGCCAAGTAGTTCCCAAATATTTTAATGAGCTTTATTTAAGGTAGGCTCAGACAAAGCGTTAGCTCTCTGTCCTTTTTCTGTGTGCAGTGTTTAAAAATGATTGTGCCGAGTTTTATATGTGTCTGTGAGATTCTCACTCATGGCACATTAATTAAAGCATATTTTATAGGTATAAGGGCTGAGGCATATGTGTGCTGTGCATTCAGTGAGTAAGCTGAGGTTTTATTTTAGGTATATCCCTTTAAGCCTCTTCCACTGTCATCGCAGTGAGGCCACATCCACCATTTGCCATGGCATGCTAAAGGCACTGCATTATTCTTGAGTGCCTCAGGTCTTTCATAATCCTAGAAATACCCTTGCTCGGGGGGACTTCTGAGTGCAGAGCAAAAATCCTACAACAGGATGATCAAGAGGAAAAATGTTGGTGTGGCCAAATGACGCTAATAGGTGAAATGTTGGTCTGTTCAAATTGGGCTAATAGGAGAGGCCTAAAAGGGCATGGTTAAATAAAACCTTAGCCTACTCCCCGTATACATAGCACACATAAGACACGTTTACTCACAAAATATGCTTTAAATGACTGTGCCACAAGTGATTGTCACACCAGCGGATGGATTAAGTCTGTCTGTCAGTTTTTCAGGTCTACCCAATAAGACCACCCATTGTTCTCTATGGGGCAACGGGTGTCAGCGAACATGTGTCTGTAGACACCCGTCGGGGCATCCGATCCAATAAAATCAGCAAAAAAACAGACGTATGGCGATATGTTTGCCATCCGTCCAGCGGATTGGAGGACAATCAGATCGAAACGGACACGCAGTCCATTTCCATCTGACCACCCCATAGGAGGACAGCTGGCTGTGTCTGTACCTGTGTCTGCATATCAGAGCGGACATGGACCTGTCACCTGCCTACTCAGCGGGGATCAACTGAGAGATCCCCCACTGAGCAGGCAGATTCTGCTTGGATGGACCTGCTCCATGTGAAAGGGCCCTAACAGATACATACAAACCTCATTTAAAAAAATGAAACGGTTTCATTACAAAGGCTTTTCTGCACACAGCCTAGTTTAACAAATAACTTTAGGAGTATTTAATAAACGTAACCCTTTAGCCTCGTACGCACGATCGGATTGTTGGCCAACAAAACCGTGGACTTTTGTCCGAAGGGCGTTGGCCCAAACTTGTCTTGCATACAAACGGCAAGGGATTGTCGGCCAAATACGAATGTAGTGACGTACTACGTTGTTTTTCAGTTCTTTAGCGCCACCCTTTGGGCTCCTTCTGCTAATTTCGTGTTGGTAGAAGTTTGGTGAGTGTTGATTTGTGCTTTTCATTTCGCACTTTTCAGTTCACGCTTTTCATTTTGCGCTTTTCATTTAGTTTCTGAATGGCCGTTCGTTAACCAGCCATGTTGAGGAATCGGAGGAGATAACGTGTTATTTATTATTGGTCTTGGAGTTATTGCTTTGACATAATTTTTTGGGTTGAATAATGATTTGATTTGTTATATTTTCTATATTTTTGAATGCATAGAATGCACTTTTTGGTTAAGTTCTATTGGCAGATAGCATATCTAAGTTTATTTGTTTTCTTTTTTTTTAATGCACAATAAAAATAAATGTGTAGAATAATACACCGTAATTTGCACCGTCAAAATCCCTTTATCTTTCTCTGTATTTATAAGTGTAGAATAATACTTGGCTATGTATTTTACTTCAAATGACAGTTTGGGAGTAGGCAGTTACATTTAAAAAAATACAATGTAAAATTAACAAGGGACACCAACATAGTTGTATCTTTGATCTTAAAAACTAGGGGATAATGGTGTTGTGGTAACTTGCCCAAATAAAAAATAAAAAAAAAAGCATAATATTATTCTTGATATCACTAGAAAAAAAAGCCTTTGAAAATTAGTTTGCAATAACTCCATCAGTATCACCAGCAAAGCAGCTTCATTATTATCCCATTAATCACTTGCCGACCGCCTCACGACGATATACGTCGGCAGAATGGCACGGGCAGGCAGAGTAACGTATGGGTGCGTTACTCCCCTCCTGTGGGTGGGGGGCATGATTGCACCCCCCCGGTGCCCGAGGCGGTCGGCATCGTTGCAGGAGCGATCCATCCTGAGAGGGAGGCCACTGATTCATAACCTCTCCCTCACGATCGCTCCTGGCGAATGAGAAGCTTCCTCTGCTTCTGAACTGTAAACAGAAGCAGAGGAAGTGATGTAATCTCTCCTCTTGGAGCCTTTTTGTTCCGGCTCCCGAGGACAGAAGACATCACAGTGAGTCTGCACCAACACTACACTAACACCAGCACACATAGGCACATAAACCCCCCCCCCCTGCACCCCCAGTCACAGTGACACCAATAGCAGTTTTTATTTTTTTTACTGATTACTGCATTGGTGTCATTTGTGACTGTTATAAGTGTTAGGGCAGTTTGTGGTAGGCCCCTTTAGGTCTAGGGTACCCCCCTAATAAAGGTTTAAGCCCTTGATCACCCCCCAGTTAACCCTTTCATCCCCTGTCGCCGATCTTTTTTCTGATCACTATTAGTATCACAGGTGACGCTAGTTAGCCAGGTAGGTATTTAGGTTCACCGTCAGCTTTTTATAGCGTCAGGTACCCCCATATACTACCTAACAAAGGTTTTAACCCCCTGATTGCCCCCTAGTTAACCCTTTCATCAGTGATCACCATATACGTGTTACGGGTGATGCTGGTTAGTTACTTTGTTTTTTATACCTGCCGTTTATTACCCAATAAAGGTTTAACCCCCTGATCGCCCGACGGGTGATATCAGTTAGGTTTTAGGGTCAGTTAGGGTCAGCATCAGTTTAGTGGCAGTACCGCTAACACCCACGCACGCAGCATACACCTCCCTTAGTGGTATAGTATCTGAACGGATCAATATCTGATCTGATCTATACTAGCGCCCCCAGCAGTTTAGGGTTCCCAAAAACGCTTTGTTAGCGGGATCAGCCCAGATACCTGCTAGCATCTGCGTTTTGCCCCTCCGCCCAGCCCAGCCCACCCAAGTGCAGTATCGATTGATCACTGTCACTTACAAAAAACACACATAACTGCAGTGTTCGCAGAGTCAAGCCTGATCCCTGCGATCGCTTACAGTTTTTTTGGTATCGTTTGTTACAGTTGCTGACAGCCTAGGAGCTTTTTTACCTGCGAGTCTCGCTAGTGTACCAGTAAATTTAGAGCCCAAAATGGCGAATCGAAGGTACACTAGTGAAGAGGCCTACACGTTTCTGAGCATGACAGAGAGTGAATAGGAAGTCACTCATCTGTCAGATTCAGGCTCAGAATACGATCCTGTGGACAGCGGCTCCATGACAGATGGCTCTGATGACGGAGTTGTGGTCCCTGCCAAGGTCAGGTGTACCAGACCCCGAATTATCTTCTGTTGAGGTGCAAGAACCACAGGGCTCTCATATGGAGCAGAGAAGTACTAGTGCCGCTCATCCTTCTGGTGAACTGGCAAGCACCAGCAGCCTAGTACACCCTGGTCGTAGTCAAACCAGCACTGCAGTAACACGTGGTGACGTGGCAAGTCCCATAAGTGCAGTTCAAGCTGGCGAGGTGGCAAGCACAAGTAGTGTCCCGCTGCCACCAAGAAGACAAAGACAGGCCCGTCAAGCCCATAGTGCCCTTCCTGCTGCATTCGCCAATCCTAATTGGGAACCCACCACTTCTGCAGCACCCGTACTTCCCCCATTCACTGGCCAACCCGGCTTTCAGGTGGAAAAAGTTGATTTTACGTCACTTAATTTTTATTCGCTATAGCTCTATTGTGGACCAAAGTAATTTGTATGCTGGTCAATACATCGCTGCTAATCCCCAGTCCTCCCTTGCCAGAGATTGGAAACCAATTACGGTTTCCGAATTTAAGACCTTTCTGGGCCTATCCCTCGACATGGGCATAGTTAAAATGAGTATGTTGCGGTCATATTGGTCCACTGACCCAATTTACCACATGCCCGTGTTCTCTGCCTCCATGACCAGGGCACGATACGAGCAGATCTTGAGGTTCATGCATTTCAACAACAATGAACTCTGTCGTCCTCGTGGAGACCCTGGATACGATCGGCTCTACAAAACTCGGCCCCTCTTAAACCACTTCAACCAACGTTTTGCAGACTTGTTTACTCCCATCAATTTGTCTGCGTTGATGAGTCCCTGATTACGTTTTCTGGCCGCTTGTCTTTCAAACAGTATCTTCCCAGAAAGCGTGCCAGATACGGGGTCAAGATGTATAAGCTCTGTGACAGGGCCACAGGCTATACATGAAGTTTTATGGTTTACGAGGGAAGAGATAGTCATGTAGAGCCGCCAAACTGCCCAGATTACATAGGGAGCGCTGGTAAGTTTGTGTGGGACTTGGTGTCACCCTTATTCGGAAAGGGTTACCATTTGTATGTGGACAATTATTACATGAGCGTACCACTTTTAGTTACTTGTTTGATCATCAGATTGGCGCATGTGGCACCGTGTGATCTAATCGCCGGGGCTTTCCCCAGCAGCTTGTAGATTCCCATCTTAGGCTGGGGGAGAGAGCCTGCTTGAAGTGTAATAACTTGCTCGCTAGAATGTTTTCATTTTTTCCTCCCTTCATGCAGACACAACGGTCCAAATTCCTATGGTGACTGGTGTTGTGGAGAAACCCCTCTGTGTCCACGAATATAGCCAAAATATGGGAGGGTTGGACCTCAATGACCAGTTGTTGGTGCCATACTTTAGTTGCCTGTAAGGCCAGACGCTGGCACAAAAAAGTGTCTGTTTATTTATTTCAATTGGCTTTGTTGAATGCTCATGTGCTAAACAGAGCTTCAGGACAGACTGGATCCTTCCTTAAATTCCAGGAAGAGATCATCAGAGCCCTTCTGTTTCCAGACGGTGCTCCACCTCACCTTCCCAATCCAAATGCAGTAAGCCGGCTGCATAAGAGGCATTTTCCGTATGTCCTCCCTAGTACCCCTACCCAACGAGCCCCCCAAAGAAGATGTCGTGTCTGCAGCAAGCGCGGATATATTATTGTCCCTCCTGTCCTGACAATCCTGGTCTTTGCATTGGTGAATTTTTTTGAACGCTACCATACACTAGTTGAGTATTAGCGTAGGGTGCAGCACTGCACAGACTAGGACATACTTTCACAGAGTATCCCAAGATGCCATCGCGTTTTGAGAGACCCGAATCTGGAACCGTTACAGTTACAACCGTTACAGTTACAAAAAAAAAAAAAAGTAACAAAAAATATATACAATAAAAAAAACAAAAATAGTTGTCGTTTTAATGTGCTCTCTCTCTATTCTCTCTCTATTGTTCTGCTCTTTTTTTTTACTGTATTCTATTCTGCAATGTTTTATTGTTATTATGTTTGCTTTTCAGGTATGTCATTTTTTATACTTTACTGTTTACTGTGTTTTATTGTTAACCATTTTTTTGTTTTCAGGTACGCCATTCAGCTGCACCGGGGATTTATTTATCTTGAAAGCAACAGTGGTTGATCCCACGATACATAAAGCCATGACTCCAGCGCTGTAGGAGGTGATTTCACCACCACAGTTAATAAAAAAAAAAAGAAGAGCATATATGCCGAAGCATGGGGGCAGCAGGGGTGGAGGAGCGATTTACTCCTAACTTTTGGAGTGCATGCCCCCTGCTTCGGCATATATATATTTTAGGCACAGGTTGCGTTAAAAAAATGTTTTATTTTTTACTATGTTAGGTATGATATGTCTTACTGTTATACTGTAATGTTACTTTGTTTTATTGTTAACCATCATTTGCTTAGCAGGTACGCCATTCAGTTGCAGCGTGGATTTATTTATCTTGGCAGCAACAGCGTTTGCTCCCATGATACATAAAGCCGTGACTCCAGCGCTGTAGGAGGTGATTTCACCACCACAGTTAAAAACAAAATGGTGAATGTATGCCCATCATTAGACGTGGGTGGATGAAGGGAGCTATTCTAATGGTGGGCATACCCACCGATCAATCTCTTTTTTATGTTTAGCCCACAGGCTGCATGGGAAAAAAAAAAGAAGATTACAATATAAACCCAACAAGGACCAGCAACGTACTTGTATGCAACGACCCCAGATCTTATATTTAAGAGGACCTGTCATGCTTTTTTCTATTACAAGGGATGTTTACATGCCTTGTAATAGGAATAAAAGTGACACAATTTTTTTTTAAACAGTGTAAAAATAAATAAAATAGTGTAAAATAAATAATAAAAATACATTTATTTTTTTTAAAAAACCCCCCGTCCCGACGAGCTTGCGCGCAGAAGCGCACGCATACGCGAGTAGCGCCCGCATATGAAAACGGTGGTCAAACCATACATGTGAGGTATCGCTGTGACCGGTAGAGCGAGAGCAATAATTCTAGCCCTAGACCTCCTCTGTACCGCAAAATATGCAACCTGTAGAATTTTTTAAACATCGCCTATGGAGATTTTTGAGGGTAAAAGTTTGACGCCATTCCACGAGCGGGTGCAATTTTAAAGCGTGACATGTTGGGTATCAATTTACTTGGCGTAACATTATATTTCACATTATAAAAAAAAATTGGGCTAACTTTACTGTTGTCTTATTTTTTTATTCAAAAAAAGTGATTTCTTTCCAAAAAAAGTGCGCTTTTAAGACCGCTGCGCAAATACGATGCAAAAAAAAGTAATGCAACGACTGCCATTTTATTCTCTAGGGTGTTAGAAGAAAAACCATATATAATGTTTGGGGGTTCTAAGTAATTTTCTAGCAAAAAAAAAACTGTTTTAAACATGTAAACACCTAAAATCCAAAACGAGGCTAGTCCTTAAGTGGTTAAAAACTAGATAAACAATCTGATTGATTTGCACCTTGATATGTAGTTAGAGGAATCGAGAGCGGAAGGAGTTAATAATTGAATGTATAGGGAGGGCAGCAGTGAATGTAATAGCAGCGGATGGGAGTGTTTACATGCTGTGGTTGCAATGCTTCACACCTACAGCAATAACTATCCAACAAGTAAGAATTTCTGGGTGGCAAGCCCTCTGAATGCTACCCATTAAGCGAATGGGGAAGCCCTGCAACCACATGCAATGCACAAGGTTGTAGTGCCTTGTCTGCAAAAAGGGGGTTAAAACAGATGTGGAGGATGTGTCACATCACCTCTTCAACATCTGACAATCGCCTCTGAAGCACGATCCACCTATACAATCATATATCACTGTTCAGAAGAGCAAGGGATTTAGACAAACATCTAATTCTAGCCTAACAGAGCTGCAGCATTGCATTGAAGAAATACAACTGCAGAAACACCCCTGGAACTGACCTGTGTCTATCCCTTTGTGTCAAGGCTCAACTGCTTCTTACTGGCTGGGTGCGAGGAGCTCATACTCAAACCCCGCCCCCTTTTTTTTTTTTCTCTCTCTCTCTCTCTCTTTCTCTTTTAATTTTACACTAGTTTGCATTCTGTAGCATTTTAATTCTTTTGGTATAGACCTAGCCTTTGCTGCTTGTCTCTAGTAAACTTTTACCAAGCCTAAAACTTTGCTGCTGCTGGACACATTTATACTGCCATGTCAGTGCAGGGGCGGATTACTGCACAGGCTGGTCTAGGCTGCAGCCTAGGGCCGCCCGCGTGCAAGGGCCCCCGATTGGCCATGATAGTTTCATTAATTTATATAAATTTATGTATATGCAGAATAAAAACCATGCCTGCGTGTTATACGAATATGCCCATAAAGTTTTTTTTACCAACAGGAGGCGGGGATCGGGCGGTCACCCACTGGGGGGGGGGGGGGGGGGGTGTCAGGCCAGCTGTACTGCCTCTCCTGGCCCTGGGACAGCGCTGCCAGCATACTTTAAAGTTGAGAAAACATTACTGCCAGCCCTTTCTCATGCACAGCTCCTTGTGTGTCATTCTCAATGTAAATGGAAGTCTCTTAATACCTCAATTAAAGCCGCTCTGTCTGGCCACTCTCCTCCTCCCTCTCTACCCCCTTCCCAAGTGTAGCCTTTGATTGCAGGAGGAGAGCGTTCATGTGACCGTCAATGAAACAGCAGAGGAGAGCAGTCACATGACCAGGTCACGAAGAACGGCGTTAATTGAGGTATTTAGAAGCTTTGATTTACAATGAGCGACACAGGAGGAGCGGTGTATGAGAAAGGGCTGGCAGTGATGTTTTCTCAACTTTAGATTATTCTTTCCCAGGAGACTGGGGGTCTCCTGGGAGTGCAGGGGGGCTTTATAATGAAAGAGGCTGTGTGATATGCAGGCAAAGGGGTCCGTGTACTAAGCAGATGTCTGTGTACTGTGCAGGGAAAGGGGTCTGTGTACTGTGCAGGGAAAGGGGGCTATGTTATGTGCAGGGGGTCTGTGTACTGTGCAGGGAAAGGGGGGTGTTATGTGCAGGGGGTCTGTGTACTGGTCTGTGTACTGTGCAAGGAAAGGGGTCTGTGTACTGTGCAGGGTGGCTGTGTACTGATTTGTACTACTATTTAAATTGGCTCCAGAGACTAGGGGATTGCTGAGTGGTCTTTTGTGACCTGATCTTGTACTACCCAGCTTGTCTTGACCCCGCTTGTTCCTGATATCCCATTGCTGATTCTGGCTTGTGACAGGACTCTGCCTTCTGCTTTGGTACCTTCCCTGCTCAGCCAATATCGACCCCAGCCTGGCTCGGACTCAGTTTTGGTTCCCGATACTGCACCTCTGCTGCCCGGACTCTTGCCTGCCTGACCACCCAAGAACCTGCACCCACCTGCTTGCCAGCTTTCCTACCGCCTGCACCTGCCTCAGTGCCTTCACATCTGCCAGAGTATGTTTCATTGGCCTGCTTGCTGCCCACTAGGGATGAGCCGAACACCCCCCTGTTCAGTTCGCACCAGAACCTGCGAGCGGACCGAAAGTTAGCGCGAACTTTAGAACCCCATTAAAGTCTATGGGACTCGAACGTTCGAAATCAAAAGTGCTAATTTTAAAGGCTCATATGCATGGTATTGTCCTAAAAAGGGTTTGGGGACCCGGGTCCTGCCCCAGAGCAGTATACAGGCGGTGCAAACAAAACAGGGACTGTAGGTTTGCTGCTAAGTAGAATCTGTTTGTAATTTTGAACTTGTACATTTTTAAAGTGTAGCTCCAGCCAAAAAATCTATTTTTAAGCTTTTTGGAAAACATAGGGAAGGGTTATCACCCCTGTAACATTTGTTTGGCTGTCTGTGCACCTCTTCAGAAGATTTCACCTCACTTTCTGTCCCAACGAAAAATGTTTTTCGAAAATTTGGGGTTTTTAGCGAAACAAGGATTGGTGATAAAGCATCAGTGGAGAGGAGACACGTTTTTTCCATATTAACTCTCACAGGAGAGAATTTCCCTTCCTAGGGGTAGATTTCATCTCACTTCCTGTTGTCTCCTTCCGTTTGCAAGTAGGAATCGTTTGTTAGTTGGATGTTTGAAAGTAGGGGCCTGCCCTATATATTCTGCAGAAATTGGGGCCTTAGGTGTTGGTGTTGCCACAACACTGTAAGCCCTCACAGTTACTCTTGGTGGGCGCATGAACGAGCCCTGCTGTGAAATATTAGATCAAGAATTGTAATTACATGCCATTGTTGAACAGGGGCAGAACAATTGGGCCTTTGGTGGTGGTGGTGCTGGTGCCACAACACTGTAAGTCCTCACAGTTACTCTTGGTGGGCGCAGGAATAGGCCCTGCTGTGAAATATTAGATCAAGAATTGTAATTACATGTCCCTGTTGTACAGGGGCAGAAAAATTGGGCCTTGGGCACTGGTGCTGGCGCCACAACACTGCAACCCCTCACAGATACTCTAGTTGAGCACAGCAACGAACCCTCCTGCAAAATATTGCATCAAAAATTTTAATTACACGCCCCTGTTAAACAGGGGCTGAAAAATTGGGCCTAAGCCACTGGTGGCGGCGCTCAGAACCAAAGATGTTCTTACAAGCTATCAGCATGATCATTAAGGAGGAAGAAGATAATCACTCAGCATAACAGGATAGTCACTCAGCATAGGCAGTCTTGAAGGGATCTCACATTTCAAAAAAAATTATTACATCAGCATCAGGTGCCTGGTAGCTGGTGGTGATCCAAGACTGATTCATTTTTATGAAGGTCAGTCGATCGACCGAGTCAGTGGACAGGCGCACCCTGTAATCGGTTACAAAGCCTCCAGCAGCACTGAATGTGCGTTCCGAAAGAACGCTGGATGCAGGACAGGCCAGTAGCTCAATTGCATACTGTGCAAGCTCTGGCCAGTGATCCATCCTCAAGACCCAGTAACCCAGAGGATTTTCAGTGGGAAAGATGTCTAAGTCAGATCTTGCCCCTAGGTATTCCTGCACCATGTAAAACAGACGCTGGCGATGGTTGCTGGAACCGATCATACCTTGGGGCTGCGGACTAAAAAATTGTCTAAATGCATTGGTCAGACGGCCACCTTCTCCACCCCTCCTTCTTTGACTGACCGAAGCCTCAGCAACACGTTATCCAGGAACAGGAGTTTGTAACCTCCCAGTCTTTGGGAACGCGTTGCACAGACCTTTCGCAAGGCCTCCCGAAGATGTTTCATCCTCTGCTCCCTCTGTGACGGCAAGATAAGGTCCGCAACCTTATACCTGTAACAGGGATCAAGAAGGGTTGCCAGCCAGTATTGATCCCTCTCCTTGATACCACGAATACGAGGATCCTTCTGCAGGCTTTGCAGGATCAGGGAGGCCATGCAGCGTAGGTTTGCTGAGGCATTCGGTCCAAAGTCCTCTGGGTCACTAAGGACGACATGATCCGCAGCCACCTCCTCCCAGCCACGTACAAGTCCATGGGTTTCTTCGGACTGCAAATGATCCCTTGAAGACTGCTGCTGATGCTGAGTTCCAGGCTCCACCTCCATACTGACACAATCCTCCTCCTCCTCTTCCTGTGTGATTGGCGGGCACGCAGAAACACTGTCTGGATAAAAGGGTCCTTGAGGGGTAAGGAAGTCCTCCTCTTCCTGCCTCTGTTCTGCCTCAAGTGCCCTGTCCATTATTCCACGCCGCGTATGCTCCAACGGGTGGACAAGAGGTACAGTGTCACTGATGCATGCACTGTCACTGCTCACCATCCTCATGACCTCCTCAAATGGTGACAAGACAGTGCATGCATCCCTGATCATAGCCCACTGGCGTGGGGAAAAAAACAAGGTCCCCTGACCCTGTCCTGGTGCCATAGTCCTATAGGTACTCATTGATGGCCCTCTGCTGCATGTGCAGCCACTGCACCATGGCCAACATTGAGTTCCACCTGGTGGGCATGTCACAAATTAGGCGGTTCTTGGGCAGGTTAAATTCCTTTTGGAGGTCAGCCAGCCGAGCACTGGCATTATATGACCTGCGGAAATGCACACAGACTTTCCTGGCCTGCCTCAGGACATCCTGTAAGCCTGGGTACCTGCCCAAGAACCGCTGCACCACCAAGTTAAGGACGTGAGCCAAACAGGGCACATGGGTCAGTTGTCCCTGTCGGAGGGTGGAGAGGAGGTTGGTGCCATTGTCACAAACCACCATACCTGCCTTAAGCTGATGTGGCGTCAACCACCTCTGAACCTGCCCCTGCAGAGCAGACAGAATCTCTGCCCCAGTGTGGCTCCTGTCCCCCAAGCACACCAGCTCAAGCATCGCATGGCATCTTTTTGCCTGCTTGCTTGCGTAGCCCCTTGAACGCCTACGGAGCACCACTGGTTCCGAGGACAAATCAGCACAGGAAGAGGCCATGGAGGAAGAAGAAGAAGAAGAGGTGGAGGAGAGAGGTGTGGCAGAATCTCCACTAGTAGAATTTTGGAGGCGTGTTGGCGGAACAACCTCCAGCACTACTGCACCCTGTCCTGCATCCTTCCCAGCTGCCAGAAGAGTCACCCAGTGCGCGGTGAAAGGTAGGTAACATCCCTGTCCATGCCTGCTGGACCATAAGTCAGCGGTAATATGCACCTTACCGCTGACTGCCCTGTCCAGCGATGCCAAGACACTGCCTTCCACATGCCGGTAGAGAGCCAGAATCTCCATCCATGAGAAAAAGTGGCGTTTGGGAACCTGCCACTGAGGAACCGCACATTCCACAAACTCACGGAAGGGGGCAGAGTCTACCAACTGAAAAGGCAGCAGTTGAAGTGCTAGTAATTTAGCCAAGTTAGCATTCAACCACTGGGCATGTGAATGGCTGGGAGCGAACTTCTTTCGGCGGTGCAGCAGCTGGGGTAGGGAAATTTGCCTGGTACAATCTGACGTCGGTGTACCGATAGCAGATTGCCCCCAAGTACTTGACTGTGACACACCTAATTCTACACCTTCATTCCTCTCAGTGCAGGTCTTAGAGAGGACTGAAGGTATAGTGGGGTTGGAGATCCCAGCTGATGAGGAGCAAGGAGAGGTCCTCTTTGTTCTTTGGTGTGGGTCTTTTAGGTACGCTTGCCAACGAACTGCATGGCAGGTCGACATATATTTGGTCAAGCATGTGGTGCCCAAGCGGGTGATGTTTTGCCACGCGAGATATGCTTGAGACATATATTGCAAATAGCAGCGGTGGGATCTGATGCACTCGTCTCAAAAAAGGCCCACACCAAAGAACTTTTGGAATAATGCACAAAGACAGCAGTGCCCTGCATGTGCAGATCTCTGCGGTGTGATGCAGTCAGTGTGCTGCCCTTAAGCTGGCTCCTGGAGGGCATCCTGCCTCGTTGGTGATGTGCCTCCTCCTCCTCTCTCCTATCAGGCACCCACATGGAGTCAGTGACCTCATCATCCCCTCCCTCCTCATCACTGGAGCAAACCTGGCAGTATGCTGCAGCTGGGGGAACATGACTGCCAGATTGCTGTCCTTCTTGGGCACCCCCTCTCTCTGGGCTCACGTTACTGCCTTCCTCTAGCTGGGTACCATCAGAGCCTTCAAAACTCTGGGCATCCTCCTGGAGCATGTACCCAACGCTGTGGTCAAACAGCTCGGGGGACTCCTTAGGAGGACATGGTGAGGCTAGGGAAGGAGTGACTGATGCCATTGAGCCGAGGGAAGAGGCCGCATTGGCAGATGCTGTGCCAGACAAAGTACCCTGAGCCTGGGTGAGAGAGGATGAGGAGGATGAGGACGGCTTGGTCATCCACTCTACCAAGTCTTCCGCATGTTGCAGCTCAACACGGCCAGCTGCAGAAAAAAAAAGGACAAGCATGTCCTACGGCCACGTGCTGATGAGGGTGCAGCGTCTCCACCCTCTTTTATTGGCTTGTGATTGTCTGCCTCTCCTTGTTGGCCTTCCAGACATACTAATGGCCTGCAGTGAGATGTAGCTGCACAAAGGGGTGTATATATATTTACTGATACTGCAGCTAGCAGAATCAACTGCCTGCCTGTAGTATTATTAGTATGAGAACAACAGCAATTGTCTTCAGGTAGCTTTAGGTGCACACTGTACAGAGGACACAGTACACTAACTGTAAATACTGTAGCTGCCTGCCTTTGGTATTAATAGGATCAGAAGAACACCACCAATTTTCTTCAGGTATCTTTAGGTGCACACTGTGCAGAGGACGCACTACACTAACTGTAATTACTGTAGCTAATAGGACTAATGGGATCAGAAGAACACCACCAATTTTCTTCAGGTAGCTGTAAATACTGTAAAAACACCTGCCTGCCTGTCAGTAGGAAGAGAATAACAGGAACGGATCTAGCTAAACTGAATATAATATTATATATATATATATATATATATATATATATATATATATATATATATTACACACATATACATATACACACACACACACACACACACAACACCTAGGATGCATACCGTATATACTCGAGTATAAGTCGTTCCGAGTATAAGTCGAGGCCCTAATTTACTACAAAAAAAAAATGGGAAAAACTTATTGACCCGAGTATAAGACGAGGGTGAGAAATGCACAGCTACTGTAAGTGGAAAAGAGGGTCAACAATGCCCATTTGCAGCATCACTGTGCCCATTTGCATGCCTCACTGTGCCCATTTGCAGCCATAGGTCCCCTGAACTTCAAACTCGGTAGTTAAGGGTTCCTAGATGCCCCCTAGCTGCAGCCAAAATTTGGGGTCTCTGAACCCAAAGGGTCCTGAAATGACATTGCTGCAGATGGACACAGTTGACCAAATTTGGGGCCCTGTATCTCGGGGCCACTTAGTGCTAGGAACCCCAAATTTGGTGTGCAAACCCAGTGGAACTAGCACCATAAATTTTCCAAAGCTGGGGTTTCTAGCACCAAGTGGCCCCGAGATACAGGGCCCCAAAAATCAGTTCAGAAAATGTCAAGCACTTTTCTGCAGCAGAAAATGACATTTTCCGAACCGATTTTGGGGCCCCGTATATCGGGGCCACTTAGTGCTAGGAACTTCATCTTTGGATATGTTGTGGTACCAGTTCCAATGGGTTTGCACACCAAATTTGGGGTTCCTAGCACCAAGTGGCCTTGAGATATGGGGCCCCAAAGTCGGTTCAGAAAATGTCAAGCACTTTTCTTCAGCAGAGAATGACATTTTCCGAACCGATTTTGGGGCCCCGTATGTCGGGGCCACTTAGAGCTAGGAACTTCATCTTTGGATATGTTGTGGTTCCACTGTGTTTGCATACCAAATTTGGGGTTCCTAGCACTAAATGGCCCTGAGATATGGGGCCCCAAAGTCGGTTCGGAAAATGAAATTTTTTGCTGCAGAAAAGTGCTTGACTCGAGTATAAGTCAAGGGGGGCACTTTCAGCACAAAAAAATGTGCTGAAAAATTCGACTTATACTCGAGTATATACGGTATATATACACAATCTTAAATCAAACTTAAATCAAATGACACTGTCTCTCTCTTTCTCAATGCCAGAACACACTACACAGGGCCGACGTGCAGGCGGCCTTATATAGTGTGGGGCATGTACTAAACCCCCTGAGCCATAATTGGCCAAAGCCACCCTGGCTTTGGCCAATTACAGCTCTCTGTACAGACGGCGCTGTGATTGGCCAAGCATGCGGGTCATAGTGCATACTTGGCCATTCATCAGCCAGCAATGCACTGCGATGCCGCAGTGAATTATGGGCCGTGACACGCCACTCGAATTTGGCGCAAACGGCCCATATCGTTCATAATTCGACGAACGGTCTTACATGGGTTCGACTTTAACTCAAAGCTCATCCCTACTGCCCATGGTTCTGCACCTGCTGCTGTGTCTTCACATTGGTCAGCTTATCAGTTCGCTTGCTGCTCAGCACCTACTGCAAGGTTCTTCCGGCCAGGATCTCCTACAAGGCACCCATGGCAGTCCGTGCTTTGTTATATCCTGTCACCACCATCAGGACAAACAGGTTAGGAGATTTAAGGGAAAGCTCTCTCGTCAGCTCAGAGTCCATGGACGAAGAATTGGTTGCTCCAGCATGACCAATTCTCTCACATGCCTTTGCTGCCGGAGATCCGAGAGAATAATCCTAATGATTTCAGAAATTATCTCCGGATGACGGACCACGTTTTTCACCGTCTGTTGGCTTTGCTGTGCCCTTATATTACCAAGCAGGACACCTGCATATGGCAAGCCATCACTCCCGAGCAGAGGCTCGTCGCCACTTTGCGGTACTTGGGGATGGGGAGAAGTCTCTAGGATGTCAAGTTTACGACTGGAATCTCCCCCCAGGCTCTGGTACTACGACAGACTAAGTGTTTTGTCAGACCAGAGTGAACCCAGGACATCGCTCTCAACCCTTCCTGCCACACTTCCTTCCACTCTTTCTTCCACATCAGATGAGGCGTCCGACGTACAACCTGGGCCTTCCACCCAGGAAGAAGATGTGGAGGAGCCCATCTTGAGCCAGGTCTAGCATTGTTCAACATATTTCTTGTCAAAAACTTAATGATGTTAACTAGATATTATTATTGATCACTAATTTCTGATTTAACAAAGTGGTTTACATATCAATAGACAGTAGTAGCCAAAAATGATTGGGACAAGAATGAAGAATGCTGAGGTCAGAAGGATAGTCTTTTCTATTTGGTAACATTCAATTTGCAACAGTCATGAGCTCAAAATTGTGTGTGATTGATGACCAAAAAACTAAAACTATGTCCCATTTTCATACACAGGAAAGTCTCAGCCAGGAGGAGGCCGTGGAAAGTGGCAGCCAGGAGGTGGCCGTGCCTAGTAGCCTGACTGAATCCCAGGTTCCTCTCCTCCTCCTTCCAACAAAAAGGACCAGGAAGACGAAGAACCCAGAGGAGTCAGCGACTTCTTTGATTTGGTAGGCTAATGCGGTCCTCACAACCACCCCTAGTGTCCAGGAGGTCTTTGCATGTATGACGGCCAAGAAGGTGCAAGTAATGGAGGAGGGCCAATGCCTCATCTGTGAGGAGGTAATATTTCAGGCCCTAAATAAGGGGGTGAGGAGCCAACTCACCAATAAAAGCCACGTCTGTGGGTTGGACCATACTCCTCCACCACCTCCAGCAACACCTCCAACACCACAGCCACAGCCTGGAAGGAAGCGTGCAAGGAAGTCTTGAGAGTGATGGCCTGAGTTCGGTCTGGTCTGGCAAAAAACGCAGGTGTTGTAAAACCACAGCCTCCGGACAAATATGTCATCTGCTGCTGCTCCCAATCTCTTGGGGTCCTGGACCGTATTGTGCTCCCTATTAAATGGACTCCTCAGGCTTCCAATTTGGCTTGTCAAATAATTGATGTCT
Organism: Lithobates clamitans; assembly: GCA_037952925.1. Taxonomy (NCBI): domain Eukaryota; kingdom Metazoa; phylum Chordata; class Amphibia; order Anura; family Ranidae; genus Lithobates; species Lithobates clamitans. Next base: position 15,080,447 of record JBBGZY010000449.1, read on the forward strand.
GCCCTGGGGTACAAAGGCTTCACCAACTCCTACTGTTTCTCCAGCATTGCCTTCCTCTTTATTTTGATAGGACCCCTAATCAATTTAAAATTTTTGTTTTGATAAATACTTGGTTATGTGTTTTACTTCAAAAAGGACAGTTTGTGAGTAGGCAGATACATTTCAAAAATACAAATGTCAAATTAACAAGGGACACCAACACCACCCAACCTCTTTGAGGTTAAAAAATACAAGATAATAATGGTGTTGTGGTAACTTGACACACAAAACGACAAAAATTATTATGGAGATCACTATAAAAAAAAATCAAAAAAAAAATCTGGAGATCTTGAGAAAACAAAAAACAAAAACAAAGATTGTTCAGGATATCATGAGAAATCTTAAGAAATCCGTTTGTCAGAACTGTGTGTGAATATCAGCAGCAAAGCAACTTCATTATTCTAGCAGTCTAAAGAAGAAAAGAATGCGCTGCATTAAAAGATTAAAAAATTTGCAGCATGACGAATGTGCTATCTCCATTACGAACGCTAGTTTTACAAGACCGAGTGCTTCCGTCTCGTACTTGATTCTGAGCATGCGTGGAATTTTGTGCATCGGACTTGTGTACACACGCTCGGAATTTCCAACAACAAAGCTTGTTGTCTGAAAATTTGAGAACCTGCTCTCAAACATTTGTTGGTGGAAATTCCAACAGCAAATGTCCGATGGAGCATACACACGGTCGGACTTTCCGACAACAAGCTCACATCGAACATTTCCCATCGGAAAATCCGATTGTGTGTATGCGGCATTATGGTAAAATCAATTGTTTCCTAGCAATTGGCCAAGGCAACTATACCTAGCAGGTAAATTTAGGAGCAACCCTGCCTAGACATTATGAAAGGGAAAGAGGTTGAAAATAGTAGAAAATAGGAGGAGCCTAGAAAGCACATAGAAACCTTCCCTGATGTGCAGGGCCGGACTGGCCTACCGGGATAGCGGGAGATTTCCCGGTAGGCTGGTTTCCCTGTGGCCGCTGTCGGCTAGGAGCTGTGAAGAGGAGGCGGGGCTGGCTGAGGAAATGAATTCTAGCAGCGGAGGGACAGAGGAGCACGTGACTATCGTGCGGCAGGCAGGTCTGTGCTGTGCAGGAGGATAATGCAGGAGGGAGGGAGCATGGACACTGTGTTCTCTGAGCAGTGGACTAATCATTTCTCTTAGTAGGGAACCCACAGCCAATAGCGCTGCTTAGGGGAGTACAAGGGAGGACTTGCTTCTCCTCCCGTCCATCCACAGCCAATCAGCGGGCAGTGTAGCCCCCCCCCCCTCACACTGACTGTAAGTGCTGGAGTGAGAGTGAATGGGGACAGCAGGAGGGAGATACAAGGAACAAGGAGGTATGACAACAATGCAAGTTCTCCACGACACTGAACTCTGGCTAAAAGGAAAAAACGGGATCATCTGGAGCACAGTTACATGTTGCTGGCCAGCTGCAGTGTATTCCAGATATCTATGTGATCAGGCAGTGTGCAGGTTACTGATCAGTCTCCCCTCATTCATGTCTCCCTGGTTATTTTTTTTATCTGCCTAACCTGACCTGCACATTGTCTGATCACACTGATAAGATCTCTGGAAGAGCTGCAGCAGCATTCTATGAGACCAGGGACACATGGCTGTTAACCATTTCAGCTTATAATCAGCTATTTAGCCAGAGCTCTGTGTGCTGCACAGATTGATGTTTTTTTTAATTTTTTTTTTTTAGGATTTACTGCTGGATCAGGCTAAATGCTTCACAGACCTATTAAATGGTTACTGTCCTCATCTAATCTTGAGCAGTTCAGTGTTTGCAAGAAAATTTGTATTTTGGAAACTGGATGTGATGTTTTCTTCTGTCACTTGGTTGTACTTTCAAAGGAAAATGACTGACTTGATCTTGCAGAGATGGTTTAAATAGAGTGGAGCAACCCTGCAATACTATATACCTGTACACTGAGTTCAGCTTTAAATGCAGTCTCTGACCATCTCCTGAATCAATCATGTCTGCAATCCTTAACTGTCCCCTGTACTATGTCTGCAGTCTCTGACCATCTCCTGTAATATGTCTGCAGTCTCTGATCATCTCCTGTACTATGTCTACAGTCTCTGACCATCTCCTGTACTATGTCTGCAGTCTCTGACCATCTCCTGTATCATGTCTGCAGTCTCTGACCATCTCCTGTACCATGTCTGCAGTCTCTGACCATCTCCTGTACCATGTCTGCAGTCTCTGATCATCTCCTGTAGTATGTCTGCAGTCTCTGACCATCTCCTGTACAATATCTGCAGTCTCTGATCATCTCCTGTACTGTGTCTGCAGTCTCTGACCATCTCCTGTAGTATGTCTGCAGTCTCTAATCATCTCCTGTACTATGTCTGCAGTCTCTGACCATCTCCTGTAGTATGTCTGCAGTCTCTTACCATCTCCTGTATTATGTCTGCAGTCTCTGACCATCTCCTGTACTATGTCTGCAGTCTCTTACCATCTCCTGTATTATGTCTGCAGTCTCTGACCATCTCCTGTACTATGTCTGCAGTCTCTGACCATCTCCTGTACTATGTCTGCAGTCTCTGACCATCTCCTGTACTATGTCTGCAGTCTCTTACCATCTCCTGTATTATGTCTGCAGTCTCTGACCATCTCCTGTACTATGTCTGCAGTCTCTGATCATCTCCTGTACAATATCTGCAGTCTCTGACCATCTCCTGTACTATGTCTGCAGTCTCTGTCCATCTCCTGTACTATGTCTGCAGTCTCTGATCATCTCCTGTAGTATGTCTGCAGTCTCTGACCATCTCCTGTACAATATCTGCAGTCTCTGATCATCTCCTGTACTATGTCTGCAGTCTCTGACCATCTCCTGTACTATGTCTGCAGTCTCTTACCATCTCCTGTATTATGTCTGCAGTCTCTGACCATCTCCTGTACAATATCTGCAGTCTCTGATCATCTCCTGTACAATATCTGCAGTCTCTGATCATCTCCTGTACTATGTCTGCAGTCTCTGACCATCTCCTGTACTGTGTCTGCAGTCTCTGACCATCTCCTGTACTGTGTCTGCAATCTCTGACCATCTCCTGTACTGTGTCTGCAGTCTCTGACCATCTCCTGTACTATGTCTGCAGTCTCTTACCATCTCCTGTACTGTGTCTACAGTCTCTGACCATCTCCTGTACTATGTCTGCAGTCTCTTACCATCTCCTGTACTGTGTCTGCAGTCTCTGACCATCTCCTGTACTGTGTCTGCAGTCTCTGACCATCTCCTGTACTATGTCTGCAGTCTCTTACCATCTCCTGTACTGTGTCTGCAGTCTCTGACCATCTCCTGTACAATATCTGCAGTCTCTGACCATCTCCTGTACTATGTCTGCAGTCTCTTACCATCTCCTGTATTATGTCTGCAGTCTCTGACCATCTCCTGTACTATGTCTGCAGTCTCTGACCATCTCCTGTACTATGTCTACAGTCTCTTACCATCTCCTGTATTATGTCTGCAGTCTCTGATCATCTCCTGTACAATATCTGCAGTCTCTGATCATCTCCTTTACTACGTCTTCAGTCTATGACCATCTCCTGTAATGTGTCTGCAATCCCTGCAGGAGAGGACACACACATGATACACACACACACTGTATACACTTCCCCATCTGCCACAGCAGAAGTATATTACAGCCCCCAGTCCTGGACCAGTACAGAGGGAGAATGCTTTATGGTGGGCGCTATGGCCAAGGCACATTTCACACTGGAATCCACCCTCCCCCAAAAGACAATTATTCATTCGGTGCAATATACATATAGGTGTAAATACGTACAGTGTATGTGTGTGTATAGATATAGAGGTGAGAGAGGGAAAAAAAACAAAGAGGAGGAGAAGGAATGAAAAGAGGGGGAGGAACAAAAAAAGCGGGTGAGAAAGAACATGACAGATGGATAGAGAGCGATATATAGGGAAGAAAGGGAGAACAAATAGAAAGAGTGGTACATCCTAAGAGGTACCATAAGGGTACCTTATGCTAAATATACTGTATGAGTGGAAGGGACTCGGAGTGCTAAATGTCCGCGGGTTAGTGGCGCAAATTACTTGCCTTGGGTGCGGACAACCAACGCTACGCCACTGGGGCTGCTATGAAATTATTTCCAGGGCTGGTTTTTATGCCCAGTCCGGCCCTGCTGATGTGAAAACGTAAAAAAATATGAATAAATTATATCATGGCTAAGCTTAAATCAGGAAACATAATTATAATAATAAAATGAACAGCATAAAATAAATAAAAAAGGGACAGGTAAAGTGAGACAGTAGGGGTACCCTTGTATGTATTTATATGACGTGGTCATATTCCTTCTTAAATGTCTCTTCTCAAAAAAAGAACATTGTAAAAAGAACATTGTAAAAACGAACAGCAATTTCTTTGGAACACAGAATAGAATGAAAGTGCCAAAGCCTTTCTAATGCCCCGTACACACGATCGGACATTCCGACAACAAAATCCATGGATTTTTTTCCGACGGATGTTGGCTCAAACTTGTCTTGCATACACACGGTCACACAAATCTTGTCGGAAATTCCGAATGTCAAGAACGCAGTGACATACAATACGTACAGTACGACAAGTGAATGAATAAAGTTCAATAGCCAGTGCGGCTCTTCTGCTTGATTCCGAGCATGCGTGGAATTTTGTGCGTCGGAATTATGTACACCGATCGGAATTTACGACAACGGATTTTGCTGTTGGAAAATTTGAGATTCAGATCTCAAATTTTGTGTGACGGAAATTCCAATGGAAAATAACCAATGGAGCCTACACATGGTCGGAATTTCCGACAACAAGCTCCCATTGAACATTTTCCGTCGGAAAATCCGACCATGTGTACGGGGCATTAGAAAGGCTTTGGCACTTTCATTCTATTCTGTATTCCAAAGAAATTGCTGTTCGTTTTTATAATCTTGTTTCTAAAAATTGATTTCTTAATAGAAAGATATTACTTGATTATTACCTCCAGGGGCAATCCCAGGGCAGTAATGAGAAAAGCTGCAGTGTCTGCACCCCTTTAGAAGTAGATGAGCGGTAAAGTATTTCAGAATGAACATTAAAATATAAATGTTATAGTTAGCCTGGAGTTTATTTTTTTTTTAAGAATATGCCCATTTGCTACATTTTGCTGTGTAGCTAGTTTGAATTGAATGATTGGAGTATCTGCTACACTTTCCACCTCATGACAGCAAATTATTATTTTTGTTGAACATATTCTATAAATTCCAATGTAAACAGCACAAACTGTACATTTATAGTATGTGGTCTCTAAAATCAACTACAACACAGCTTCATCCAGATATTGAAACTGCATCTCACTGTGCCTGATTTAATAAAGGGATGTGAGGATATGAAAAATTTCAGCGGAGAGAAATATGTAAGCTGCCATTACTCACCTCTTTCTGAATAGACTAGTTGCTTGACTGTTCCTGGTTTCTGAACTTTTTTACTCACTGGTCCGTAACAAGTATGCAGTAAAAGGTCAAACAGAGGTCATTGGTCCTGCTTACATGTTACCAGTCAAAGGCTCAAAGTATTGAAGGCATTGGATGAGCATGGCAGAAGGAGAGACCAATAGAAGCTCAGGTATTACTCTCACCACAAGTTTTGGGCCTGCTTACATAGAGCCCAAACTACTAGTATTCCAATGTGCATTAAGATCTCAGAAAAACATGGCGCTCGATTTACTAAACTGAGATTCAGGGCCCATTAACCCCAGCTGGCGAGCGGTATACTCTGTATAATACAAACTTGCTGGTGTGGGGTAGGTAGGGGTGGTGTGATGAGTTGGTACAATGAATAGCACTGTTTATAGTTTCTTTTTTTTAACTATATCACAAAATGACTTTTTATTACATTTTTTACATCACTGCTCAACGCAATCTGGTCTTGTAAAAATTTAGTAAAAAGTGGGCAATCTCCTGCATTTAAAAAAAAAAGTGTGCTGGCAAACAGGCAAATTTCAGTTTGTGAGCTAATAAGATCTTTGTGCTGGATATGCTGCCCTCCGATAACCGGTCGGGGAAACCGAAAAGAGAATCTGCAAAAACAGGAAACAGAGAGCACAGAAGCCTAGCACATTACCTTTCTGATAACTTTATTGATAAAAAGTATATAGATGTATACTCACAAGTGGCAAAATCAAATGGGCACATAACAATCCACAACTGACTCCAAACAGTCTCATTCACTGGGCAAGCTCCAAAAAGTGTGAAGATTTCCAAACGGGTGACATGTTTCGAGAGGAGATCACCTCTTCTTCAGAACTAATGATGTTGCTGTTTGTCAGTATACATCTATATACTTTTAATCAATAAAGTTATCACAAAGGTAATGCGCTAGGCTAGTGATGGCAAACCTTGGCACCCCAGATGTTTTGTAACTACATTTCCCATGATGCTCATCTACACTGCAGTGTGCATGAGCATCATGAGCAATGAAGTTCCAAAACATCTGGGGTGCCAAGGTTTGCCATCACTGCGCTAGGCTTTTGCACCATCTGTTTCTTGTGAAAATACAGCATGTTCCACTTTTTTCAGAACAGACCAACACAGTTACTTAGTTTGAACCAAAACAAAAGGGACATAAGGCAAGTTGCTTTGTCCATGCTTTGGGACTGCTTTGGGAAAGGCTGCCCGCACTCCCTCAAGAGCTATGGAACAGAGAATCTTCGGATCGGCAGCACACCCACACAGAAAGTAAAGTATAAAGTCTTTATTGAAGCATAAATATTAAGAGCATTGGATGGGTACAGGCAGGGGAAATGCAGGTAGGTTGACGCGTTTCACACTATAGAAGTGCTTTGTCAAAACATTTGTAGTGTCTCTTTTTCTCCCCTCAAGAGCTAGTTCTGGCCAGCTCAGTAGCTTGTTTTAAAAAAGGCCTGGATTCTTTCCTAAATGTACATAATATGACTGGATACTATTAGGTAAAGTTGATTCAGGGAATATCCAATTGCCTCCTTTGGCATCAGGAAGGAATTTTTCCCCCGCTGGAGAAAATTGGATCATGCATTATTCCCCCCCCCCCTTCCTCTTGATCAACTGTGGGTATAGGAAAATGATAGCCTGTAGGGGGTGGGGGATGGGGGTAGGTAGGTGTAGTGATGGGTGCTGGGTGGTCTGACGGTATACCCATGCTGACTGCTCTGAGTTGCATACCCCTGAGGTTCTTTGGGCTACACCAGATGACAAACCGGGTCACTAACCCTTGCACGTGAGAACTTTTCACCCAAAGGCATGCTCACCTATGCCTGAGACCAGGCAGGGCCAAGGTCATGTAAAGAATCAAACATTAAGGCGGCTCTCTGACTCAAAGGTGAGCAACATGTGTGTAGTACCAAAATATGGGGTTCCTCCTTGAGCTGCTTTGTTCCATATCCTACACACTTGTACTTATATATGTGTTGCATTCAGAGGGACAGGCTGAGCCTCTGCCCACTACACCAGTCAGTGTACCTCTGTTACCTCACTTCCAGTAACAGAATGGGGTCCCCCTTCGCTACTGGAAGATCTGTCACCTAACCATGTACCACACCAATGACTGGTTGCTGTTGTTCCTTGCAATTACTCATGGCAACTACCTCCTCCTCCTGGTCTTGCTGAATGAACCTCTGTCATAGGGATGTTACCCATACCCCAGATTGCTGTCATGGACCCATGTTCTTTAAGAATGCACCAATACTCAATATGCACTCTTTGAATAACTTTAGACCAGGCTCTGAGCAGTTGAATCAACTTTTACTGTTAACTTGGCACAACATGTATAACATGCAATAACATCTTTCTCCTAACTAAACCAAGAAAAAGAAAAACAGCACCTCTAAGTGCAATATTTGTAAACCATTTAATGATAAGTCAAAAGTAAAACTACTCACAAAGGGAGCATAAACACAAGCATGATAGTAATCCTGCAGCAAAATCCGCAGGTGGTTTTCTCCTAAACGTCCATGTCTCTGAAGTGCAGCTGACAGCTCGTGCAGGTGGATTCCAGCATTCACAGCCTATGAGAACAGCAGCGAACACAATGAAGATATTTGCCAGCACACCATGGAACGACATAGATAGCGTTCAAACGTGTAATTTATTGCATGATCACAACACAAGGAGAGTGCTAAGTTTCGAAGTCACGCAGGACCCCTTCGACAGGCATGTGAGGAGGGGTCCTGCGTGACTCCGAATCATTGCACTCTCCTTGTGTTGTGATCATGCAATAAATTACACGTTTGGACGCTATCTACATTGTTCCATAGTATGCTGGCAAATATTTTCATTGTGACTTGAACCAGTATCCAGCTGGTTGTTGCTGCAGAACCCATACTCGTGAGCTCATCCAGGAAGGTATGCGATGGGAATATGAAGTATTATCAGCAGGGAACACAGGGGCGATCAGAGATGACGTCACTTCCGGGTGCAGGGTGAGAGGAGGTGGCTTTGCGTTCGGAGCATGCTTGCTCCTTCCTCAGGCCATACAAAACGCATTTTAAACGGTTTACCAATACTGCACTTAGAGGTGCTGTGTTTCTTTTCCTTTGTTGCATTGCAGGGACTGCTTCTAGCTCTTCAGTCCATGTCTTTGGGGGGTTCCAACATGGACCACAGGTCCCAGCAAGTCTCTGCACATATACATAGTCCCCTTCCCCTAGGATCCGGACCTCTTCCCTTCTATGGAACACGGGAGGGAGGCTGGACCCCAGAGAACGGCTGGTGAAAGGCAGCAAAACATTTAACCCTTTCCCCCTGATTTGGGCAGCCCGATGCCAACTAAACACACAGTACGCCATCTGCCTACACGTGTATATGGTGGCAGGCAGGATTTTTTTTAATGCAGAGGAGACATGCTTTCTCTTCTGCTTTAAAGTCACTTACCTGCCTGTCCGCCCCAGTACGGTGAGCTTCACATGCTCAGATCACTGTAGAATTACGGCAATGCCGAAGCTGATGTCACCCTTGCCCAGCCAATAAAAGCAGCTGGCAACCAAGACCCAGAAGCAGGCCACCAAGAAATGTCAGCAACTTGCAGGGAGCGCCAGGATGCCGCATCACTGGGTCCAGGGTGAGTATAGTACTGCTTTAAATGCACCGCAACAGACCAGCTTGGTGTGAATAGACCCTTAATCATCTCAAAATCACAGAAGCAGAAACAATTAAAAAATTCATGAAAAGAAAAGCATATAATTCATTACCAGGAATTCTTATTGTAAGTTTCATGGATGATTTCAACTGTACTTTATCGCTTCTACATGACAATAGTTTTGGTTTCTGCCTAAAATGCTAAACGAAGGCTGGTAGCACTAGTCATTTTCTTTTTGGCTGTCAGTCATTAGCCTTAAAATCAATTATAGGGGGGGTGAAAAGAAAAACAGAATGATGTTGTATTTTAGTTTGGTAAAGGATACTGAAAACACAAATCTTTACAATGTATACATTTCATTTGAGTAAAACCAAGTTTATGGGATATTTATTCAGAATGTGCTTATTAAAATGTCCTACTTTAACAGAAATCTAACATGCTACAGTGCAACCTGTAAATACCCAAATTCTCAATCTTCCTCTGGTGCAATGATATCAATTATTATTACTTTCCTGAATATAAGCCTAGGTTCACACCTATGAAATTTGTGCAGCTCGCGTTTGCAGAGGCACAGTAGCCCATTCATTTGAATGGGCTGCTGTACCAGTGTGAAACTGAGGAAATTGGTCTCTGCACCTTTTTAAAAGTCACAGCCACATGAAATCGCATGGAGCTCTTGGTTTTCAGATTTGCCTGCGGGTACGTGTGAGATTTACACACATTCCAACACCTGCATATACACAAACCTATCCTAACATTTCCACACTGGTACATCATATTCTTTAACTAACTGGCCAGTGTAGCGTTCCCCTTATTGTTATTTTGTACATTCCTAAAATATCAACACCATGAGATAAATAACAAATATGTGTTTTTATGTTAGTGAATTGACTTTTAATGATTTATCTAAATTTTCATGTGGTATTTACCTCACATATTTCGTGAATTTGCAGTATTTACAGCAAATTCAATATTTTACTTTGATGAAGTGACTCTTATTGTTGCATTTAATTTTTCCAAAAAATATTCAGAAAACACAACTATCACATGCAATAACCATTAGAGAACTGACCCCACAGTGGTGTATCAAACTTATCTTATAAAATACATTTATCATAAAAGAATATTTTTTTTTACCTGTTTCCTAGGAATAACCAAAGGCATCATGTGGTTATTTCTCAGGCAAGTGAATTAGAATATTAGGTAGTTCCAGTATAGCAAGAGAATGTCCATCCAACACTGGTCTCTTTGGAAGCTGGTTGATTTAATTGAAAATCAGAAGGGCAGTTGGTCCACCCTGAGAATTGTCCTAAGGATTGCCATTACCTAATTAACAGCTTGATGATCCAACTATGTGCATAGCATTTGAATTGCCTTTGTGCAGTAAACCTTGATGCTTGCAAGCTTGTGTAATCCTTTTGAGCATATGATCCACCAACACACTCTTTCAGCAGCATGTTGGCATATCACATTGTGAAAAAATAAAAAAATAGAAATATTTAAAAGGAACATAGTGTGATTTTCTACATGCTTTCTTTAATTTATTATGGTCAGGAAATAAAACATAACATTAAAAAAATAATATAGTAAATATGAAATATTTCATATTAATATTTTGCTTCTATCTGGACAGCAGGTGGAGCTCTAGTCTCCTCCCATCAGTAGCATGATTACTTTTCAGCTGTGCTAAAACAGCATCATTGTTTACAAACTCTGAGGCTCGGTTCACACTAGGACGACTTGGGATCCGACTTGTAAGCCCTCAAGTCGCCCCAAAAAGAGATTCACATTACAGTGAATGGGAGCGTCTTAATAGACACTACTGAAGTCGCTCCGACTTCAGAGCGTACTCCCTGTACTACTTGGATCCGACTTGGTAGGCGACCTGTACCATAGAAATCAATGGAAGTCGCCTCCAAGTCGGATCTCTCTCTACAGTCAAGCGACTTTGCAGGGAAAAAATTTAGTTTGCCCAGGCAAACCCCTCCCTCCCAGAGAGCTGATTATCCTGTGATTGGCCACAGCCAAAGTCGCCTGTCCTGGAGGCGACTTGAAGTCGCATTGTAATTTGCTTAAAGTCGCGCTGAAGTCGCGCTGAAGTCGCGCTGAAGTCGCGCTGAAGTCGCGTTGAAGCCGCGTTGAAGTCGCCGTACAAAGTCGCGCTCAAATCGTGTTGCCCCTGTGTGAACCGAGCCTGAATAGCCCATTGCAGCATCGAGTAGGAGTTTACCTTCAGACAAAAGGAGCTGAAAAACAAAAAATATGACAAAAGATGAAATGGTGATAATCCACATATACCAATATATTTCTTAAGCCATATCCATGAAGCACCAGCTAGGAAACTATTGTTGAAAATATATATTTGGGATTTTTTGTCATATGTGACATTTCATACCCAGGCCTGAAGGCACATTTTAAAGTGTATCTAAACCCAAAACCAAAAAGTTAGCATTTTGCAGTTTACCAGTCCTTAGATGTGGTTGCATTAGTTTTCTTTTTTCAGGCTTTTTTTAAATTTCATTTCCACCAGGTAATCCTGTGGCTATCACACATCCAGACCCTGGGTGACTACGCTCACTCCTTTATTCTATCTATGGAGGAGGTCATGACTGATGCTGAGGCTGGACTCCAACCATATCTGCCTTAGTTCATGCGCAATTGTTCATTTAAAATAGTTGTTTCCTAATGATTTTTTAAAGAACACATTTGTATGAATTGGTGTTTATCAGGTTTAAATTTGAATACTTAAGTCACAAAAGAGATAACCAATTTTATTAATATAAGAGGGCATAGAAAGGGAAAACATGGAGAGATTTTGATTTATAACATGGGTGGTTTAGGCAGATTCCAAGATTGCTTGAGTCCTGGGAGCCCATGGCTTCATGCTGTCCAACATACTGCAATTCCAGGGCCCAGCCTCGGTCTTGCATAGCTGTACAGGCTCCACTACTGTACTGAAATTGTTACTGATTTCACTGCAAACTTTGAGCTTCTCACAGTTTGTATTAGAAGCTACAGCAAGTCAGGTAGAGCCAGTCTCCTTTCCTGGCTGGAGGACATCCACCATCATTTAATCCAGTCCTCAAGGCTCCCCAACAGGTCATGTTTTCAGGATTTCCCTCAGATAGAACGGCTGTGGTCATTACTAAGGCAGTGAAACTGATCAAATCACCTGTGCAAAATAATGTAAAGCCTGAAAACATGACCTGTTGGGGCACCCTGGGGGACTGGAGTTGAGAAACACTGATCGAATACATTTTTCTCCCCAGCCTTGCTGTCACTGGTCAGCCCCATTAATTCAGTGTATTTCAGATCTTTTAATCATGGAGACACAGAATCACATGTCCGTTACCTGGGGCAGTCTGCTTTCAAATACAGCCTTCCTGTAGGGGGGGGGGGGGGTGTTAGTACACTTCTCAGTTTGGTCACTAGGTGGCAATCTCCTGTAAGTCATATATACCGTGTTTTGTGAGAATTTAGGGGGTTTGGGCAGAGGCATAAGTGAAAGAAGCAGTTTCTGGAGTTGGCCCCCAAAGGACTGGCTGGGGCCTTGGTGTGTTTGACGTGCGTTATCAAATACCTTCCCAGATAACTGGTACAGGGATTTGCCAGGGTATAGAGAGGGGAATGTATGCGGGTGTTAGTATTCATCTCAGTTTGGCCATTAGGTGGTGTTCTCCAGTAGGTCATATATACTGTATAATGTTACAATTTTTGAGTCCGGGTGGAGACGTAAGAAAGAGAGGAGGCAATTTGTGGAGCTCACCCCTGTGGGACTGGCTGGGGTCTTATTCAAAGTTATGTTGCCTTGCAAACAAGAGGTCCTGCTACAATAGTCTGAAGTATTAATAGGGACAGGATTAAGTATTCCCGCCCTGGAGGTAGGTACTGACAACTGCTGCAAGGATTATGAGAACTTGCCTACCATACCATTCCTGAAGTAAAGCACTGAAAACTGTTTGGACATCTCTTTTTGTTACTGGTGGCCTATTCCAAGGATTGGTACATGGCTTGGCCAGGAAGAATGCGGGGAAGAGTTGTGACATGGTAGTACACAGTAATTGCTCCCTCTGAGGACTCACGCTAACACAGAAACTAGGGAAAGAGGCTTGATAATTGTACCTGGAATAAAAAGGTTAATTCAACATTCTCTTGGCTCTGCCTACCTTTTGGTGTAATTGCCAGGATAGGCTACATGGAGATATTGTGGAGTCCTGGAACTTTCTGGTAAATTCTAGAAGGGGCCTCGAAGGTGGAGCAGCAGGTTGGAGTAATACCCTCAGAACTTTTAGGCTGTGTATGTGTTATGCAGAGGAGGTAATTGCTGCTGATCATCATGGTCTCATCAACTTCAAGCTATTCTGGGGGCAAGGAAGACTGCTTGTGGATACTGGGGTACGATCCAAGCCCCAGGGAAGACTGGCTTTTTGTAAAATGGGAGACCTGGAAATCTTACTACCAATCTGACCTATGTGTCATGAATTAGCCAAGTTAGCTACGTCATGGGCATAGTGTCGCATCTGCCAGTGAATTTTGTATCAGATGTGGCCGGAGCAGGGCAAGCCTCGGAATCTCCCTAGCTTGCTACCCACATATGAAATAGAGCTGGTTGTTTCCCCCGGAGAGTCTGGGTTCTCCAGGACTTGCTCCTTTTGATCAGCATTGACAATTAAAATCAATATATTTCCTGCCTGGCATGCCACACTATTTGGAAACCATCTTCTTTGGTGAGGGACCAGTTCAGCTGGAGGCTGTAGATGCTGAAACTGCTACTGAGCCCTTGAAGACGTTTCCCCTGTAAAGAGAATTGAGACATTCCCGCTAAAGATGCTTTTAAGCCCTTGGGTCCTGCTGTGCAAAAGATCAAAGCATCCCCTTCAGATAAAGCTGTGTCAGGTTCTGTGGAATGTAAACCTGGCGAGGTGAAGGAGGAGAACTCACCTGTTGCTTTAAAGTATGAGAGAGGGGAAACAGCAGAAGAATTGGCATTCTTAAAGCTAGAGTCTCCACCTGAAGCCAGTAAATTATCTGTGGACCTGAGGACTATAAGTGCTCCTGAGTGACCCTCTTATTCTTCTACAGCCCCAGTACTTGCACCTTCTACTGGGCATCTGGCCCATGGCTCTGTGGCATCACCATTCATTTTCCCACTGTCTTCCATGGATGAGTTGGGACTTGGATTGCTGGGAGAGTGCCACCCCCATACTTGTACCTTCCATTGGGAGGATTTAATCATTGGCTGACCTATCTTCCCGCATACCTAGCACACCAGGTACAAGTAGACTTTGGGTGGAATTTTTCCTTTGACCTTATTAAGAAAGCGAGTTAGCAGCTATACTAGGATGCTGTGTGGGGTCATCTGGGGATTCCTCAGTAGCTCTGGGATGCTAGAAATTCCTGTCTGACCCCTTGTAAATTCAAACACTGTCTACAGGAGTACAGTTAAGTTTGGCACATTTATAAGCACAATGTTGTGCTTGTCCATCTCAAGGCTGTGGTGTTGTCGGTTCTCCAGAAACATTCAAAAATGTGTAAACTGGTCCATATGCCGGACCCACGATTTTACACCTAGCCGTCTCGTCAGTATGTGAGTTGTGTTTTCTTGATGAAGAAACTGTGTGTACTTTGATATTATTGTTTACCATTTAATACTACTACTACTGTGTTCTTTGGTTCTTCTATTATGCAAGTTTTGTAACATATTTTGTTCATGTAATGTACCATGGTCTTGCCACTGTGAGTTATGTTGTGTACTTGAGTTGTATTGTGTTTGACATGCATTGTCACTTCTACGGGAGCGTAGAAGTCCGAGTGACGAAACGTACGTAGGGCGTGGCCTTTGACTGAACGCCTTGCTGACATCTCCCTGCAAAGCTGACGCTTAGGAACATCTTTGTAAGCATTGTACACCGCTCATTTTTTCCATTACAATGTGAGTACCCTTTTTATCTGACCTAATAAATAGTGGTTTTAAACGGTTTCACACTATGGAATCCTTTCTTCTTATGTCCTTATGATATCATCCTGGTCCTGGTCTTGCCAAGCACTGCTGCACAGTGGCACATACTGTGACTACTCGTTACCCCTGCAGGGGATATACAGCTGGTGAGTCTCTGCACAATCACAACGCGAGACACCAGCACTGGATTAACACCTGTTGTATGCTTTGAGGAATCCCACAAAGGACACCTTTTTTCACTTATAGTGCACCGGGGACTTACCCATATGAACTGTTTACTATCATAGAACCATTTGCATGGCACGTGTGTTTAGCACTTTTCAGAGTGACCTCTTCATAGGGCACTTGTCACTTTGTTATTTGCAACGTTTGTAGAACAACATTTTAATATTTATTTATTTAGCACTAGACACTTTAGAATTTTTTGCATGTCACGTGTGATGTATTTATTGCAACTTTGTGCTTTCTAGTGTTTAGACACAGACCGCTTCATGCTCTTAGCAGTGGTTAATACTGTTTTTTCCTTTTGAGGGAATATAGCACTAGACACCTTGGATGCGATTTATTGCACTCATTATGCTTCTCATGTTTAAATCACCAGTCACTTTAACCCACAGGAGTGGTAATAACTGCCATACATATTTCACTTAAAGGAATACACACGTGACACTTTTGATAAAACTGTATATATGCAGACATTTCTTCTGCAACTTTGGGACAGCGCCACACTCACACACTTTTCTTTTTTCACTTTTTCATTCCACGCCCTGTGGAGTCAGCGTATGTGAGGGCAGCAGTCTATCAATTTAGGAATATACTTCCCACCTAGGCTTCTAATTACACCCATTAGCGCGGACTCCCTATTTCCTCTATTGAGTTTGTAAGTACTTGCCTGCCATTCTTGATATAAAGCAATGAAAACTGACCAGATTTGTCTCTTTTCTTTGCTGGTGGCCTTTCATAGAATTGGTAGCCTGGTCAGCCAGAAAGAACTTGGGGAAGAGTTGTGGCATGGTGGTGATTGTACACGTTAATTGCACTCTCTGGGAGTGGAGACTCAAGCTATCACAGAAACTAGAACATGCCTAGGAAATCCCATTTCTCTGGACTGACACCTACCCAACAAGATATTTTGATATTGGCATAACTTCGGCCAAGAGTCAGTCCACTGCTTGCATTAGGGTTGAAAGCTCTTGGGAGGCCAACTTTTCCTTGTCACTAGCCAATTTTGTACATGGGGTGGTGGGAGATGTTTATCTTCTCCCAAAGGAACCCCTTCTTTAATAACTTGCACTGGTATGTAAGATTCATAGACAACATTCTGGTCATTTGGATAAATTGTGAGGATGAGCCAGATCTTGAGCATTTTCTTAGCTACAGTATATCAACAACAATGAATGAAATTAAAATGTACTTGCATGCCCAACAGCAGGATCATGAACTTTTTAGACGTCACCCTTGAGGGAGACATTGATACAGCATCCATTTTATCTAGAACCTACAGAAAGGATTGTGCAGTTAATGCCACACTCCTGGCTATCAGCTGCCATCCTCACCATACCGAAAAAAATCTATCTCTGTTGGGGAATTTATGAGGGCCAAGAACAATTGATCAATAGATGATAGTTTCAAAACAGAATACATTATCCATAGACGTTTGAGAGTGAGGGGTTACTCTGAATGGCAGTGCATTGACAGCTGGCAGTAAAACCACATAAGAACAGATTTAAGCGGAGGACATTTGTAATTACTTTTTCAGTTGAATACACACCTCCCAACATTTGAACTTCAGAAGGAGGGATACTTGATGGAGGAAGCGAATTGTGGCACGTGTAGTAAAATGTGGCTGTGCCAAACTCTTAACTGTGCAAGGGGCTTAAAGAGTGTGGTTAAACAAAACCGTGCTTCCTTGTACCTATATAGAGGTCAGCAGGGCAGGGCCCAGGGGTCAGTATGGTGGAGAAGAAGGGTCACAAGGGCAGAGGACAGGGAACAGCAAGACGGAGGACAGTAGGGCAAGGTACGAGGGTCAGCAGGGCAGAGGAAAGGAGTTAGCAGGGCAGAGTACTGGTGTCAGAAGGACGGAGAACAGGAGTCAGTAGGGTATGGAGTCAGCAGGACAGAGGAAAGGAACTGGTAGGGTAGTGTACAGGGGTCAGCAGGACGGAGGACAGGGGTCCATAGGGCAGGGTACAAGGGTCAGCAGGACGGAGGACAAGAGACGGGCAGGGTACAGGGGTCAGCAGGATGTAGGGCAGGGTACAGTGGTCAACAGGACAGAGGACAGGAGTTAGTAGGGTAGAGCACAGGGGTCAGCAGGACGGAGGACAGGAGTTAGTAGGGCAGGTACATTCTTCCTCTTCCATTCTTCCTCTTAACCCAAATCACCTACCCCCTCCTAGCACAAACCCCCCCCCATTCCTCCTCATAGGGAAAGTACCCCTACAAATTAACCTTCCCTGCGCAAATAGCCACCCTTTCATTAACCTTCCCTGCGCAAATAGCCCCCCCTTTCACAAACCTCTCCCCCTCCTGTCATACCAATATTCCTCCATACAGCACATGCCAGCCGGATCCATAGATCAGATTGTACACTGTATGATTACCGCTCCCCACATCCACATTTCCTGCTGCCAGAAGATAAACAGCTCTTTGAGGACATAGTGGGCGCTAATCATACTGTGTACAATCCAATCTATGGATCCGGTGTCCCCAGCTCTGTTAGCAATATATTGGGTAGCTTATTGGGGGTAGCTGATGAGAGCGTGGTAGCCCCTCACAGTGCCACGTCGCAGGTGGTGTTGGGGTCCGGCCCACAGGTGGCGGGTGTTTTAGCTACCGCATCCGGGATGGACGCGCAGTTACGAGATTTATTAGGGGGGCTGCGAGATTTGGTGCAACAGTTTGCGGGGGGGGGGCAGGTGGCGCAGTGGGTGAAGCCGGGTGGCGGAGTAGTTACGGACAGGATAGGAATGGGGCCCAGTGTGGTACCCCTCCCCCTGGTTACGGCAGTAGCTCCCGCTACCACGGGGCTCGTAGTATTTCCCCCAAATCAGGTGGCTGCTGTTGCGACATCAGGGGAGAAGGCCGGAACGGAGGGCAGGAGGTCCTGGGAAAGGTGGATGCTGTGCGGATTGCCAACGCAGCTAAGTGCGAGGTTTATGTGTGTTTTGAAGGGCCTGCCTGCTACCTCTTGAGAAGTTTAACCTGGATGGTGTTAAGCCCGATGACTCATAGAAGGAGGATGAGGAAAGGCAGTGGTACAGACTGATTCCGAGGACTTTCGCCAATTGGCTACAGGCGTTTGTCATTATAGCGAGTGTCATAGGGGAGAAGAACCCAGGACACTGCAGTACGATGAACAGTTCCGGTAGTGGAGGGTCGTCCATCTTTTCCTTCAGTGGGACCACAAGGACCTCAGCCTCTAAATGCGGCTCATGTCCTCAGCGCGGGCTCCGAACCAGTTTTTTCCAGGAGGGGCCGGTTGTGCAGCTTCCCCTGGACAACCTGCCACTAAAAAGTGGGGTTTCTGTTGGCAGTACAACGAGGGCTCTTGCAAGTTTGGGAGCTCCTGTCCATGTGAAACTGGTGTGGAGGTTCACATCCCGGGTCCCAATGTTTTAAAAAAGGCAGGGGACGTACAGTACCATAGAGTCTGCAAACAAGAGGGAGGATGCCGGTGAGGGGGGAAAGGATGCAACCTTTTCTAAATATATATCCGGACCGTGAGGCTGCGCGGTTGCTGAGGGAGGGGTTTTTGGAGGGTTTTAGGATCCCTTGTTCCTTGAGTGCAGTTCCGCCTATGGCGCAGGATTTGCGATCTGCTTTACAACATCCTGGGGTGGTCCCTGAAAAACTAGGTAAAGAAGTAGCTCTGGGTTGCATGGGTGAACCTTTCGCGGTGAGGCCTTTGCCGGGATTTGGTGATTTCGCCTCTAGGGGTGATGCCTCAGAAGGAGCCGCACAAGTTTCGCCTTATCCATCACCTATTCTTCCCAAAAGGAGGTTCGGTCAAATACGCCATTGATCCGGAGGCATGTACGGTTTCGTAAACTTCTTTTGACGTGGTGGTTGGCTGGGTTCGCCGCTACGGAAAAGGGGCTCTGATGGTGAATGTGGACATTGAATCCGCTTTTTGTTTGCTCCCTGTCCATCCGGACAGTTGCCACCTGCCGGGGTGCTGCTAGTAGTGAGTGTCACAGCAAAGGGTCTGAATACTTAGGACCATGTGATATTTCAGTTTTTCTTTTGTAATAAACCTGCAAAAATTTCAACAATTCTGTGTTTTTCTGTCAATATGGGGTGCTGTGTGTACATTAATGAGGATATATTTATATATATATTTATATATACACAGTGGGGACGGAAAGTATTCAGACCCCCTTAAATTTTTCACTCTGTTATATTGCAGCCATTTGCTAAAATCATTTAAGTTCATTTTTTTCCCTCATTAATGTACACACAGCACCCCATATTGACAGCAAAACACAGAATTGTTGACATTTTTGCAGATTTATTAAAAAAAAAAAACTGAAATATCACATGGTCCTAAGTATTCAGATCCTTTGCTGTGACACTCATATATTTGCTTTACATTTCTTCTGATCATCCTTGAGATGGTTCTACACCTTCATTTGAGTCCAGCTGTGTTTGATTTATACGGATTGAACTTGATTAGGAAAGCCACACACCTGTCTATATAAGACCTTACAGCTCACAGTGTATGTCAGAGCAAATGAGAATCATGAGGTCAAAGGAACTGCCTGAAGAGCTCAGAGACAGAATTGTGGCAAGGCACAGATCTGGCCAAGGTTCCAAAAAAATTTCTGCTGCACTTGAGGTTCCTAAGAGCACAGTGGCCTCCATAATCCTTAAGTGGAAGACGTTTGGGATGACCAGAACCCTTCCTAGAGCTGGCCATCTGGCCGTCTTGGTGCTGTTATACGCATGTACCAAAGCAGTGATATGCTTACTCCAATTGGGCTTTTGCTCAGAGGTCAGTGTCCCCAACATATTAAGAAGGGTTCTATTAAACCTCTCTGGCTGAGGATCTCCTTGTGGTAAATCGGGGTGTGGACTCTCCAAAGCCTCCAGTATCAAGCTACAGAGTGGATCTTCCTGTTGGTCTCTCCTAAGGTCTTTTCTCAATAACTTAGGTAGACCTTCTGCTGCAATCTGAGAGACATTACAGTAATACCTGGGCACCCCT
This sequence comes from Lithobates clamitans, assembly GCA_037952925.1. NCBI lineage: Eukaryota > Metazoa > Chordata > Amphibia > Anura > Ranidae > Lithobates > Lithobates clamitans. Next base: position 15,100,735 of record JBBGZY010000449.1, read on the forward strand.
GCTGTAGTCACTCCAACCTCTTCAGCTCTGGCTCCATCTTTCTCCTGCTTTTCTGCTCCTTCACAAAGGACTCTTACCCCTTGGGGGGCAAGCTGAGTCCAATCCTCTTGGGAGCTCAGGGGTCTGTGGGGTCTTCTCGACAGCGCATCTGCATCTCTGTTGCCCACTCCTGGTCTGTATTTCAGGCTGAAGGAAAATGTTGAAAGAGCAGCCAACCACCTATGGCCTGTGGCATCCAACTTTGCAGTGGCGAGCAAGTATGTAAGGGGGTTGTTATCTGTTTTGACCACAAATTCCGCACCATACAGGTAATCTCTCAACTTGTCCACCACGACCCACTTCAAGGCCAGAAACTCTAGTTTATGAGTGGGGTAGTTCTTCTCAGCAGGGGATAGACTTCGGCTCACATAAGCAATGGGCCTTAATTGTCCATTATGATCCCGGACGAGCCCCCACATGTAGCAATAACTCACGGTGGAGCTGCTGATTTAGATCGGGCCTGTTCTCTGATCTCTTCACCCCTCTTAACTTCAATCCCCTTGACACAACTGTAGTGCAGTGTTGTAGTGACACTAATACCAATTATAGCTCACAATATATACATATATATATCTGACACTTATATATATACCTCTACCTGGGTGCTTGTGACTCCACCTACAGGAGAAAAACAACACTGCACACAAACTTCTGTGATAACCAAAATTATTTTTTTACTTAGATGATATGTATATATAAAAGTTATTACAGTGACTACACTATCACACCAACGTAGTGTGACAGTACAGTAAATATTTACAACAGTCTTTGTACACATACACAGATATACATAAATATATCCACACACACAGAACCTTCCTGAAAAATCCCCTTATTGGTGTATCTCCAGGTGGGACCAGTGTCCAAAGTGAAATCGTCTTAGCTCTGGACACCTTCCCACCTCCAGCACACTGTAGCAAGCGCAAAGACACAGGAATGCGAATATCCCACAATGTAGATACTAGGGAGCTCCCCCTGCTTTAAAGAGTAAAGTCACTATCCTTTATGACTTAATGCAGGGCCCTGCAATAGAAGAGATAGTCCTGACGTCTTCAATCTTCGGCTAGCTATAAATTAGTATTTGTAATCCGCAAGAGAGTTCTTCTGGAGTGTTGCGCAGTGCAAGGTGATACACAAAAGTAATTATAGACAAGCAAATTGATTGAGTGTTTTTACTTGAAGGAGACAGACATCTAGTATCAATCCCTGGATATTGAAGTCTGTGTAAATGTAATGCTTTCCAACTAAATTGTTCCGTAGGACTATCAGTCCCAGCAACACTCTGTAACAGCTTTAAATGTGTATAATGTTGAACAAACTTCTGGGCGTTAACCCTCTCACCGCACCGGACCCGGACAGATGGATGTCTCCGTCTCAGCAGTTCTCAGTCCATATGGAGCCACAACCACGCTGTCACGCCGTTCCGTTCACTAACGACCAGGAGTCCTCGGTTATCTCCTCCACGGGTCTCCGGAACGATCACTTCTGCTGCTCCAGCACACTGTGAGAGATAGCAGGATCCTTGCTGCTGCTTCGCTCCTTCACAAAGTAGGCCGCAACCCTGTGGGACACACACACCCACAGAGTTCTGCTGGCAGGCCACACATCCCAGGAACAAGAGATCCTAAGATGGCCGCTCCCAGCCCTTTTATCACCTTCCCACAATGCAGTTCAGTCCTCCTCTGGTCCATGAGCATTGTGGGTAGGTCATAGTTAATGTCCAGAAGTAAACATTCAAACACTTCCATGTCACTTCTCAAAATGATGAAAATAAAAGTATTGTACCCTTATAATTGGCCACTAGATAGCGCTATATAAAAACTTATTACCTTACAACACATATGACTAGAAACAAAAGTTGTCAGCGCTACATATATACAGTGCTGTCTCTTGGCCTAGGCCAACAAGGCCCAGGCCTAGGGTGGCACTTTGCGGGGGACAGCAAAATAGCCGCCCCCCCACATGAAAAAAGCCCCCCCACCCGTCCTCCTGAGTCTCGCATGGCCGCCTCCCGCACATATACAATCCCCGGCGGCCAGCCACTTATGTGCAGTACAAGTGTATGGAGCGTACTTAGCCAGGTGAGGGAGGAGGGACTAGTACCCCCATAGAGTGGCCAGTGACTGGCCATGCAACTGGCGGAGGCGGAGCTTAATGCTCCGCCCACTCTCCTTCACTGGCATCCTTACACATTGCGGGGAGCGTCTGTGTCCAGGGGAGGAGAGCGAGGAGGACATGGGGAACCCCCAGGCAGGGGGAGGCGGAATGTACCCAGTGACACCCTCCAGGAAGCGGGTGCTGTCGAACCCCCTCCAGCTGTGAAGCGGTGACCACGGCTGAAGGTACTGGCACTGTGACAAGGAAGAGGCAGGCTGTCAGACCATTTCCCCCGTTCACCACCCTCCTCTTTTTCTGTCAGCCGCGCAGGATAAGAGAGGAAGGGGCTCTTTTCAGATTTGCCACCCAGCTTCCTGCCCATTTTTTTCTCCTCCCCATTGGCCACAGCAGAGGCCAATCAAAAGCATCATGGGAAATGTAGTCCCAGAAGATTAAGCCGTTTACTTTCCCTTTCATTTCACCCCATCTCCTCTTGCATTAAAAACAGGATTGGTGTATATGCTTTCCATTGAATTAACTATTCAAGAGAGAGCGTCACGCTGCCCAGCGCCACCAGAGAGAGCGCCACGCAGCCCAGCGCCACTAGAGAGAGCGCCACGCTGCCCAGCGCCACCAGAGAGAGCGCCACAACACAGGGTGAGGGAACATCCAGCCAGAGGGATTGCTGCTGCTGTTTTGCTGGGTCTGGTAAGATGGCTTGTCGGCCATTATGCATTACTGATCCCAGGGACTGAGGGGGGGTGGCACCATGTTTTACCGCACCAGTTGATATCCGATCTCCCCATAGAGGAGAGCAGGGCTCTGACAGGTCTGTCTCAGCACAGTGAGCGGAGACAGACCTGTCATCTGCCTGCTCAGCGGCGATCAATGGAGCGATCCCCCACTGAGCTAGCTGTGTCCGTCAAAACAGATCAACCCCATGTGAAAGGGGCCTTACAGTATCGCCCCATGAGATAATTTATGAGAGTGTGTTTACGGGCAGGGGAGGGGTTGGCTGGGAAAAGTGGTAGTGAGTAACTATTAGGCTGCTTTCGCACTGGGGCGTCGGCGGTAAAGCGTCGTCGTTTTTTCAGAGGTTTTCGGCCGCTAGAGGGGCGCTTTTAACCCCCGCTAGCGGCCAAAAAAGGGTTAAAACGACCCTCAAAGTGCCACTACAGCGGTGCTTTGCCAGCGATTCAGCAGCGCTACCCATTCATTTCAATGTGTATACACCACTCCTTCACTGCTTCAAAGGTGCTGCTTGCAGGAGGTTTTTTATCGTCCTGCCAGGGCATCGCCTCAGTGTGAAAGCCCTCGGCTTTCACACTGAGACTGCAGGGGAGCCCTTTTTTCAGGCGCTTTTGGGCTAAAAATAGCACCTGTAAAGCGCCTGAAAAACTCCTCAGTGTGAAAGGGGTCTTAAGGCCTGGCTAATGGCTCATGAAATTTTGAGGCCTGCATTGTACATTCACATCGGTCTCTGCCCTCAAGGAGCTTACAAGTAGGCACTTGGTACCCACTTTTAATGTACAGAGAGGAAGAGGTGGACCCTAAAGAGGAAGGGGTGTGGTTTACAGATGACTGGGTTGGGTCTTAAACAGAAAGGGGTGTGGCCTTGGCAGGAATGGGCGGGGCGTATTTAAATTAGGGGGTGCACGAGTGCAGTCAGGCCTAGGGCAGCACAAAACCTAAATACACCACTGCATATATATATATATATATATATATATATATATATATATATATATATATATATATATGTATATGTGTGTGTGTAATCTGTTTGGTGAGGACATCTCTCTCCTTTTCTTTTGCCTCCAGCAGCCTTTTCTGGGACTGAGAGATCCAACCTCCAATCAGACACCTGTGGACTCCCTGCCAGGTGCCAAAATCTGAGGTACAGACCTTCTCATCATGAATCTCTACAGCCAGGACAATATGTAAGCCCCATCCAGGACTAAATTGTGATTCTTTTTGTCACTGTATATATATGAATTTTATCAGCTTAATGGATGTATCCTCTTTTTGTAACTTGTCCCTACAGCTCGATGGCAGGTGCCTACAAGGGGAATGTTCTATGATAGCAAGTAAATTTAGTCTGCCAGGTTAGGGAAGGGTTAAGTTCTGGATTACTTGATTCCCAGGCTCTTTTGGGTCCTGCCTACCTTCCTGGTCCATATACTGTCTATATGGGGAGGAAGGTTGGGCTTAGAGAGAGCTTCTGTACAGGACTGCATGGGAGCCAAAGGGTCCATGTCGACTGTAAGGATGTAGCTTTCATCTGCCATCCCAAGGGATTTACCAGCAATGGACACTATTATGGACTCACACCATTACAGGTATGCCTGGGCAGACACAGACTAGTTATTTAGGAGTTAGACTGAGTTGCACTTTAAACTGTAATGTTCCTGAAGCGTTTGGTAAAGTTTTTAATAACTGTTCTTGAGCCTGGCCTGATTATTCAAAGGGGTGCATAATGGTATACGGCATATCAGAAGAACAGGCTAGAAAAGCACACATACGGGATGAAAGCAAGACCACTACCAAAGGTTAACTCCGCATAAGAGTCGGATCAGGAGAGCAGTTGCCAGGGGTAACCATAAACTGGTGGGAATGTATAACAGCCGGTCAATAGGTGTGGTACCTGGCTTGGGTGACAGGTCCTCTGGTAGTGAGGAGGTTGGTTCTTTGGCTCCCTCCTTAGAGGTCAGCTTCCCCAAAGTATCTGGGACCGAACCCATGGTACAGAGACCCCATGTGCTTTACCGCATGGTACAGGAGAGTGAAGGAGTTAATTAAGTGCACACATGAGGTCTGCTCTAGGTGCATGTCATGGCCTTATTCTGTCATTGGGAGTGAGGTGGCAGAGTTATGCTGGACTGGTAGAGAGGGCATGGGCTCAGTGGTGTCCCTCCTAAACGCAATATACAACATGGGACGTTTCACAGAGGAACCCTGTGTGCTACAAAACTGCACACAGTGTATGGCTCATCCCTAAGCCAGGGTTTCCGCCTTAACATTAACTTTTCACATGAATGCGGCCCTGTATGGTCCCGGGCATTGATAAGCGTATACACTAAAGGATAGAAGTACCCCTTTGTACAGGGCGAGTAGGCTCCGCTCACAAGCTTACTTGAAAAAAAAAAGTAATTTACAAAGGCATGCCTGCTCCTCTCTTCCTACAGTGACTGCCTCTAGAGTTGCACTGACCATTTATCCCAAAACAAAGTTTATCACTCAATTAAGTGAAAACGAATTTGCGCACTAGCTTTGAAACTAAGCTGGTGTGATTTGAGCTCATTCATTTTGGGTGGCTTAAATCACACCGTATCCAAATCAAAAAGTCGGAATAGCTTCTTTTTATGCACATTGGAAATGGATCGCATGGGTGTTTATAGCCATATGATCCAGTTCAGGCAAACGCACTGGGTTTGTGACCTGTTTTTGGGTCGTTAACTTTCCATTAACACCCACAGCACATCGCAAAATACAATGCGATTGTGGGAAACAAGAATCACTGCATTTCCCACATGGCATTAGTGTGAACTATGGCTCAAGGGTATTTCACCACTCTTTTGAGCAGGAATCAGCAGTTTACTGCACAGTCTATCATGGAGCGGAAGCCCTTTTATCTTTTCTGCTCCCTCTAGTGGTGGTTTAAAACAAAATCAGACTGCTTTACCTACTTGAACTCTAGAAGGTTTTATTCCCTTTTACGACCAGGCTATAGTATATTTTTCTATTCAGCTCTGCGATATTTTAACTGCCAATTAATTGCTCAGTCATGCAACACTGTACCCAAATTTAATTTATATAATTTTTTCACACAAATAGTGCTTTCTTTTGGTGATATTTTGGGTTTTTAATTTTTTATTATATAAACGAAAATATACCAAAAATGTTGATAAAATGTCCAATAAAGTCAAAACTCTCCATAAATTTATTCCAAAATAAATTCTGATACATACCCTTGAACATTTAGTCTACAACCGACTGAGCGACCACCTCATTGAGAATAACCTTCTTGATCCCCTTCAGTCTGGATTTTGCCCACAGCACTCCACAGAAACTGCCATCTAAAACTCACAAGCGACTTACTAACAGCCAAAACCAATGGTCATTATTCCGTACTGTTACTCTTGGACCTTTCCGCTGCCTTTGATACAGTTGACCAACCCCTCCTCCCTAAAAAAATCTATTTGCTTGGTCTCCATGGCTGTGCTCTCCGTTGGTTTGAATCTTACCTATCTCACCGCACCTTCAGTGTCACTTACAACTCCACTTCCTCCTCTCCAACTCCTCTTACCGTTGGGGTCCCTCAAGGTTCTGTCCTTGGACCTCTACTATTCTCGATCTACACATCCTCCCTGGGTCAGCTGATAGCCTCCCATGGCTTCCACTACCACTTATATGCCGATGGCACCCATACCTATCTCTCTGCCCCTCAGCTCACCCCATCAGTCTCCTCACACATCACTGATTTACTAACAGACATATCAGCCTGGATGTCAACCCACTTCCTCAAACTGAATCTATCTAAAACCGAGCTCTTAATATTTCCTCCCCCACGTGCCCCTTCCCCTGACTTCACTGTCAAGATCAATGGCACATCTATCAGTCCGTCCCCACATGCCAGGGTGCTAGGGGTAACCTTGGACTCTGAACTGTCCTTTCAATCCCTGTCCAAATCATGCAGCTTCTAATTCACTCCCAGGTTATCTCTCGCCTCGACTACTGCAACTCCCTCCTCATTGGATTACCTTTACATAGACTATCCCCACTAAAGTCCATAATGAATGCCGCTGCAAGACTCATCCACCTTACCAACTATTCAGTGTCCTCCACCCCTCCCTGCCAATCCCTCCACTGGCTTCCACTCACCCAATGAATAATAGTTCACTGTTGTCACACAACTGGGCGGGCTCGGGGTGCAGTGCTCTGCGCCCCGAGCCCACCCTTTTTTTAAGCCAATTGGAGCCTCAGGCTCTATTCATGTGCTTCAAAATAGAAAAAAATGCCATTATAATCCATGCATCCAGCGCCCTGCATGTAGATTAGGGGCCAGACACATGGATTAGGGGGGTGACGTCCCTGTGCCCCTAATGGACGGCCCGCCACTGCTTGTGGCCCTAAAATTCCAGGACAGTATAAATGCCCCTCAAATGCCCCCCTTTTTGGAAAGTAGACAGTCTGAGATATTTAGCAAGAGGTAAGGCAAGTTGTTTGAAGACGTCAATTTTTATAACAATTTTTTGGAAAATGAATAAACTAAATAAAAAAACATTTTTTTCACATTTTTCTTTTACATTCTGTCACCAGTGCACTACAGCATCATTATACGACTGGTGTGGTGGTGCTCAGGGATACTGACCGATGACAGTATGTAAAATAAATAAATAAATAATTTTTCATTCAATTTTTTTAAAACATTTTTTTTAACAGTAAAACTGTAATATTCTGGTAGGTGAGCAGTGATTGTTTTCTTTTTTACACTGTTATTGCTTATACAGATTTTAGTTAATAGTATCAGAGTAAAGGGGGCAGAATACACTTTTCAGATATTTATTTGTAAAACAATTTGGAAAACCATTTATCATTTTCCTTCCACTTCACAATTATGTTCCACTTTGTGTTGGTCTATTGCATAAAATACCAAAAAAATACATTTACGTTCTTGGTTGTAACATGACGAAATGTGGAAAATTTCAAGGGGTATGAATACTGTTTCAAGACACTGCACCATGTGATTGCTGCGGGCCAATCACAGATCACAACAGTAAGCAAGCTGTTCATGAATGGAAAGCCATTCATAACAAATTGTTTACATTGTTACATTGACAGCCTCTGCTGTGCATGTTTCCCTATGAGACTGTGTGTGTGTGTGTGTGTGTGTGGTGACTTTCCTCTCCACTCAGGTCTCAGATTACACTCAGCTCCCTGCATTATGGTATGCTGCTTGTGACATCAGATCCCTGTCCCCACCTGCTGGAGCTGAGAAAATACTTTTGATCTGTATATTTTAGAAGGTTGTAGAGAAGAGAGGGCTGCAGATAAACATGTACATTTTATTTAGGAGGTTTTGTTACATCCAGTCACTTCACTAGGTATATTTAATACATTGTATTCTGACAGCAAGACTTACAACTATCAGAAAACACTGATCAGTGCTGCAGTAGATTGTTCTTTGACAGAAGTTGATCAAATTACAGTCTGTCAAGCAGGAACGACCACACACTAATCAAAATTCAGCTATCCACTGATGGCCAGCTTTGGATGCAGTGGCCACATTTGTTTTCTCATTTCAAGGTTTATTTAGTTTTTTCTACCTAGTGATTTTGCAAGTAACATCCTTCATGTCCTAGAGTGACAACACTCACTCTACTGTGCCTATGAGAGAGCAGCAGGGTCACTGTAGGCTGCTTGCTTTTGATTTGGACAACAGAACACTCCGCCACTTCCAATCTCCATAACATAGGATGGGGGGAGAGATGGTTCTGTAGAGGTGCACTGAGCAGGAATGATTGCACTCCATTAAATTTTAGGGTAGCAGAAATGGAAAACACTGGAAGTTACAAGCTCATTGTATTTGACATAGTTTGTAAGGTTGAATAAAGGCACCAGTCCATCCAGTTCAAACTGTGTGGGTGTGTGCCTATTTATGTCTCTTTATTATGTGCCTGTATTTCAGGCAGGATCAACAGATATTTTTTGATCATATCAAACACATGTAACAAAACACTTTCAAATTATATTTAGCAGTCCAGAATAGAGCAAATGATAATTTTTTGTGTACATTTGTGTACATTCGTATATTGTGACAAGACGGAGCCATATCATGATATCATCAGGGTTAGATATCACCTAGGGTTAAGGTTGAGGGGCTGCAGGATGCCTGTTTTAGGTGTACAAAATGGATTTGCAATTTTATCAAGGGTTGGTAAATCCTGGTATGAGTCCTGGAGCCCAGAGACTTTGTAGAGTTGTGGTTAGGATGAGACCTCCAACCCTTTGTCCACATTTTGATGGTAGCCAGCACCTACTGATTGTGCTGTGGCATCATGATTGATGATGGATCTACATCAGGGGACAGACATTGTTTTTTTTCCTTTAATTTTTTTAATTAATTTCCTCTGATGTAGATCCATCATCAATCATGACGCCACTGCCACCGCCCGACACAAAAACAAAACAAAAAACTCCTCCATCAGCGAAGGTTAACCATCCACTGCGGGCTCTGCCATTTGACAGTTCTTATATAGGTAAGGGGCGGAGCCCCCTGGCAACATCACCTGGTGGCACCACCCACTTGTGACTTCACCGACCCAGCATGCACATCGCCAGGCGGTTCTGCCCCTTATCTATATAAGAACTGTCAAACAGCAGGGCCTGCAGTAAGTGGTTAGCCTTCATTGACGGCAGTGCATTTTTTTTGTTTTTTTTTTAATCCAGTAGTGTGGCAGACGTCATGATTAACGATGGATCTACACCAGGGGGACATTGTTGTTTTTTTTTTTTTTAATAAAGGGATTGTCAACCTGTGTACTGTTTTTATTTATTTTTGACACTTTTTTTGATGAATAAGTAGTTGTACAATGTACCCCATACTCATTCACATTGGGGGGGGCAAGATCTGGGAGCCCCCTACCTGCAGATTCCCACAACCAGAGGCCCTTGTCCCCATCAACATGGGGACAAGGTGCTTTGGGGTGGTGTCCCACCTCCCCCTGCCCCAAAGCATCTCCATATGTTGAGGGCATGTGGCCTGGTGTGGTTCAGGAGGGGGGTCCCTTGCTCGTCCTCCTCTTTCCTGACCTCCCGGGCTGCATGCTCGGATAAGAGTCTGGTACAGTATGGATTGGGGGATTATTATCATTTTTGTATTGCCTGTATTGTTTTGTTTACATTTCAGCTGTCAGTAGGGAAGCCGGCTGACAGCTGTTGAGTCATCGGTTGTTAAGGATGCAGCGGCTGGCTTCCCGGCCCGCTGCTTAACAACCAGCTATTCTTTACACAGAATTCAAATTGGTCGATCATTTTTTTAACCGATCCGAATTCGAATCATTCTGAAAATTTGGAATTTGTAAAAAAATTAATAAACGATCAAGATTTTATGAAAACTAAATTAAATTTAACAAAAATGAAACAAAACTAAACAAATTCCAAAACCGAACTAAATGAACTCCGAAGCAAAATTAGTAACATAACGAATCTATCCGAAACAAAACAAATTTTTATGCTCTGCACGTCTAATACATACGTATGTTTTTGTTGAGAGTGCACTGCACAGTACGCTCCCAGCACAGAGAACAAGCTGTCATTGACGATCGGGAGCCAGGAGAACTAATTTTGGATCACATGATTGCTGTGATAGCCTGGTATTGGTAGTGATCAGTCACTGTACAGCCTACCCGTGTACTCGCTCCCCTCTTGAATAGAAAAAAGACACATTGTGGTTGATTTACTAAAACTGGAGATTGCAAAATCTGGTGCAGCTCAGCATAGAAACCAATCAGCTTCCAGTTATTTTTGTCAAGGCCTAACTAAGCAAGCTGAAGTTATATAGCTGTTTGCTGTCACAAATTTGCCAGGACAGTCACGGTTTAAAGACCATTTAAAGCTGTCCAGACATGTCAAGCCAGCTCAGGCAGATTCTGTGTCCTTTCCTGTGGCCGCACAACTGAACTCTGCACACGTTCGGGGCATTGTGCCACAGGTGCCTGCACAACGTGACTATAGCACCCTCTGGTGTGTGCTACAAGTATTAGGACAGGAAAACTATAGTCTAGCTCAGGGATAGTCCTAAGTCACTAAAGCTGAGTCAGGGTTATTAGAGGCCAGGGCTTGATGACTCATCCTGGCAGCTCTCTGGTGCCTCCCACTGTTTCTAAAATGTTGGAGAACATTCTGGAAAATAGTGGGCGGAGGATAGGAGTGGTTGCCTTTAATATTTATGGACCTTTAGCCAATCCCCAGGTTGGTCGCCTGGCAGGGAACTAAAGAAGCCCTTAAATAGACATGAGCCATATCAGCAGGGGAGAAGATGGAGAAGCAGTGCTGAGTAAAAAGGCTGTCAGTGGCCCTTGAGGGATTCTAAAAAAAAATTTGCGCTAGGTGAATAAGTGATAAATAAATGAAGTAACCTGTGAAAAGGTATCCTGCAGCTGGACACTATAACCCTGATAGGGGGCACCAATAAAATATATTAAAAAAAGAGTGCAGCGCTGGACAAATTAACTTATTGTGAATATTACCAAAAATGTGAATATATGATGAATTAAAATAAATAAATAAAAAATATATAAACATAAATATATAAATAAATAAATATATATATATATATATATATATATATATATATATATATATATATATATATAAACCTGTGATCAAAAGATAATATATATTTATAGCAAGAGATTAAGTGTCCATAAATAATAAAGAATGATGAAAATAACTTAGTTGCAGAATAAATAAGTGACTTCCACCGCAACAAACGCCCATCACCTTGAAAAGATTAAAGGCTTACCAGACAGCCTTTTAAAAAGGCATGATGACACAAATGTCGAAATCCTAGGTACTTCCTTTCAGCAGGTAATCTTCTTCTGTCATGAAAAGGAACTTCCTCACAGATATCCGGGTGACACTCCAAGCTGCTCACCTTTGGAATGATGGATAGGTATTGGCAGAGTGAACCATATGCATTCATTATCGTTCCAATCAGGAGACCGCTGTTTCTGCTGATAACGACACCTGACTCCAGTCATTTCCTGTGTGTTTGTGGGTCTGTTATAATCACATCATGTGATATATTCTGCAACAAAGTTATATTCATCATTCTTTATTATTTATGGACACTTAATCTCTTGCTATATATATATTATTATCTTTTGATCACAGGTATATGTATATATATATATATATATATATATATATATATATATATATATAAACAATAGTATAACACCATACAATGATATTCAAGGGATAGTTATATACTAAAACAGCGCTGTTGTTGAGCAAAATAAACAATTGTGTGGCCAACTACACACAGAACAATGTCCATAAGAGTGATATAGTAACAGTAGTGGTTCAGAGGTAGTTCAAGGCAGATCATAGAGTTGTCACAGCATGCACCATCCACCGATCACTCCACTCCAATTTTTTTCTGTATATATACAACAGATGGGTGACACATACATAATAAAATGTGTAAAGAAGAACCCACAAAAAAAACAGTCCTGAAAAACGTGACCAAATAAGGAAGCAACCATAAAAGGTACCAAGAAGAGCAAACGAAGAAAGTCTTCTGTGTCTTGTCACACACAGGGTGGAAAATCAAATGCGCTTACCGGACGGCGATGACTGCTATTACGGCAGTCTCGCCCAGCACAGGGAAATCGGTCTCCCAACAACCATAACGCACAGCAACCGCTAGCAGCAGATGATTCCCAGGGATATAAAACAAAAACATTCCATAGTGTAATACGTCCAAAAGGATTGATTTATTGAGTATAAAAATACACTTACAGGATTGCAGTATTAAAAGGGCAGCGGAATAATGCAGCATAAAAAACTCCGGTGTCTCCGTCTGTACCTCCACTTCCTAGGTTCGTGTATAGCCCGTCCGAGAACAACGTGATGACGACGTAGGCTCCTCCCTACGCATTTCATCACAATAGGACGTCGTCTGGGGATTGGCCAAGCTGGAGCGTCATCACGTATGGGCAATATATACACTACAAGCGCCATCTTAACTAAAGGCAATTTAATTACTGCAATGAAGACGGTTCATCTTGATTGCTGGCCGTCAATGCACATTAAGAAGCTAGAATCAATCTGTGAAGTGAAGGAAAAGGGAAGCGCCATCTTGTGGCGAAAAAATATACTAGTTAGTAAACATTCGGATGGCAAAAACAAACCATGAAGAGATGCAACAGACGTCAGACACCGCAAATAAATTAAAAATTAATACTTCAGCCATACATGAAAGCTCTAATAAAAATAATAAATACAATCTTAGAACACTGAAGTACATGTTGATATGAATATTTATCCACATATAATATTAAAAAAAAATTTAATAAAAATTAAAAAAGGGAATGAACTAATGAAATTAAAAAATAAAAAATTAGGAATTATTTAAAAAACAATTAATGTCCCAATCAACGTTTAACCCAAAAGGAACAAAAGATTTCATAATGAAGATCCACTTAGTCTCAAGACTAGAAATGGATCTAACTTTATTTGTACCTCTCCAGTGGGGGTGTATCTTATCAAAGGCTAGAAAAAGAGTACCCTTCAATTTTTTATTGTGATGTTTGGCGTAATGTCTAGATAAGTTGTGTTTGGTGAAACCTCGCTTTATGTTAGCCACATGTTCTGATAGGCGTACATGTAGTTCATGTTTCGTTCGTCCAATATACTGTCTAGAGCATGGGCACTGGATAAGATAGACGACATACTGAGTGGAACATGTAATAAATGACTGAATGTCGTATATCTTATTCGTGACTATAGATTGAAAAGTCTCGCATTTTCTCCCCATAAAGGAGTTAATTTGGCAGATACTGCATTTACGGCAGGGAAAAAACCTTTCATAGTATGAAAAAAAGAGATGGTTTTAGGGGGATCTATAACGTTCTTGGAAACACTGTGTCGCAATGAAGGGGCACCCCTGTATATCATTACTGGTCTATCAGGAATGACCACTCCAAGAACTTTGTCATTTTTAGGTATATTCCAGTGTTTCTGGAAGATTTTTTTAACAGAAAAATGTTGATTCGAATAGCCAGTGATCATGGACCAACCAAACTTGTTGTCAGGTACAGGACTAGGTTCCACTTCCCTATGTAACATAAGGGCCCTGTCCATATTGGCAACCTGGATTATGGTGGTATCAATATTGCTTTCAGAATAGCCTTTATCAAGAAAACGTTGTTTCAATATGTAGGCTTGTCGATGGTATTCTTAAATATCAGTGCAGTTGCGCCTGATACGCTGAAACTGGCCCTGAGGAACAGCCCTTAGCCAAGCCAGATGATGACAGCTAGAAAGTGAGATGTAGGCGTTTCTATGGGTCGCCTTAAAATGTGTATTAGTAGTGAGGCGACCATTCTTGACCAAGATGTTAAGGTCAAGGAAATGAATCTCAGAACAACTGATTTCAAATTGAAGGGATATACCCCTATCATTCCAATTCAGTTGTACAAAAAAACTTTTAAGGGAAGCTTGATCACCATACCACAGGAGAAGAACATCATCTATGTACCTTCTCCATAGACGTAGCTCTTCGGGGGGATTGCTATCAATGACCTCCATCTCCCATCTGGCCATAAATAAATTGGCCAGACTGGGTGCAAATTTGGCGCCCATGGCCACGCTACGAATCTGCAGAAAAAAATCACCACCAAACCAAAAATAATTATGGCCTGTTGCAAAACTTAAAAGTGATAAAATTAATTATTTTTGAGGCCGGGGTAGAGAAGAATCTTATCTTATCTTATTAAGATTCTTCTCTACCCCGGCCTCAAAAAGAATTTATTTTATCACTTGTGTGTGGTTGCTTCCTTTTTTGGTCACGATTTTCAGGACTGTTTTTTCTTGTGGGTTCTTCTTTACACATTTTATTATGTATGTGTCACCCATCTGTTGTATTACTTAAGGTTTATATATACAGAAAAAAATGTTTTCACTCATTGATATTTTGATTAGATTTTGTGTTTATTCACATTTATACAGATATTCACTTTATTTTGTATTAATTTGCACGTGAGCTTATTATTTAGCTTTGCTCAATTATTTGATGCTGATAAGACTATGCCTTAGTCTTTTCTTTCACTTTCTTTTCACCAATCCTCTCTCTAGCGCTGCATCTCTTTGCATTATATATATTGTTGTGAGGTTTGAGACTAGACCTTAGGTGCTGGCTGCTTGTATATTTTTATACATTCCATATTTTTTTTGGTCAATATATTTAAAATTTAAATTTTTTATTTATTTTTGTTTTTCGAGCGCAGCTCTTTTCTTTGTTTTTTCAATATATAAATACCATACTGGTGACCCCACAATAGGGATAAAACTTTTTTGCAGAAGGGAGTTTAACAAGACTCGTGGCCACTCATTAAAATTAGAAGAAAAGAGGTTTAACCTTAAACTACATAGAGGATTCTTTACTGTAAGAGCGGCAAGGATGTGGAATTCCCTTCCACAGGCGGTGGTCTCAGCGGGGAGCATCGATAGTTTCAAGAAACTATTAGATAAGCACCTGAACGTCCGCAACATACAGGGATATACAATGTAATACTGACATATAATCACACACATGGGTTGGACTTGATGGACTTGTGTCTTTTTTCAACCTCACCTACTATGTAACTATGTACAGAGTGCAAGGTTCAGGAGTGCATTTCATACAGAGTGCAAGGTTCAGGAGTGCAATACGTATAGAGTGCAAGGTTCAGGAATGCAATATGTACAGAGTGCAAGGTGCAGGAATGCAATAGGTACAGAGTGCAAGGTTCAGGAATGCGATACGTACAGAGTGCAAGGTTCAGGAATGCGTTACGTACAGAGTGCAAGGTTCAGGAGTGCACTACGTACAGAGTGCAAGGTTCAGGAAGGTGTTATGTACAGAGTGCAAGGTTCAGGAGTGCATTTCATACAGAGTGCAAGGTTCAGAAGTGCATTTCATACAGAGTGCAAGGTTCAGGTGTGCGTTTCATACAGAGTGCAAGGTTCAGGAGTGGATTTCATACAAAGTGCAAGGTTCGGGAGTGCATTTCATACAGAGTGCAAGGTTCAGGAGTGCGTTACGTACAGAGTGCAAGGTTCAGGAGTGCATTTCATACAGAGTGCAAGGTTCAAGAATGCATTACGTACAGAGTGCATGGTTCCGGAGTTTATTTCTTATATAGTGCAAGGTTCAGGAGTGCATTATGTACAGAGTACAGGGCTCAGAAATGCAATATGTACAGAGTGCAAGGTTCGGGCATGTGTTTCATACAGAGTGCAAGGTTCAGGAGTGCGTTATGTACAGAGTGCAAGGTTCAGCAATGCAATACGTACAGAGTGACTTGAGAATAGATAAGTATCTTCCTTCTACAGGTTAGTCAATATAGGTGTTAGGTGGGGTGGAAGCAGTTCTAAGATTAGCAAGTAATAGCCCAGAATTCTACTTTAACCACTTACCCACTGGGCACTTAAACCCCTTTTCTAACCAGACCAATTTTCAGCTGTTTGGGTTAATGCTATGCCTCTTGTAGAACCAATCCTATTTTAAATGAATGACCATTCCCCTAATTAAAGTACATTCTCCACCTACAATAGTTTGCTAGACACAGAAAAAAAAAAGTGTCCCTAAAAATTTTTTTTGGTGTCAACTATGAAGTTAGTAGTTGATTGGCTATCATGTAAAGCTGCACCAGATTTTGCACTGTCCAGTTTTAGTAAATCAACCCCATTGCGCTAAAGGAGAAACATGTAAAAAAAAGTGTGAAAAATAAATAAATACATAAAAATAGGATAAAATAGCTAGAGCAGACTTTGATCTAGGTCAAAATTAAGGTCAAGGTTAAGGTCAAAGGTCAGGGTTAACGATTGGGAGTCAAAATTCAGGGTCAGTGTGTTTTAGGTAGGATTAACCACATCAACACTGGGCCTATTCTGACACTTCTCACCTACATGTAAAAATTAAAAAAAAATTTTGCTAGCAAATTACTTAAAATCCCCAAACATTACATATATATTTTAAGCAGAGGCCCTAGAGAATAAAAAGGTGGGTGTTGCAATTTTTTTATGTTGCACAGTATTTGCGTAGCGGTTCTTCAAATGCAATTTTTTTGGTAAAAAATACACTTTACTGAATTTTAATGAAAAAAAAACACAATATACTACCCAATTGTTTGGTAAAATATGATGTTATGCTGAGTAAATAGATACCTGACATGTCATGCTTTAAATTGCGCACGCTCCTGGAATGGCGCCAAACTAAGGTACTTAAATATCTCCATAGGTGACACTTTGTAAGCCTTTACAGGTTACTAGTTTAGAGTTACACAGGTGGTCTGATTGAATTATTGCTCTCTCTCTATAACGTTCACAGCAATACATCATATGTGTTTTGGGATCGCCATTAGACATGTGTAAAATAGAAACATTTGTTTAGTTTCGTTTCGGATAGATTTATTATGTTACTAATTTTGTTTCATTGATTTGTTTTCAGAATTAGTTTATTCATTTTCTAACAAATTCCAAATTTTCAGAATGATTCAAACTCGGATCAGTCAAAAAACGATAGACCGATTTAAATTCTTTGTGAAGAATAGCTGGTTGTTAAGGAGTGGTCTGGGAAGCCGTCTGCCACTTCCTTAACCACTTGACCTCCGGGAGATTTACCCCTCTTTCATGACCAGGCGATTTTCGCGTTACGGCACTGCGTTACTTTAACTGCCAATTAATAAATAAAATTTGTGTCATTTTTTCCCCACAAATAAAGCTTTCTTTTGGTGGTGTTAGACCACCACTGCTTTTTTTCATTTTCATTAAACAAAAGAAGCCCAACAATTGCAAAAAAAAAAATTAGAAAATTTTACTTTCTGCTATAAAACATATCCAATAAAATTGAAAAAAATCTAATTTCTTCTTAAATTTAGACCAATATGTATTCTGCTACATGTTTTTGGAAAAAAATCCCAATAAGCATATATTGATTGGTTTACGCGAACATTATAGCGCCTACAAACTATGGTATAAGTTTATGGACACTTTTGACACTTTGTGGGAACCAGTGACACTAATACAGTAGTCAGTGCTAAAAATGTGCATGGTCATTATACTAATGACACTGGGTGTCACTAATGACACATGGCTGGGAAGGGGTTAAACATCTAGGGCGATCAAAGGGTAACTGTGTGCTTAGCCAGTGTTTTTTGTGTACTGTGTTAGGTGCTTTTACTAGGGGAATGGATGGATTTTATTCCCTGCTTTGCAGGAACACAAAATCCATGCCTTCCCCTCCTGTCAGAACGGAGATCTGCCTTGTTTGCATAGGCAGATCTCCGTTCTGTGTGTTTTACCAATGATCTGGCACCCACAGATCAGCTTCTGCTGTGGTTAATCACAGCAGAAGCGGCCTGCACGTGCCCCCTGCAGGCAGGAGTGCAGAATCACAAATATATATACATGAACCTGCACAGGAGAACCGCCCTGTAAAAGTAAATCTGATATGGGGCGGTCCTGAAGCGGTTAACAACCGATGACTCATCAGCTGTTAATCTGTCATGCAAACTGAACTGCCGGCAAATAAAATTTCAGAAAAAAAAACAGCATGCCCCCCCAATCCTTACCAGGCCCTTTGGGTCTGGTATGGATTGTAAGGGGAACCCCACGCCAAAATATTTAATAAAATGGCATAGGGACTCCCCCAGAATCCATAAATCCAAGTCAGGCCCTTATTCGAACATGCAGCCCAGCAGGCAAGGAAATGAATGGGACAAGCGAGACTCCCCCCCCCCCCCCCACTTATCGGAGCCTGGAAGCCCACAGGTCCTGGCCCCTCTATGTGAATGAGTAGGGGTACATAGTATCCCTACTCATTCACCAAAAAAGTCAGTAAAAACAAAATAGTTTTTGACTGTTTTAAAAATAAAAAATAAAATGAATGCCCCCCAAAGTAGATCCAATGTCAATCGCAATGAACGCCGGCCACCAACCCGAAAAAAAATTGCAAATGTGTGCAAACAAAGCCCCCTTTTTTAACATAAATTGTTAGACAGTATCAATTTGGTTGTCTTGCAGGCTGGCTGAGAAGTGTGCTGGGAAATCTTTGGTGTGTTTTTGACTTGACAGCCACCCCTGGGGAGTCTGGGGCAGAAGTGGGATAAACATGTGCTCCCCCACCACATAGCAATTAAACACATGGGGAACATGCAGCCCAACATGCAGCTCCCATTACATTAAAAAAAGTTATCACAATTTGTATATTTTGAGGCCAGTATTTTATCATTTTGCTTTGAAAGACACTAATCCATGAGTGCAATACAGCCCTGTGCTTGCCATGCATGCATTTTACATAAAAAAATGATCTGTGATGCTGATCCCATTTTAATTGTTGTACAACAAATTTCTAAAATCTAAAAAGAATAATAACAGATTTGCATAAAAATATTCATTACAATGTGAAGTCTTTAAATTACTTTATTGTTCATTAACTTAAATTACTGAAAACAGCAAATTGAAAGTAATAAATATATGATTGACAACACAAAATGTGAATATATACATATAATCAAACAATCAATAGGAATTTACCAGTTTGACTTTCTAATGCCCATTTAATTACATGACCTATAAGGTATGGAAGACTGTACTGTGCATCATTTTGCTCTGCTATAAATGACCTATTCAGTGAGAACAGCAGAGAAACCGCTGTCATGTTATAAAATGTATACAGCGGCGACACATAACTGTTTACTGCAAATCTATAATACACAGGAAATTAAAGAGGCACCTTGGACAAACACAAATAAATAAATAATAAAAAGGCCATAAGAACAGCTGCCTACCTGGGTCTGAATCATGTTTTTGGATTCACTCTTTGGCACAAATCTATTGATTAACTTCGAAATGCAGCCCACAGTAACAAAGATCTGCTTATAACACAAAGGCTCAGTGCATGATTGGGTAACTTTTTCTAATGTTAATCTTGCATTCTGTGTAAATTGGGGTAAAGTAGACAAACCCAACAATCATGGCTGGTGATTAGCACCTAACCTGGAAACTGGAGGTGATAGAAATTGTATACTTCAGAAGTACTTCTGAAACTTAAAAAAAAAAAAAAAACTAAGTTAACGTAACCTACTAGTCTGCAAGTCCACTGATGTTTCTTGTCTTGACTGAAGTTTTCCTTAGAGGTTAGAGATAAAAAAAAAAACTTGCTAAATTAACAAATGTCACCTACTGCATCTGCATACTGTGCTTGCTGTTTTCTGTACCATACCTCCGTCTGACCTCCTGGTATACCCAATGCTGGATAATAGCAATGGGCAATGTTGGTAAGGAAGATAATCATTTTCTTGTACCACTGAAGTAAATCCATTGTTTCTCATATGTGACATTCTCATAAGCTTTGTCTTTTATGATTGTAGTTTAAGTGAAGCCAAGAGATGGCCCAGTACCCTATGAAAAGTCTCCAACGCTAGTAAATTGTGATTTTTAATAACCATTCGTGTTTATTTTAACATCATTTTGAGAGTCTAATCACTGGTAAATTGTAGAGTACATAACAGGAAAGATGCATCAGATGAACTACACAAAACATGCACAAAAAAGTGTCTTTGAAAGTGTTTTAAATAAACATTAGTACAAAATGGCTGTACATATTCGACCAGTTTAGGTGTAAAAATTCTGATGCTGGAAAATAATAAGAACCATTATTAATGGCATCCTGCATAAATTGAGGTCTTAACAGTGACCATTGTGATAATTTAGATTTTATTTAAAAACAAAGTTGCTGTTGTTTCTTCTATGGTGTTAACATTGTTCTTGTGCAGCACAGCAATCCAAACAACTGCAGCACTTTGCACACATGGAACAGTTCAAACAGCTGCTGCACTGGAAACACTTAAGGCAGCCGCAGCCCTCTGAGCAGCATTGGGAGTCCTCTGAGCACGGGCAGCAACTAAAACACTTGAAAAGTTTACCAAAACACTGCAAAAAAAAAAACATGAAAAAATATTAGTCAAATATTTGGGATTTCTGGCAGGATCAACAGGCTTTTTTTTTTGCGCTTACTGAAACAATATCACACAATTCTTTCAATTGTATATAAATTAAAGAAGTTCATTGTTAAGGATTTACATGTACTTTTTTTCGTCTTGTGAGCTTATAAATCAATTCATAAGCTCACAAAACAAAAAAAGGACTGATCATATTTATCATGATAATATAAATAAAATAGTATTATTATTCAATTGTCCATCTAGTTTACATATCTAGTTTATTTATAACAAGGTCTAAAAACATATATGGATTCCCCTCACTTGTCACCATTTGCTGGTAACATTTATTGGGTCTTTTTAAATCTGGCCTGCAGCTTGTGGGTGTTGGTGAATGTTTGTTTCAGTGTAATAAATGTTAAAGTGGTTGTAAACCCTAGAAAAAACAAACAAACAAAAAAAACTAGAAAGAGTAAGGCATAATTAGCTAGTATGCATAGCATACTAGCTCTTTATGAATTACTTACCTGAGATTGAAACCCCTGCAGCCGTCCCCGTACCCGGCTCTGGCGGCCAACATCGCTCCCGGAGTTACTCCCAGGTATCGCTAACTGTGATTGGCCAGGGCCGCGATGACGTCACTCCCGCGCATGCACGCAGGAGCCGCCGGTAACTGCACAGTCTAATGCCCCGTACACACGGTCGGATTTTCCAATGGAAAATGTCCGATCGGAGCGTGTTGTCGGAAATTCCGACCGTGTGTGGGCTCCATCGGACATTTTCCATCGGATTTTCCGACACACAAAGTTGGACGGCAGGAGATAAAATTTTCCGACAACAAAATCCGTTGTCGGAAATTCCGATCGTGTGTACACAAATCTGACGGACAAAGTGCCACGCATGCTCAGAATAAATAAAGAGATGAAAGCTATTGGCCACTGCCCCGTTTATAGTCCCGACGTACGTGTTTTACGTCACCGCGTTTAGAACGATCGGATTTTCCGACAACTTTGTGTGACCGTGTGTATGCAAGACAAGTTTGAGCCAACATCCGTCGGAAAAAATCCTAGGATTTTGTTGTCGGAATGTCCGAACAAAGTCTGACCGTGTGTACGGGGCATAACTGAATCAATGGCAAGTACAGGGGATATCTCCTAAACCGTGCAGGTTTAGGAGATATTCAGTGTAGCTACAGGTAAGCCTAGTTATAAGCTGTAGCAAAAAGTGGTTGTAAAGGGTTTACAACCACTATAATAAGTGATGTTTTTGGTGAACATTATGATAACTAACATTTAACATGAACACAAGGATACATTCAAGTGAAGTGGCTGTTAGTCTTTTATTTTTTAACGGGTGAGTAATTTTAAATTAGGGGAATGATTAGCTGGCAAATATATGGGTAAATCTGACATTTGACCCTTTATAAGTAGCCCCCCACCTCACACTGGTTTCCTAAAAAAAAAAAAATTTTAATATTATTTAGTCACTTACTGAATCCTTGCAGCACAGGCAAGATAGCACAGCTCCAATGACCCCAAATCCAATAAAGATCCACTGAATGATCAGGATTGAGAAAACAAACAAATACATGCTAGTATTACATTGGGCATTTGTGGGTCGATAAATCCCGAACACCCATACGCTGCCTATAAGAATGAGAAAATTTTAAGTCCATTAAGTGCAATATAATATGTGAATAGATTGACGTGAATCTAGCAAACATTACTTTGACATATATTTATTTGCAGTACATGTGAACATAGAGTTCTGGGTATACTAACAGTAATGCCTTTTCTGTAACCTACTTGTTTCATATTTAAAATTATTTTACTTTAGACATAAACAAATGTAAATGTTTCCTCTAGCATCTGTGAATCAGGCAATCCGTTATATCTGCACAGTGACCTCCGCCCCCCCATACAAATGGCTTTAAAAAAAAGCCATTGTAAAAAATGAAATAACAAAAATGCATACAACCCAGATTTTGATGCTCCCAGGTGGTGCTGGTGACATAATCATAGATCCAAGGAGAGCTGGGTGCTCAGAACTCAAAATTGCTGGATTTTGTTTTAGTTTCACGTTTCTGAAACTGCAAACTAGGACAATGTGCCCTATAACTTGGGTTTGAGTAATCCACACGATGCACAGAGTAAGAAATAGCATGAATTAGTTAAGGCTACCTTTACATTCAGATGGATACATAGCAGCATCCAGTACATTGATGATCATGGAACCTCATTTTGCTGGAGTTCTCAGGGAGTTTCATAAGTTAATATGACAACTGATTTGTGTTTGCGTAGACATTGGAAATATAAATGATGATACGGTATTATGCTATGTTTCATGATCTCATGCGGCATGTTAACTGTAATTTCAGGAATCAAGCCAAAGGTTGCCATAATTAACTAGCACTTTAGTTATGATCATTGTCTTTTTTTCGTTTGCCACATGAAATTGTACTGAGATTTAAGGTGGTAGTTCTGTGTGTGCATACAAAGATGACATTGTCCTGTTTTTAGAAACATTAAATATGTCCCTACCTGCAATAAACCAGGCAAACACAAAAAGACCAACAATAACGGCGAGGGCGATTCCGAGCATGGGGGAGAAGCATCTCACTGCTAATATAATCCAGTACGCAAAGCTGAAGGCTCCAGCAACAATCATAAATATTGGGATAAATGGCTGGGCTGGACATCTGTTTAAATTTATGGCACCTACAGGTGAAAAAAGAACAAACATTTTCCATATTTATTACCATAAATACCATAATTTATTGTAGAAAATATGTATATATCAGACAACAGATTAAAAAAGACAATTCAATTGTATGTTTGCTCTTACCTACTACAATGAATGCCACTCCTATTGCAGTCCATATTAAAAAGAATGCAATCTGAAGTACTAGAACATAAAGAAGAAATTTTCAAATATTTTCAGCCCACAGAATTACATGTACATCATTTTACAATAAATTGAATCATACTGTATGCTTGTTTATAAAAAAAAAAATTGCATAACATTAAACTTATTTTATTTGTATATTTAACCATTTGTAACATGGAACATGAATATGGAACATTAACACAAGGAAATCTGTGCTGTATAATTGACAACGTAGCAACTGCTAACCTAGTTAGCTAATGCTAGTTTTGTGACTGATCTAATGGCTTTAATACCCAGTAAGAAGTTCGCATATCATGGTTTTTCCCTTCCTGACTTAAAGTGTTACTAAACCCACAACAGTGAAATCAGTCTGTACAGTATAAACAGTAAGCATGCTTGTTATACTCTCTGTGGAACCAAAGGGGTTAATCCTCCACATTGTGTAAAAAGGAAGTTTGACACTGGCTTCTCTGATCCTCCCCTCCTTCCACTGACTTCTAATAATTTTTCTGATAACACAGTGTCTATGGAGTCAGGCTGCACATGCTCAGTTTGGTGTGTATTTCTAGAGAGGTTTTTTTTCTTGGGAGGATGCATGTGATCAGCACAGGGCCAATCAGTACTGTTCAGACAGAGTGTCAGGTGTCTTGCAGTCTCCTAGGTTCATCAGAAAATTCCTCCTACAAGCTTTAACCAGTGCTTGGCTCAACACTGATAAAAGTCACTAGACTGCTTTAACTGCCGATGAGAAAAGGTATTTAGCAGTTTATGTTTACTAAAATATATGCATTTCCATGTTCTGTGTACTGTGGAGGACCAGGTATAGTGAATGCAGGGTCATGGGTTTAGTAACACTTTAAGTAACTGCATGCTTCTTTTGGGTATATGACTCACAGGGTATTGTAGCCATCAGCAAGATACAAGGGAGAACTGGGGTTGTGGTGGTGGCCTTGAATGTAGGTACTTCTCCACCCAGGCATGAACACATGGTGGGCATTATATATTTTAGCTTCCTGCTTCCTGTTCAGACCTGTGCTCAAAGAGAGAAGTCTTCCAGCACTGAATTCCTTTGCAGCTCTGAGATATCATGTAACCAAGTGCCAATTGCAAAGAAAGTTGATGCTGGAGGTTGTAAATAAGGTATGTCACTCTTGAACACCTACCTTTTACCATGGCCACTAAAAACTGCAGCACCATAGCACACTTTGCATGATACACTTTGCTTAGCTCAGAGAAATGTGTCCCTACCCTAAAAGGGCTGCTTGTTTGTAGTCACCCCCTAGGCCTTTCAGAAGGTCATCAGTATTGGCAGGCCACACCAGATATGCGTGTGACATACACGGGCATCTTGGAAAAAAGTGAACCTTCATTCTCTTTTTTTTTTCTTGCCTTGCACATTTTTGTCAATTGCCTGGAAAATTATTTTACAATAACATAAATGACAGAAGGTGACCCAAACTTATTTTAAAGTATTTAAGTATTTAGTACAATTTGTATTTTTGAAATAAACATTTATTTTAGTGTGGATCTGTGACAATCAGTTTGTAAAGCCCTGCCTGTATGCTTGTTCACAACAACAGCTGTATGAACAGCCTAAAAAAGGATCAATCGTCTCTGCTAATAGAGAAGAAATAAGAATAAAAAATTATGTTATTCATACTTACACATTTGCCATTTACAGCAGCCTGCAATGTGAAAATAAAGCAATATTACAAGAGGGTCCTCAATGACACCATAGAGTAGGTACCAGCAATAGTTTAAAAGGTGTTACAGCAAAAGTATTATAGAAAAAGTCATAGGGTATATGAACATAGTCATATTATCACAAATAACATGTTTGTTAGGTTTGCCAGCTTTATTATTTTTTAAAATAAATTAAACGAAAAAAAACAATGGAGCCACCACATTAAAAATTGGTAAGCTGCTATATATATTACATATTTGTTTGAGGTTTACTACCACTTTAAGTGAACAAAAAGTGTAATGTGTTTGTAATAAAATACATAAGAATATATTTGGTGTACCAAACATAATACACCTCTCAGAAATAAAAAATATATATTTATATTACCAAGTATGCCACCAGATACCAGATAGATAACTTGATTACATACATACAGTAGGTCAGTAGCTAATCCTAAAAAAATGATCTGTTCTGACCTATTTCTGTTTAATTATTCCTGGCCATCATTATTTTCTCTGACCACACCTAAGGAGATATGGGCCATTTGGCCAATGTCACGAGACATGCTCATAGTAAGATAATGTCAGGAATGACAGGCTTGGAATTCCTGTTTGTACATGTCTGTTATCCTCATTTAAACCACAGTTGCGGAACAACTGAATGCAGTAAACTGCATAGCTAGACACAGACATCAGGTAATTTCAGTGTTATTCAGACTAGGCTGAGCAGTGATTTTCCTGAAAATTACTTTGCTATGAAATTATACATTTTGCCACAAATATACCAAACATCAAAATTTATCTCAAATTTTACCATTTTGGCTGCTTAGGTAAAATTTGCTTGCAAAAAAACAAAAAAAAACAAAAACATGGCTTTGTTTTATAACAAAGCAATTGTTCACCAGGTCTGTGCTCACATGATGGTAAATGGCTTGTTTATTTTGTCAAACCATTACATTTTATCTTTAGAAGGTTACTGAAGACCAAACTGGCTACTGACTGGTTGCCTTGAGGCTACTGTACCTTTTGCCATACTCTTCACACTCATATATACAGTATTATATACAAACATTTTAGATTGAATAGATAAAAAAATAAAACCTTTCATGAACAATTAATTGGTAAAAAAAAGCCAATTACAAGTACAACCAAAAAAGCACATTATTCTGCAGTTTCTAATTCTACTTCCAGGTGCTGTTAGAAATAGGTACTTACCGCTCATTTTACTTTGTGAAACACCGTCTCCTGCCATGATGCCTGCTGCTTTTTTCTTTTTCTAAAGGAAAATATATATAATATTAGTTTTACAATTGTTCAAGACCAATACCCTGTAATGTTTAATTTCTTTTTCTTCTTACTACAAGGGATTACTGTCAGAATCATATACACGGTAATTCAGTATTGTCATTTTTAATTTCCTAGAAGGGCTTAACCCAAGACAAAGGCTTTCCAAGCTCCATCTCATAGATAAATCTACCTATGTCTTTTCCTTACAGTTGTAAAAATTGCTTCAAAGTAACATTTTTCTCATACAAGTTCTGTTGGGGGATTTACCTTTACTTCCTGTCCCAGAGAAAATTCAGGTAGTAAAAGGATATCTCTTCAAAAGCGAGGGGATAAAAAAAGGTGTCCCCAGAACAGGAGGATTGAAGAGGGATTCCCTCTCACCTCCTGTTTTTGTGACAACTCAGACATTTTGGCTTTCCTATCACTTTCTACACCAGAGATAATGATCATCAAGGCCAGTTGAGACACAGACAGAAATAAAATCCATGCTGCAGGTATCTGACATATCACCTGCATTTTTATACATTCCTTAAGATTATGTACTACTGTTTAGTACTTGTTCATATATCCAGTTTTAGGCTTTAGGTTTATGGTATGCTATATTAAACAGAATCAGCCTCATATATCAATTAAGTTTCAGTGATTAATGGTTTAGGAGAAGCTGTTCAAGTTCTTAATAAGATTTTAATACAGAAGATCAGAAGGGGCAAGAGACCCCCGGCCATTTGTTGTTCAGGTGACGTCATCTCCGGCCATGTTCCATGCTGGTTTCTGCTTCCTGGTGGCCACATGACACAACGAGGATTCAACATCTCTCACTGGAAAGCACCCACACAGATGCTGAGGCATGGCACCCCCGCTTCCCTTTCCTGGATTTGATGAGCTTGTTCCATTTTTTATCTTGTAAGTGATTTTTTTCCTTGCACATTAAAAGATTGTTTTAACTACTGCACTTAGGTGGCGCTTTCCCTTCTCTTTCCCTTCTTGTATTGACACAGAGCTGGCTATACTCTTATGCCCCGTACACATGAGCAGAATTTCCGTCGGAAAAATCTTGGATGGTTTTTCCGACGGAATTCTGCTCAAGCTTGGCTTGCATACACACGGTCACACAAAAGTTCTCTGAATTTTGACCATCAAGAACGCGGTGACGTACAACACTACAATGAACCGAGAAAATGAAGTTCAATGCTTCCAAGCATGCGTCAAATTGTTTCCGAGCATGCGTGTTTTTTTGCGCATAGGAATTGCATACAGATGAACACATTTTCGGATAGGAACTTTTTCCGACCGAAAAATAGAGAACCTGCTCTCAATCTTTTGCTGGCTGGAATTCTGCCAGCAAAAGTCCGATGGAGCATACACACGGTCGCAATTTCCTACCAAAAGCTCTCATCGGAGTTTTGCTGGCGGCATTTCCGATCGTGTGTACGAGGCATTAGGATAGCTGCTGCCTTCCATGTTCCATATATACAGGTATATACATGGGTATACATTCCTTATGTGCTAAACAGACTTCATATGGGCTATTAAATTCTTTAACTCTTGATTTTAACTGATTCTGATTCAGTTCTTACTTTGCACCAGGAAACCCTGCAATCTAATACAGAAGATCAGAGGTGTCTTATGGAGGTAAGTGGAAGTAAATAAATCACCTTGTTAAGAAAAAGAAGAATATTCTTATCCTAAATATCTGCAAATGTATCACAACACTGTTACAGAGGCTCCTAACCTCATTTTCAGTTAATAAACACCTAATATAGCACGTAACAATAAAACTGAACAAGCTGGGATGTAAATATGATGTACATGTTAATCAAAGTACTAAGAAAAATCTTTTTACGATGATGTGCTAAAAACACATGAAATTGCTGCCACTTTAAAAAAGTTACTTTAAAAAACCCCACATATTTAAAAATATGGCTAAAATAAAACTAGAAAGAGGTTGTCAATGTAACGATGCCAAAATTAAAACATAAAACATTGCCACCTATAATAAACTAGTGTACAGCCACAAACTAAGCCAATGCCCCCAGAGAACTAATATATACTTTACCCAGATTAAAATCCAGAAGCTCACCACCAAACGTAGACAATGAAACCCACAGCAGTTTCCAAGTAACTGTACAAAACTACCTTAAGCTGTCCTTGTTGAACAGGTATAACAATGTAGTACCTTGATGATGATCTTCAGGCTAACTCCAAGTGCCAAGAGTTGGAAATGATTACAGTTTTGAAAGGAGTTCTATTTATATAAATCCGTCAATTATCACTCCTCTTATTTACAATGATGTGTTCATTCTTCTGGTATGCCAACAATCAGCAATTAATTAATTCACACAATTCCCGGTCCCCTCATTTTTGTCTAAATGATCCAATGAATTCCATATGCCAGCAACAACAAATCCTGATGTAAAGAGTCACCTTTAATACCTAACAAGCACATGGACGAGAACAGATTTCTAACATGTCTGTGTCTGTGGGACATGTGACATGTAGATTTAGAAGAGATTGACCAGAATTTAATTCTAAGAATGATTCATTCATCGTTATTACTGCCCTATACAACCTGTAAAAGACCAGACAAAACTATAGCCAGAGCAAACAGGAATGTTTCACCTTGATTTAAAGGGTCATGGGCAGAAATTAAAAAAACTGTCATGCCGCGTACACACGAGCTGAATTTCCGTCAGAAAAAGTCTGATCGGAATTCCGTCGGAGAAACCTTCAGAGTTTATTCTGACGGCAAAACCACCTGTGTGTTCTTTCTGGTGAAATCATTGGGAATTGTTGCCAATGGAGCCCCAGATAGCTGTAGACTTGCAAGAATTTTTTCTCAATAAAACAACTTCCCCCAAAAATAACAAAATGAAAATGAATAGCTTAATGAAAAACAAAATAACTAAACCAGCTTTTGTTGAAATATTCACCTTCAATCTAGAGATTTCTCCCACATTCCTTTTTTTCCTCCACTAGATGCCCTCAATCTCGTGGCCAGCATTATTGAACTCACTTCTTCTGAGCCCTGACTGTTCTGGACCCGTCCCCAGCCTTGGAATTGGACAGTGAAAAGAGAAGCAGCACAGTAATAAGCTCATCTCACTTGCACCCTACTCTCTCCTCCTATCAGCATGCTTCTTGTGCTACTCCCCCCCCCCCTTCCAATCTGAGCTCTGCTGTACAGAGACTGCAAGAGGCTGATATCTCTGTTTAGCTGTGAAGTCTGCAGTAAACAAATTATCTTTATACCATAGTTTAACTACTTGCAGACTGCCCACCAGAAATGTACTGCGGATGGGTGGCACGTGCAGGCAAAGTGACATACTGGTTTAGGGCACGCTCATGTGCGCTCCCATGCTGACACCCTCTGTGATTGTTCACAGTGGGAGTCGGTTAGCGGGTGCTTACCAGTGATTCATGGCCGGGACATGCTGATTAGCTGTGTCCAATCACAACCCAAAGCCCTGTGCTGACAATCAACAGAGGGCTCTATACAGAGGGAAAGATCTCTCTGCTCCTTATCCGTGTAAAGCAGGGACGAGAAACAAAGATATTTAGTAAAAAGCCACACACATTACACACTTTAACACTTGGTAGGCACACATTTAACCCCTTGATAGCCCTATATGTTAACCCCTTCCCAGCTGGTGTCATTAGTACAGTGACAGTGTATAGTATTATCACTGATCACTATTAGTGTCACTGGTGATGTCAGTGGCAGGTAGTCAGTTCCCACTCGGTGTCAGTTAGTGTCAGATTGCTCACCGCACTATTGGAGTCCCATTATAAGTCGCTGATCATCGCCATTAGTAGTATTAAACTAAAAAAAATTCCAGTATATATACCATAGTTTGTAGATGGTATAACTTTCCTGCAAACCAATCAATATACATTTATTGGGATTTTTTTTTTGCCAAAGACATGGAGCAGAATACATTTTGGGGGAAATTTATAAAGAAATTGTTAAACTTTTTTATTGGATATGGGGATATGGTTTATAGCAGAAAGTAAAAAAAAAAAATATATATATATATATATATAATTATATATATATATATATATATATATATAGCGCTAAGAAATAATAGGAAGTTAGGGTGTAGTGAAACAATTAAGTAAGAGATGCTGTACTGAACAGTAAAGCATATGTGCAAAAACCATAAGTGAAATGAAATGAACAAACACAGTATAAAGTGTCCACATATGGTGAATGGATGATTCCAAACTCAAATTATTAAGAGGAACTGGTATGGACCAAAAAATGATGTGAAACTAGAAAATAAAGTCAATGGTGCACGGTGTGGATCTGTGACTGAGTCAACAACGGGGTACAGAACTTCCGTAGCTGTAGACCAACATCTCGATATGGGGCATCAGAATGAAAACATCAGGAAGTAAGATAAGATGGGTACTCTTACCAGATGACGTGGACTCCACTGTCATATGACATGGAGTCAATGGTGCATGGAGCCAAACCTAGGCTGGAAAACGATATCCGGAACGGTGGAACCTCTGTCTCACTTCTCGACTTCTCTGGTGGGGTGATGAAACATCAGGAAGGGCCGCCAACTGGATATCAGCCAATAGACCTCAAGGATGTGTTCCAAGGAGAAGCTGGGGACAGATTTGATCCAGACCCCGTGATGGAAGTAGGGCTACTGGAAGGCAGTTTCTTGCATCGGGATAATATGCAAATAAAAAATAAAAAGCTTCTGCATAGTGCAGGTAAACCAGGGATTTTTATTTCTAAAAATACCATACAAAAAATGGATAAAAGTGATCACAATTAAAATAAAATCTAAGCAGCGTAAGGAAGGGGAGATTGGCATCCAACATAATGGGTGAAAACTGAAGACACCAGTGCAGTAAAGCCACCACCAAGGCAGATGTAAGCTTACCGGATGGTTTGAACCCAAAAGAACATACGTTCTATGAGTCAACTTCCTGGCATAGATCACTGTGGCGCTTGCGGTGACCTACGCCACTTCTGGCGCCTACACTCTCCTCCACCGCTGTATTCTGTGAGACACAGTACACAGCAGGGACCAGAGAGGATGGCAAGCGCGACTCGTGCATGCGCAGTACGGAACCAGGAAGTGAAGCCGCAAGGCTTCACTTCCTTATTCCCTTACAGAGTATGGCGGCGGCAGCAGCCGAGAGCCGATGGACGGATCGGCTTCGGCTGCCGACATTGCGGGCTCCCTTGACAGGTGAGTGTCCATATATTAAAAGTCAGCAGCTGCAGTATTTGTAGCTGCTGGCTTTCAATATTTTTTTTTCAGCGGACCTCCGCTTTAAGTCAGGGCTCTGGCTGGGCCAAGAACAGTCACGGAGTTGTTGTGAAGCCACTCCTTCGTTACTTTAGCTGTGTTCTTAGGGTCATTGTCTTGTTGGAAGGGAAACCTTCGGCCCAGTCTGAGGTCCTGAGCACTCTGGAGAAGGTTTTTGTCCAGGATATCCCTGTACTTGGCCGCATTCATATTTCCCTCGATTGCAACCAGTCATCCTGTCCCTGCAGCTGAAAAACACCCCCACACCATGATGCTGCCACTACCATGCTTCACTGTTGGGACTGTATTGGACAGGTGATGAGCAGTGTCTGGTGTTCTCTACACATACCGCTTAGAATTAAGGCCAAAAAGTTCTATCTTGGTCTCATCAGACCAAAGAATCTTATTTCTCACCATCTTGGAGTCCTTCAGGTGTTTTTTTAGCAAACTCCATGGAAGCTTTCATGTGTCTTGCACTGAGGAGAAGCTTCCGTCGGGCCACTCTGCCATAAAGCCCCGACTGGTGGAGGGCTGCAGTGATGGTTGACTTTCTACAACTTTCTCCCATCTTCCAACTGCATCTCTAGAGCTCAGCCACAGTGATCTTTGGGTTCTACTTTACCTCTCTCACCAAGGCTCTTCTCCCCGATAGCTCAGTTTGGCCGGACAGCCAGCTCTAGGAAGGGTTCTTGTTGTCCCAAATGTCTTACATTTAAGCATTATGGAGGCCACTGTGCTCTTAGCAACCTTAAGTGCAGCAGAATTTTTTTTGTAACCTTGGCCAGATCTGTGCCTTGCCACAATTCTGTCTCTGAGCTCTTCAGGCAGTTCCTTTGACCTCATGATTCTCATTTGCTCTGACATGCACTGTGAGCTGTAAGGTCTTATATAGACAGGTGTGTGGCTTTCCTAATCAAGTCCAATCAGTATAATCAAACTCAAATGAAGGTGTAGAACCATCTCAAGGATGATCAGAAGAAATGGACAGCACCTGAGTTAAATATATGAGTGTCACAGCAAAGGGTCTGAATACTTAGAACCATGTGATATTTCAGTTTTTCTTTTTTAATAAATCTGCAGAAATGTCAACAATTCAGTGTTTTTCTGTCAAAATGGGGTGCTGTGTGTACATTAATGAGGAAAAAAATGAACTTAAATGATTTTAGCAAATGGCTGCAATATTACAAAGAGTGAAACATTTAAGGGGGTCTGAATAATTTCTGTCCCCACTGTAATTCAGATTAAAAAAACATTGAACTAAAGGCTGTAATGTAACAAAATAGGTAAAAAGCCAAGGGGGGTTAATACTTTTGCAAGGAACTGTACATCACCTCCCATGCTGCCTGGCGGGACAGACAAGATGGGGCCAGCTGCCTCCACCACACACACACGGACTCCGCCACAGCCTGTCTCTCAAGCTCCAGCTTCACATCTGGGCACACCCAAGTTTCTGCGGCTGGTATCCGGGAACCATTCAACATCGGTGAATGCAGTAAGTCTCCCACAACTCCCTGACTATCTGGCGGCAGCGCCACATGGGATAGAGCCCGCTGCACTGGGCCTGACCCCTGCCTCATACACACAGTGTACAGATGCCTTCCCCCAGCTGTTGCACACAGCGTCGGACCCCGACTTAACCGCTGGAGGACCCAGCTCTTCTGCTCCTTCTGTGGACTGAGGATTTTCCACCCCTGCCAGGGGAGACTCACACCGCACCCAGCCTATTCCTCTGCTCCTGCCTTCCCCCAAGTCACAGAGGCAGTCCTGCTCCAGAAATCCCAGCTCCTCTAGGGGAGATGCTGACTTCACTACCACCTACGCCCAGGCGGTCAGCTCTCCGGCTTCCTCCCATACAGGGGACCCAGCAGTGCAGGCCTCCTCACCTTTCCAAGCCCTGGCATGGTATGAACCATGGGAGCCCCCAGTGTGGTCTAATGTCCAGGCCCAGTATGCCACCACAGTGCGGCCTCTGTTACCACCTTCCCCTCCTTGCTTCCAGCCACAACAGGAGGTGGTAGGCCTCCACCATCAGGTGCCCCCCTCCTGGCAATCATACCTCCAAGCCATACCGACCAAAGAGGACTTTAAACAACTCATTGAGGATGTTAAATCCACCTGACTTGCAAAGATTCAAACACTGCACGCAAATTTCAAACATCTAGCAGATAGAGTGGAGATGGCAGAGGTGGAAATCCAAGAGACAAAATTGGCAGTTCACCACACTCAACTACAAGGTGCAGACTATCGCATACTACTGAGAGATATACAGTGTCATGTTGAGGATCTGGACAACCGGGGGTGCAGGAACAACATCCGTGTCCGGGGCCTTCCAGAATCAGAGGGCTCCGAAAACCTGCAAACTACCCTGCAAGCCCTATTTAAAGACCTTTTGGGTGAGCCCCCTACCAAACACATTGAGATGGATAGGGCTCACCAAGCCCTGCGCCCAAAGGGTCCTGTTTCCAAACCACGTGATGTCATCTGTAGAGTTCATTCTTACCCCCTGAAAGAAGATATCATGCGAAAATCCTGCTCCATTCTCAAAGTAGTCTTTTACAATACACCGATACAGCTATTCCAAGACCTCTCTTGGATCACCCTGCAAAAGCGCAGGCTCCTCCAACTCTTTCTCCATAGGCTACAGGAAGAGGACATCATCTACCGTTGGGGATTTCCTTTCAGCCTTACAGTGAGACGTCAAGGACAATCAGCTGTGCTGCGCTATCTGGAAGACCTGGATGCTTACTGT
This sequence comes from Lithobates clamitans, assembly GCA_037952925.1. NCBI lineage: Eukaryota > Metazoa > Chordata > Amphibia > Anura > Ranidae > Lithobates > Lithobates clamitans. The sequence continues at coordinate 15,135,459 of JBBGZY010000449.1, forward strand.
AATGTCCTGGGGATGCCTGTCCCCCTGCTTCCGGAGTGGGACTTGGTAGCCACCCCACCGCCTATGGTCTGGCAGAAGGTTTCCCCAGCCAAACGCTCCCGAGACCCAGACACCCCCCATAAAGCTACCAAAGAAAAAAATGACTGACCAAATTAGGGCCTCTCCCTCTGACACATCCATCTGTGGACTGAGCTTCCACCTGGCTGACATTCATGGTTCACCTCACTAACTTGCATATGGCCCCCTTAGGCCCCTGATTTAGCTTTGATCAGTATCTTGGGTGTATCTCGATAGAGCCCCTTGGTTTACCCTCTAGAGTTCCTTTAACATTTTACTGTTTAGTTTTTGTAACTGTTACTATGGTTCTCTGTGTCCCCCTTGCCCGTTTCCTAATCCTGTCTGGGAGGACATATAGGAGCTTAGTTAGAAAGTGAGGAAGACCTCTGCCATAAAATACTTGGAGGTCCATATTACCCAGTCCTTCACCATCTTATACCAAGCAAACCCCCCCCCCCTTTTTTTGCTCCATAAGGAACTGCTGCAAAAATGGAAGACTCATCACATTTCCCTCCTGGGCTGCATGGCCTCTGTGAAAATTACCATTCTCCCCAACTCTTGTACCTATTTCAAACATTGCCTATCCCCGTCCCTTATGCACATCTAAGAAAACTCCATGCGGATCTGATACATTTTGTTTGGAACTACAAGAGTACAAGAGGCATAGGATTTCCCGTTCAGTATTAATGGAGTCCCGCTCCGGTGGGGGACTAGTGTTCCCTAACCTTGTAAAAAATTGTCAAGCAACCCAATTGCATGCTATAACCTCCTGGTTCCTTCAACGATCTTACAATAAATAGACATTGATTGAAAAGATATGGCTGGTGCCTATACACCCAAATAGTTTACTTTGGAATGCAAATGCAGAGGTGGACCCTGGTAGGTTCTTGGGATCAACTCAGAAAAATTGCTGTTGACCTCTTTTCTCTGCAACCCCAAGATGCCTGCTATTCTCACTCACCAGATGTCCACACCCTGGGCGACACGGAACTTATTCCACTTTGGAAACTTGGTGGACCCCAGGTCCAATAAATTACTAACATTTACTGCACTCCAGGAAAAATATGAGTTACCCTGCCAGGTGTTCTATGGATATCTGCAAATACGCCATTAAGCCCAAAGCATTGCCCCAAATTTACAATTCTCAGGACCATCCCCTTTTGAAAGCATAATACTGGAGGGATCCACACGTTGGGGCCTGATCTCCGACATATATTAGCTACTAAATTCCTACTCCATACCAAACCAGGGTAAACATGCCTATATGTTCCGGTGGGAAAAGATATTGGGTGAACAAATCCCTGAGATGACGTGGCGGACGATCTGGTCCCAGGTAGCTAAAAGCTCCTTTTGCACGCTCTACAAGGAAAATGCCTATAACATCCTTTATTTCTGGTACTTGACTCCGGACGTGCTCCATGTCATCTACCCATCTAGCTCTGATCAGGGGGACAAAGGGGGTTCAAGGGGGGGACAAAGGTACCCTATACCATATATATATTGGAGTTGCCCCATGATAGTGCCCTCCTGGCTTACAACGCAGCACTTGCTGGCCTGCCTCTTTGAGGTGCAGGTCCCCCTGTACACCAAAATTCTTCCTGCTTGGTGTGTCACCACTACAAATCGCCAAACCATCTAAGACGGTGCTCCCCACCTTCCTAAGATGCCCTATACACCAGAATAAAGGACGTGGAGCTAATGGAAAAAATGACAGCTAGATTGCAGGATAGGCTGAAAATGCATGACAAGGTCTGGGAGCTGTGGCATCTTCGGGAGGACCTTCTGAGCTGGTGGCTGAGCTACTATATTACTTTCCTATTTCTCGCTTATCTTCCTCTTCCCTCAAATCTCTCTTTTTCCCCTCCTTTTCTCCTTTCTTCACTTTTACGCTTCCTTTTATATCCCATAGGTTTTCACCTAACTTGGTAAGCTCCATTTACCGCCTAACAGTTCATAGCATGACTTAGCAATGATTTTGCACCATTTACTACTAAACTGTCTGTACTTGCTATACTACTGTTTCAGTATTACTCGGAAATTACTGTGCTCTGTTTTTGTTCTTTTCTCTGCTGAGATAACCAATAAAACTGTTATTTGAAAGAAAAATTAAAAATCATTGTCCAAAAGGCCACGTATATCAATATTAATAAAGAGTTCCTGGGGTCAGTGTACGTTCCACCTAGGACTGAACTACCTCACACTGTGCGTCTAGACTTGGCGCGATTTGTCATGTGATATGACGTCACTAGCTTCTAATGACATCATATCACATGGCGAAACGCATCAAAAGTCTAGACGGAAGGTTCGAGATAGTTAAGTCCTACGTGGAACATACGACGACCCCAGGAACTGTTCTTTAAAACTGCTATATGTGGTCTTTTGGAAAATGATTTTTATTGATTGCATGGATGTCATACTATTTGTCATTTTTAAATAAATCTTTTAACGCTATGAGGAGCCTTTTTTCCTTTCCCGGGTTTACCCTGCTTATTGAGAGTCTTTGCCAGCAGTATCCCTAGCTGTCGTGTGGAGCGGACGGGAATCTAATTGCTGATGTCTTGCACTCGGTCATGCACTACTACACAGGATTTGACAAGGTGACCACACAAGCCTGGAGCGGATGGAATTTCTTTGTTGTATCTGGTCATGGTGACCACACAAGCCAGGTTTGATGGTGACCACACAAGTCAGGTCTCTTGTCGTATGGCAAAGAGAGTCAAGTGCGTTATAACTTAACTCGTGGAGAGGTCTCTCCAACAGTGACATAACAGTATAACATGTTCTTTTAGTACAATGAAGGAACGTAAGCACTACATCAGCTTTTTATTGCTGTCTGTATCCCCATAGCAGGTTTTTCCTCATGTCTTGTCACTAGGACAAGAAGTGAAATGTCCCTCGTAAATCACAGACTATAATAAAAACCAACAGAGGATCTACCCGTCCACCACTGTCAAAAATGAAAATGCATTTTAGCTACAGCTATACTTTAGATGGGCCTCAAAGCAACCTGCCCCTGAGGCCTACCCTAACCCCTGAGATTAAACCTAATATTTAAACTATAATGTAACCCATTAAACCCTTAGGCAGAACTCTCTAATTACCTTTAACCTAATAAATTACAATTAAAGAATGTATCCGAGTATAAGTCGAGGCCCTAATTTACCACAAAAAAATGGGAAAAACTTATTGACCCGAGTATAAGATGAGGGTGAGAAATGCACAGCTACTGTAAGTGGAAAAGAGGGTCAACAATGCCCATTTGCAGCCTCACTGTGCCCATTGGCATGCCTCACTGTGCCCATTTTCAGCCATAGGTCCCCCGAACTTCAAACTCGGTAGTTAAGGGTTCCTAGATGCCCCCTAGCTGCAGCCAAAATTTGGGGTCTCTGAACCCAAAGGGTCCTGAAATGACATTGCTGCAGATGGACACAGTTGACCGACTTTGGGGCCCCGTATCTCGGGGCCACTTAGTGCTAAGAACCCCAAATTTGGTGTGCAAACCCAGTGAAACTAGCACCATAAAATATCCAAAGCTAGGGTTTCTAGCACCAAGTGGCCCGAGATACGGGGCCCCTAAAATCGGTTCAGAAAATGTCAAGCACTTTTCTGCAGCAGAGAATGACATTTTCCAAACTGGATTGTGGGCCCCGTATCTCGGGGCCACTTGGTGCTAGGAACCCCAGCTTTGGATATGTTATGGTACCAGTTCCACTGGGTTTGCATACCAAATGTGGGGTTCCTAGCACTAAGTGGCCCTGAGATACAGAGCCCCAAATTCGGTTCACAAAATGTCAAGCACTTTTCTGCAGCAGAGAATGACATTTTCCGAACCAATTTTGGGGCCCTGCATCTCGAGGCCACTTGGTGCTAGGAACCCCAGCCTTGGATATGTTATGGTACCAGTTCCACTGGGTTTGCATACCTAATGTGGGGTTCCTAGCACCAAGTGGCCTTGAGATACGGGGCCCCAAAATCGGTTCACAAAATGTCAAGCACTTTTCTGCAGCAGAGAATGACATTTTCCAAACTAGTTTTGGGGCCCCGTATCTCGGGGCCACTTGGTGCTAGGAACCCCAGCTTTCGATATGTTGTGGTACTAGTTCCACTGGGTTTGCAAATTTGGGGTTCCTAGCACCAAGTGGCCCCGAGATACAGGGCCCCAATGTTGGTTTGGAAAATGAAATTTTTTGCTGCAGAAAAGTGCTTGACTCGAGTACAAGTCGAGGGGGGCACTTTCAGCACAAAAAATGTGCTGAAAAACTCGACTTATACTCGAGTATATACGGTATATCTCCATTCTTTCCTCACTTTCATTTATACAAAAAAAAATGTACTACTGCACAACTCTGCCAGGGAAAAGAGTGAAGAAGTTCCTTGTTCACTCCATTGGTGAAAAAATAAATAAACCACATTTTTGCAAAAAAAAAAAAAAAAAAGAGCTTGCATTTTGCACAGTATCTTTTTAATGCCAATAACTTTGAATGACAGTAGTATACAGTAGTATACTATACCTATACAGATCAATCAATTACAATATAATACAGTATAATCAGATGATGGTACCTAATAAGACAGGCATTAGGCAGTGTTTTTATGCCTTGTATGCTACATAAATACAGGTATAATACAAATCAATACAAATTAGTCAGAGGTCCGCAGAGCAGACACATCTTTTCCCATGATAAACTGTATTCGACTGTTCTAATGTCTCTGGCTGTGTGTTCCTGGCAAAATAACATGTTTCTGGCATTTCCTTAGTACTGTCCCTGGTAATTTGCAAACAATAAAAAATATGTTCCTACTGAAAAATAACGGTCTTTTATCGTCTCGGGAAAGAGAAGATGGAAATGCTTAAATAAAGAAAATTGCGCTATAATGATGTAGGGGTCGAAGGAAGAAGCCATGGGGCATGCTGTTGCAGGAAATCACTCCACTGACCAAGCCGAATTGAACTAGAGATGATGGCTGAAACAACTTTTTAAGCACTCGGCTTCAGTATATGGCCTGGGCTTGTGGGCCCTGGAATCTTGTTTACAATCTGGGACAGTCCTGTGGGATGAAAAATAGTTAGGGTCTGCTAGGGGTAATGTACTGCTCACATGTTTGGGTTGGGGACAACTGCTTTAGAGTAAGATGATGTCTACCAGTGTCTGCAGATCAATCTTAAAATATACATTAATTATATACTCTTAAAATGTTGTATATATTCTTACTCATACATACAGTATCAACTATTACAGTAATACATTTCTATATATAACTATTACATTTTGTCTGACACCACTTTTTATATTTCATTGATAAAAAGTTTAAAAGGAGTAGGCAAAGATAATTTCTGTTTGTGCATATCTTTAGGTTACTATTTTTGTATTCGATTGGTTACTGTTAGAACCAGGGGCTCCAATGTCTATGGGCCCACAACTTCTAAGAAATTCAACCTAATAGGCCTGACACCTACAGAACATCACCATTTTTTCTATAGCTTGCTATTCAAAACATTGCATGTCAAATATAGGGAGTACCCTTGACTGGTGTATGCTGATGTATGGTTTTCTAACCTGTTAACCACCCCACTCTTGTTTTACTTACCCTTACCTTCCCAATAAAACACACCACACCTTCTGGATTAAATGGCCGTCTGGCCCCTTTATTAACAACCATAACAAAATTCCATAAATTAACTTTCATATAAATATATATTTATATATAAATATATATAACAACTTTTTAACATATATACACTGACTGTTATGTCTAAGGCGCAACCCATTGGTAGGCAACGGTCCACAAAATACTTCCCCTCCCAAGAACAACCCAACAAGCGAACACTGTCCGGGTGTACGGGCAACAAACGAAAGGCGGACTCTATATCTGTCTTAGCCATAAGAGCTCCCTTCCCGAACTTCTTCACCCACCGCACCGCTTGGTCAAATGAGGCTTAAGATACCGCACAAAGGGAAGGATCGATCACATCATTCACCGAACCACCCTTCTTTACCAAAGTCTTTACCAAGTAACTATAGACCTGTTAGTTTAACTTCTATAGTCGGGAAGATACTGGAGCGTTTAATAAAAGACCACATAGACGAGTTCTTGCTGGAAAAAAAACATTTTAAGCAACAGACAGCAAGGGTTCATGAAAGACAGAAGTTGTCAGACAAACCTGATTTCTTTTTATGAAGAGGTAAGTAAAACCTTGGACAGAGGGGTGGCTGTGGATGTGGTTTACTTGGATTTTGCAAAAGCGTTCGATACAGTTCCGCACACACGGCTCATGTGTAAGTTAAAGTCTACAGGCTTGGAAATATCAGTTTGTAAATGGATAGAAAACTGGCTAAAAGACAGAATTCAGAGAGTAGTGGTTAATGATTCTTACTCTGAATGGTCTAAGGTTATCAGTGGTGTACCCCAAGGTTCAGTGCTGGGACCCTTACTCTTTAATATCTTTATAAATGATATTGGGTCTGGGATCAAAAGTAACATTTCTGTCTTTGCAGATGACACCAAGCTATGCAGTGGAATAACGTCCTTACAGGATGTCTCCAATTTACAAGCCGACCTCAATGCACTGTCTAATTGGGCGACTATGTGGCAGATGAGGTTTAATGTTGAGAAATGTAAAGTTATGCACTTGGGGGCTAAGAATATGCATGCATCATACATACTAGGGGGAGTGCAACTGGGGGAATCCGTAGTGGAGAAGGATCTGGGGGTTTTGGTAGATCATAAGCTCAATAATAGCATGCAATGCCAAGCTGCGGTTTCCAAAGCGAGCAAAGTTCTTTCTTGTATTAAGAGAGGTATGGACTCCAGAGAGAGAGATATCATTTTGCCCCTGTTCAAATCATTAGTAAGACCTCATCTGGAATATGCAGTTCAGTTTTGGACACCAGTTCTCAAAAAGGATATCGGGGAACTGGAGAAAGTGCAGAGAAGGGCAACCAAACTGATAAGAGGCATGGGGGAGCTCAGCTATGAGGAAAGATTAGAGGAACTGAATTTGTTCACTCTTGAGAAGAGGAGAATAAGGGGGGATATGATCAACATGTTTAAATATATAAGGGGTCCATATAGTGAACTTGGTGTTAAGTTATTCACTTTACGGTCATCACAGAGGACAAGGGGGCACTTTTTACGACTGGAGGAAAAGAGATTTCATCTCCAAATACGGAAAGGTTTCTTCACAGTAAGAACTGTGAAAATGTGGAATAGACTCCCTCCAGAGGTGGTTCTGGCCAGCTCAGTAGATTGCTTTAAGAAAGGCCTGGATACTTTCCTAAATGTACATAATATAACTGGGTACTGACATTTATAGGTAAAGTTGATCCAGGGAAAATCCGATTGCCTCTCTGGGATCAGGAAGGATTTTTTTCCCCTGCTGTAGCAAATTGGAGCATGCTCTGCTGGGGTTTTTTGCCTTCCTCTGGATCAACTGTGGGTATAGTATTGGGTATATTGGATTGTACGTTTTTTTTTTTTGTTTTTTTTTTGTTTTTGTTTTTTTATGGTTGGACTGGATGGACTTGTGTCTTTTTTCAACCTGACTAACTATGTAACTATGTAACCCTTAGGGTGAGACAGATGGGTAATGAGCCTAAATTGATTTGGTTCCCGCTTGGGTATGACACCCAACAGTCAAACCACTAAGTTCCCCACTGGTGGCAACACAAATGGGCCGGCCATCCTTCCCAATGTCACTTCCTTCAGCAGCTTACTAGAAACTACATCAGGATGTTCATAAGCAGACTTAAGGTTAGCCGAAACAGGGGGGACCTGGTCCAACGTACTTGGAATCAGGAAGCCCTCCTTAAAGCCCAACCACAGCGTCCGTGCAGCTACCCTGTTTGGATACCTACTTAGATACGGTGCCATTTTTCCACTCTCACCGGCGTCGTCCCTCTTTGCAGCGTTGGCCGATTTCTTTCCTTTTCTGAAGCATTTTTGACAAGGGGTGAGCTCCTCCACAGCCCGAACACTCATGCCGGAAACAGCAGGAGCCTCCAAATTTGCAGGTGCCCCCATTAAACTGCCAACAGAACCCCTTGCACTTTGTGGCCGATGGTAAAGAGCAACCCCGGCCCCCAAGAAAGCTAGGTGGTGCGACCCTAGCTTGTGTCATGAGTTTCATCCACATGTCATTGCGATCCCATCATAACAGCCTTCTGCTGCCGGAACTGCTCATTATAGCGCAGCCATGCCCCCATACACCACCTGGACTTCACTGATGGAATCCAAGTAACAAAACAATGCCAAACAGTTCTCCGACGCCTTCTCCCCTATAACGCTTGCTAGTATATTAAATGCCTGAAGCCAGTTGGGGAACGTCCGTGGAATAAGTCTATACCGCCGTTTCTCTTCTTCCTCCTTTTTGCTCTCATCAGGCTTAACCTTGTCCAGGTTAAACCTCTCCAGCGGTAGCAACGAAAAAATCCCCACGTAGTCCCCTTTCCAAATCTTCTCCTTCTCCCTCACCTCCCCTTTAAAGAACCCAAGGGGCCTTTGTAACAGACATACACTTTGCATTGCGCAGCATCCGCCAGCCTTATGCCATCTGAAGACGACACCCCTGGGGTGACCCCCCCCGACTGCACTTACCTGGGAAAATTCCGCACTACTGGGGAGCACAGAAGCCAACCTGGGAGCCTCAGCACCACCTGCATCACCGGCAGAACGATAGGCGGTGACATGGCCAGAGCTGACCCATACCCCCAGCCGTCCAGGCCGAGACTGGTGACACCGTGGGTGCGAGGGGGCCCACAATGGCACCCCTGCCCACCATGTCCCTGAAGCCCCCCACCAGAGCCAACAACAGGTGCTGCAGGAATGCATCCCTTGTTCCCGGGAAGGAAATCCCACTACCCAGGGCCCCCCCAACCCCAGACACCATGACTGGCGTGGGGACCAGCCCACCCCCTAATGGCACCCCAGGAGACCCACTAACGGGGGGGGGCACAGACAGCTTGTTCACAGCGTTAGACACAGACACAGGGACATATGAGGACTTACCAGGCTGCCCAGGGGAAACCGACCGACCAGCCACTGTTCCGGATCCCTGAAGAGGTCCCTGCTGTCAATATTCTTTCAGCCAGCACAGGAATGCCTCCAAAAGTTTTACTGCAGTGTCCAGCTGCATACAAGACTTTTGCCACACCTTGCTGATAAGGTTGATTTTTACTAAAATCTCATACCATACAACTAATGACAGAACAAACCCGTATGACAAAATTTCTTCTTTTAGTGAATTACATTCACTACAGAAAACAGGATCAGCATTCTCTGTGTCATCTCTTCCTGGCACTCAGCGATTTCTTTTAGTTGGTAATGGACAGCCTTTACACTCTCAACTCTGCGCTCCCATCTGGTTTCTGACAATGGCTTGAGGGTAATATTTACCTTCTCTTTTAAAATTGCCCATCTGTTGGATGAGTCAGAAAATAATGTGTAAAGTCTTTGCAAAACCCCAAAAAATAATTTGGCTTTTGCACAAGATGCTGCTGCATCACCCAGAACCAAATTCCAACTATGACAACCACAAGGTGTAAAAATAAGCTAAAGGATTGATACTTAATATCCTAGTTTTTACACCACTTTTCTCCCCTTGCATGTTTGCTCCATTGTCATATCCTTGACCACAGCAATTTTTGATGTCCAAACCTGATTCCTCAATTTCCAGCAGTATGGTTTTAGTTAACTCTTCAGCTGTCGTTTTGTCAACTGGTAAAAATCCAATAAAATGCTCTTCAACATCTCCTGATTTTTCATCAACATGTCGTAATACCACAGTCATCTGTTCAATGTGGCTCACATCCCTAGTGCAATCAAGAATTATGGAATAATATTTTGCTTGAAGAATCTTTTCAATAACTTTCTGTTTGACAAGTTTGGCAATCAATAAAATTAGTTCATTTTGTATGTTTTTTCCCAAGTAATGGTTGTGAATACGTTTCTCTTCAATTTGTTGCAAGTGCTGACGAAGAACAGGATCAAACCTTGCACAAAGCTTTATCAGATCAATAAAATTACCACTATTCTCTTCCTCTAAATTATCTCGGTGCCCTCAAAATGGTAAGTTATGGCATGATAAGAACTGAACAGTGGCTATAAGCCTTTCCAGAATTTCACGCCAACGTTGCTTTTCCAGGAGTATCTGCTTTTGCACCGACGCGTCAATAGTTTTCGCACATCTAAATCTTTTGCCAGTTTCCATCCATGTGATGATGTTCTCTAAGTGGTCAGAACTGTTTTCATGAAGACCAAGTCGATTGCTCAGGTTCTTCCAGTCATTGCAGCCATCAGACACTAAAGTGCTCTGTAATGGTGAGAATAAACGACAGGCAAAACAGAAAACACAGTCCTTGCTTCTGGAATAAACTAACCAGCGCCTATCTTGTGTTTGCTTGTTGCTTAGAACCCTGGTGTAATGAAAGTTAGAATAATGTCTTTTTCCACTGTCTAATGGAAAAGTTACCTTTTCTTCCCCTACTGGTCCTTTCTGAATATAACAAATTCTGTCTTTATCTTCCACTGGGAAAGTCCATTCTCCAGGATCATAACTTAGAGGCTGATATGTAGACTCTGGTTGCCCAGAACCTGAAACATGAGGCTTTTCTCTAATTCCTTCTTCTGTGCTACACAAAATGGTATACGATTCAGATTCAGTAGAAGTGCTTGGCTGTGAATCATCTTCTCTTTCAGTCAAAACTGATTCCATCGCCTCATGTTCATGCTCAGGCACCTCTTCACTTGTACTTATCTTGCCTGTCTTCAAAAACGTATGCATAGAGCCACGTAATTCTTGTTTGCATTCCTCAAAAGCAATATTCTTTTTTCTTTTTTGGTGACCAGATTCAAATTTTCGCCCTTTGTCACGTTCTCTTCCACTTTTATGCATATTTGTTTTAAAATTCTGGAAAACTTATGTAAATTCTGCTATTCTAGTATTTACATACAGTGTAGTAACACACACAATTTTAGAACAAAATAAACAAAATGTTAAAAAGACTAATGCAGGAACAGAATTGAATTGATCGAAGTGGTTTCTGCTTCTGGTCTCTCAATTGGTCAGACTGTTTTCATGCTAAATCACTTTCTTGCTGTTGTCACGCCCTTTATAAGCAAACAAATACACTGTCTAACAAGTGTACTTGTATAATGAGTTTTTCAGTGTATATCTGACAAAAAAGCTAAGAGGCAGTCCAATCCAGTTAAGAGGTAGTCCAATCTGTGGGACAGTCAAACCCAGCTGAGGGACAGTCAAACCCAGCTGAGGGACAGTCAAACCCAGCTGAAGGATAGTGCAATCCAGCTATTGGAGTATGACAGTTCAATCCAGCTATAGGACTGTGACAATCCAATCCACCTAAGAGACAGTGCAATCCAGCTAAGGGACAGTTCCAGATAAAGGATAATCCCAGATAAGGGACAGTCCGACCCAGGTGAGGGACAGTCCAACCCAGCTGAGGTATAGTCCCAGATAAGAGACAGCCCAGCTAAGGGACAATCCAATCCAGCTGAGGGACAGACCAACCCAGCTGAGGGACAGTGCAACCCAGCTGAGGGACAGTACAGCCAATCTGAGGGACAGTCCAGCTCACCTGAGGGACAGTTCAACCCAACTAAAAGACAGTCCAATCCAGCTAAGAAACACAGTCACAGACCTCACATCCATGAAACAAGAGATGGTCAGAGACTGCGTGGCCATGATATAGGAGATGGTCAGAGACTGCGCGGTCATGAAACAGGATATGGTCAGAGACTGTGTGTGGACAATGATACAGGAGATGGTCAGAAACTGTGTGCGGACAATGATACCGGCAATGGTCAGAGACTGTGCAGACAATGATACAGGAGATGGTTTTATTATGCTAATGACAACCAAACTCTTCCCTGGCTAGCACAGACAGGGTGCTGACAGACAATCACGCCACAAAGATGCAGGAGATGGTCAGAGACTGTGTGGAAAATGATACAGTAGATGGTCAGACACTATGCAGACAATGATACAGGAGACAGTCAGAGACTGTGCAGACAATGATAGAGGAGACGGTCAGAGACTGTGTGTGGACAATAATACAGGAAATGGTCACAGACTGTGTGTGGACAATGATACAGGAAATGGTCAGAGACTGTGTGTGTACAATGATACAGGAAATTGTCAGAGACTGTGTGCAGACAATGATACAGGAAATTGTCAGAGACGATGGGGGGGAGGGTCCAGAGACAGTGATAGCCAGCGCGGAAGATATTCCAGAGGGTAGTATTGGGGGCATTAGTGGTAGGTTAACCAAAGCACAAAAACACAAGGTGAGTATAGTAGCAAGTCCTAGTTGCAATCTTGAAACACCCAATACGAGGACAATATGCGACCAGTCTAAATTATGTGGCATGTTCACCAATGCCAGGAGCATGGCGGACAAGATGGGTGAACTAGAGATATGGTTGTACAAGGAGGATTTGGATTTTGTGGGAATTTCAGAGACCTGGTTCAACAGCTCTCATGATTGGCTGGCAAACATTCAAGGGTATACCCTATACCGCAAGGATAGAGAAGGTAAAAAAGGGGGAGGGGTATGCCTATATATCAAGAATAATGTACAAGTGAGTGTGAGAGATGACACCACTGAGGGGGCTAGGGAGGAGGTGGAATCTTTATGGGTAGAGCTCCAAAGGGATGAAGCTAAGGGGAAAATAATACTGGGAGTATGCTATAGGCCCCCAAACCTGAGGGAGGAAGTGGAGACGGATCTCCTATCACAAATTGGATTAGCAGCAAGGATGGGAAGTGTTATCATAATGGGGGATTTTAATTATCCAGACATAGACTGGGCGGAGGGAACCGCGCATTCATTTAAGGCTCGCCAGTTCCTTAGTGTTTTGCAGGACAATTTTATGGGTCAGATGGTAGACGCACCAACTAGAAATAAAACATTACTAGATCTACTGATTACCAATAATACAGACCTGATAACAGATGTGGTAATACGGGGCAATTTAGGTAACAGCGATCACAGGTCAATTAGTTTCAGTATAAATCACACAAATAGGAAACATGAAGGGAACACAAAGACACTGAATTTCAAAAGAGCCAACTTCCCTAAACTACAAACCTTGCTAAAAGGCATAAATTGGGATAAAATATTAGGAACAAAGAATACGGAGGAGAGATGGGTTTGCTTTAAGAGCATATTAAATAAGGGCATTAGCCAATGTATCCCATTGGGTAATAAATTTAAAAGAGCGAACAAACATCCTGGATGGCTTAACTCCGATGTAAAAATGCATATAAAAGCAAAGGAGAAGGCCTTCAAAAAATACAAGGTTGAGGGATCATCCTCAGCATTCAGAATTTATAAAGAATGCAATAAGAAATGTAAGGGTGCAATTAGGATGGCTAAGATAGAACATGAAAGACACATAGCGGAGGAGAGCAAAAGAAATCCCAAGATATTCTTTAAGTATGTAAACAGTAAAAAAGGGAGGACAGACCATATTGGCCCCATAAAGAATGAGGAAGGACATCTGGTTACAAAGGATGGGGAGATGGCAAAGGTATTGAATTTATTCTTCTCCTCAGTCTTCACAAGTGAATCGGGGGGCTTCAGTAACCAGAACTGCAGTGTTTATCCTCATGACACATCACAGGAAGCACCTCCATGGTTAACAGAGGACGGAATTAAAATTAGACTTGAGAAACTTAACATTAATAAATCACCGGGACCAGATGGCTTGCATCCGAGGGTACTTAGGGAACTCAGTCAGGTGATTGCCAGACCGTTGTTCCTAATATTTACAGACAGTCTATTGACTGGAATGGTACCAGCTGATTGGAGAAAAGCCAATGTAGCACCAATATTTAAAAAGGGCCCAAAAAACATCCCCGGGAATTACAGACCAGTTAGCCTAACATCAATAGTATGTAAACTCTTGGAGGGGATGATAAGGGACTATATACAAGATTTTAGTAATAAGAATGATTTCATTAGCAGTAATCAGCATGGATTCATGAAGAATCGTTCTTGCCAAACCAATCTATTAACCTTCTATGAGGAGGTGAGTTGCCATCTAGATAAAGGAAGGCCCGTAGACGTGGTGTATCTGGATTTTGCAAAAGCATTTGACACAGTTCCCCATAAACGTTTACTATACAAAATAAGGTGCGTTGGCATGGACCATAGGGTGAGTACATGGATTGAAAACTGGCTACAAGGGCGTGTTCAGAGGGTGGTGATAAATGGGGAGTACTCAGTATGGTCAGGGGTGGGTAGTGGGGTTCCCCAGGGTTCTGTGCTGGGACCAATCCTATTTAATTTGTTCATAAACGACCTGGAGGATGGGATAAAGAGTTCAATCTCTGTATTTGCAGACGATACTAAGCTAAGCAGGGCAATAACTTCTCTGCAGGATGTGGAAATCTTGCAAAAAGACCTGAACAAATTAATGGGGTGGGCGACTACATGGCAATGAGGTTCAATGTAGAAAAATGTAAAATAATGCATTTGGGTGGCAAAAATATGAATGCAATCTATACACTGGGGGGAGAACCTCTGGGGGAATCTAGGATGGAAAAGGACCTGGGGGTCCTAGTGGATAATAGGCTCAGCAATGGCATTCAATGCCAAGCTGCTGCTAATAAAGCAAACAGAATATTGGCATGCATTAAAAGGGGGATCAACTGCAGAGATAAAACGATAATTCTCCCGCTCTACAAGACTCTGGTCCGGCCGCACCTGGAGTATGCTGTCCAGTTCTGGGCACCAGTCCTCAGGAGGGACGTACTGGAAATGGAGCGAGTACAAAGAAGGGCAACAAAGCTAATAAAGGGTCTGGAGGATCTTAGTTATGAGGAAAGGTTGCAAGCACTGAACTTATTCTCTCTGGAGAAGAGACGCTTGAGAGGGGATATGATTTCAATTTACAAATACTGTACTGGTGACCCCACAATAGGGATAAAACTTTTTCGCAGAAGAGAGTTTAATAAGACTCGTGGCCACTCATTACAATTAGAAGAAAAGAGGTTTAACCTTAAACTACGTAGAGGGTTCTTTACTGTAAGAACAGTAAGGATGTGGAATTCCCTTCCACAGGCGGTGGTCTCAGCGGGGAGCATTGATAGCTTCAAGAAACTATTAGATAATCACCTGAATGACCGCAATATACAGGGATATGTAATGTAATACTGACACATTATCACACACATAGGTTGGACTTGATGGACTTGTGTCTTTTTTCAACCTCAGCTAATATGTAACTATGTAACTGTGTGCAGACAATAATACAGGCGATGGTTAGAGACTGCATGGACATGATACAGGATGCTGATAGGGGAAAACAACAGAATGAGCATAATTGATAACTTATCAGTGTGATGCCGCGTACACACGAGCGGACTTTGACGGACTAGGTCCGACAGTCTTTCCGACGGACTTTGCAGCGTAGGTCCACCGAACTGTCAAATGAACGGACTTGCCTACACATAATCACACCAAAGTCCGACGGATTCGTACGTGATGACGTACGACCGGACTAAAATAAGGAAGTTGATAGCCAGTAGCCAATAGCTGCCCTAGCGTCGGTTTTAGTCCGTCGGACTAGCATACAGACGAGCAGATTTTTCGACCAGACTCGAGTCCATCGGAAAGATTTGAAACATGTTTTTTTTCTAGGTCCATCGGACTTTTGGGGAAAAAAGTCCACTGGAGCCCACACACAATCAAATTGTCCGACGGAGTCCGGTCCTCCGGACCAAGTCTGCCGGAAAGTCTGCTCGTGTGTACGCGGCATAATGCTTCTTCATTATCAGCAGGTTTAGAGAGAGGGTAAATAACACTGCTGTATTAGTTAACTGCAATAGAGAAGGTGGTGCACCATTCTGGCTGTACTGTCTGGCAGAGGAATATGAATCACAAAAATGGGTGCACAGAATTATAAATCTTTTGGTAGATGAAAAAATTCACATATGTGTGTGAATAGCTGTTTGCCTGGCGTTCATTTTGAAAGCAGAACTGCAGCAAGATAAATAAAAAAAGCCAATTAAAAATAAAATATGCCCTCCAGCTTGAATGACAGCCAGCCTCATTCAACGGTCTTCCTCAAAGCCCACACTGGAATGTACATGCCCTCAGCCTGTCATTCAACAAGTAAGGAGAAGCATCACAATGATGATCCCATCCAGTGGTGGCTGGTGCTCAAAATTTTTGGAGAGGCGCAAAAAAACAGAAAAATTCTGAAAAAAACCCCATCATTTGCAACCTCACTGTACCATCAAATGCAGCCACTGTGCTCATCAAACGCAGCCACTGTGCCATCAAATGCAGCCACTGTGCCATCAAATGCAGCCACTGTGCCCATCAAACACCGCCACTGTGCCCTATCAAATGCAGCCTCACTGTGCCCATCAAATGCTGCCACTGTGCCCCATCAAATGCTGCCACTGTGCCCCATCAAATGCCGCCACTGTGCCCCATCAAATGCTGCCACTGTGCCCATCAACTGCCGCCACTGTGCCCATCAAATGTTGCCAGGGGGCAAATTACGTGCAGCCGGTCTGGAGAGTCACCTACTGCTTATGGTGGCGCCAGTACCCCCGGCCAAGCACGCCCATAACATTTAAAAGTGAGACAGACAGGGTACTGGGGACAGACTATGAGACAGACAGGGTACTGGGGACAGACAGGGTAAAGACCATAAAACAATAGAAAGACAGGGTACCGTACAGACAGATGTTTGTGCCTGCTCCTCGGTCCCCTACTAAAGGCAGCAGGAGAAGCAGGCGATGTTCTCTTTGAGCTCCGTGCAGTGCAATTTGGGAGTTGTAGTCTCTGCAGAGCACAGGCACCAGAGGGCCAAGTCTGTGTGTGGTAGTCTGCAAGCTCTTGGAGGAGGTGATAAGGGACTATATACAAGATTTTAGTAATGAGAACAGTATCATTAGCAGTAATCGGCATGGATTCATGAAGAATCGTTCTTGCCAAACTAATCTATTAACCTTCTATGAGGAGGTGAGTTGCCATCTAGACGTGGACGTGGTGTATCTGGATTTTGCAAAAGCATTTGACACAGTTCCCCATAAACGTTTACTATACAAAATAAGGTCCGTTGGACCATAGGGTGAGTACATGGAATTAAAACTGCCTACAAGGGCCAATTCAGAGGGTGGGGATAAATGGGGAGTACTCGGAATGGTCAGAGGTGGGTAGTGGGGTCCCCCAGGGTTCTGTGCTGGGACCAATCCTATTTATTTTGTTCTTAAACGACCTGGAGGATGGGGTAAACAGTTCAATCGCTGTATTTGTGGACGATACTAAGCTAAGCAGGGCAATAACTTCTCCACAAGATGTGGAAACCTTGCAAAAAAGATCTGAACAAATTAATGGAGTGGGCAACTACATGGCAAATGAGATGTAGAAAAATGAAAAATAATGCATTTGGGTGGCAAAAATATGAATGCAATCTATACACTGGGGGGAGAACCTCTGGGGGAATCTAGGATGGAAAAGGACCTGGGGGTCCTAGTAGATTATAGGTTCAGCAATGGCATGCAATGCCAAGCTGCTGCTAGCAAAGCAAATAGAATATTGGCATGCATTAAAAAAGGGATCAACTCCAGAGATAAAACGATAATTCTCCCACTCTACAAGACTCTGGTCCGGCCGCACCTAGAGTATGCTGTCCAGTTCTGGGCACCAGTCCTCAGGAAGGATGTACTGGAAATGGAGCGAGTACAAAGAAGGGCAACTAAGCTAATAAAGGGTCTGGAGGATATTAGTTATGAGGAAAGGTTGCGAGCACTGAACTTATTCTCTCTGGAGAAGAGACGCCTGAGAGGGGATATGATTTAAATTTATAAATACCATACTGGTGACCCCACAATAGGGATTAAACTTTTTCGTGGAAGGAAGTTTAACAAGACACGTGGCCACTCATTAAAATTAGAAGAAAAGATGTTTAACCTTAAACTACGTAGCGGGTTCTTTACTGTAAGAGCGCCAAGGATGTGGAATTCCCTTCCACAGGCAGTGGTCTCAGCGGGGAGCATCGATAGTTTCAAAAAACTATAATATAAGCACCTGAACGACCGCAACATACAGGGATATACAAGGTAATACTGACATATAATCACACACATAGGTTGGACTTGATGGACTTGTCTCTTTTTTCAACTTAACCTACTATGTAACTACTACTATGTACTTTAACGTTTCTTCAGTCTCGTCGCTAGTTACCCTTTGGGAGGCGTATGAAGCGGTAATCCGAGACCATCCCATTCAACATGCCTCCCAGAGGAAGAAGTTAGTCGTCCGGATGCTGAACTGATTTCTGCCACAGCTGAGTTGAAACGTCACCACTCGACTCGTAATAGAAGTCTGGTTGATCAATTGTGCTGTGACCTTGACCTTTGCCTTACAGTCAGGACGGATCACCATTAGCACTGGACTAAACAAATTTTTTATGCCAATGCCAATAAGATGGGTTCGTTATTGGCTAATAAGCTTAAGTCCTTTGAATCTCGGAAACTTAAAACAAGGTTTCAGGTCAGAATCCAGATCATGGATACATTTAGTTTTCATCTAGCGAAGCTATATTCATTAGGGACTACTGCCTCTAATGCTGAGATTTGAGCGTTCTTACAGAATTCTCTACCCATCTAGCCCACTGATGCGCTATACCCCTCATGCTATTGGTCTTGCACATTTGGAAGGTGTTTGATACTTTATCATGGGCGTATCTAAAAGAAGCCCTCCGCTTTTGGGGGCCTGGGTGATCCCTTCCTATGCTGTCAATACACTGTATTCCCAGCCGACGGCCTCAGTCAAATATATGGGTTACGAATCCTCTAAATTCAACGTAGTACGCGTCAAGGCTGCCCATTGTCTCTGCTTCTCTTTATAATAGCCCTCGAACCTTTGGCGGAGCTATACCATATAAGAGGCCTATTTGTCTGTGGTATACATGTTATCATTCTCAAATCACTTTGCGCCACTGGCCTTGGCGTCTGTTCACTGTTTTGTGAACAAAGTAATTTACATGTATCAGTCTGGAAAGGGTTACAGAGCCATTATCCACAAATGGAGAAAACTTGGAACAGTGGTGACCTTCCCAGGAGTGGCAGGCCTACCAAAATTACTCCAAGAGCACAACAATGACTTATCAAGGAGGTCATAAAAGAACCCAGAACAAAATCTAAAGAACTGCATGCCTTACTTGCCTCAGTTAAAGCGTTTGTTACCCTAAAAAAAAAAGAGGATCCTGTCCCTTTAAAGCATGTTATTCAGCTCTTTCTATCACCTGAAATACCTGGCTGATCCTGCCTGGCTATGACCTCCCCTCTGTAAACTGACCACGGAATATCAGGGCTGCAGTACCCTGGCACCATGGTCAGTTTACATGCCTCTGTCACCCACTGTCTCTCCTGTCCTCCTCTGTCCTCCTCTCCCCCCAGCCTCCTTGCCTGTCAGCTAGTGATAGTGCCTGCCCCCCCTCCCCTTGCTGGAATAACTTCTACATCTTTAAACGATCAGCGCTGTCTCCTAATTCTGTATCCCACTGTGTGTGATTTATTAAAAAAATGCAGTACATACCTAATTTCAGAGGGCCGCTCTGTGCTCACTTGGCCAGCCGGCTCTCTCCTCCTCTCCTCCTCCCCTTCTGACTGACGTCAACAAGGGAATTTTGGCCCCACCTGCTGCAGCTGTCAGACAGGGAGAGGAGAGAGCCGGCCAGTCAAGTGAGCGCCGAGCGACGCTCTGAAATGAGGTATATACTGCATTTTTTTTTATACATCACACACACAGGGGGAGACAGGATTAGGAGACAGCGCTGATAGTATAAAGATGTTAGAGTGGCTTAACAATCACTTTAAGGTCAGTGTTCATGATTCAACAATATGAAAGACACTGAGAAAAAATGGCATACATGGGAGAGTTCCAAGGCGAAAGCCACTGCTGACCAAAAAGAACACAAATGCTTTTTTCACATTTGCAAAACACATCTTGATTATCCACAAGACTTTGGGGCAAATATTCTGTGGACCGATGAGACAAAAGTTTAACTTTTTGGAAGATGTGCTTCCCGTTACATCTTGCGTAAAACTAACACAGCATTTCATAAAAAGAACATCTTACCAACAGGCAAACATGGTGGTGGTAGTGTGATGGTTTGGGGCTTCTTTCCAGCTTCAGGACCTGGATGATTGCCATAATTGATGGAACCATGAAGTTGGCGCTTCACCAGTAAATTCTGAAGAAGAATGTCCGGCCATCAGTTTGAGACCTCAAGTTCAAGCGCACTTGGGTCAAGCAGCAGGACAATGACCCGAAACACTGAAGCAAGTCCACCTCTGAATGGCTCAAAAAAACTAAATTAAGGGTTTGGAGTGGCCTAGTCAAAGTCCGGACTTAAGAATGTTAAGAATGAGAATTAAGAATGTTTCCAGAAGTGGAAGCATTCGTAGTTTTTTTTATCAATTAACAAAATAGAAAGTAAATGAACAGAAGAGAAATTCAAATCAAATCAATATTTGCTGTGACCACCCTTCAAAACAGCATCAATTCTTTTAGGTACATTTGCACAAAGTTCTTGAGGGAACTCAGCAGGTAGTTTGTTCCAAACATCTTGGAGAACTAACCACAGATCATCTGTGGATGTAGGCTGCCTCAAATCCTTCTGTATCTGCATGTAGTCCCAGAGATACGCAATGATGTTGAGATCAGGGCTCTGTGGGGGCCAAACCATCACTTCCAGGACTCCATGTTCTTCTTTTCATTGAAGATGAAGAAGCGAGCCTACTCGAGTACCCCCATAGCAAGAAGCTAGCTATTCGGGGCACACGGCCATGGGAAGGGGCCAGGACTGGTGGGGGACCCAAAAATAAGATGATTAGGGCTGCTCTGTGCAAAACCATTGAACAAAGCAGGTAATTATAACATTTTTGTTTTTTTGATTTTTTTTACAGCCTTTGGAATAACTTTTAATGACATTGGCTGTATGTTTGTGGTCTTTGTCCTGCTGTAGAATACCTTTGGGGCCAATCACACACCTCCCTGATGGTTTGGCATGATGGATAAGTACAGTAAAACCTTGGTTTGAGAGTAACTTTGCAAGACAATCAAAAATTTTAAATAAATTTTGACTTGATATAACGTCATGTCACAACTGAGTATAAAAGAGAAGAGAGGTGCCTCCAAGTGTAGCAATATGGTTACATTTAATGAAGGTACAACAATTAGCAACTCACATGATTGATGATTAAAAGAGGCACATCTAAGTATGCAGGCATCCGGGGTAAAGCTGTCTACATAGACCATCCTCCTCACCGCCACTGACGTCATCCCTTCCACTCTGCACTCCACGAGCGGTTCAAGCTACGCTTTCAGATCGCTCTACTGCAGGGTAATCTTCTTGGTCATGATTGCAGACTGACAACGGTGAGAGCCGGCAGTGCGGAGGATGGTCTATATGGACAGCTTTACCCCGGATGCCTGCATACTTAGATGTGCCTCTTTTAATCATCAACCACGTGAGTTGCTAAATGTTGTACTTTCATTAAATGTAACCATATTGTACATATAGAGGCACCTCAGTTCTCTTTTATACTCTGTAGCTCCTGATGGATTTTGCTTCTATCCCCTTGTGGAGGCTTCCATTTGTGGATGGACATGTTATGGTTACACAACCAGGTCACATTGCTATAATCTTTTTATATGGACTATAAACTGAAGGACCTATGAATAAACAGTTGTGGAATGAATCATTTGAGTTTCCATTATTTCTTATGGGTAAATTCGCTTTGATATACAAGTGCTTTGGATTACAAGCATGTTTCTGGAACGAATTATACTCGCAATTCAAGGTTTAACTGTATCTACCTTTATTTCTCAGCATTGAGGACACCATTGATCATGACCAAATCTACAACTTCATTTGCAGAATTGCAGCCCCAACCTTGCAAGGAACCTCCACCATGCTTCACCCTTGCCTGCAGAGATTCATTACTGTACTGCTCTCTAGCCCTTAGGCAAACAAACTGCCTCATGCTACAAACTGCTTCATGCAAACAAACTGCCTCATGCTACAGCCAAATATTTTAGATTTTGACTCATCAGTTCCGAACACCTGATGCCATTTTTCTGCATGCCAGTTCCTATGTTCTTGTGCATAGTTGAGACATGGCTTTTTGGCCACAATTCTTCCATGAAGACCATTTCTGGCCAGACTTCTTTGGACAATAGATGGGTATACCTGGGTCCCACGGGTTTCTGCCAGTTGTTTACTGATGGCACTGCTGGAACAGTTCCGTGTCACTGGATTTGATTGACAGTAGCAGGAGCCAATGGCTCTATCCAATGAGGACAAAGACAGCGGCTAGAGTCCCTGGGCTCGCTGGAACAAACCAGCTCAGGTAAGAAAAAGAGGATGCTCTGGGGGTAACTGCAGGACAGAAGGTTTTTCACCTTAATGCATAGAATGCATTGTGAAAAACCTGCAGACTTTACAACTCCTTTAAGAACTATCTTCAATGTAAAGAAGAACAAGGAGTCCTGGAAGTGATGGTTTGCCCCCCCCCCCACAAAGCAGTGGCAACGCTAGACATTCTTTCACCCAGGGCAAAAGCTCAGTTTTGCCCCACCCCCGCCTCAGAGAGAAGTTCTCCATCCACACACTCCCAGCCCCCTGCCCAGAGAGGGAAGTGTAATATATACATAGATAAGCCACAGAATACTAATTATATTATATATATATTGGTAATTTCAGAGTTTTGGTAATAGTGATTTCAAGCCTCACTTCTGTAGTGGATTAGCAGTGCTGCCGCCGGGAAAGAAGAAGTGAGCAAAGAAGTTTGTCTATATAAACACCTTTGGGTGTGGGCAGTGTCAGTAGGACAGTGGATAGTGTGTGCGTAGTGTCAGTGGGGCATTGGACAGTGTCAGTAGGGCAATGGACAGTATCAGTAAAGCAGTGAAAGGGGTCAGTAGTTGGTGTCAGTAGGACAGTGGATGGTGGCAGTAGATTAGCAAGCGTTGTCCATAGAGCAGCAGAAGGGGTCAGTAGGGGAGAGGTTGGTGTCAGTAGGGCAGTGGATGGTGTTAGTAGATCAGTGGACATTTTCAGTGAACAGTGGAAAGGGTCAATAGGGGAGAGGTTGGTGTCAATAGGGCAGTAGATGGTGTCAATAGATCAGTGGATGGTGTCAGTAGGTCAGTGGATAGTGTCAGTAGAGCAGTGGATGGTGTCAGTAGGGCAGAGGTAGGAGTCAGTGGGGAAGTGGAGGTGTCCATAAGGGAGAGGTTGGTGTCAGTGGGGCAGTGGATGGTGTCAGTTGATCAGTGGACATTTTCAGTGAACAGTGGAAAGGGTCAATTTGGGAGAGGTTGGTATCAGTAGGGCAGTAGATGGTGTCAGTAAATCAGTGGATGGTGTCAGTAGAGCAGTGGATGGTGTCAGTAGAGCAGTGGAAGGTGTCAGTAGGGCAGAGGTAGGAGTCAGTAGGGCAATGAACGGTGTCCATAGGGGAGAGTTTGGTGTCAGTAGGGCAATGGACAGTGTCAGTAGGGGAGAGGTTGGTGACAGTAGGGCAGAGGTTGGTGTCAGTAGGGTAGTGGATGGTGTCATTAGAGCAGTGGATGGTGTCAGTAAGGCAGTGGACTTTTCCAGTAGGGCCGCATATTAGTGCCCATCAGTGCAGCCCCCTCAGTGCCCATCAGTGAAGGGGAAAACTTACTTATTTACAAAGTTTTGTAACAGAAACAAAAAAACAATATTTTTTCTAAATTTTCGGTCTTTTTTTTTATTTGTTTAGCAGAAAATAAAAATCCCAGAGGTGATCAAATACCACCAAAAGAAAGCTCTATTTGTGGGAACAAAATGATACAAATTTAGTTTGGGTACAGAGTAGCATGACCGCGCAACTGTCATTCAAATGCGACAGCGCTGAAAGCTGAAAATTGATCTGGGCAGGAAGGTGTAGAAGTGCCCAGTATTGAAGTGTTTAAAAATGCAGATATGGCTTACTGACAGTGAATGGGGTTAAATGAAAAAAAAATAGATTCCCCCAGCCACACATTTGGGGTGGATGGGGAAATCTCTCCCACAGAACTATTGTATTCTGACTGCAGGGAGTCTTCCCCGCCATCAAAATACACTCATCAGCATTCAGTGGCACTAATTGAGCAAACTTTTTCCAACAGGCTGGTTTTGCAGAAGTCGATCAAGAGATCGATTTCTGTACAACCGGCCTGCCCAAAGATGGTCCCTGCTGAACTGGGTGAATTTCAATCCAGCTTAACCTGGAGCTGGACAAGAGTACCTTGGATTGTATTAGCAAACAACAGAGCACTCCTTTGTATACATGGTCTGTTAGTATGGATGTTACTGTGTATCCATTTTTAATATTATACATATTATACTGTATATGCATGATTGAGTAAATTGGGAAAAGGACATGTACTGATCAAAGTTATATAGGAGGTATAATTGCATGCATATTTTTAAATATCTGGTGTATTTATGTATGCGTATGCTACCTTTTTTATAAGTATTAGATGAAATAATAAAAGGGGTATATTTATGATCCAATAAATTAAGCTGTGTATATGGAACCAGAATAGGGAAATTTCCGCTATTGTTGTCTATTTCCTTGTTGTAAATTTTCCCTCACTTAAATCTATTTATCTATTATTTTTTCTATTTATATAGAGGGTGTGTTGTTTGGGATATATTTAGACTATCATTAATTTCGTTTTTTTTTTAAATTCTTTCCTTTTGTGTGTATTTGATCATTATTTATGCACTGTTGCTTTAAATTTAATATACAGTGGGGACGGAAAGTATTCAGACGCCCTTAAAATTTTCATTCTTTGTTATATTGCAGCCATTTGCTAAAATCATTTAAGTAAATTTTTTTCCTCATTAATGTACACACAGCACCCCATATTAACAGAAAAACACAGAATTGTTGACTTTTTGCAGATTTATTACAAAAGAAAAGCTGAAATATCACATGGTCCTAAGTATTCAGACCCTTTGCTCAGTATTTAGTAGAATCACCCCTTTGATCTAAAACAGCCATGAGTCTTTTTGGGAAAGATGCAACGAGTTTGTCACACCTGGATTTGGGGATCCTCTGCCATTCCCCCTTGCAGATCCTCTCCAGTTCTGTCAGGTTGGATGGTAAACGTTGGTGGACAGCCATTTTTAGGTCTCTCCAGAGATGCTCAATTGGGTTTAAGTCAGGGCTCTGGCTGGGCCATTCAAGAACAGTCACGGAATTGTTGTGAAGCCACTCCTTCGTTATTTTAGCTGTGTGCTTAGGGTCATTGTCTTGTTGGAAGGTAAACCTTTGGCCCAGTCTGAGGTCCTGAGCACTCTGGAGAAGGTTTTCATCCAGGATATCCCTGTACTTGGCCGCATTCATCTTTCCCTCTATTGCAACCAGTCGTCCTGTCCCTGCAGCTGAAAAACACCCCCACAGCATGATGCTGCCACCACCATGCTTCACTGTTGGTACTGTATTGGACAGGTGAAGAGCAGTGCCTGGTTTTCTCCACACATACTGCTTAGAATTAAGGCCAAAAAGTTCTATCTTGGTCTCATCAGACCAGAGAATCCTTTTTCTCTGAGGAGAGGCTTCCGTCAGGCCACTCTGCCATAAAGCCCCGACTGGTGGAGGGCTGCAGTGATGGTTGACTTTCTACAACTTTCTCCCATCTCCCGACTACATCTCTGGAGCTCAGCCACAGTGATCTTTGGGTTCTACTTTACCTCTCTCACCAAGGCTCTTCTCCCCCTGATAGCTCAGTTTGGCCGGACAGCCAGCTCTAGGAAGGGTTCTGGTCGTCCCAAACATCGTCCATTTAAGGATTATGGAGGTCACTGTGCTCTTAGGAACCTTAAGTGCAGCAGACATTTTTTTGTAACCTTGGCCAGATCTGTGCCTTGCCACAATTCTGTCTCTGTGCTCTTCAGGCAGTTCCTTTGACCTCATGATTCTCATTTGCTCTGACATGCACTGTTAGCTGTAAGGTCTTATATAGACAGGTGTGTGGCTTTCCTAATCAAGTCCAATCAGTATAATCAAACACAGCTGGACTAAAATGAAGGTGTAGAACCATCTCAAGGATGATCAGAAGAAATGGACAGCACCTGAGTTAAATATATGAGTGTCACAGCAAAGGGTCTGAATACTTAGGACCATGTAATATTTCAGTTTTTCTTTTTTAATAAATCTGCAAAAATGTCAACAATTCTGTGTTTTTCTGTCAATATGGGGTGCTGTGTGTACATTAATGAGGAAAAAAATGAACTTAAATGATTTTAGCAAATGGCTGCAATATAACAAAGAGTGAAAAATTTAAGGGGGTCTGAATACTTTCCGTCCCCACTGTATAATTATTCAACTAATCCAAATTGGTCTATACAGTGTTGGCGAACCTTTTTGAGCCCGAGTGCCCAAACAGCGACACAAAACCAACTTATTTATTTCAAAGTGCCAACCTACCAGTAGCTCTGTACAGAGGATGGGACTGATTATCCCTCTAAATGAGCCCTAAGGGACCATAAACGTATGACTCTGCCCAGAAAAAAACTTTTTTACAGTCTGTTATGCTCAGAATACAGGGATCAGGAATGCGTTATGCTTAGAATGCAGGGATCAGGACTGCGTTACGCTCAGAATTCAGGGATCAGAAATGTGTTGTGCTCAGAATGCAGGGATCAGAGATGTGTTGTGCTCAGAATGCATGGATCAGAAATGCGTTGTGCTCAGAATGCAGGGATCAGAGATGCATTGTGCTCAGAATACTGGGATCAGAGATGCATTGTGCTCAGAATACAGGGATCAGAGATGCACTGTGCTCAGAATACAGGGATCAGAGATGCATTGTGCTCAGAATACAGGGATCAGAGATGCATTGTGCTCAGAATACAGGGTTCAGAGATACATAGTGCTCAGAATGCAGAGATCAGAGATGCATTGTGCTCAGAATGCATTGATCAGAGATGCATTGTGCTCAGAATGCAGGGATCAGAGATGCATTGTGCTCAGAATACTGGGATCAGAGATTCATTGTGCTCAGAATACAGGGATCAGAGATGCATTGTGCTCAGAATACAGGGATCAGAGATGCATTGTGCTCAGAATACAGGGATCAGAGATACATAGTGCTCAGAATGCAGGGATCAGAGATGCATTGTGCTCAGAATGCATTGATCAGAGATGCATTGTGCTCAGAATGCAGGGATCAGAGATGCATTGTGCACAGAATGCAGGGATCAGAGATGCATTGTGCTCAGAATACTGGGATCAGAGATTCATTGTGCTCAGAATACACGGTTCAGAGATGCATTGTGCTCAGAATACTGGGATCAGAGATGCATTGTGTTCAGAATACTGGGATCAGAGATGCACTGTGCTCAGAATGCAGGGATCAGAGATGCATTGTGCTCAGAATATAGGGATCTGAGATGCATTGTGCTCAGAATACAGGGGTCAGGAATGCATTGTGTTCAGAATACAGGGATCAGGAATGCATTGTGCTCAGAATACAGGTATCAGAGATGCATTGTGCTCAGAATACAGGGTTCAGAAATGCATTGTGCTCAGAATACAGGGATCAGAGTTGCATTGTGCTCAGAATACAGGGTTCAGAGATGCATTGTGCTCAGAATACAGGGATCAGAGATGCATTGTGCTCAGAATATTGGGATCAGAGATGCATTGTGTTCAGAATACTGGGATCAGAGATGCATTGTGTTCAGAATACTGGGATCAGAGATGCATTGTGCTCAGAATGCAGGGATCAGAGATGCATTGTGCTCAGAATATAGGGATCAGAGATGCATTGTGCTCAGAATACAGGGGTTAGGGATGCATTGTGTTCAGAATACAGGGATCAGGGATGCATTGTGCTCAGAATACAGGGATCAGAGATGTATTGTACTTGGAATACAGGGATCAGAGATGCATTGTGCTCAGAATACTGAATGCGCCTGCACCACCAGTGCAACTGACTGCCTGGCTGGGGAATTCCCTCCCCTATCCTGCGCTGCATGCCTACAGAGAGGGATCGGCGTGCCAGCTGTGGCATGCGTGCCATAGGTTCGCCATCACCTGTCTATAGGCACACCTTATATACATTATTTAAAGAATTCGTTTGTATACATATAATATACAACCTAATAAAATAACAAGAAATATTTTATAACATTATCACAAAATTAAAATTAATATGTGCATTCGGTAGCATCAAGGAAGTTGCATACATCAAACATCATGTATATGCATAAATACAGGTCACACATGATAAACCCCCCCCCCCCCCCCCCACTTATTTCTAACTTAATGTTATTCTACATTTCCTGATAAGTTTACCAGTCAGGAATATATCTGCTGGTAAATAGATGTGCTACGCGTTTTGTGGATCAAGATCTGCTTCTTCTGACACAGTGACCGGAAAGTCTCCTTAACGACTTTCACTTTTTTAAGATCTTACATGTTACACCCGTATTCAGGGTGTAACATGTAACATGTTATTGCTGCCCCTGGAGTTCCCGCTGTGACAGCAGGCCGGAAATCTTCCCATGCCTGATGTCACAATTTAAAAAAGAAGCAGCGATGCAGGGCTCCGCCCAACTGGCTGTGTCATTTATACACAGAGTTCTGTGAATGGTAGAACTACAACTACCAACAGCCTTTGCGGCTGTCGGCTTGTAGTTCTCAATGAACTACCAGGGCACTGTTGAGCGCTTTGGGTAGTTCATTGATGCTTCCTGTCAGTGTGCAACTGCCTGCTCTTATGAGGTACGAGCAGATAGCTTACACTTACAGTCTGCAAGAGCCCTGCATTGCTCCTGTGATTTGCTGATCAGGGGTGCAATGCTTTACAGGCATTCAATAAAATAAATAAATGCACATTTTTTTTACCTGCAAAAAGACGTGCATTTATTATTTTTTTAAAAGGTGAAACTATACACAAAAAAGATAATATATATTAATAAAATAAAATAAGTGTACTCCCGTGCTACCAATGGTGTATTGCTAAATATGTGTATAAAGATGTGTGGGTTACAAATCATAAACAAAATTTCTGTGTATCATTCCCAACACAATAATATATATGACATATCTATATATACAGTATTTACAGTATATATAGACATAAATAAGCTAATTGTCAATACAGTGCACATTGTGATTGTGTATATATTTTCATCTGTATCAAAAACTGTGAAGTCTATGATATTAATTAATTATCAAAAGTACAGAAAGTGAAAATTTGGGCTTTAACGGTAGCCACCTAGTTCTATCCCAAGTGTGAAAATGAAAGAGTACTCATATGTTTTTATAAAAATAGCAACATTTATTGTGACGCCATGTTAACTCGCATATAAAATATATCAAACAAATATCCACAATACACCAATTGTAAATATACCTCATCATAAAACAGAGATACACATAAAAAAAAACAAACAGACCTATGAGGATGTCCCACCACCACTCTGTGTGGGGCCAGGGGTAGGAGTCAATGTATCGTTTTCAATAGAAATCACTATGCGTTTCACTAGACGCTTCTTCACGAGAACCTATTGGTACATAGGTTAGATATATTATCATTAATACACACTTTTGTTGAATTTTATAATATGCATGCACATAAACATAAACAATATAAATGTTGTAGTTATAATAGTCGGACAATCTATGTCTTTACATCTCCAAGAACACAAAAACATTTCTCTTATAAATCATTACCCACTTTGAAGTCACTTAAATATGGGAGCAATAGATTGTCCGGTCCACACTAGACAAGATAGAGGGGCCATATGCATCCAACTCAAAATGAGAAGGAGGAGGGAACCAGGTTTCAGTCCAAAATGGCTAATAAGGCGTGTCACTGAAGCTGGGCCTATATCTGATAAATAAATGAAATAGTTCTATATAGATGCCTATAGATATACAAGATATAGGTGATACAGGTGATAGGTTAATAAAATAGGATCCCATGTAGGGGAAAAATGAATTAGTTATCAAGTCTCTCATAAAATTATATTACAGCATATGTCTTCCTCCGTGATGTGACCCCCACACCAATAAATCATATCCCTCTGTGCTTCAACAAAACTTCTTTGTGTTCCACTGTGTTCTCTTATAACTCATAGGTAAGCATATAGATATACTGTATATCTGCCACAGGTTTCTCCAATTGCTGTTCCTCCGACTCTTCCTGCCCACTAGGGACTCACTATGTACAGTATATTTCCCTGTGCTCCAGCGGTCATGAGGGTAGGATACCTTTTAAGGCTCTCTTATATTCTTGCTTCAAGATTCACCCTCTCTCTCAGTAGACTCAGGCTGAGTGTCTAAAGGGTCACATGACTAACACCTCCCGCTACTGAGACATTGCAGTACAAAGTATTTCTCCAGTGTGCCAGGGACACATACAGTCATGTGGGTAACCATTTCCCTGGTATCTGTTAGGAGTGAGTACACCAGCACCACCTTTTGTCTTCACTGAGCATGCGCATCTTTCCCACTGCTGTGTGAGCCAATGAGGAGAGAGAGAGACACTGGAGAGTGGCTGCTCTCATGTACATTGCTGGATCGAGATGGGGCTCAGGTAAGTATAAGGGGGCCTGGGCTGCACCCAGAAGGTTTTTTTTACCTTATTGCATAGAATGCATTAAGTTAAAAAAACCTTGAGCCTTTAAAACCACTTTATTTACTTTATGATAAAGAAGCTATAGTACTTTTTTAAGTGGGAAAACATGGATGTTCTTTTTATTATTACTTATGAAACCTATAATGGTTAGACTAGAACAGGCACAGTTGTAATATTTTGTTGAGAAGAAACACACCTATGTTGTTATAAGTCAATGACGAAAGGTTGATCCTGGATGCATAGTCAAGTCATTTAGTAAAACAAGCTCTTTCTACAATGAAGCAATTGTGTAAAAGTGTTCCTTGCACTACTTGGAGTATAAAATGAAATGTGCCTAATTACAGAAAGAGTGATAATGATATATAAAAAACCTGCAGCAAAACTTAATAGTGTTCACAATACACAAAAAAGAGGGTAAAATATAAGTAAAGTGATCTCGTGCAGTGTTAAAAAATAATCACTCAAACACATAAAGTGCAATCCAGAAAGGAATTGATGAAGTGCAAACCCACAAAAGGGTATATAAAGTGCCAATGTCTTAAGTGCAAATGGTAATCTCTCCATAAAAAAGTGCAAAAAAAAATAAATATATATATAAAAAAAAAAAAAATATATATATATATATATATATATATATATATATATATATATATATATATACACACATATCACAAATGTCCTATTAACGTTCAAAATCCTGCAATGAGAGAATAATAAAAAAAAACTAGTACAAATGTCAATTCTCAAAAAAAATCTATGTATTCCAGTCCTCCAAGGAGAATAAGGTCCCTTAAAAAGTGGGAGGCACATATACAAACTGCTGTAATTCCTACACCGTTCACCTGATTTGGATGTAAATACCCTCAAATTAAAGCGGAAAGCCTGCAGTTAAAGCACCTCTTGTTCGTTTAATTTCAAATCCATTCTGGTGGTGTATAGAGTCAAAAAGATTAGAATTGGGTCGATGTCCCAATATTTATGGACCTGACTGTATCTGAAACATCGTATACTATGTTTACGATGCTTCAGTTTATAAATGGAGAGGAGCCTCTGTCTCTTGTTCATTCATTTTCAGTGCAGCTGAGGCTGCAGAGAAAGGGACTGGGGATAGCCCAACAGGGCTGAAAAGAAAAAAAAAAAAATTCAAAGTTAAATTGTAAAAAAAAAAAAGAAGCTTTGTAAAAAAAATAGCAATAAAAATAACAAGAAAAATATTTAAAAAAAAAATTGTAAAAATAAAAATTGTAAAAAAAAAACAAAAAAATAAAAAAAACTACTGACACATGTGCCACTGTCACATGACATTAAAAAAAATATTGGTATCGGCGAGTACATGAAAAAAAGTATCGGTACTTGTACTCGGTCTTAAAAAAGTGGTGGCGGTGCAACCCTAACTAGAACCAGCCCAGGATTTATATGGGGACAAAGGGACAATTGCTCCAGCCCCCCCTGCCAGATAGGGCCCCAGACATACTTTATAAAAAAATGAAATGTATTTTCCTTCAAGACTTCAGCAGTATTATCCATTGAGGAAATTGTTCAGTTTGCAGCCTTTGCCAAGCTTTGGTCTTGTTTCACTCCATCTCCATCAGGTAGTTTTATTACATGATGAAGGGCTTGCTGAAACCTTTCCAGGTGTTAATGTATTTAAGCATGATAGTCACTAGTTGTTTAGGAAAAAGGTCATTCAGCAAATTACATAGTTACATAGTTACATAGTAAATTGGTACTGATAAAAAATTATTTGAGAACCACAATGATCCATAAAGTACTAAGTGCTCTGTGGCTACTGGCTGTCAAGAGCAGTGTCCTCAGGATGATACAGTTTTGATGAATTTTGCAGATGCTAAGTGCAGGAAAAATACTTTTTTAAATATTGTAGTGTGATGCATAACTGTGATGTATGACTTGGCAGTTCCAATTACCTGTGTAATGTATTCTTACAGTTAATTCAATTGAAAAAAAAATAAAAAATCAGACAAGTGTCTTCTTCGGAACCTAACTTTTTTTTTGTAGAACAAATGTGGTTAATCATATATTTCACTTCACGTTTTTATTTGTCATATAATGAAATTTCTATGTTGAGGGGCCAACTGAACATGAAGTGCCCCGGGCCACCCAAGGTGTAAATCTGGCACAGGTTAGAACTACTCGTTTTAAAAGGCTAGACGCTAGCTTTGCACTGCTATGTTAGATGATGTTCAAATGTCAGTTTATATGCTAATAAATGGGTGAAATACAAATGATGTCATCAATCCTAGTCATGCTTACAGACAAAGACAGAGAAAAATATATTTAGATGCTGATCATAATCATTAGATATGGAAACAATTCAGCAAATGGCAAGTTTAAAAAAAAAAATCTCATGTCTTTATCACACTCACACGTTTTGTTTGGTAATGAGTGTGTCATCTTTTGCAGGTTTTGTGACATTCCTTGTAATTATAAACATACTCGTCTGATATGAACAGAGTATGTGGTTATTTTTAATTTGTGATGTACTTACGTGCTACGTTATCCTGGGAAGTTAAAGTAATTTATTAATTTTCTTTTGTTTTATAGTTATGTAATTCTTGCATCATCACTATATCGGTATTAAAGCATAGTAAAGTTAAAAAACACAAAAAAAGTCCCCCTGCAAGTTAAGGGCATAATGCGCTAGTATGCATCACATACTGGCACATTATATGAGATTTACCTGTAAAAAGAATCCCTCCAGTAGCTGACAGGGCTACCATATTCACTTGATCTTCTTTCTGTGCATGTGCGCGGGAGCAACAATTGTGGCACATCGCTTTAAATGGACGGCATGCAGCAGTGACGTCATAGGCTGCTACAAACGTGAATATCTCTGAAATGGTGCATGTTTAGGAGACATTCCTTGTACCTACATGTAAGCTTAATTATAAGCGTAGCTGTAGGTAAAAGTGACCAAGCAATGTTTACTACCGCTTTAAACCCAAGAGCAAAGATTTATTATATTGCAGCTGACCAATACTTAGATGCAATGGCTGTATTAGTTTCAGGGGCGTAACTACCACCATAGAGACCCATGCGGCCGAGTGGGGCCCAGTGAGGATAAGAGCACCGCCGGCACAGTCTCCCAGCCAGGGGAAGAGAGAGGAAAGGAAGAGGCGAGCTGTCCGTATCAGCAGAGAGCTGAATTGCCCGATGTAAGAGCTTTCATTAGAACTTCCAGTGTTTCCTGGGGCTCACGTCACATAGCTCCACCTTTTGGCCCGGTGCCTTTGATAGACAGAACGCTGATCCAATGCAGGACATGTGACGTCGTCAAAGGAGTTGGGCCAAGAGGTGGGGCTATGTGACGATGAGCCCCGGGAAGACAGGAAATTCAAATGAAAGCTATTTCAGTGGGCAATCCCGCTCTCTGCTGATCCGGGTGGCTTGCCTCTTCCTCTGCATAGGTGAGGCTGTATGGGGCACAGGCAGACCAGGCTGTATTGGGCACAGGTCACGCTGTATGGGACACAGGTCACGCTGTATGGGACACAGGTCATGCTGCATTGGGCACAGGTCACGCTGTATGTGGCCCAGGTCACGCTGCATTGACACTAGGGCAGCTGTGGGGGAGGGCTGTTTGCAGGGGGGCCCCATACAACATTTTGCTATGGGGCCCTGCTATTTCTAGTTACGACCCCTGATTAGTTTCCTATTTTTATCTGGTAATCCAGCCAGCAAGTCTGTTTTTCACAGTGCAAACTCCCCAGCAGAATGTATCAGTTTACATAGATGAGACAAACCACTTACAGTAACACCGGCAGGGGTGATTAAAATGATCAGCTTTTATTTATTTATGCAAAATCTTTATCCCAGGAAAAAAAAACTGTTTGCTGTCACTGCTTATAAAGTGTGAGCTGGAGTTTGGCTTTAATTTGTTGTTGTTTGTTGTTGTGGTTATTAATCTGCTAAGGCCTCATGTACACTGCTGCTGGTAAACGGACGTTCAGAGGCAGTTGGATGCTTTTTTTCAGCTGCCCCTGAACTATCTTATGTGTACATGTACACAGGTTCGTTTAATGTCGTTTTTAGGCAGTTGCGTTTAGAGGTTTTTCTTTGAAGGCAAAAAAATGTGTTCAGATGCCGAAATTTCCAACGTTTCAGAAGGTCAAACGCAGCTAAACGTGGCACGGGCGTTTAGCCGCGTTTTCGCTTAGAAGCGTTTTTAAAGGTGCCCTATTTTTTTTACATTACAAAACGTAAAAATTATAAAATGATGAAAAAACACTAAAACAATATTTAAAAACTTGTAATTGTTTGCAATGCTTCATAGACCATTTATATACCCTTAATGAGCCCATGATCCAATCCATAACACCACTAGTATTGCTGTTAGCCAAAGTAGAATTGGAATTTGACCTATATGTTGTTAGGAAAAATGAGGGGAATAACTGCGCTACAGTTAAATACATAAACAATAACAATTATAGCCACGATTCATCGATGTGACACAAACACAGTGAAATTAAATAAGAAAAAAAAGGCGGGGTTGAATCGCGCTAAAACAGATTGATGATCATACACATCATCACCAAACCAAATATTTAGAACTAAGTGAAGAGTTCCCCTTTAGTGTATACATAATATACAAGACACATGTCAAATGAATAATCAACCCAAAAATAAAATGTTCAAAGTGATAATAAAAAGTCCATGTATAAAAAATAAATCACCCAAGTGATATGAAAATATCTTAAAAAAGTTCCAAAAAACATAAATTCTTGCTGTGAGAAGAAAAAAGCGTGCTTGCTCCACCACCGTGAAATCAGACTGGCCGCTTACCAGAAACTCATGATCCCCCGTTACAGAGGATCAGAGAAAGCTGTTTGTTAATACTGCTTCAAACCACGACCAATGGATCAGAGACCTTATACCGAGATGGGACATCAAAGACTGCAGGGTTAGGCTAAAGATGTTCACACTGACAGGTACTCAGACATCAGCCCACAGCATTGCAGATACGGTCATAGAAGGAAAAAAAAGGCTCCATATAGTGTAAAATCATTGACTTTATTGGATAAGTAAAAAGTTAATCTCACATGTTAGTAGACAACAGTAGGCATGTAGTGTAGTCTGGTGCGCCGGCTGGAAGCTTACAGACAGCCTGTCCTACTGGAAACAACAGCAGCAGTGGGAGGTGATGAGAACACGTCGATCTGCCCTACGCGGCGTTTCGTGATAGAGTCACATCATCCAGGGCAGTACCGTTTTTTAGAGCAGGCGGCTGGCTCTTTAGTGATAACAACCAATGCGGCTAAAAGCCACTTGGTTGTTTTCCTAAGGGAGCGGGGGACAACACCCCCCCCCTCCGCCACCTTCCACCGCCCTCTCCGGGCCTCCCGTCTCCCTGGGAGACCCGAGCCACCATTTGGTGGAGCCGGATTCGGCTCTGATCAGGTCTCCAATGTATTATCCCGGAAGCGAGGTCACTTTGGCGCCGATTTCTAAAAAATGACAGTATTCAGAATCTCCAATCGCAATTTTGCAGATCTGAATACTTTTAAGTGCACAGTTGCTTTTAGACCCCCGATTCCACTATAAAGAGTACCTGTCACCACCTATTACTGTCACAAGGGATTTTTACATTCCTTGTGACAGTGATAAAAGTAATCAGATTTTTTTTTTTATAGAGACAATGTAAAAAATAAAAATAAAAAAATAAAGTAAATAAGATTTTTTTTTTTAAAGCGCCCCCGCGTGCTCGCGCAGCAGAGAAAACGCATATGTAAACGGTGTTCAAATCACACATGTGAGGTATCGTCGCGATCATCAGAGTGAGAGCAATAATTCTAGCAAAACCTTCTCTTTAACTCTAACCTGGTAACTATTACATTTTTTTAAAGCGCCGCCTACAGAGACTTTTAGGTACCATAGTTTGTCGCTATTCCACGAGTGTGCGCAATTTCAAAGCATGACATGTTAGGTATCTATTTGCTTGGGGTAACATCATCTTTAACATTATACAAAAAAATTGTGCTAACTTTACTGTTTAGTTTTTTTTTTAACTCATGAAAGTGTCTTTTTCCCCCAAAAATGTGTTTCAAAGACCGCTGCGCAAATACTGTGTGACATAAAATATTTCAACAATCTCCATTTTATTTTCTAGGGTCTCTGCTAAAAAAATATATATAATGTTTGGAGGTTCTAAGTAATTTTCCAGCAAAAAATACTGATTTTAACTTAAGCAACAAATGTCAGAAATAGGCTTAGGCATGAAAGGGTTAACCTTTCTTCTAACCTCAAATCTTGGCTGCATGTCCTCTTCAGGGACCTTAGAGTTAACAGTTATTTTACAGTTACTGTAGTTACCTTTGATATGTTTGCACCTTGTAATCAGTGTAAACATGTCCCCTTGTTTTAAACTGCTTCAATACCGGACACTTTTACCCCCCTCCTGCCCAGGCCAATTTTTAGCTTTCACAGCTGTCGCAATTGCCGCTGACAATTGCGCCGTCATGCAACACTGTACGCAGTGTATCATTCTTTTTCACATGAATAGAGCTTTCTTATGGTGGTATTTAATCACCACTGGGTTTTTTGTTTTTTGCTAAATAAACAAAAAAAGACTAAAAATTTTGAAAAAAAGTGTTTTTCTTAATTTCTGTTAAAAGATTTTGCAAATAAATAACCTTTATTCATAAATTTAGGTCAAAATGTATTTTGCTACATTATCTTGGTGAAAATAACCGAAATCAGTGTCTATAATTTAGTCTGTAGGAAAGTTATAGTCTACAAACTATGGTGTCTTGAGGCCCGAAAACGGGACAGTACAAATATCTCCCAAATGGCCCCTTTTTGAAAAGTAGACAGTCCAAAGTATTTAGTAAGAGACATGGCAAGTTTTTTGAAGTTGTAATTTTTTTTGTTACATTTTTTTAGAAAATGAATAAATTAACAAAAAAACATTTCTTTCACAAATTTTTTTTTTTACATACTTTCACCAGTGTTATCATATTACTGGTGTGGCCGTGATCAGGGACACTGAATGGTGACAATATGTAAAACAAAAAAAAAAAACATTTTTTCTTCAATTATTAAATTTTGTTTCTTTTTTAATACATTTTCTATTTTTAATGATTTTTTAACACACTGTGAACAGAGCAATAAGTAATCAGGATTTTTTTTTTTACACAATATGATCGCTTATACCAATGAATTCCATTGGTATAAGCAACCATTTTTACTGAATGAAACTGTATCATTCAGTGACTTTTGTTGTGATAAGCTGTAATTGGCCAAAGCTAATCACATAGTACAGATGGGCTGCGATTGGCCCTTTCTGTACCAGCAAAACAATTGTATACAATGGGTGGCATGAAAGGAAGCCATCTATTGTTTACAATTGTCATGTTATCTGCTGTGATTGGTCACAGCGATCACATGACACTGGCAGCGGGCTGGTATAGTGATCAGGCATCAGCTGTGTCTGGTGGAAACAGCGGGTGACAGATTGCACTGCTGCGTGCGTCTGCAGTGCATTCTGGGAGGACTTCATATGACATATATGTAGAGACAATATTGGGTATATTTTGTGATCTGGGCATCGCAGTTCAGAAGTATCATTAAACACAACTTAACACCTTCCAGCCCAGCCTATAGCAGATTAGTGGCCGGGTGGGAAGGTGTTAAGTTGTGTTTAATAATACCTCTGTACTGCGATGCCCAGATCACAAAATATACCCAATATTGTCTCTACACAAAGGTGTAGCTTGAAGCTTGTTTGTCCAGATGCCAAATGTGCCCTGTGGCCCCCCCTACTACCATTTCACTGTGCACCAAGATACTCCCAGTGGCCTTGTATATAAAAGAGTAAACCCAAGGGGTCCTGCCCAGGGTGGGCAGGCCCTCAAATTTCCTGATTTACATACAAGCTCATCGCTTTCACCTGGCATCTCAGAGTGTGGCCTACCTGCCCCCATTTTTAGCAGCCCTGTTGGGGGCTTTGAGGACTCACTTTTGAGGCAGAGAAAGGAGATTGAGGACACCGTGCTCAATCATTATATATGCACCCTCAAATGCACAGAATGAACAGATAGAGCTCTGTACAGAGCTTCCTGCTTCATTTAAAAACTGAAATATAGTAAACACACTTTACTATGCTTCAGTTATGAATGAACGCAATGAGTGATCGATACCGTGTTCATTCAGAAATGGAAGGGGCTGGTAAATAGGACATATTTACCGGGCCACTCTCTCTGCCCTCCTTCCAGAAACATCTCCCACAGCAGGCTGCAGGAAAGAAGAGTAGGTGTCGGGGGACCAGGGGAGAACAGAGGGAGACCCAGGTAGAAAGGGGAAACTGCACAGGAGGGGCGGCAGGGACAGCATTTACTAGAACTGATCCCCTTTCCTCCTAAAGCAATTTAATGCCGGCGGGAAGGAGAGGAGGAGAAGTTGGCTTTCAGCTGCTACAAAAAGGGGATTGGTTTCAGTAAATGCCACCCCTGCTCCTGTCCAGGTTCTGGGGGTCAGCAAAGAAGGGATGCGATTCACTCATCACCTGCCCACGATAACACAAAGACATCCCAAAGACATCCCTATTTACCATGTTTCTTTATTGACTACCCTAATACAACCATGCGTAAGTTTTAGGTTTTTATAGTTAGTATAGAGTCCCTCCATCACATAAGAGTCTACCCATCACCACAGAGTCCCCTCATCACTGAGTCCTCCAATTACATCAGAGTCCCCCAATCACAGGGTCCCCCCATCTCAAAGACCCCAATCACACAGCCCCTCAATTACTAATTTCCCCCAATCACACAGTCCCCCCATCATGGACCCTCCAAATCACATGCCCCCCTCATCAGAGTCCAGCCTTTGGGCTCCAGCAGTGAGGCAAAGGTTGGAAGGTGGAGCAGGTATAGAGGAGGTGGACTTCCATCCTCTCCTGAATGCTGGAGGTGACCCTGCATGTCATCTGTCTTGGATCAAAGTCATACGTTGCCATGGTGGGGGCAGACCAGCGGCTTATACCATAGCAACCAATGGCACTGTGCATCCTAACCATCCATGCTTGTTAGAGCCCTTTCACATTGAGCCACGGGTGGTGTCGGCAGTAAAGTGGCGTTATTCTTAGCGCTATTTTTAGCACTTTACCGTCGTTTTAACTGCGCTATTCGGCCGCTAGCGGCGTTTTGCTGGCGGTATCGCATCGCTGCCCTATTGATTTCAATGGGGAGCAGCGGGGGAGCAGCGGGGGAGCAGCGGTGGAGGAGCGGTGGAGGAGCGGTGAATTCACCTCTCCTTCACCGCTCCAAAGAAGCTGCTGGCAGGACTTTTTGTGACTCCCTGCCAGGGCACCGCTCCAGTGTGAAAGCCTTCGGGCTTTCACACTGGAGTGAAAGGAGCCGCTTTTTTCAGATGCTATACAGGCGCTATTTTTAGTGCTGTATCACCTGAAAAACGCTGGCAGTGTGAAAGGGGTCTTATAGTGCTGGTGGCCAGCCCGTCTGCAGTGCATAGTTATTCATGACACTCATCCAGGGCAGACTGGGCCCTGTGCTTGCTGTACCCTAAGGGAACCCAAACATAATCTTTGTATTATAAGTATACAGATACCAAATTTCCCTATAGAGTCTGTATTTTGTGATTACTGTAAGGATTATTTGTAAACTCAACTGGATTAGAGATTGTTGTTAATGGCAAAAAGTACTGTGTAATGTGCTTTGTAATGTTTTCATTTGGAAAAAAACATGTGGAAGAACCACACCTTTAGATGAATAGGTAATTACATACATTTCATACTTAGGACTTGAAGGGTTATTTACTACCATTGTTACTACAAGACTCTGTGTACTGACTTAAGTTCTAAATATGCATTATAACCAATTACCTATCAATTCTGCCTGGACAGGGTGATCTCCAGTGCCATTGTTGGTATGGAGGTGTTTAATATCACTTTTGCATAATTTTGTCTATATATACCAAATATATAAATATATATCTATATATATATCTATCTATATCTATCTATATATATATATATATATATATATATATATATATATATATATATATATATATATATATATACATACACACACATATATATATATATATATATATATATATATATATATATATATATATACAGTATATAGTAGAAATGCTAATGGCATGGCATGGAGCTACTAATTTCAGTCAGTTTCTACTTTAACATTGTTTTTCTCGAGCAGGTCAGGACATTAATGCATATA
Source organism: Lithobates clamitans (assembly GCA_037952925.1). Classification (NCBI taxonomy): domain Eukaryota; kingdom Metazoa; phylum Chordata; class Amphibia; order Anura; family Ranidae; genus Lithobates; species Lithobates clamitans. The sequence continues at coordinate 15,176,386 of JBBGZY010000449.1, forward strand.
GACTGAAGGGAAAAAATGTATAATCCATAATTTAAAGAGGAAGTAAACCCTGATGGGTTTTACTTCCTCTTTGTTTCTCTGCAAAGGTAAAACATAATGGGCTACTATGCATCGCATAGTAGCCGATTATGTGTCACTTACCTGACACAGGAGCCTGCGATGTCACCACTGTCCCCTCTGCTACGGAGCGTCCATCTTATTTCCGGGTTTCGTGGCTCCGGCGCTGTGATTGGCCGGAGCCGCGATGACGTCACTCCCGCGCATGCGCACGGGAGCCGCCACTAACAGCATATCGCCGTTAGCAGCGGCATGCTCAGTGAGCCTGCGCACCCACAGCGGTGCCTGTCTTTTTGCAAATATCTCCTAAATCGTGTAGGTTTAGGAGATATTTCTTGGAACTACAGGTAAGCCTAAATATAGGGTTACCTGTAGGTAAACGTGGTCTGTAAGGGTTTACAACCACTTTAAAGGCATTTGTAATCACACACATTCAGTGGTCCCAACATAGAATGAAAAGTACATTATGAATCCTCGTTGTTAGATGTGGGTACTAAGTTGGTACCAACCATATATAGCCTACTCTTTCTTTGGTCAGGCTCTGTAGAAGTGATTCAAGAACTGTACATAAAGTCCAGCAACTAGGATGCTAAATAAGAGAACAGAGAAAGAGCAGCTCAGCAATAAGACTTGGCTGGGAGGATTATCATATGTTTATTTAAATAATGAGGTATTCCTAAAATGCTTTTGATAAACATCAGCGTAACCTGTTCAATCACATTTGCAAATGGCCCATTTAAAACAAAGATGATAAATGTATTAATTAATGATACACTATGCTATGGGTTCTTCACAAATTAACTATGCAGTATCAGTTGCTACACCAAACGTGACTATGTGTGCCAGGAATCATGCACCGTCACAGGATATGTATGGAAAGAATTAATAATATTAGAAGAAATGGGAGATAGATTTGTGAGAACAGGTTCACATAAGTTGATAAATTTAGAAAACGCACTAAGAATTTCTCATTGCTGCCATTATACCAGACTAGTGATCCATTTTGTATAACATCACAGCCTGTGCATAAGCACTGCACTACAAGGTTATAAAAGGCCCAGGGGTTACATAGTTGAAATTCATGTGAAAACGAAAAACAAGGGAGTGCCATACGATCATCTCAAGAGTTTAAACCTTTTGTTGATAATTGTGACAACAGGAAAAGGTAAATAGTACAGCATTTTAGGCAAACCAGTAATGAAAAATGAGCCACCGTTGAAGACCTTCTTCTGGCTGTCAACCTTTATTGTTAAATTGCATGTGACAACAGGATGACAAAAGACAGCCAATGCTTTTCAGGGGCCAAAAATCTCTCCTCATCAGGGCTTGGGCAGCAGTTTATTGGACTCAAATCAAAGACTCCTGGATACAACTCTCTGACAAGAGGAAGAAAGAATTGATGTGCACCTGCGTCTATGTTTAAGGATGCTTTCACACTATTTTTAGCGGCGCTTTACCATAGTTTTTGCTGAGGTTTTCGGCTGCTAGGGGGGCGCTTTTAAGCCCCGCTACCGGCCGAAAAGGGGTTAAAACCACCCGCAAAGTGCCACTGCAGCGGGGCTTTGCCGGCGGTTTGGTAGCAGTGCCCATTCATTTCAATGGGCAGGAGCGGTGGAGGAACGGTGTATACACTGCTCCAAAGATGCTGCTTGCAGTAGTTTTTTTAACGTCCTGCCAGTGCATCGCCTCAGTGTGAAAGCCCTCGGGGGCAGGGGAGATGTTTTTCAGGTGCTATTTTTAGCCCAAAAGCACCTGAAAAACGCCTTAGTGTGAAAGGGGTCTAAGTGAAAATCAACTGGATTAACCTCCCTGGTGGTCTGATGTACATTGTTTTGCATGGAAATTTGTTGTTTTATATTGTAGATCTGTAATTCTTAGGAATAACTAATTTAAATCTGTCCAAACAAGAGTCTAGTAGACATCCCGGATATGATAAAGTTTGAAACACCAAATCATAAATTATAATATAATAAATAATTATAAATTATAAAAATAATAATATAAGAATACTACATTTTATTCAATAATGTAATCAAACCAAAAACACTAAAATTTGTCCAAAGGTGCAGTATTACTAGTCACTGTAATACTAGACACTGCATTTTGGTTTAGTAAACATCCTGTGTATGAAAAATTTTGAAATATGGGACTGCAAAGTCTGACGTTACAATCAGGACAATGGAACTCTGATTCTGATTTCCTTTCTGATTTTCTTTCTACTGTCATCTCGCTTTGAGCAACAAAACACGCACATCCTTGTAGGTGCTGACTTTTTCTTGGTTGGTGGGATGTAGTCTATGAAGTGACGACCAGTCAGGCGTTCCGGGTTAACGACGCCAACAGCACGACGTACAGTTCTATTTACAGCCATTGATGGTGTTTGGTGGTTCACAAAGATACATTCTGCAACTTTCCAAATGAAGTCAGAATAAATCACAGGTTTGTCACTCTTTTTTTATAGAGAAGAATGTAGTCATTCTACAACCATTGCTCAAGAAGATACCTAAAGATCTTCTTGCACTACTTCTTTTGCTGTTTCCTCATTGCTGGGTAGAATGTCATTGCTTGGTCGGCTCTGTTGACACCTCCCATGGTGTTATTGTAGTCTATCACTGGCTTCATGATTTCTTTCCCACCTTTCATGCGTACCATAACAGTGGAGGTGTTATAAACTGTACTTATTAGGCACACATCTTTCTTGTCACGTCATCGCAGTGCCATCATTTTGCCTTTCTGCCAGGCAACCATTTCTCCAGTCTTCGGCTTCTTATTGCCAAACATTGGCGGCATGTCGTGGCGGTTAGCCCTAACGGTCCATAGGCATCTGTTTTGTTTTGCAAAAGAAGCTCATAAAGTTTAGGAGACGTATAAAAGTTGTCAGTTGTTACGCAATAGTCCCGATTCAGCAATGGCTCAATGACTGAAAGAACAGAAGAGGTTGCCATTCAATAGTTGCTGTATTTTGGATTGAATCTTGTTCCTTTTCCAGTGTATTTGACTGAATTCCAAATGTAGCCAGTTAACGATTCGCATAGCATGTAGGATTTTATGCCAAATCATGCTCTCTTGATACAATATATTGTACCCAGCTGAGCCTTCCCTTATAAGCCATTAGACTTTCATCTATGCTGAAATCTCTTTCTGGCACATACATCCGTTGGAAATTCTTTAGAATCATTTGAGATACTTCCCAAATTTTCTTTAGTTTTGGTGCAGGACGAGTTGTTTCAAATTCTTTGTTGTTTTCAAAGTGTAAATATTTCAGGATCAGGGAAAATTTGTACTCTGACATGACCATGCCAAAGAATGGAGTGGCAAGTAATTTTATTAGTTGTCCAATACCACTTCTGCAGGGGTTTCCCCACCACTCCCTGAAGTATTATTAAGCCCAGAAATTTCCAAATGTCATCTTTGGTCACTTGTTCCCACTTTCTGCTTCTTGGAATCTCCCGATACATAGTAGCTAATTGTTGTTCTTTGTACCGGTTTGTCTCAGTAACTATTTTTTCAATAACCTCATCAGTTAGAAAATATTGTAAGTATGCCAAGGGGTTTTCGTGTTCAACGTCTACTTTCATACCACATGCTCCAGTAAATGGGAATCTTGGGGGCGCTGCCTGATCTGTACCACAGTCAATAGAGTACCAAGTTCGCAAATCACTGAGCTCAGTCGCAGAATCTTCGCTGTCGTTCACTTTCAGTGTCTGATGTTGAATTTCCCCACTAATCACTATAACTCAATTCTGCAAGTGATTCTAATTCACAATTTCTGTTTTATAGCTGGTCTAAAAACGCTTTTGACTTAAAGGGACACTTTTTGGATGCTATGGATGTTCTCAAGTTTCCAGGCAGAAAGAATGGTAAAAGTGCAGGCAGGGCACTGGACAAACCACTAGGGACAAAACTGAGGTGAAATGGTTTGATACAGTAATATAATCCTAACAGAATACAATGTATTGTGTGTATATTATGAACTTTTTGAATTTCCCACCTGGTTCTGCCCCCTTTCATTGCGGCGCTCGCAGGGAAGGGAACCCGAAAGACGATTGCTGGCATCCGCTGGACGCCACAGCAGGAGGACATTGGGGGATCGTAGGGACAAGATAAGTAATGCCCTGTATACACGGTCGGACATTGATCGGACATTCTGACAACAAAACCCTAGGATTTTTTCCGACGGATGTTGGCTCAAACTTGTCTTGCATACACACGGTCACACAAAGTTGTCGGAAAATCCGATCGTTCCGAACACGGTGACGTAAAGCACGTATGTCGGGACTTTAAACGGAGCAGTAGCCAATAGCTTTCATCTCTTTATTTATTCTGAGCATGCGTGGCACTTTGCACGTCGGATTTGTGTACACACGATCGGAAATTCCGACAACCGATTTTGTTGTCGGAAAATTTTATAGCCTGCTCTCAAACTTTGTGTGTCGGAAAATCTGATGGAAAATGTGTGATGGAGCCTACACACGGTCGGAATTTCCGACAACAAGGTCCTATCACACATTTTCCGTCGGAAAATCCGACCGTGTGTACGGGGCATAACAGTACAGGGATACTACGGTGTAATCCCAAATGTGACTCGGTGTTACTGCTTTTGGTACTGAAAATTAACCCCAAGCCACACTTGGGATTACCGCCAGGGAAGTAAACGGGTCCAAACTGAATACAAATGTTTCTGAGGGCTAACATTTCTAGTATTAATGTTAAAATGTTAAAATCAGAAGCATTTTCCCAGTAGCATTAAGGCTTTGAAAAAATTTATTATTTCAGGGGGACATAAATGCCCACCCCCCCAAAAAATGCCCTGAATAAATTTAATATTTTAACCTGCAAAAGAGAATCATAGGTGCAGACATTGATGACATCTCTTTTTAAAAATGCTAGTTGCCTGTTTGTCATGCTGACCTTTATTTTCAATACTTTGAATCAGTAACCTGGAACAAGTATGCAGAAAAAAAAAAAAAGATTGTGACTTTATTCTGACCTTTATGATCCGAATACTTGTTCTACATTAGTGTTGTAATATAGTCAGAATAACACTCAGAAGGAGGTCAGCAATGGTGGCTCAGATATTTTTCATGTCTGGTTTGCTTAAACTGCTATACTATTTACATTGTCAATACCTGCTAATGACTCTTCACAGTGTCCTGTTGTTTTATCAGTCATTGAGTTTTAACTCTGCCCTTTTCTTGCTTGTCTCTCTGGTGATCAATGCCTGTCAGTATTTTAATGAGCCACCTCCCTATAAGCTTTTCTTGTTCATTGTAGAGTTATCTGCAATACCTGCCTGTATTCCAGTGATCTCTGCGATGATTCTGACATATAATCACACACATAGGTTGGAGTTGATGGACTTTTTTCGACCTCACCTACTATGTAACCATGATTCCTAGTTTGGGTGTAAGCCTTCTGACATTGATCCCTGGGTGTACTTCTTTGGGCCTAAGCAGGGCTATATTACCATTCCTTATTGTCTAATGCTTAGCATTAGACAACATTAACAACTCTGACAATGTTTTTTTTCCTATTTAGTTTTCCTCTTCTGGCCACTTTCGGACATTTGCGACTAAATTAATCAAACAAACTATTTAATAAAGTTTAAGTGGGTAATGTTGACTTCAAAAGGCTCACTATAGTTCACAAAAATATGAAAACACATCTCTATTATCCTGGATGTTGGCTTGTACAATTAAATCAAAATTTGCAAATTCAAAAAGGAAGCCTTACTAATGGAAAGTAAACCTTGCCAGTAACCTATCTTGCCACCTGTGTTTCCTTTTCCATTACCCCAGTACCAGGAAGTTCCAACTTTCCATCTCAGAACCAGCAATCGTCTACTGGACAATACCATTATCTGTAAAAGAGTTTGAAAAAAACGTTCGACAAAACCTTGATTTATAATACACCTGAACTCAAAATTTGAGTGAGTGCTATGTTATAGGGAACATCAGTAAATGTCAATCGTGCCCAAGCCGTACCCTAAAAATTATCTTTCTTAAGGTTTGATTTAGTAATGGGGAAAATATCAGCATGAAGGAGCCTACAGGCAATTCTGATGATTAGTCTATTGCTTATTCTGGCAAACCTTCCACAATTCAGGTCCTCTTCAAATGGGATAACACAAATTAATTAATTTAAATTTAAAACATGATGAGACAACAGATTGTGAAATATTAGTAACATAAGAAAAGCATAAAAAAAGGCTAGACTTTTATGGTTCCCAACAACTTGTTACTACATCATATTAGGTGTTGTAACCAGTATATCAGCCTGTGTCTATACTATTATACTAGTGTAAAGCAATAGGAGTCAACAAAACTAAAGAAAATAGAGGCTGAAAATTCAACTGAAATCGGGATATACAAATATATTTCCTGGCCCCATCGAAATTCAAGGGTTTGGGAAGATCGAAACTCATGGTGCTACTATATTACAGGCAGTCAACAGAAAGTGAGAGGAAATCTACCCCTAGAAAGAGAAATTCACTAATGTAAGAGTAATCATGGGAAAAAGGTGTCTCCACTGGAGCTGTATCACCAATCCTTGTTTCCACAACAACCCAAAATTTTAAAAATCCAATTGTCACAGAGACAAAAAGTGAGGTGAAATCTTCTGAACAGTGGCACAGACCGCAAAATAAATTTTACAAGGGTGTTAACCCTTCCCTATCCTATCCAAAAAACTTAAAACATTTTTTTGCTGGAGTTATATTTAAAAAATGTCCCTGTTCCAACTTACATACAAATTCAACTTAAGAACAAACCTACAGATCTTGTTTGTAGGTGACTGTCTGCACAGAGTAACAAATATACAAGTTGTTATGAAAATCTGCTTTAAAGGTATAACGGTTTAAACTTCGGTGTTATAAAAGAGAGTTCTGATCTAAAGAAAAATGATCTCAGTGATGGAGCTGCTGAGAACTTTAAACGTGACCTATAATTAATTTATATTTTCTTGATTGCTGTAGCTGATTGATAAGCCAGTATACAGATTAGAGGCTATTCTTACACTCTAGCTTACATTATGACTTTGCCCACACTGCTTGACTGGATCTTTTCCCATCCCTTGCATAATCATGGCTGACAACTCAAAGATTCATGAGGCCTGAGTGCCAAGAACATACAATATACTGGGATATGGAGAAACAGAAAACAGAAACTGTGACAGAATAGGTGGCCACAAACACATACATACACACACACACACACACACGTGCCAGGACATTGTGCAATAAGCAAAGAGAATGAACACATACAGTACATCAGACAATATTTAAATATTGGTAACTCTTTAAATATTGTTTTTCGTTTTTAAAAATATGCAAAAATTAAAAGTGGTTGTACCAGATCTCTAACACTTTAAAAATGAAATGCCTGCATCCTGGTGTAAAGAGTGTTTATCCACCTTTTGTGCCTCTGCATCTTGTAGGTTTAGTTGTGTAAAAGTGATACCTATTTACCACCCATCATTCTACAACTAACTACAGCTTAATCTGTCAGTTAGCGCTGAGTACGTTCATTATGCCTGCACAAAAAAGTGTGATTCAGTGAAACCTTCTGAACCTATTATTAAATCCCAAAACTCATAAATGTAAATCTGCTTACAAGCTTACTAGTTTTTTTTATATAATAAGGTTTTTTTCCTTTTTTGAATTTTCATAGGGTTATTCTTGTGCCTATGTACACAATACAGCCTGTTATACAGTATATGGTCAGAATGGTTCATTTATGGATTTTCCCACCTACAGATAAAAGCATGCAAAAAAAGTTTGTAGTCTTTATTCAACAGTGTACCACTTTAAGGTTCCATAAATTTCTTATATTCCATTGAAATTTGCTACCTAAATTGTGAAAATATTTTGCAGGATGTGTATGGCACTATAATTGTAGCATACATTTTCACTTCTAATTCCACTCTCCCCTGGTTTCATTCTTTAGTTTTGTGGGGTTTTAGGTTGCTGGTTGGTTCTGTTCAGATTTTGTTTCATAAGTTCTTCTGCAAATCATCAGTTTTGTTCCCAGTGACTAAAGACTACTTCAGCTTTTTAGGAACATGGTCAGCTAATTCTTTCTGTAAACTGTCAAGGCACAAAATTATGATCTTCACTCAGTTCACAAATTCTTTATAGATAGTTGCCTTTAACTAGGCAAATTAGGAGGTCGCCTAAGGCCTCGCACTCACAGGGACCTAAGGCCACCTAATTTGCCTGTGCTCAATCACTAATGTCGATGCCAGCGGCTCTGCCACCCCCCCGCCGGGACTCTGTGGCCCAGGGGCGGACTGACCAACCGGCTCCACGTGCCATCTCCACAAAGCGTGTGGGCAGCCATAGTGCACACCGGACAACATGTCCATGTGGGGCCCTAAAGTAGCTGAAGTAGCTGAGCTGCTCCTTCAGCGCGCGCCGCTTACCTGGCCTCTCTTTGGCTAGCCAGCCGCCTATTCAGTTCAGCAGTTGAGGCCCAGGCCACGGAAACTATCCAGTTGCTCCATGACTTTGAATGGGAAGGAGCTCCAATGGATCCATCGCCTGCTGCAGCCTGGCCAACCGCCCGGAGAGAAAGTGAGTGCCCATGTTGGAGGAGCGGCGAGGCAGCTGCATATAGAGGAATTGATCTTTCCATATTCCTCCTGCTGCAGCTGAATGCCCACTTCTCCTCCTGCAGGCTTTCAGAGGCTGCAGGAGGAATATGGAAAGATCAATTTCTCTACATGCAGCTGCCCCGCCACTCCTCCTATCCAAATTCTTTTGCTACCCCCCCCAGTGCTCTCTGCTCCCCTATGTGCTCACTGGACCCTCCCAGTCCTCCCTGCCCCCCCAGTTCTCTCCATTCCCTGTGCTCTCTGCCTCTCTGTGCTCCCCCAGTGCTCTCTACCCCACCCCCTGCTCTCCACCCCACTGTGCTCTCCAGCCCCCCCAGTGCTCTTCAGCTCCCTGTGCTCTCCAGCCCCTGTGCTTCCTTGCTCCCCCATGCTCTCCACCCCACTGTGCTGTCCAGTCCCCCCCACGCTGCTCTCCAACTCCCCACAGTACCTCTCCAGCTCCCCCCAGCGCTTTCCAGCTTCCCTCAGTCCTCTCCTGCTCCCATCATGCTCGCTGGCCCCTCCCAGTTCTCCTTGCCCCCCCCCAGCGCTTTATGCAAATTTTAATTTATGCCCCCCATGCTCCCTGCCCCCCCCCCAGTTCTCCCTGCCCCATGCTCTCCACCCCAACCCCCATGCTCTCCACCCTACTGTGCTGTCCAGTCCCACCCACAGCTCTCCAGCTCCTCCCCCCACTGCCCTCCAGCTCCCTACCAGTGCTCTCCAGCTCCCCCAGTACTCTCCAGCTCCCCCAGTGCTCTCCAGCTCCCCCCCAGTGCCCTTTGGCTCCCCCAGTGCTCTCTGCCCCCCACCCCCGTGCTCTTCTGCCCCCCAGTACTCTCTGGCCCCCGTGCTCTCCACCACCCCTGTGCTCTCTGCATCCTCCAGTTTTCCCTGCCCCCCTAGTGCTCTCTAACTCCCCAAGTGCTCCCCGCCTCCCATGCTCTCCACTCCCCCAGGGCTCTCGGCCACCCCATGCTCTTGCCCACCTCTCCGCCCTGCTGCTCTCTGCCTCACTCCCGTGCTCTTCGCCACCCCTGTGCTCATTCCCGGCCCAAATTACTGCCCTCCCTCGCAGCTCTGCTAGGCTCCCCCCTCCTTTCTCCCGCTGGCTGCTGCGGAGGGCTGTCAGGATGGAGAGCGGGGAAGGGACCAGTATCATGGGCTGCTCAGTCTAAACTGCCCGGGCCTTTTTTTTGTCCCAGTCCAGGCCTGGTGGAGAAGGTGAGCAGCGAGGGCAGCAAAGATCGATCGCCCTGGAGGGAGAAGAGCTCTGAAGACCCCCCAGGACTGGAGGACAGGCTGACTGGGGCCAGAAAACGAGGACAGGCGGCCAGGGACCACTCCATCTCACAGCACACAGATCCTCTGGAAGGAGCAGAACACTGCTTATTGAAAATACACTATACTTTCCCTTAACTGCATTTAATTGCTAAAGTATTATATGTACATATGAAAGAAAACAAAATATAAAATGCACTTTTTCTCAATGGTTAAATAAAGAACAAAAAGCCAAACAGTATAGGAAGGGTCAGTACAATTTTATGAAAATCATTCATATTTTAAAATAAGTTTTTTGTTTGACAATAGTTTGTTTCTACAATGATCAATTTTCGTTCTCGAGAATACGGTATTATATTTTGCTATGAACATTTCTTTTGATATATTGAGGTCAGTTAGATGTGGTTTTGGGCTCCGCCGATCCCCGCTGAGCAGGAAGATGACAGGTCCATCGCTGCACACTGTGCAGCGACGGACCTGTCAGAGCGCCGCTCTCCCCTATGGGGATCGGGTGATGATGGACCGTAGTGTCCGTCGTCACCTGATCCGATCCAAAAACAGATGGAAAAGTAGGGTTTTCCTCCGTTACACTTTTCGGATCGGAGCGGGTCGGATGTCAGCGGACATGTCACCGCTGACATCCGATGCTCCATAGGGATACATGTATGTCCGTTTTTCATCCGAAAACGGAAGGATGAAAAACGGACATACGGATCCCTCGTGTGAAAGAGGTCTTAGGGGTTTTATTTTTCTTATCACTAAATCTAAATAGGAAAAGAAATCATATTAAATACATCTCATCTTTATACTTTTTACAAGCAGCATAGTTCAGTACATCCCAAAATATATTTTTATATTCTGCTCTGCTCCAACTAGAAATTGCACTCACCAAACTATAACCTATGAAGGTTCTCTGGAGGGATACAGTGAGACGCCCTCGAGAGGCGATCCCCCAGGGGCGGGCCAGGGAGGCAAATTGGGGTAGTACTATTATAAGAAAATCAGAAGGATAAGGATTTAAAAGAGTGCAAGCAGTATGTTCAATTAGGGAGTCACCCGGAAGTGTAAATGAAAAGTGCCAAGGAATGCAGGGGAGAATGGGGAAAGGGAAGGGGAAGGAAAACGAGGGGAAAGGAGGGGGAAAAAGGGGCAAGGGAGGAGGAAGGGAAAATGAAAGAAGGGGGGGGGGGAAAGTAAGGGGGAGAAAAAAGGAGAAGGGGAGAAAAGGGGAGGAAAGGAAAAGGAAGGGGATGGAGAAAGGAGGGGAAGGAAGGAGGGAAGGGAAGAGGGGAAGGAGAGAGGAGGGAGGGAGAAAAGCAAAGAAAAGAAAAAGGGAAAAAGAAGAGAGAGAGAAAAAAAGAGAAAAAAAAAAGGGGAGAGGGGGGTATGTGTAGGGAGGGGAGGGGAAAGAGGGGGGGGGGTGGAAATAGAATAAGGTGGGGGGAGGGGGAAGGAGGAAAGGTGAGTTGTGACAGATATCCCTGCAACCTGTTGAAAAAATGAGAACACACAAGACTAACAGAGGGAGACATGGTAATGGCAAGAAAATTATTACCTATCGTTGCTGTAATGAAAAACCCAGACTTTAAAGGCTGCTAGTACCTTTTCTTTGCTTTTCTCCCCCCCTTCTTTCCTTTTCCCTTCCTCCTCCCTTGCCCCTTTTTCCCCCTCCTTTCCCCTCGTTTTCCTTCCCCTTCCCTTTCCCCATTCTCCCCTGCATTCCTTGGCACTTTTCATTTACACTTCCGGGTGACTCCCTAATTGAACATACTGCTTGCACTCTTTTAAATCCTTATCCTTCTGATTTTCTTATAATAGTACTACCCCAATTTGCCTCCCTGGCCCGCCCCTGGGGGATCGCCTCTCGAGGGCGTCTCACTGTATCGCTCCAGAGAACCTTCATAGGTTATAGTTTGGTGAGTGCAATTTCTAAACTGTAAATTCTAAATATGTTCTCCAATACTAACCATGTACTTTTTGAATATTAATTTTGTATTTGATTTGTTATGTTGATACTATATTGCCTTTCATCCTCATAGACCATACTATCAGACGCCTCCTGAAGAAGCGGCTGTGACCGCGAAACCGTAGAGGTCACGTCTGCAAGTATCATACTATTTAACCTCTGTCCATATACCCGTGTGGGCATTGACTGTATTAACGTAGTATCAACAATGCTGTAAACAATTTTTATTGTCTATGTGTGTTAAATCACGAATATGTACAATATATGTCCCTTGTAGGACTTTTTTATTACTTTTGAAATAAATTTATACATTTTTAAACAAAGTTTTTCCTTTATGGTACCGCAATAGTCCTTGTTCCTCTCCTCATGAAAGAGGCAGGACCCGATTGGAGAGGTCCTTGCCCTGATTTTTCTTTCAAACTTATCTTCCGGTCTTAAGTAGGAAGTAAATGCTACAAGAATCATCTGACCTTACTCAAAGTGGTTTCTCAACAAAATAAAGCATGGAGTTATGGATGAATGGGTAAGTTTGCTTTGTACACTAAAGAAGAATTAAATAGTGTTTTCAGTTTGCCGTGCTCAAATACAGTTTAGTCCCACTTTAAATTGTTTATCTAGACCTATACCTATATAAGTTTTGTCCTACATCTCAGTAACAAAAGCCATGCACTCAGTTATGCTGGAAAAGGCAAGAAGAGATACAGGTGCATCTCAAAATATTAGTATATCATCAAAAAGGTAATTTATTTCAGTAATTCAATAAAAAGTGAAACTCATAAATTATATAGATTCATTACACACAGAATAATATATTTTAAGCATTTCTTTCTTTTAATTTTGATGATTATGGCTTACATCTAGTGAAAACCCAAAATTTAGTATCTCAGAAAATTAGAATATTACTTAAGACCAATAAAAAAAGAAAGGATTTTTAATACAGAAATGTTGGCTTACTGAAAAGCATGTCCATGTACAGTATAGTATGCACTCCATACTTGGTCAGGCTCCTTTTGCATGAATTACTGCATCAAGGCAGCGTGGCATGGAGGCGATCAGCCTGTGCCACTGCTGAGGTGTTATGAAAGCTTAGATTGCTTTGATAGCGGCCTTCAGCTTCTCTGCACTGTTGGGTATGGTGATTCTTATCTTACTGTTGACAATACCCCACAGATTTTGTATGGGGTTTAGGTAAGGAGAGTTTGCTTGCCAATCAAGCACATTGATACCATCATCATTAAGCCAGGTATTGGTACTTTTGGAAGTGTGGGCAGGTGCCAAGTCCTGCTGGGGAATGAAATCAGCATCTCCATAAAGCTGGTCAGCAGAGGGAAGCATGAAGTGCTCTAGAATTTCCTGGTAGAGGGCTGCGCTAACTTTGGACTTGACAAAACACAGTGGACCAACAATAGCAGATGACATGGCTCCCCAAATCATCACTGACTGTGGAAACTTCACACTGGACCACATGCAACTTAGATTCTGTGCCTCTCCACTCTTCCTCCAGACTCTGGGACCCTGATTATCAAATTAAAATTTACTTTCATCCAAAAAGAGGCCTTTGGACCACTGAGCAACAGTCCAGTCCTTTTTCTCCTTAGTCCAGGAAAGATGCTTCTGAGGTTGTCTTTGGTTCAGGAGTGGCTTGACACAAGGAAAGCCACATTTGTAGATCATGTCCTGGATACATCTGTGTGTGGTTGCTCTTGAAGCAGTAACACCAGCTGTAGTCCACTCCTTGTGAATTTTGTCCAAATTCTTGAATGGCCTTTGCTTCACAATCCTCTTAAGGCTGCACTTATCCCTGTTGCTTGTGCACCTTTTTATACTACACTTTTTCCTTCCACTCAACTTTCTATTAATATGCTTAGATACAGCACTCTGAACAGACAGCTTCTTTAGCAATGACCGCCTTCTGGACAACTGTCAAGTCAACAGTCTTCCCCATGATTGTGTAACCCAGGGGTCCCCAACCCCCAGGCCGTGGCCTGTTTGCAGCCAGGCTACAAAGGCTGCACTGTCTGATGTGCGGCAACGGCGGGCGAGCAGAGAGATGACATCTCTCACCACCCACCCGCATCACCGCTGTTCCACCCTCACAGCAAGGCTGCTATACTGCTGGAGGTGAGGTGGGGAGCAGAGAGATGAGATCATCTCTCACCGCCCGCCTGCATCACCAACAATTCGCATCTGGTGGCAGGCGATGTGACAAGTGACAATCCGCATCTGGTGGCAGGTGACATAGCAAGTGACAAACTGCATCTGGTGGCAGGCGACGTGGCAAGTGACAAACTGCATCTGGTGGCAGGCAATGTGGCAAGTGACAAACCGCATCTGGTGGCCGGCAATGTGGCAAGTGACAATCCATATCTGGTGGCAGGTGACGTGGCAAGTGACAAACCGCATCTAGTGGCAGGCAATGTGTCAAGTGACAAACCGCATCTGGTGGCAGGTGAATTGGCAAGTGACAAACCGCATCTGGTGGCAGGCGACGTGACAAGTGACAAACTGCATCTGGTGGCGGGTGAATTGGCAAGTGACAAACCGCATCTAGTGGCTGGCAATGGCAAGTGACAAACCGCATCTGGTGGCAGGCAATGTGGCAAGTGACAATCCATATCTGGTGGCAGGTGAAGTGGCAAGTGACAATCGATATCTGGTGGCAAGTGATGTGGCAAGTGATAAACCGCATCTGGTGGCAGGTGAATTGGCAAGTGACAAACTGCATCTGGCGGCAGGCAACGTGTTGAGTGACAATCCACATCTGGTGGCAGATTCTGCATTATGGTGAGTAGAACTATTTAATTTTCATTCTATTTCATTTCATTCATAATGTAATAGAAATAATGCGCTTCCATCATCCTGACACATATCAGCCATGGCGACGTTATGATTGAAGCGCTAACACCAGCCATTTCCTGACAAATTGCCCGTGAAACGCTGCATAACCCCCCCCCCCCCCTGTTGGCACAATTCTATTGCCAAAAAAGTTGGGGGCCAATGCTGTAACCTACTGAACCAGACTGAGAGATCATTTAAAGACTCAGAAAACCTTTACAGGTGTTTTGAGTTAATTAGCTGATTAGAGTGTGACACCATGAGTCTACAATATTGAACTTTTTTCACAATATTCTACTTTTCTGAGATAGTGAAATTTGTGTTTTCACTAGCTGTAAGCCATAATCATCAAAAGAAAGAAATGCTTTAAATATATCACTCTGTGTGTAATGAATCTATATAATATTTAAGTTTCACTTTTTGAAATTAATTATGGAAATAAATGAACTTTTTGATGATATTCAAATTTTTTTGAGATGCACCTGTACTTGATACACCATTGAATAAGTAGAATAAGTAGTGTAGTGCTTTAACCACTGCTTTAGCCCCAGAAGATTTGTCTGCTGAATGACCAGGCCATTTTTTGCGATTCGGCACTGCGTCGATTTAACTGACAATTGCGCGGTCGTGCGACACTGCACCCAAACAAAATTTACGTCTTTTTTCCCCCACAAATAGGGCTTTCTTTTGGTGGTATTTGATCATCTCGGCGGTTTTTATTTTTTGCACTATAAACAAAAAGAGTGACAATTTTGAAAAAAAAAAACACAATATTTTGTACTTTTTGCTATAATAAATATCCCCCATTTTTTTTTAAAAAAAAAGCATATTTTTTCTCAGTTTAGGCAGATATGTATTCTTCTACATATTTTTGGTAATAAAAATCGCAATAAGCTTATATTGATTGGTTTGCGCAAAAGTTATAGCGTCTACAAAATAGGGGATAGATTTATAGCATTTTTATTATTATAATTTTTTACTAGTATTGGCGGCGATCTGCGATTTTTATCCGGACTACGACAATATGGCGGACACATCTGACACTTTTAACACATTTTTGGGACCATTGGCATTTATACAGCGATCAGTGCTATAAAAATGCACTGATTACGGTAAAAATGTCACTGGCAGGGAAGGGGTTAACACTAGGGGTCGATCAAGGGGTTAATTGTGTTCCCTGTGTGTGTTTCTAACTGTAGGGGGAGGGGACTGACCTAGAGGAAATGACAGATCATGATTCTTAGCTTTTAAAGGAACTCACGATCTGTCTCTCCTCACAGAGCAGAACAGGGATTTGTGTGTTTAAACACACAAATCCCTGTTCTGCTCTGTGAGGAGAGACAGATCGTGAGTTCTTGCATTGGCACCCCCGCAGTGCCTGCTATCCCGCTTAAAGGAGCCGACGTATAGCTAGGATGGCTCGCGGGATCATGCTGACCTGCCGCCGTATAATGACGGTGGCTGGTCGGCAAGCGGGTAAAATGACACTAAACACTATCCTTTTTCTACAAAAATAATCCATACACATCTATTATTTAATGGCCCTGTAGTCTATTATTTATTAAATCAATTCTTACTGTGTTTTTCTGCCACTTTGAAATGTCCTACAGTGTATGAGTTCCTGAACCTCTCTTGAAATGAGCAGAACACATTAATTGCGGTCACATGTACTGCTCTAGGTACACTACAAATACCATAGTCCATAGTTCATCTTGGGAGTGAGGGTGGATACGTTCCTACATAAAGTGGTACTATGGAGAATGAGTGTAGCCACCCTCTAACAGGAAGTCAGTTGGCAGCACTAAAAAAAAAAAAAAAAGAAAGAAAGAAAGAAAGAGAGGAATTTGCCGATTTGGAGGAGGCTGAGAGTAGTAAAGGAACATTTTCAGTTTAGAATACATAAATGAAAAAAAAATGTTTAAACCAGAGTTTAGTATATCTTTAATCCGTCTCTGACATATCTGGTTTGCTGCGTTTCTGTTTACACACTGTGTTGTAGCTAGAATGAAATTATGTTAATGTATGTAGATTTTAATGCTATGCATTCTTTTTATAATGTGATCATCCATGACTCCTCACTACTGTATGAGCTATGAACCCAGCCCTACCACTTTTTCTTCAAGCCAAACTCGAACATTTTAGAGGCTCTAAAACCCGAACACTTTAATTATTTTGCACGGGAGATGCGGTGACACAGAGGGAAATTACCTCCACATTTGGTGGAATTGTAAGGCCATACAACCCCTCTGGTCTCTGGTTTTCGCCATATACAGTAATCTATATGATCAGCCAATGACACCCACCCCAGAGATATCTCTATTATCTATGCTCCCTGGCTCCATAGCCTCTCAAAAACATACACTACTACGCTTTTTCCTGTCAGCCGCCAGGCAACTTACCCCCCTATTCTGGAAGACCACTACCACCCCAACAACGACATTATGTGCATGGAAGAGTGGAAGAAATGAAAACTCTGGACAGTGATACCTTCGACAAATTTAAAACTCTTTGACTCACTTGGATTGACTACTCTACCTCTGATTCCCTGAAAGCGTTGTTGACACCTCATAGCTAAGCTGGACACACCTTCTGACCATGATTTCCCAATTTGTTGCACCAGGGTCTGCTCACCCCCTTCTATCCTCCCTTTCCCTCTTGCTACAACTACACCTTTCCCCTTATCCAACCTCCAAATCCCTTTTCCCTGTCCCTCTTTTTCTTTCTCCATCCTCCCCCCCCAAATTTATGTCTCCTTGACCGGAATCCAGATGTATTCCTCCCCATCCCTTATATTTTATCTTGCAATGCACCGTGGGCTCAACCGCTACCTCTTGGATGATGGTCATACCCGTATACCTCACTGGTTTATATCCTAGAGTGTATCAGATACAAGACCTACACTGTATTGCCTCCTGTACTGAACATCTGGTTATTACGTATGTTGTGTTGTTTCATTTTTTTAAACGCAATAAAAATATATTTGACTCAAATTATTTTGCTTGTCCAAATAAAAATGAGCTTGCTGTCTTTTTCAAATATCACCCACAGCAGGATATTCCAGATCCAGTGTTAAAAAATTCTAGAAAACGTAAAGATGGAACAAGTCGCAAGTGGCTCACCTACTGCAATGAAAAAAATGTATGTTTTGCTCTGTTTGTCTGGATTTTTCAAAGTCACTGGAAACAATTTTTTTTATTAAAGGAATGACAGATAAGCGTCATGTTCATCAAAGAATCGAAGAGCATGAGAAGAGTGTAATGCACAACGTGTGTGCTGAAGCCTTTTTTGTGGAATCCATCAGTGCTGGAGTTGATGATCTACTTTTGTATAAGCAAATATCTGTAAGGCGAGAACAAGTGAGAAACAGGCGGCAAGTACTACAGCTGGTTGTAGATGTAGTAGAAGTTATAGGAAAGCAAGGTTTGAGTTATAGGAAAGATAAAGATGAGGCTGCCTATAATTTAGAGGACATAACGAAAGACCATGAAAATTTTTTAGAGTTCATTCTTCTCGTCAGTAAGTATGACATTTGTCTGAAAGATCATGTAAATAAATGTATTGAAGACAGCAAGAAACTGCAGTCTTCTGGAGGAAAAGGAAGAGGATCTTTGATAACTTTGCTCTCAAAAACGACTGTTAACAAAATAATACATGCTATTTGGATGCTTATCCAGGAAGATATATCAAAAGAAGTAAGGGAAGCCAGGATGTTATCAATTCAGATTGAGACAACTCAAGACATCACTTCAAAAGATCAATGCTCCATAATTGTTTGCTATGTGACTGATTGTATCAATGAAAAGATTCTTGCAGTTGTTGAATGTGAATCTTCAACAGGGCAAAACCTTTTTAAGTTGCTAATGAAAGTCCTAAAATCATGCAAACTTAATATTACAAATTGCATTGGCAACTCAACGGATGGAGCAGCAAGTATCCAAGGCCAATACAATGGTTTCTCTTCCTGGCTGTCAACTGAATCACCAGGGCAAAGTCACATCTGGTGCTATGAATTTAGTTGCAGATACAACAAAAGTGCATCACTGTTCAGTTTGTTGAATGACATTGCTGTCTTTATTCGTGATTCTTATCAGCGCATGAATACCTGGGAACAAATTAGCCAGGACCCTCACCATCGAAGAATTTCAGTAATTGGAGAAACGCGTTGGTGGTCAAAAGATGCTGCTCTAAGAAAAGTGTTTGGGAAATTTTCAAATACTGATTCTGCTTTGTTTCTTAGTCTACTGTACACTTTGAGCAGAATCGAAGACAGCATGTCATCGAAACCTGAGGTGTGTGTTAGAGCAAAATCTTATGCAGAATCCTTACTCAAATATGAAACCATTCTTACAGCTCAAATTTTTCTGAGAATATTTGAATTGACAACACCATTGTCCAAATATCTGCAAACAACTCAGATGGATATCTCACAAGCTATTCAAATGGCACAGGGAACTTATGAAAAACTTGAAACAATTACACAAGATTTTGATTCCATACAAATCACTGCTGATAAGTTAGTTACCACCTAGAAGTACAGACCACTTTGCCTAAAAAAAGAATAAGAAAAAGAAAGCGAATGGCTGATGAGACTGTTGACGAATGACGATGTAGCAGTTTCTGATGCTGTTTTAGCTTATAAGATACGTGTGCACAATGTAATCTTGGATACAGTGACAGAGAGTATGAATCGCCGGTTTCTCTCCTGTGGGACTCTCTATGCTGACTTAGCCTGCTTGGAGCCAAACAGCTTTTCTGATTTAAAAAATTATGGACTTCAGGCACCAGCAATGGAAGAACTCAGCAAACGATTAGTTAGATTTGATGAGGGAGCAACATAGGAAAATTTGCGTTCCCAAATGGAAAATTTTGCAATGCAGTGGGACATGCTGAAATCATCACCTCTTGAAGAATATAGTATTGTAGAAGATGTATCTATGGAAAACCAGGAAAGCAAATTAACAGAAATAGAACTGGTCAACAAATCTTGCATGGCATGTAAGAACTGTGCCATTTGCTGCTATAAGATTCTGCAGCACTATAATTTGTTAACTGATGCCTCTAATGTCATTGGTTTAGCCTACAAATTTTTGATTACACTATCTTTTACTCAAGTCGCCTGTGAAAGAAGTTTCTCCACGTTGAAGTTTATTAAAACCCATCTAAGAAGTTCTGTATCTCAAAGGCAATTGAGCTTTTTGATGCTGATGGCAATCGAAAAGGATGTACTAATGAACATTCTGATGATGTCATTGACAGAGTTGCAGAAACCAGTCCCGGCCTGGGTGGTGCTACAATATGCCATATTCCCTGACCACTTATACAGAGGAGGCCATATACAAAACACAATGCCTAATACATAATCAGTCCAAACATTTAAAACATGGTATCCCCATATTCAGGAGGAATAGCAGAATGTGTTTTGGGGTGTGCTCATGCTGTGTGTGAAAAATATCTTATTAAATTGACAACTTTATGTAAAAAAGTATAAATAATGATATTTGAAGCGCTTCACAATGTGCATGAAAATGAATATATAAGAATAAATATAAATAGTCAAATAAATCCAGCGGTGAGTAAAAATTCCTAAAAAAAACAGCAATCAAAATAGTGTAAAATTATAAAAAATTAGTGACACCAAATGTGTAAAAAAATTCACATAAAAAATCCACATAAAAATAAATATATAGGGATGTATTCAGAAGGTTCAATTATACAGGTGTAGAATCCTGATTGGTATAGAGCTTTTGATCACTAGCAAAGCTGTTTAAAAACACTTGCTTAATTAAGGTGCTCATTGACCTTCATAGTAAAAATGTGTTTTTTGCTTCTATTCACAACCAATGTGAGAATCATAAACAGGCAGATAAGAGAAAAAAACAATCATTGTGCAATAGTTAGGATACCAAGGTACACAGGCAAACTTCAATCCACTCACGTGTGCCTTATAATGATAAGGCATATGCAGGTTTTACTATAGCAGTCAGCCGCCTTAGACAGGAGCAGATTCAGTGCAGTACACTGTGTGATACTGCTGATCTGCACAGAGCGTCCTTGGCTCCTAGGCTGCAAAAAAAAGTCTTACTTATGTGGTATCCCCATACTCTGAGGGTAGCAAAATATGTTTTGGGGTGGAATTCTAAGCATGGCAATAATACATGTTAGCAGGGCTGTCTTTAATATTAATTGGACCCTGAGCATTTTCTTGCCCCCCCCCCATACAATTTCGCTCTCCACCTGCTCTGAGACATACAATAAGTTGCAGCTAGACTCAAAATCAGTTTACTGTATCAGATCAGGCAGCGATTGCGATTGGTTGCCAGAGGTTACAGTGTATCATTATTGCTCACTGACTGGCTGTTAAAGGTTACAGCACACTTATGGCTCACTGATTATTTGGTAGAGGTTACAGCACATGACTTCTGTTTGTTGATTGGTTGCTAGCGATTAATGTACATCAATTCTTCTCACTGATTGGTTGCTAGAGGTTACTGGACATTCTTACCATTCACTAATTGGTTGCTAGAGGTTAGTGCACATTATTACGGCTCGCTGATTGGTTGCTAGAGGTTACTGCATATTTTTACCACTCAATGATTGGTTGCAAGAGGTTAGTGTGCATCATTACTGCTCACTTATTGGTTGCAAAAGGTTATAGCACATCATCTCCTCACTGCCTGCTCCTAGGGATCCTAGGACTCCTGGGATCAGTGGCACTGCTGGCTGGGGGAGGGGGATGTGATCAGTGGCAATGCTGGGGGGTTGATGGGATTAGTGCCAGTGGATGGGAATGGGATTAGTTAGGAGGCAGTACACTGTGGAAAATTCTGAATCATGTAGAGAAAAGCTGATAATCTTTGACAAGTATATAGTGGGGGATTCTACACTGACCACCAATGTAATGGGGAATTTAGACTGACCACCAATGTGAGGGGGAATTTGCACTGACCGCTATGTAATGGGAGATTTTACATCACCCACCAATATAAAGAGGGACACTGACACCAATGTAATAGGAGCATTTACACCAACCACCTGTGTAAGGGGGAATATACAATGACCTCCATGTAAGGTGACACTTCTGCACTGACCACCAATATTAGGGGGATTTACTCTGACCACCAATGTACAGGGGGATTTACACTGACCACCACTGTAAGGGCAATTCTGCACTTACCACCAAAAGGGAAATGTACACCGATGACCAATGTAATGGGGGATTTTACACTGGCCTTCAATGTAAGGGGAAATTTACACTCACCACCAATTTAAAGGGGGCTTCTATATGGGCCAACATTGTAAGGGAGGATTCGAAACTTTTTTAACTGTTAGATGTACTGATGATATTACTGTTTAAAGTTTGCATTGTTTAGGATAATGTGATCAAGCTCTTATCTGATTTTGTGTGGTATAAATTCGGTGTGAATTTACAATAAAGTGAGTTCCTGTTTGCACCTAAGCTAGTGTTGTCCAGTTCTTGGGTGCAAGCTATGATACTTTGTTCCTGGGCTCCAGCGGCGAGGAAGCAGCTCTCTGGCAGAGATGCCCAGTCGGGGTGTCAGCAATTAGTCACAATGTGATTCTTCCTGATACTATGTGGATTAGTGTAATGGGGCTTAGCCTTATTGCAACATAAGCTGTCCGTAGGTGAGGCCAACCTACCCATCACTTAATGAAACATATTCTGTTGTCCTGTTTATGTAATCTATGCATTGCACTTGCCTATCCTTCAATAACACATTTACCTAAAGAGTCGTTGTAGTGAACGGAGGGCGCATCACACTAAGTGGCTCCTGCAGAGGTGATGTTATATGCCTTGCAAGCCTTTAGAGGCTCCTTGGATTTTGGGCACCTCTATGCTGCTAGGCTCCTAAAAAGTCTTACGCATGTCGTATCCTCATACTCAGCGTGAGTAGCAGAATGTGTTTTGGGGTGTAATTCTCAGTATACCCATGCTGTGTGGTAGAAGTGTCTTATTATTTTACAACTTTGTGTAAGAAAATACATTTTCATTTTCTTTCCTTTCCTTATTTTCTAAAAGCTTGCGGCAGAAAAATTAAATCTACAAAAAAAATCACCATGCCTCTTAAAAACATCTTAGGGTGTTTACTCTCCAAAATGTAGTAATTTTGCGGGTGTTTCCATTGTCCTGTCTCTCCAGAGCCTCCAAAGACATGATAGCTAGTCAGGAGATTAGATGCCTAATTTATGCCATTTGAAAGCTTGAAAGTGCTCCTTGGAGTTTGGGCCTTATAATGCAGCTAAGCTGCAAAAGAGTCTCACATGTGGGAAATCCCTATACTTAGGAGGAATAGCAGAATGTGTTTTGGGGTGTAACTCTAATGCCCCGTACACACGGTGGGACTTTGTTCGGACATTCCGACAACAAAATCCATTGATTTTTTCCGACGGATGTTGGCTCAAACTTGTCTTGCATACACACGGTCACACAAAGTTGTCGGAAAATCAGATCGTTCTGAACGCGGTGACGTAAAACACGTACGTCGGGACTATAAACGGGGCAGTGGCCAATAGCTTTCATCTCTTTATTTATTCTGAGCATGCGTGGCACTTTGTCCGTCCGATTTGTGTACACACGATCGGAATTTCCGACAATGGATTTTGTTGTCAGAAAATTTTATATCCTGCTCTCAAACTTTGTGTGTCGGAAAATCCGATGGAAAATGTCCGATGGAGCCCACACACGGTCTGACAACACGCTCCAATCGGACATTTTCCATCGGAAAATCCGATCGTGTGTACGGGGCATAAGTATGCTGTGTGTGTGAGAAATATCTTACTAATTGACAGCTGTGTGAAAAAAATAAATAAATGCAATTTCATTTTCTTTCTTAATTTTTTTAAAACTATTGTCAAAAAATGTAATCTTTAAAATAATCAAGAAGCCTCTAATCAACTATGTTGTATGGTCTACTTTGCAAAATGGGGTCATTTTGTGGGTGATTCTCTTGTTCTGGCACTTTAGGCCCTCAAGAAATATGAACCAGTAGGTAGTAAGGAAATCAGATACATTATTTATGCACTTAAAAGCCTGAATGTATTCCTTAGGTTTTGGGCCCCTCTTTGCGTCTAGGCAGTGAAAAGGGGGTGAACAAATATCTGCGCTAACTCAAAAGAAAGAAAAGAACAGCAGCCAGCATAGTTCGTTAAAAATCAAACAAAAAAAAGTATAAATCCAAAATGCAGCGCTTCAGTGGTTCATAGAATCTGTGACAGTCCAGATAAAAAAGAGATAAAAATGATGATGTAGAACCTCCACCACTTCAATGTGCATAAAGAAAGCACACCACACCCCAGTGCAATCAAACTGCTTACCAGAAGAATATGAAAAACACGCAAGGTAATTATATATTGCAGGCGGAGATGGATATATTGTGCATTCACCACAGGGATAATAACCCAATAGAAAAAAAAAGCAACAATAGTGAAGCCCATAGAGATAAAACACACAAACTTTATTGTAGTCTACTTACAGGTAAAAAGGAACATCATGACATATAAAAATCTGCGGCTCTCAGCGTACTTCCACCAGCCAGCCTGACATGTTTCATCCTATGTGGATATCATCAGAGGCGTGGCCCAACAGTGCAAATACGCCCATATGAATGCAAATAATCACATGTCATGTTGGCCCTTGATAGGACAGCATGACAATAACAACAGCTGATATCACTTGTCTCTATCCCTGAGCTACGGCCGCTCGTGCATGGTCCAGCCATGCTATTCAAAAAACAGGGAGTGAAACCAGCAGCATCGCTTACTACTTCCGGCGGGCGGAACACATGAACGCCAACTGGAAGTGATGTAAGTGAGACAGGACGGAACAGCGCCCATATCCACCATAAACATCCAGTGAAGGAAAATAACAACCAAGACCGGAAGTGACGTCAGTGGAGCACGTTCCGAATATGTTTGCGTTCCAAAAGACAACAAACAGGGGAATGACTTTAGGATGAATCGGTGACCAGTACCGCATAAAAACGTGAACTGGATCAAAATGTCCAAAAATGCATCCATTTCATACTACATGAAAAACATGCAATATGAATAAATATAGCGTTATTTCAATTGTTAACATTGAAGAAAGGATAAACAAGGAGGCCCTCATTTTAATGACATAAATAATTCAATGAAAACAAAATAGGAATACAAATAGCAATTAAAACATTAAAATTACTACATTGCACGTTATATTGTGCGAATGATAAAAATTAATATTATGGTTCAAAAATTATAAGTCAATAAATTGTCAAAAAATGTTGATGAAGTGTGTAAGTTCATAAATATATTGAAATGATTCAGTGACAGACCACCACCGTATCCAAAAAGTGACCACCATAAGAAATGCAAGCTTACCAAACAGCAAGCAAGATAGGCTTGTAACCTCAAACCCGGTCCCGGCCTCTATCCCAAAAACAGGCAAATGGCTCTGAATCTGATGCTGATATTAAGGACAGAGCAGGTGTCCCAGGGGAGTTTAACATTCACCAGACGACGTAGATAGTCGCCAGCCTCTCCTGAGCCAAAGACCTCCGACAGGCAGTCATAAAAAACCCAGATAGAAAAAACTCGCATAGTGTTATACCATCAAAGGGATTTAATAGAAGATAAAAAATATATTGCACTTACAATGCATTAAAAACAAACAGCAATAGAAGCCGGCCAGCTATGCAGGACTCCCGTCCAATAGAGACTCTAGTACGCGGTGACGTCAGCGCGTCAACTCCTCCTGACGTACGTTTCGTCAACAAAATTACATCGTCTGGGGAATGGGCGACCCACTGACGTATCGCGTATTATAGAGCTGGAACTAACCAAGCCTCGATGTGAATTGCGGACCGGAAATTCAGGCACAATCAATAGAAGATGGGCAAAGAAGCCAAAAGCACCATATATTTTGGAAGGCAGACGCGCTGACGTCATCGTTCCACTCCATAACGAACGGGTGTATGCAGGCCGGCCGGCTGATTTTATACATGCGATTTTAATTGTTCCTTTTGGTAAGTGTGTTACTTTAACTATAAATAAACTGGTCAAACGGATTTACACTATGGTGGATATATTTCTTATCTCCTTGGGTCTCCATAATTGAGCCAATCATTTCCGATGTATCCCGGGTGATCATTCCTCCATGCTGAGACAGATGGTGATGTCCCTATTGAGCGGATTTCTGGCATAAGGCTTCATTACAACCGATTTCTGGTAATCATATACCTTCATAGGTGGTGGATTTTCTCACAAGATGTCTTTAAAGTCTTCAATCACTATGGGTGGAATCTAATGTAATAAGGACTGTTGATAACAGAAGTCACCTTGTTTTATGGACTGTGTGTTTTTTGGTTTCCTTATTCTAATTATGTTTTTAATTGCCACAATGATATATTATACCTATGTGGCTCATAGCACATTTTTTTGATTTTTCACATCGTGTTGCTATTTGAGTTTAGTATTTTGATCACTTTATGATTTTCAATTATTTAATTATTATCTTTGTTTAGCGCGGTTCTTTTATACATTTCACCATATAAATTACTGGCAAAAACATCAAGAAGGATGAAACTACTTATAAATTATGTATTTAAAATAGCATCTATCACATATAGGAGGATAGGAATGACAAATGCATAAAACCCTGCATCGAGATACCCCAGAAGGAAAATATCTAGATGAATTTAAAATTATATAAATTGTAAGGAGACCTCAAAATAGGGTCAAAGGGTACTAATTTCAATCATATTACTTAGTAATATCTATAAGATTGTCTTGCTGATATTCCAAGTCACTAACCCACATCGAGTTCACAATAATAGAATCGATGTAAACCAAAAAATAACAACTCAGGAGTTATCTATAAAGGCATTAGTGTCAGTATCAATGTTCAAACCATAAGGGGCATAACATTTTATTTTATGGATCCAAGCCATTTCTAGCCTAGAAATACTTCTAACTAAGGCACTCCCCCTCCAATGTGGATGATATTTGTCGATCCCAAGATATAAAGTTTTGGAGGGGTCTTTGTTATGTTTCAAAAGATAATGTTTGGAAACCGAATGTTTCAGAAACCCATTCTTAATGTTAGTAATATGCTCATTCAGTCTGACGGAGAAGGGTCGTTTAGTCCTGCCCACATATTGCAGCCCACATGGGCACTGGAGCAGGTAAATGACCCCCTCCATCGAACAAGTAATGAAAGGTTTAATTTCAAACTCCTGTTGGGTACTAAAAGAAATAAATCTATTAGTACATCTATGTGTACATCCATTGGTAGAGCATACCCGGCATCGCCTACATTGATAGAAACCAGTAAGGTTTTTAAAAAAACCTATCCTGTTGGCTGGAGGATCAAGAATATTTGGAGCCAACCTATCCCTAAGTGATGGGGCACCCCTATAGACCACCTGTTGTCTTCCAGGTAGAACAGGGCCCAACACCGGGTCATTATCAAGTAGGTGCCAATGTTTATTGATCAAACCTTTAACCTTTCTATGTTGCACCGAGTATGTAAACCAAAAAATACCTTAAAACCTTGGAGGAGGTTAAGTCTCTTGACAGAAAAGATTTACTTGTAGCTAGGGCTCCTCATGTTAATGATGTCTCTGTGGTTCCCTTTACCACTACATACTCGGTGCAACATAGAAAGGTTAAAGGTTTGATCAATAAACATTGGCACCTACTTGATAATGACCCGGTGTTGGGCCCTGTTCTACCTGGAAGACAACAGGTGGTCTATAGGGGTGCCCCATCACTTAGGGATAGGTTGGCTCCAAATATTCTTGATCCTCCAGCCAACAGGATAGGTTTTTTTGAAAACCTTACTGGTTTCTATCAATGTAGGCGATGCCGGGTATGCTCTACCAATGAGTGTACACATAGACGTACTAATAGATTTATTTCTTTTAGTACCCAACAGGAGTTTGAAATTAAACCTTTCATTACTTATTCGACGGAGGGGGTACTTTACCTGCTCTAGTGCCCATGTGGGCTGCAATATGTGGGCAGGACTAAACGACCCCTCTCCGTCAGACTAAATGAGCATATTACTAACATTAAGAATGGGTTTCCGAAACATTCGGTTTCCAAACATTATCTTTAGAAACCTAACAACCCCTCCAAAACTATATTTCTTGGGATCAACAAATATTATCCACATTGGAGGGGGAGTGCCTTAGTTAGAAGTATTTCTAGGCTAGAAATGGCTTGGATCCATAAAATAAAATGTTATGCTCCTTATGGTTTGAACATTGATACTGATACTAATGCCTTTATAGATAACTCCTGAGTTGTTATTTTTTGGTTTACATCGATTCTATTATTGTGAACTCGATGTGGGTTAGTGACTTGGAATATCAGCGAGACAACCTTATAGATATTACTAAGTAATACGATTGAAATTAATACCCTTTGACCCTATTTTGAGGTCTCCTTACAATTTATATAATTTTTTATTCATCTAGATATTTTCCTTCTGGGGTATCTTGATGCAGGGTTTTATGCATTTGTCGTTCCTATCCTCCTATGTGTGGTAGATGCTATATTAAATACATAATTTATAAGTAGATTCATCCTTCTTGATGTTTTTTGCCAGTAATTTATATGGTGATTTTGGCTTTTTTGCCCGTCTTCCATTGTTTGTGCCCGAATTTCCGGTCCGCGATTCACATCGAGACTTGGTTAGTTCCGGCTCTATAAATACGCGACACGTCAGTGCGTCGCCCGTTCCCCAGACGATGTCATTTTGTTGCCGAAACGAACGTCAGGAGGAGTTGACGCGCTGACGTCACCGCGTGCTAGCGCCTCTATTGGACGGGCGTCCTGCATAGCCAGCCGGCTTCTATTGCTGTTTGTTTTTAATTCATTGTAAGTGCAATATATTTTTTATCTTCTAATAAATCCCTTTGATGGTATAACACTATGGCGAGTTTTTTCTATCTGGGTTTTTTATGACTGCCTGTCGAAGGTCTTTGGCTCAGGAGAGTCTGGTGACTATCTACGTCATCTGGTGAACGTTAAACTCCCCTGGGACACCTGCTCTGTCCTTAATACCAGCATCAGATTCAGAGCCATTTGCTTGTTTTTGGGATAGAGGCCGGGACCGGGTTTGAGGTCACAAGCCTATCTTGCTTGCTGTTTGGTAAGCTTGCATTTCTTATGGTGGTCACTTTTTGGATACGGTGGTGGTCTGTCACGGAATCATTTCAATATATTAATGAACTTACACACTTCATCAACATTTTTTGACCATTTATTGACTTATAATTTTTTAACCATAATATTAATTTTTATTGAACACTTTATTCAATATTTGGTAGATATTTATTTATTTTTTATCATTATATATTTTCACAATCAAGGTTTTTTACTTAACTAATTTTTATGGAGTGATGTATTTATTCATGTCTAATGGTGATGGTAATCATATAATATCAATATTTGGGATGTTCATTTTTATTCAATCATAGCGCTGCTAATGTTTTCTTCTATTATTTGGTGTATCTCACTTCTAGCAGCAGCTGACATCTTTACTGTTTTTTAGATATAGCGCGGTAGTTTACTTTTTTGTTTATATTGTGTGAATACATGATATAAAATCGAATATATATAAAAAACAGCAATATGGTTAAAAAATATATATACATATATATGTAAACACTGCCCACTAGTGTTAAAAACTTATAAACCTTAAAATTAGCAGTTATTAATAAAACAGTTTACATCCCAGTCGACATTCATGCCATAAGGGGTGTAACACTTGAGATCATATATCCAGCGGGTCTCAAGTTTGGATATTTCTTGTTTGGTCATACTCCCTCGCCAGTGTGAATTAAACCTATCGATAGCTACAAAGGTAGTTCCCTTAGGGTTTTTATTATAGCACTCTAAATAGTGTCTAGAGACACTATGTTTCAGGAATTCCTTTTTTATATTCGTAATGTGCTCATTAACCCTTACATTCATATCACGTATCGTGTGGCCCACATACTGTAGGCCACATGGACAAATTAATAAGTACACAACATTCTGTGAAGTACAAGTGATAAAAGTATTAATGTCAAAAACCCCACCAGTGGTATGGGATTTGAACTGGCATATTTTCCTACTTGTCTCTTTGTTGATGGTGCACACGTTACAATTATGACAGGGGTAATACCCTTTTGACTTTTGAAAAAATGACACTTTATTGGGATCCAAAATATTGGGGGCTATTTGAAGTTTAAGAGGGGGAACTCCTCTAAAAACAACTTGAGGTCGATCCGGAAGTACTGGCCCCAAGATTTTATCGTTTTTAAAGACCCCTAGTGTTTGGTCATAATTCTTTTGATATCAAAATGTTGTTTAGAATAAGTTGTGATCATAGAAAAATTATAGTTAGTCTCGCTGGATGGAGCTTTAGTCTTGCTCTGAAGGATATAATCTCTGTCCATATTGCCTACTTCATTGATTATGATATTCAAGTCACTAGGTGACTAGCCCTTTTCAATAAATTTTTCTCTAAGGGTAGTGGCTTGTTCAAAAAAGTCTTCCTTAAGAGTACAGTTCCGCCTCAAGCGGAGGAACTGGCTTTTGGGCACCGACTTAAGCCATGAAGTGTGATGGCAGCTACCTTGTCCGATATACCCATTTCTGTCGCTACTCTTAAAAAAAGTGAACATATTAAATTTACCATCTTTGATCTCTATGTTTAAATCCAAGAAATGAATTTTGGCAGTGCTACTCTCAAATTGTAATACAATACCCAGCAAATTGTCATTGAGTTGTCGCATAAATGTGGAAAGCGACGTGATGTCGCCCTCCCACAGGAGGAGGATGTCGTCTATATACCTGCCCCAGAAGAAAAGCTCAGGTCTTCTGTCAGAATAGACGACATCCTCCTCCCATTTGGGCATAAACAAATTGGCCATACTGGCTGCAAATTTTGCACCCTTTGCGACTCTGTTCTGGAGGTAATGAGTCCCTCCGAACCAAAAATAATTATGGGTCATAGCGTATCTCAATAAATCCAGTATAAATTCCCACTGAGAAGGAATCAACTCAACATCTCTTCTCAAAAAGCAGTCCACAGCCTCTAATCCATCAGAATGGGAGATAATGGTGTAAAGAGACGTCACATTGTCGGTGGCCATAATGTAACTCTCCTTCCACTCTAAATTCTCACCTGTGCAGAATCTTTAATATAAGATGGAGTACTAGACACTAAAGGCTGTAGAAAGCCATCAATGTATTTACCAATTCTGGATGTAATAGAGCCCAACCCGCTAATAATGGGTCTCCCCGGGGGTTTAACTGGGTTCTTATGCACCTTTGGCAGAAAGTATATATTTGGCTTTCTTGGGGCCAACGGAATTAAAAAAATCCCTCTGTTTCTTATTGAGCAAATTGTTGTGAAAACCAGTATCTATAAGCGCAGTGAGCTCCCTTTTATATTTAAACATGGGATCATGACTCAGCAGAATATAGATGTCAGTGTCAGACAATAACCTATTCATTTTGGAAATGTATGAATTCTTATCCATCACCACAATCCCACCCCCATATCCAGAGGCGGCTCTCTAATTAGGCAAATTAGGCGGTCGCCTAAGGCCTCGCACTCACAAGGGCCTCGCGGCCGCCTAATTTGCCTGTTCTCAATCACTGAAGTTGACGCCGGCGGCTCCGCCTACCCCCACTGGGACTCTGTGGCTTAGGAGCTGACGGACAAATCAGATACTGCCCGCAGCCTGAGGAATAGCGGCCTCATCACGGAGCATCCCAGTCCGTGGGGCCTCATGTGTAGGTTTTGCCTAAGGCCTCACAAAGCCTAGAGCCGCCTCTGCCCATATCAGCAGGGTGAATAATTATGTCATTCCTCTGTTATAAAGACTCTAAACCTTCACAAAATCGAGAATCGTTATGATTCCTAATTATTTTTAGTTTATTTATGTCCTTCAGGACCAATTCCTTAAACATGGATATGGATGGAGGTACAAAACCCGGAGGATTAAAGAGAGAGGCATTGGAAAGACCCGAATGTCTCACTCCATCAGCCTCTTTTAAGGTGATTTTGGGGGTCTGTGACAAAAAATATCTTTTTATGCTGATCTTCCTGATATATTTCTGCACATCTATAAAGGCCCCAAACTTGCTCAAGGGTTTATCTGGATCAAATTTTAATCCATGATCAAGCACAAATTTTTCATTCTCTGTAAGTGTACCTTTGCTAAGGTTAAAAATACCAGCATCTTTTACACACTTTGCCTTTTTCGATCGGTTCCTCCTCCCCCCTCTGGTCCCTCTTTTAATCCCCCCCTCTTGTTTTTCTGTGGGACCTTAGGAAAAAAAGAGGAAGTGGAGGGTCTTTTTTTCCTCTTTCTACCTCCACTTCCTCTTTTTTTCCCAAAAAAACAAGAGGGGGGATTATTTGCATTTATATGGGTGTATTTGCACTGTTGGGCCACGCCTCTAAAGATATCCACATAGGATGAAACATGTCAGGCTGGCCAGTGCAAGTACGATGAGAGCCAGGGATTTTTATATGTCATGATGTTCCTTTTTACCTGTAAGTAGACTACAATAAAGTTTGTGTGTTTTACCTCTACGGGCTTCAATATTGTTGCTTTTTTCTTCTATTGGGTTATTATCCCAGTGGTGAATGCACAATATATCCATCTCCTTGTGTGAGTCCTGACGTTTTTCTGAGATTGATGTACCTGGATACCCTTATGAGCTGCCTATTATGTTTGGAAAGTGCCGTTTGAATACATCATTTACCGCCTGCAATATATGATTACCTTGCGTGTTTTTCATATTCTTCTGGTAAGTAGGGATGAGCCGAACACCCCCCTGTTCGGTTCGCACCAGAACATGCGAACAGGAAAAAAGTTCGTTCGAACACGCGAACACCGTTAACCACTTAAGGACCGCCTCACGCCGATGTACGTCGGCAAGGTGGCACGGGCAGGCAAAATCACGTACATGTACGTGATTTGCCTCCCGCGGGTGGGGGGTCCGATCGGACCCCCCCCGGTGCCCGAGGCGGTCCCGTTTTGTTCCCCGGCGATCGGAGTGGAGGGGGAGGCCATCCGTTCGTGGCCCCCCCCTCGCGATCGCCGCCGGCCAATGGGAACACTCCTTTGCTGCTGTATGCTAAACAGCAGCAAAGGAAGTGATGTCATCTCTCCTCGGCTCGGTAGTTTCCGTTCCAGCCCGAGGAGAGAAGACAGGTATGTGAGTGCACCAACACACACACACACACACAGTAGAACATGCCAGGCATACAAAACACCCCGATCCCCCCCCGATCGCCCCCCGATCCCCCCCAATCACCCCCCCTTCACAAACTGACACCAGCAGTTTTTTTTTTTTTTTTCTGATTACTGCTAAGTGTCAGTTTGTGACAGTTACTGTGTTAGCACAGTTACTGTTACCCCCCTGTAGGTCTAGGGTACCCCCCTAACCCCCCCTAATAAAGTTTTAACCCCTTGATCACCCCCCGTCACCAGTGTCGCTAAGCAATCATTTTTCTGATCGCTGTATTAGTGTCGCTGGTGACGCTAGTTAGGGAGGTAAATATTTAGGTTCACCGTCAGCGTTTTATAGCGTCAGGGACCCCCATATACTATCTGATAAATGTTTTAACCCCTTGATTGCCCCCTAGTTAACCCTTTCACCACTGATCACCGTATAACCGTTACGGGTGACGCTGGTTAGTTTGTTTATTTTTTATAGTGTCAGGGCACCCACCGTTTATTACCGAATAAAGGTTTAGCCCCCTAATCGCCCGGCGGTGATATGCGTCGCCCCAGGCAGCGTCAGATTAGCGCCAGTACCGCTAACACCCACGCACGCAGCATGCGCCTCCCTTTGGTATAGTATCTGATCGGATCAATATCTGATCCGATCAGATCTATACTAGCGTCCCCAGCAGTTTAGGGTTCCCAAAAACGCAGTGTTAGCGGAATCAGCCCAGATACCCGCTAGCACTTGCGTTTTGCGCCTCCGCCCAGCCCACCCAAGTGCAGTATCGATCGATCACTGTCACTTACAAAACACTAAACGCATAACTGCAGCGTTCGCAGATTCAGGCCTGATCCCTGCGATCGCTAACAGTTTTTTTGGTAGCATTTTGGTGAACTGGCAAGCACCAGCCCCAGGCAGCGTCAGGTTAGCGCCAGTACCGCTAACACCCACGCACGCACCGTACACCTCCCTTAGTGGTATAGTATCTGAACGGATCAATATCTGATCCGATCAGATCTATACTAGCGTCACCAGCAGTTTAGGGTTCCCAAAAACGCAGTGTTAGCGTGATCAGCCCAGATACCTGCTAGCACCTGCGTTTTGCCCCTCCGCCCGGCCCGGCCCAGCCCACCCAAGTGCAGTATCGATCGATCACTGTCACTTACAAAACACAAAACGCATAACTGCAGCGTTCACAGAGTCAGGCCTGATCCCTGCGATCGCTAACAGTTTTTTTGGTAGCATTTTGGGGAACTGGCAAGCACCAGCGGCGTAGTACACCCCGGTCATAGTCAAACCAGCACTGCAGTAACACTTGGTGACGTGGCGAGTCCCATAAGTGCAGTTCAAGCTGGTGAGGTGGCAAGCACAAGTAGTGTCCCGCTGCCACCAAAAAGACAAACACAGGACCGTCGTGCCCATAATGCCCTTCCTGCTGCATTCGCCAATCCTAATTGGGAACCCACCACTTCTGCAGCGCCCGTACTTCCCCCATTCACATCCCCAACCAAGTGCAGTCGGCTGCATGAGAGGCATTTTTATGTCCTCCCGAGTACCCCTACCCAGCGAACCCCCCAAAAAAGATGTCGTGTCTGCAGCAAGTGCAGATATAGGCGTGACACCCGCTATTATTGTCCCTCCTGTCCTGACAATCCTGGTCTTTGCATTGGTGAATGTTTTGAACGCTACCATTCACTAGTTGAGTATTAGCGTAGGGTACAGCATTGCACAGAATAGGCACACTTTCACAGGGTCTCCCAAGATGCCATCGCATTTTGAGAGACCCGAACCTGGAACCGGTTACAGTTATAAAAGTTAGTTACAAAAAAAGTGTAAAAAAAAAAAAATACATATAAAAAAAAAAAAATAGTTGTCGTTTTATTGTTCTCTCTCTCTCTATTCTCTCTCTCTATTGTTCTGCTCTTTTTTACTGTATTCTATTCTGCAATGTTTTATTGTTGTTATGTTTTATCATGTTTGCTTTTCAGGTATGCAATTTTTTATACTTTACCGTTTACTGTGCTTTATTGTTAACCATTTTTTTGTCTTCAGGTACGCCATTCACGACTTTGAGTGGTTATACCAGAATGATGCCTGCAGGTTTAGGTATCATCTTGGTATCATTCTTTTCAGCCAGCGGTCGGCTTTCATGTAAAAGCAATCCTAGCAGCTAATTAGCCTCTAGACTGCTTTTACAAGCGGTGGGAGGGAATGCCCCCCCCCACCGTCTTCCGTGTTTTTCTCTGGCTCTCCTGTCTCAACAGGGAACCTGAGAATGCAGCCGGTGATTCAGCCAGCTGACCATAGAGCTGATCAGAGACCAGAGTGGCTCCAAACATCTCTATGGCCTAAGAAACCGGAAGCTACGAGCATTTCATGACTTAGATTTCGCCGGATGTAAATAGCGCCATTGGGAAATTGGGGAAGCATTTTATCACACCGATCTTGGTGTGGTCAGATGCTTTGAGGGCAGAGGAGAGATCTAGGGTCTAATAGACCCCAATTTTTTCAAAAAAGAGTACCTGTCACTACCTATTGCTACCATAGGGGATATTTACATTCCCCGAGATAACAATAAAAATGATTAAAAAAAAAAAATATGAAAGGAACAGTTTAAAAATAAGATAAAAAAAAGCAAAAAAATAATAAAGAAAAAAAAAAAAAAAAAAAAAAGCACCCCTGTCGCCCCCTGCTCTCGCGCTAAGGCAAACGCAAGCGGCGGTCTGTCGTCAAATGTAAACAGCAATTGCACCATGCATGTTAGGTATCACCGCGGAGGCAAGATCGAGAGCAGTAATTTTTCCAGTAGACCTCCTCTGTAAATCTAAAGTGGTAACCTGTAAAGGCTTTTAAAGGCTTTTAAAAATGTATTTATTTTGTTGCCACTGCACGTTTGTGCGCAATTTTAAAGCATGTCATGTTTGGTATCCATGTACTCGGCCTAAGATCATCTTTTTTATTTCATCAAACATTTGGGCAATATAGTGTGTTTTAGTGCATTAAAATTTTAAAAAATGTGTTTTTTCCCCAAAAAATGTGTTTGAAAAATCGCTGCGCAAATACTGTGTGAAAAAAAAAAATGAAACACCCACCATTTTAATCTGTAGGGCATTTGCTTTAAAAAAATATATAATGTTTGGGGGTTCAAAGTAATTTTTTTGCAAAAAAAAAAACTTTTTCATGTAAACAATAAGTGTCAGAAAGGGCTTTGTCTTCAAGTGGTTAGAAGAGTGGGTGATGTGTGACATAAGCTTCTAAATGTTGTGCATAAAATGCCAGGACAGTTCAAAACCCCCCCAAATGACCCCATTTTGGAAAGTAGACATCCCAAGCTATTTGCTGAGAGGCATGTCGAGTCCATGGAATATTTTATATTGTGACACAAGTTGCGGGAAAGAGACAAAATTTTTTTTTTTTTTTTGCACAAAGCTGGCACTAAATGATATATTGCTCAAACATGCCATGGAAATATGTGAAATTACACCCCCAAAATACATTCTGCTGCTTCTCCTGAGTACGGGGATACCACATGTGTGAGACTTTTTGGGAGCCTAGCCGCGTACGGGACCCCGAAAACCAAGCACCGCCTTCAGGCTTTCTAAGGGCGTGAATTTTTGATTTCACTCTTCACTGCCTATCACAGTTTCGGAGGCCATGGAATGCCCAGGTGGCACAAAACCCCCCCAAATGACCCCATTTTGGAAAGTAGACACCCCAAGCTATTTGCTGAGAGGTATAGTGAGTATTTTGCAGACCTCACTTTTTGTCACAAAGTTTTGAAAATTGAAAAAAGAAAAAAAAAAAAGTTTTTTCTTGTCTTTCTTCATTTTCAAAAACAAATGAGAGCTGCAAAATACTCACCACGCCTCTCAGCAAATAGCTTGGGGTGTCTACTTTCCAAAATGGGGTCATTTGGGGGGGGGTTTGTGCCACCTGGGCATTCCATGGCCTCCGAAACTGTGATAGGCAGTAAAGAGTGAAATCAAAAATTTTCACCCTTAGAAATCCTGAAGGCAGTGATTGGTTTTCGGGGTCCCGTACCCGGCTAGGCTCCCAAAAAGTCCCACACATGTGGTATCCCCATACTCAGGAGAAGCAGCTAAATGTATTTTGGGGTGCAATTCCACATATGCCCATGGCCTGTGTGAGCAATATATCATTTAGTGACAACTTTATGCAAAAAAAACCCCAAAAAGTGTCACTTTCCCGCAACTTGTGTCAAAATATAAAATATTCCATGGACTCAATATGCCTCTCAGCAAATAGCTTGGGGTGTCTACTTTCCAAAATGGGGTCATTTTGGGGGGTTTTGTGCCACCTGGGCATTCCATGGCCTCCGAAACTGTGAAAGGCAGTGAAGAGTGAAATCAAAAATTTACACCCTTAGAAATCCTGAAGGCGGTGATTGGTTTTCGGGCCCCGTACGCGGCTAGGGTCCCAAAAAGTCCCACATATGTGGTATCCCCATACTCAGGAGAAGCAGCTGAATGTATTTTGGGGTACAATTCCACATAGGCCCATGGCCTGTGTGAGCAATATATCATTTAGTGACAACTTTTTGTAAATATTTTTTTTTTTTGTCATTATTCAATCACTTGGGACAAAAAAAATAAATATTCAATGGGTTCAACATGGCTCTCAGCAATTTCCTTGGGGTGTCTACTTTCCAAAATGGGGTCATTTGGGGGGGTTTTGTACTGCCCTGCCATTTTAGCACCTCAAGAAATGACATAGGCAGTCATAAACTAAAAGCTGTGTAAATTACAGAAAATGTACCCTAGTTTGTAGACGCTATAACTTTTGCGCAAACCAATAAATATACGCTTATTGACATTTTTTTTACCAAAGACATGTGGCCGAATACATTTTGGCCTAAATGTATGACTAAAATTTAGTTTATTGGATTTTTTTTATAACAAAAAGTAGAAAATATCATTTTTTTTCAAAATTTTCGGTCTTTTTCCGTTTATAGCGCAAAAAATAAAAACCGCAGAGGTGATCAAATACCATCAAAAGAAAGCTCTATTTGTGGGAAGAAAAGGACGCAAATTTCGTTTGGGTACAGCATTGCATGACCGCGCAATTAGCAGTTAAAGCGACGCAGTGCCAAATTGGAAAAAGACCTCTGGTCCTTAGGCAGCATAATGGTCCGGGGCTCAAGTGGTTAAAGTCTATGGGACACGAACATGAATAATCAAAAGTGCTAATTTTAAAGGCTAATATGCAAGTTATTGTCATAAAAAGTGTTTGGGGACCTGGGTCCTGCCCCAGGGGACATGGATTAATGCAAAAAAAAGTTTTAAAAACGGCCGTTTTTTCAGGAGCAGTGATTTTAATAATGCTTAAAGTCAAACAATAAAAGTGTAATATCCCTTTAAATTTCGTACCTGGGGGGTGTCTATAGTATGCCTGTAAAGGGGCGCATGTTTCCTGTGTTTAGAACAGTCTGACAGCAAAATGACATTTTGAAGGAAAAAACTCATTTAAAACTACCCGCGGCTATTGCATTGCCGACAATACACATAGAAGTTCATTGATAAAAACGGCATGGGAATTCCCCAAAGGGGAACCCCGAACCAAAATTAAAAAAAAAAATGACGTGGGAGTCCCCCTAAATTCCATACCAGGCCCTTCAGGTCTGGTATGGATATTAAGGGGAACCCCGGCCAAAATTAAAAAAAAAAACGGCGTGGGGTCCCCCCAAAAATCCATACCAGACCCTTATTCGAGCACGCAACCTGGCAGGCCGCAGGAAAAGAGGGGGGGACGAGAGTGCGCAGCCCCTCCTGAACCGTACCAGGCCACATGCCCTCAACATTGGGAGGGTGCTTTGGGGTAGCCCCCCAAAACACCTTGTCCCCATGTTGATGAGGACAAGGGCCTCATCCCCACAACCCTGGCCGGTGGTTGTGGGGGTCTGCGGGCGGGGGGCTTATCAGAATCTGGAAGCCCCCTTTAACAAGGGGACCCCCAGATCCCAGCCCCCCCTGTGTGAAATGGTAAGGGGGTACTTACCCCTACCATTTCACTAAAAAACTGTCAAAAATGTTAAAAATGACAAGAGACAGTTTTTGACAATTCCTTTATTTAAATACTTCTTCTTTCTTCTATCTTCCTTCATCTTCTGGTTCTTCTGGTTCTTCTGGCTCTTCTGGTTCTTCCTCCGGCGTTCTCGTCCAGCATCTCCTCCGCGGCGTCTTCTATCTTCTTCTCCTCGGGCCGCTCCGCACCCATGGCATGGGGGGGAGGCTCCCGCTCTTCTCTTCATCTTCTTCTCCACTTCTTTTCTTCTCTTCTTCATTTTCTTTTCCGGGCCGCTCCGCACCCATGCTGGCGTGGAGGGAGGCTCCCGCTGTGTGACGGCGCTCCTCGTCTGACAGTTCTTAAATAACGGGGGGCGGGGCCACCCGGTGACCCTGCCCCCCTCTGATGCACGGGACATGACGGGACTTCCCTGTGGCATTCCCCGTGACGTCACAGGGAAGTCCCGTCAAGTCACCGTGCGTCAGAGGGGGCGGGGTCACCGGGTGGCCCCACCCCCCGTTATTTAAGAACTGTCAGATGAGGAGCGCCGTCACACAGCGGGAGCCTCCCTCCATGCCAGCATGGGTGTGGAGCGGCCCGGAGAAGAAAATGAAGAAGAGAAGAAAAGAAGAAGAGAAGAAGAGAAGAAAATGAAGAAGAAGAGAAGAGCGGGAGCCTCCCCCCATGCCATGGGTG
This sequence comes from Lithobates clamitans, assembly GCA_037952925.1. NCBI lineage: Eukaryota > Metazoa > Chordata > Amphibia > Anura > Ranidae > Lithobates > Lithobates clamitans. Next base: position 15,216,065 of record JBBGZY010000449.1, read on the forward strand.
CGGAGCGGCCCGAGGAGAAGAAGATAGAAGACGCCGCGGAGGAGATGCTGGACGAGAACGCCGGAGGAAGAACCAGAAGAGCCAGAAGAACCAGAAGATGAAGGAAGATAGAAGAAAGAAGAAGTATTTAAATAAAGGAATTGTCAAAAACTGTCTCTTGTCATTTTTAACATTTTTGACAGTTTTTTTAGTGAAATGGTAGGGGTACTTTTGTACCCCCTTACCATTTCACACAGGGGGGGGGCCGGGATCTGGGGGTCCCCTTGTTAAAGGGGGCTTCCAGATTCCGATAAGCCCCCCGCCCGCAGACCCCCACAACCACCGGCCAGGGTTGTGGGGATGAGGCCCTTGTCCTCATCAACATGGGGACAAGGTGTTTTGGGGGGTTACCCCAAAGCACCCTCCCAATGTTGAGGGCATGTGGCCTGGTACGGTTCAGGAGGGGGGGGCCGCACTCTCGTCCCCCCCTCTTTTCCTGCGGCCTGCCAGGTTGCGTGCTCGGATAAGGGTCTGGTATAGATTTTTGGGGGGACCCCACGCGTTTTTTTTTTTTTTTTTGGCGCGGGGTTCCCCTTAAAATCCATACCAGACCTGAAGGGTCTGGTATGGAATTTAGGGGGAACCCCACGTCATTTTTTTTTTAAAATTTTGGCCGGGGTTCCCCTTATCCATATCAGACCTGAAGGGCCTGGTATGGAATTTAGGGGGACTCCCACGTCATTTTTTTTTTTAAATTTTGGTTCGGGGTTCCCCTTTGGGGAATTCCCATGCCGTTTTTATCAATGAACTTCTATGTGTATTGTCGGCAATGCAATAGCCGCGGGTAGTTTTAAATGAGTTTTTTCCTTCAAAATGTCATTTTGCTGTCAGACTGTTCTAAACACAGGAAACATGCGCCCCTTTACAGGCATACTATAGACACCCCCCAGGTACGAAATTTAAAGGGATATTACACTTTTATTGTTTGACTTTAAGCATTATTAAAATCACTGCTCCTGAAAAAACGGCCGTTTTTATAACTTTTTTTTGCATTGATCCATGTCCCCTGGGGCAGGACCTGGGTCCCCAAACACTTTTTATGACAATAACTTGCATATTAGCCTTTAAAATTAGCACTTTTGGTTTCTCCCATAGATTTTTAAAGGGTGTTCCGCGGCATTCGAATTTGCCGCGAACACCCCAAATTGTTCGCTGTTCGGCGAACTTGCGAACAGCCAATGTTCGAGTCCAACATGAGTTCGACTCGAACTCGAAGCTCATCCCTACTGGTAAGCAGTTTGATTGCACTGGGGTGTGGTGTGCTTTCTTTATGCACATTGAAGTGGTGTAGGTTCTATATCATCATTTTTTTTTATCTGGACTGTCACAGATTCTATGAACCACTGAAGCGCTGCATTTTGGATTTATAGTAAAAACGAATTACACATGTGGCATTCCCATACTTGTGAGAAGTGGAGAATGTATTTTTGGGTGTAATTATAAGTATAGTCATGCTGTGTGTTAAAAATAACTTGTTAAAATTACAACTCTGTACATTTTATTTACTTTCTTCATTATCCAAAAAATTGTGGCAAAAAATTACAACTTCAAAAAACTCTCCACGCCTCTTACTAAATACCTTATACTGTTCAATTTCAAGAAATTGGTCATTTTGGGGATGTTTGTACTGTCCTAGCATTTTAGGGTGAAATGAGAAAGGAAGTCTGATCCTGAGGGCTTATACATTTCTAAACTTAACATATACAGTATATACCATAGAAACAGCAAACTGTTTTAAACATATCCTCTTTAACATGACTCAGACCTCCTGCAAACAACATATTTCATACTCTCCTATCCTGCTGCTGGCTAGTGATCCTCTTTAACATGACTCAGACCTCCTGCAAACAACATATTTCATACTCTCCTATCCTGCTGCTGGCTAGTGTCCTCAGCCCCCCCTTTAACTTCACCCCCCCTCAGTATGTCTTGACAGAGGGTTGGCATTGCAATATAGTGATTGGTTGCTAGGACCGCCTTTCAGCCTAGCACCCAATCACCTGCTTGTTAACCTCGGCCAGCTCCAGCTCTTATGCAGAACTGTCCTGCCTTCCATTGTTGGCTCTGTGAGGATTACAAAGCGACGGCAAGGAGCAGGGGGACCACAGTGGTCTGAATGGGGCAGTGACATGGTCCGCATTCGGACCGCGGTCCATGGTTCACTATTTAGTGATGCCTTCTAGGCCCAGCAGAAATAGGGGGTAAAAGAGCAATGGTATGTTGCGCTACCCCCGCTTGATAATTTTTGCTCGGGTCTTCCACTGTTTAATTTGCAGCCAGTCACAGATTATTTTCTCACACAAAAAACAAATAGGGACTGGCACAATGGTTGTTAATTGTCCTGCTGCTGGCTAGTGATCCTCTTTAACATGACTCAGACCTCCTGCAAACAACATATTTCATACTCTCCTATCCTGCTGCTGGCTAGTGTCCTCAGCCCCCCCTTTAACTTCACCCCCCCTCAGTATGTCTTGACAGAGGGTTGGCATTGCAATATAGTGATTGGTTGCTAGGACCGCCTTTCAGCCTAGCACCCAATCACCTGCTTGTTAACCTCGGCCAGCTCCAGCTCTTATGCAGAACTGTCCTGCCTTCCATTGTTGGCTCTGTGAGGATTACAAAGCGACGGCAAGGAGCAGGGGGACCACAGTGGTCTGAATGGGGCAGTGACATGGTCCGCATTCGGACCGCGGTCCATGGTTCACTATTTAGTGATGCCTTCTAGGCCCAGCAGAAATAGGGGGTAAAAGAGCAATGGTATGTTGCGCTACCCCCGCTTGATAATTTTTGCTCGGGTCTCCCACTGTTTAATTTGCAGCCAGTCACAGATTATTTTCTCACACAAAAAACAAATAGGGACTGGCACAATGGTTGTTAACAGTTCATCCTTAAATACTATCTGTATAAGGTTAGAAGTGGCAGGATCTCACATACAAACAGTTCAAAAGTTGCTGTAAAGTCTGTAAGTATATGAATATCAGTGACTCAGGGCAAGCCTCAGAAGCAGTCTGCAGATAGCATGTAAAAAGGAAGAGCAGACAGAGGCGCCTCTAATAAAACATCTTTATTCCATACAACACAATAGGAGAGCAACTCATTATTTTGTAGATAAGAAAAGGCATGTAATGTAGTCAATTGTCTGTGGAACAGCCAGACGCGCTCTGTGCCTCTGATGTTGCCGCTCTGCTGGGTCTGGAAGCCAGCTGTGTAGATAAGGGGATCCAGGAAAGAGGGCTGGAATGCTCTTGGAGTGTGGCGTCAGGAGCGGTGGCGTCACATGGGTAGCCGCAACGCATTTCCAAGCATGCGCACTGGCAATGGCTGGTCAGTGAGCGCTCCTTTGTCAAGCTTAAACCTGTTAAGGCTTGCCTAGTGATGCCACTGCACCAGACGCCACGCTCAAGCTTTCCTTCACTAACAGGAACTCTTCCCAGAGCTGGGGTTTGGACTTGTTGCGATAAGGCTTTGGGATATACAGCTTCCTTGCACCAGGAAACTCTCTTGGCTTCTATCTCCTCCATGATCTCTCTTGGAGCATGGGGGTAGTCGTACCCATACTCCATGGCTACCTTCCACTGCACAAACCTCTGAATGCAAGAAAACCTCGGTAGCCTCTGCCTGTCTCCTCTCCAAGGCAGAGCATACAGGGTTTCTGCTTTAGTGATCAGTAGGGGAAAGGTCTCGTTTTGAGCTCGGGCCCGAGCATAGTTGCTCAACGGGGATAGATCAGAGACCCTATTAGCATAGGCCTTGCAGAATCCCAGATTTCTTGCGCAATGGATGAGGATGGCCTCCTGCTCACCAACCTCATTCTGCCGGTCAGAACATGGAATCCTCCCTATCTTGGGCCTCACAGTCCCAATCTGTGCCTCTGATCCCCACGCTGCAATCCCTTCCTCTATGGATCCAAAATGACATTCAAAGCTAGGTGACCCCACATCAATGATCCCCTGCCCCTGCTCACCTGAGGAACTTGCAGACTCTGGCCTCTGGATCCAATGGGTCTCCCCTGCTTCTTTAAGAGCCAGCTGAAGGATCGCAGTGACTGCTGCCAATGGATTCCACTGCTGCCCAACTCTGACCAACTGGGTGTTCTGTACTATTGAGATGTGGGTCTCTCTGGTATGGCAGACAGTGGTTTGGGTGTAAACCACTGGTCCTGGCCCAATGCCCTCAGTCCATGTCTGTTTTACTCAGAAGTGGTAGTGACAGTAGACAGAGGCATCTCTATAGTTGAATCCTGTCTCAAAAGTCACACACAGGATTCTAGGTTGGCAGTTGCTTGGCTCTAGCTTTAGCAGCATCTCCCCACAATGACCACATGGACCCCAGGTGCACAGCTTCACAGTCACATGCTGGCATCTGCCACATACCAGACCGATGTGCTGTGGGTCCTCTCTGTTGCACAGCACCAGACTTCCACTGGGTGGTAACTGTACTCCGGTATGGGTCAGGGCTTAATTCTGCAGGTCAGTCAACTTTACTGGCTCTCCGCCACCTCTTGTAGCAGTCTTGGCGCTCCAGCTCGCTCCGGCTCACTCTGGCACCCGCCATCTTGCTACTCCTCACACGTGGCTTTCCTTCGGCTACACCTGGAAGTGGAAGTGACATCACAGCTCCTCCCCACTCACCGCATTGGCCAACCGTGGGCGCCGACTCTGCCCGCACTTCCAGATTAATTGACACTTTGGGCCCTACTGTTGGACAGACCATTCTAATGAACTCTTTCCTGCACTGCACATTAATCCTTTTGTTGCTGCCACTTAAAAACTGTTCAGTATTAATGAACTCCACTGTAAAGAAGACAGTATCCAAAATAGCAGACACATGAACAGCAGCTTCTCCTGTCCTCAAACGAGCCTCAGCAGCATTCCTTCTCCAGTGTGTTGAATTAACTCCTTCACTGCAACTACTTGGAAATGTCCTGTTACTGGTAACTGTGTAGCAGACATTTTTTCTACTCTCCATTCAAAACCACCTCAATATGGGGATTACCAAAGATTCAAAAATAACAAAATATATTCCACCTTTGTATATCTAATATTCATACCATAGTTAAAGTGTAAAAGGTAAACATATTTCCTTAAAATATCACTTTGTTAAAGCTAAACTCCAGGCATAAAAAACTTTTATCTAAAATATATTCTTCTACTGACTGGAGTGGTACCAGCTGATTGGAGAAAAGCCAATGTAGCACCAATATTTAAAAAAGGGCCAAAAAACATCCCTGGGAATTACAGACCAGTTAGCCTAACATCAATAGTATGCAAGCTCTTGGAGGGGATGATAAGGGACTATATACAAGAATTTAGTAATGAAAACAGTATCATTAGCAGTAATCAGCATGGATTCATGAAGAATTGTTGCCAAACCAATCTATTAACCTTCTATGAGGTGGTGAGCTGCCATCTAGATAAAGGAAGGCCCGTAGATGTAGTGTATCTGGATTTTGTGAAAGCATTTGAAACAGTTCCCCATAGACATTTACTGTACAAAGTACAAGGGCGAGTTCAGAGGGTGGTGATAAATGGGGAATACTCAGAATGCTCAGGGGTGGGAAGTGGGGTCCCCCAGGGTTCTGTGCTGGGACCAATCCTGTTTAATTTGTTCATAAACGACCTGGAGGATGGGGTAAACAGCTCAATCTCTGTATTTGCAGACAACACTAAGCTAAGCAGGGCAATAACTTCTCCGCGGGACGTGGAAACCTTGCAAGATCTGAACAAATTAATGGGGTGGGCAGCTACATGGCAAATGAGGTTTAATGTAGAAAAATTTAAAATAATGCAATCCACTCACTAGGGGGGAACCTGTGGGGGAATCTAGGATGGAAAAGGACCTGGGGGTCCTAGTAGATGATAGGCTCAGCAATTGCATGCAATGCCAAGCTGCTGCTAACAAACCAAAGAGAATGTTGGCATGCATTAAAAAGGGGATTAAAGCGATAATTCTCCCACTCTACAAGACTTTGGTCCGGCCTAACCTGGAGTATGCTGTCCAGTTCTGGGCACCAGTCCTCAGGAAGGATGTACTGGAAATGGGGAGAGTACAAAGAAGGGCAACAAAGCTAATAAAGGGACTGGAGGATATTAGTTATGAAGAAAGGTTGCAAGCACTGAACTTATTTTCTCTGGAGAAGAGACGCTTGAGAGGTGATATGATTTCAATGTACAAATACCGTACTGGTGACCCCACAATAGGGATAAAACTTTTTTGCGGAAGAGAGTTTAATAATCAGTTTAATACGTGGCCACTCACTAAAATGAGAAGAAAAGAGGTTTAGCCTTAAACTGCGTAGAGGGTTCTTTACTGTAAGAGCAGCAAGGATGTGGAATTCCTTTCCACAGGCGGTGGTTTCAGCGGGGGGCATCAATAGTTTTAAATAACTATTCGATAAGCACCTGAACGACCGCAACATACAGGGATATTCAATATAATACTGACATATAATCACACACATAGGTTGGACTTGATGGACTTGTGTCTTTTTTCAACCTCACCTACTATGTAACAGCCACAAGGTATATCAGTACACTTTGTATACACCAAATGCTTTTAAAAATCTGGTTAAAGCAGCAGTCACATCACTGCAGGTAGCATATGCTAAAAGCAGAGGGAGAAGAGGGAGATACAAGACCAAATGCTCTGCACAAGGAAAAAGAACAACAGTGACTGGTCTTTATTACAGGAAGCACCTGCACAAAAACAAAGTTCCTGCTGAATTAATGTACAAACCAGGAAGAAATATACAAAAAGATTCAAGATTACAAGTAAAAATGTACATGCCTTTTGTATTTAGACAATATTTTCCTATCCCAGGTTTTAACTTTAATAAAATATTTTGAAAAAAACATTGTACACTTTTATTTAAAAGGGTTATAAAGCCTAAACATTTTTTTACCTTAATGCATTTCTGGCATTAAAGTAAAAAATGTTTAGACATCAGTATCGCCCCCTCATCGCCCCATGCTTAACTGGGCCCTAATTCTATCCATCGCTGTGCCTGTCTGCAGTGGCTCTCTCCCCTCGCCTTCTGGTCTCACAGGCTTTTTTGAGGCAGCAGGAGCCATTGATTAAGGGAACGGGGGTGGGGCCGAGCCCCACTGTCTGTGTCTCTGGACGCAGGCAATGGGGCTTGGGATCAAGCCTGCCCGAGTGCCCCAATAGGAAGTGGTTTCCTGAGGGGGCACTTTTGGAGGTTCTTTTTTATCAACAGGATCTAATACATACTATAATATCACTGATCCATTAATGCCCATCAATCATTATCTTGATTGAAAGTGCACACTCTAGTCTTTAGCTTGTGATCCTCATATAAATAGATTTGCTTGTAATACATAAGGTTATTTTACAGTGATTTTCCTCTCAAATTGTTAGCTTTGAGGAATAAGAACAAGATCAAACCATGACACCGAAATATTTTTATCTTTGATATTGTCAAGATAAATATTCTGTGACTGTTTTTAAAGTGATTAAAAAGGAAAAATAATAATAACAAGCATCTCTATACTTACCTGCTCTGTGTAATTCCCCTGAACCTCCTCTTCTCGGGTCCCACACCGGAGTTCTTGGCCCCTCCTCTTCCCATAGGGGCACTTGTGCGTGCTCGCTCCCAAAGCCCTGCTGCTGCATTCATTGACACAGGCAGCAGGAATCGCCCTGCTTCCCCCTGCTTCCTCATCACTGCATTTGATTGACAGCAGTGGGAGCAAATGGCTCCCGGTGCCCCAGCAAAGCCAGAGAAACATGGAAGTGAGGGAAGAGAAGAGCTGCAGACATCGCTGGATCGAATGATGGCTCAGATAAGTAAAAAGGGGGGCTCAGGGGCCAAAAACTATGCCTAAACATTTTTTACCCTAATGGAAGGAATCTACTAAGGTAAAAAATGTTGAGGCTTTAGAACCACTTTAAGACCCCTTTCACACATGTCGGCCATTTTTTTTTGAACCACCGGCAAATGTCTTCCAACATTCTGCCCATGTGTACGGGGCTTTACTCTCAGTTTGTCCTCTGGTTAAATACAATTTCTGTTGGGAGAAATGTTTCAACTAATAAATTGCAAGGTTGATAAATGCAGGCCAACAGGGCCTGATCGTTATTAGAATTAGCAAAAGATCTTATAATAATGAAAGATATAAATATATATATATATATATATATATATATATATATATATATATATATATATATATATATTTAAATATATATATATTTAAGTCTCTAGTCTAGACACAACTGTTGGGTTGTGAACAACTATGTAGGTGGAGTGTTCACTGGTTGTAGGTTGGACAAAGCTTAGTTTGTGCTCTTATTAGATATACTGCCCACTGGAGGGAAGCTATCAAGCTAGAAAGCATAAAGATTTGAACTCAGGCCAGTCACATCTAACTAATAAGATTAGTGGAAGATCTCTTATCTACAGTAAGTATAGAGCTACTTCTCCCCACAACACTTGTAAACATGTCCTTTAGGTTCTTTGTCAAGGTGTTCTCAGAATGAAAAAAGGTATGAAAATGTAAAGGTAAGTATTTATCTTACATAGTCTGAAGCCTAAGAACTGTGGTCTCATGTCCTCCTATCAGATGGAAAGCAGTGATTTGGTAGGTAATTGCCATTGTACACAAAGTGCTTTGTGTGGCCTACTTCTTGACTTCTGGTTTCCTCATCTGCCAGCCCTACACATTTCTCCTCCCACACTGCCCTTATCCCCTTACACCCCTTTAAAAAAAAAAAATGCTGCCTTCAGGAACCAGACCTCTAAATTATATTGTTTAACCTTCCTGGCGGTATGATTATTTCAGATTTTTAATGCTCAAACGGTACGTTTTGCATGGAAATTTGGCGTTTTTATATTGTAGGCCTGTATGACAAAGTTTGAAACACGAAATCATAAATCATAATATAATAAATAACTATAAATAATTATAACAAATAATAACATAATGATAATAAAAATTATTCAATAATGTAATCAAATCAAAAACACTGGAATTTGCTCAGTTGCAGAATTGTCACTGTCATTACTTTCAGTGTTTGATGACAGGTTTTACCACGAATCATTATCGTTCAATTCTGCAAGTGATTCTAATTTATTATCACTGTTTTCTAGCTGGACACTTTTTGGTTGCTATGGGCAATCTCCAGTTTTCAGGCAGAAAGAACAGTATTTATAACATAAAACTGCATGCATGGCACTGGACAAACCACTAGGGACAAAAGGCATGTGAAATAATTTGATACAGTAATGTAATCTGTAAGATTACAGTGTACTGTATGTGTAATGTGTTTTTTACTTTTTGAATTTGGCACCGTTCTCTATCCCCATGTGTCGTGACGCTCGCAGGGAATGGAGCTCGGCACTGTGATAGATCCGGCGGAGGACACGGCTTGCACACACAGCGTGGAGACCTGGGGACAAGGTAAGTAACTTTGCCTGGATCCTGCAATGCGAGCCCTGTGGCTCGGGGTTACCGCTTTTGGTATTGAAAATTCACCCCGAACCACACTCGGGTTTACCACTAAGGAGGTTAAAGTACTACCAACCTTTTTAAACACATAAAAACAAATCATTTACATTCATGTTTTTTTTTAAAATCAGTAGGAATAATAATATTACTCCTATTGCTAGCACTCTCTAACAAAGCTGTACTAAATTACTAGGCAGCTGCTCCAAAGATAAATAAACCTCTCCTATGTTTAGATGTAAATTGGGTTATGAACATATTGTCAAATCATAGATACATGTATCAGACTAGGTCAGTGCTCACCTTTCAATATCAGTTGTTAACAAGTGCCAAGCTCTGGCTCCCAGTGCATATCATAAACAATCAAAATAAAACGTAATCCTCTACCGCCCACCAAGCTTAATTGTACTAGGACAGGACACAACCACACCAGAATCCTAATTTTCTAAGGTGTTTCACCAAGCCTATTGATCTAGTTATAGGGATTAACACAGGTGTGTGCAGCCTATTGCACGCGTGTGTGTATGTATATTCCATCTAGTTCAACCAAAAAAAAATACAATCCTATATACCCATGGGAATATGCTTTTCAGTAAGTTCACATACAGTCTTTTTATAAGAATTCCCATCTCTGTTCTGTGTCCCTTGATGTCAATATTCCCTCCCAGTCTACTGTATATAGGGCAGTAGAGCAGTGGACACTGTCAGTAGGACAGAGGTTGGTGTCAGTAGTTTATTTTTATTATTTTTTAATTAAAACTTTTTATAATTTTATAGTTTTTTAAAATATATTTTTTTTACAATAATGTATTATTTATTTTTTTACTACTTTTTTTAGGAGCCCCATTGGGGGGCTTTGGTGAAACAGCGTGATCCTGGGTGCACACCTATGGGCATTAATGTGATGCAGCCTCACCATTTACATGACAGCCACAGGAAGCACAAGGAAAACATTTCCTGTGTTGAGTGTCCGCTTAAGACCCAGTAAGTAAAGGCATTTACCTTCTCAAGATTATTGAGATGACGTTTCTGCTGCATCCATTGTTAACAGGAGCAGGAAATTAAGCACATAGCCATGTACAGTACCATTTAATAAGAACTAAAGCCCTAATTTAACAAATCTTTAGAAGTTACAGTTTTATTGGCAGAAGAGACATGCAATGTCATATGTGGTGTTAGATAAGCAGCATGGTTTTCAGAGACAGCTCCCACTGATTGTGTTCTTTGGCAACATATTTTGGCTGTGGAAATGCATTTTTTTACAGCTTACTTTGCTTACAGACACAGCAGCAACCTAATCTATGATTTATATCACCTTCCAAAAGGCTTTTCGGGTATCTTTTCTCCATAACATTTTTCTGCAGGATCTAGAGAAGGTTATGCAGGTTTCCTACTGTCCTGGGCACTCAGATAGGCTATAACAGAAAGAGATAAAGTGAGGAAGAAAGAAAGAGAGGGAAAATGAAAAAAAAAAGTGTGTGTGTGTGTGAGGGGGGGGGGGGGGATTGTAGTGATGGGGCAGTGTGGTGGGAAAGTAGACCCCCACTGTGGGTCAATAACAGGTAGATGAAACTTTGGTGATTCCCTCAACCCAATAATCTCTTGCTTAGTGGCGCCACGTGGATCACCTCACCTCTTTAGATGCAAGGACTGTCTTCCAGAAAAATACCTTGAGCCACTCAAGAAAGGGCCTTAATTATACCCTAAATTCGTCAGAGGATCTGTAAAGTAACCGGCAGAACAATGTTATGGTGTACTTTGATAATCTGTCTCGTGTTATGTGTATTGGTTCCTCCATTTCCTCTCCCTGTTTAAATCAGCAAAGCCAGGTGTTTGGATCACCAATGAACGGGAACACACACTCTTGTCACATTTATCACGTGCATAGCTAGAGACTTCAAGTACTGCTGACTGGCAAAAGTTGTGTTCTGAGGAAGGTATTGCAGAGGTGTAAAGTCCTGGGTGTAGCTAGAGACCACAATGTCAGCTTGAAGAGAAAAAAACTCACACAGGCATTTGTGCTCCTCCACTCTCATTCACTGCCCTGCCACTATACAGGGGTGCTAGCCCCATTCGCCTGCCATATTATGAAAGTGAAGGGATACTTCGGATGGCTGCACACCTGTGGGCTTTTTTTATTTATCAAAGAACAAGTACAAAAATATTAAACCCCGTTGGGGGATGGAAAGATACTGATGCGTTCTGCACTGTACTAATACTTAGTTATAACCTGCCTGCCACCCCTCCTTTAAGATGGTGGTTTGCGAACAACAAGTGCAAGTAGATCACTTAGGAATAAATGTCTCTGTGGAGAGCCAGAGTGACACAAGCTCTTGAATGGTATTTATTTTCACGCATAATGAGGCTTAGTTCAATGATGGATAAAAAGTACCTAATCTGTAACTAGACCCATAAGGGCATTGGGTTCATGTGAGACTTGACCTGGGTTTGTGCTCATGTCAGAGTTGAGTTGATGTGAGAGGTCACTGTGGTTGTGGAATCATCCACTGCTAAAGAATTGTCCTGTCAACATCTTAGACAATTGCCAACAATCAGCTAAAAAAGGCTCTAGACATGCCTATCTTTGAACACTATAAACAGACTGTTTGTAAAAGCTGAGCCATAAGGCCATAAGACCCGCAATCCCCGTCCCTTAAATAAAAGAATGGAACAGACATTATACCCATAATAATAAAAGGATCTGAATAAAATCATTTAAATGACTTTCCAGAGGGGATCACACATCTTTAAATAAAATCTATTGTGAAAGCTTCAAGTATTGTTGATTTAGCTGGACGTTGTCTAAACAGTCAGCAAGGTTGTCCAAAGTTTTTTTTTAAGACCACTACCTGAGAAAAACAAACTTGTTTCACTAAGAAGTTTATATCTGTCTATTTTTAAAAGTATATAATATAAAGGTGTCCAACATACATATATATAATTTTCCATCTCATAGAAATAGTCATGATTTCAGTGTATACTGGCATAATAGTCATTCTGTATAAAATAAAATATATATACATTTTGATATTAGAGCATATTAGAAGTGAAGATAGTTTTAGGTATACCAAATATTATTGTGAACGACACACACACACACACACACACACACACACACACACACACACATATATATATATATATATAGAATGTGTTTTTACCTGGATGCATAAGTAATTGTAGTAGCTACAGGGGTAAAACACCTATTCATATTCAGTTGTTTTGTTTGATATTAATGTAGAAAATGAATGTATAAAAGTATACCCTCACATTGTACTGGTTACCAGAGCTCCTAAATATTATAGATATACTAGCAACACTATACAGTCAAATACACATCGATGATATTAACACTTCTACAAAATATTACTTATTAGACATTTCAGGATAAATAATTCTGCTCTACAATGACCCTTGGCGGTTAAAAGAAGCAGTGATAATTCAAACAAAAGGATTTCCAGGAAGGTACATTATTAGCTACCTCAACCAATGGAAATGAAGCCCCACCTTAGGGGCTAGGGTTATGAAAATTTTTATGAGTTCATTGTTCAGAGTGGTATTTAAGACCGCTGACCATTATCCAAAGGACACACGGACACACACACTTCATCCATTAACTTTATACATTCCATAAACTCAACATACTCATAACCCCACCCACATTCATGAAGATTCATTGATGCCTTATACTCTAAAAACTTTGAGGATGCAAGACGCAGCTCCTCCTTAAGAAAACATCATCTTGGAAACAGCAGCCATCTTAGGAGACTCTGGTAACCATCATTTTAAACCAGCATCCATTTTGGGAATAGTAACTATCTTGTATTGATTCTACCTCGTATTCAATTGTTTTTGTTTGAAGATATTGACTATTGTAGGGCAGAACAGTGGTGTAGTGGTTAGCACTCTCGCCTCGCAGCAATAGGGTTGCTGGTTCGAATCTCAACCACGACACTACCTGCCTGGAGTTTGCATGTTCTCCCAGTGCCTGCGTGGGTTTCCTCCGGGTACTCCGGTTTCCTCCCACACTCCAAAGACATGCTGGTAGGTTTATTGGCTTCTGTCCAAAAAAAAAAAAAAATTGGCCCTGGTGTATGGGTGTGAGTTGGGGACCTTGGATTGCAGACCCCTTGGGGGTGTGGGTGTGTGTGGAGCGCTGCGTAGATTGATGGCGCTACAAGGGTACCTTAAATATATATATTTTTAAAATAAATAAATAATAATATAGTGGATGGGCATCTTGATGGGATGCAATGTGCGGGGATGGGGTCCTCACTCAGGTTGAACTGGATGGACTAGTGTCTTTATTCAACCTTATTAACTATGTAACTATGTAACTATTAATTTTGATTATATAGTTAGATTTCCCTCGAGGTGATAAACAATTCGTAGATTTTTCTCTAAGCTTCCTTTTTTTTTTTAATTGTTTATTTATAGGTTTTTCTAGGCATACAAATATAAACAAGCATTTCAGATATTAAGGATAATGCCATAATAGTTAAGCAACGTTACAGTCATTATAATGTGGGAAATATTGGGTATTGTCAGAAAGCTTAAATCAGAGAAAAGAAGGGGTAAGACATAAGAAAAAAACTAACGTTAATACATCATGGTGCCAAAGATATACTTGACATCAACAGACTTAGCATCAGATCAAGTGATGTCCATTTCGTGTAGGTCCATAGGAATTATAGCAGTAGGCAATTTATTTATATGGGTTGTGTCTCTATGTTATATTCAGATGAGTCCCATTGCCCCCAAATCTTGTCAAATCTGGGCAAGGAATCATCTAAAACAGCCGTAAGGCGTTCCATCCACGTATATCTGCGATGGCCGAAATGAATTGTGCGAAGGAAGGAGGAGTGGTAATCAACCAGCATTGCGGTATAACTCGCTTAGCCACCAATAGGATAAATGCAATCAATTTGCTAAGGGGTTTAGGAATTTTCGAAAGAGGTAAGCCCAGAAGGAGATGTATGGGTTGAAGGGGAATAGAGATTTCCAAGATTTTCTCCAAGAGACCATGAACTTGTGACCAAAAAGGGATAATCAATATGTGATAGTGGGTGCCCAGAGAGGAACCACACCTCCAGCAATGACTATGGGGTGATAATTTCCGAGCCACTAGGAATTCTGGAGTCCTGTACCAAAACATAAGTATTTTATATGCGGTTTCTCTGTAATCCACACAGCTAGAAACTTTGCAAGTGGCATCCCAGATCTTCCCCCACTCACCTAAGGAGATAGGCCTGTGTAATACTTGGGACCACTTCCTCATGTAAGAATAACTGTGTTTAGTTATGGTAGAAGTCATATGGAGAATTTTATAAGTAGTGGAAATCTGGTGGGGCCCATGAGGGCCTCTGGAGCACAACATTTCAAATTTGGTAGGTATAGCTAGAGTCATCTGTGGGGTTCTAGTAGCGAAAAAAATGTTTAATTTGTAGGAAAGAGTAAAAGAGAGTCTTTGGGATCTTATGTTTAGATTGCAAATCAGTAAAGGAAAGTAGTTTGCGCGTCACTGGGTACACTAAGTGTCGTAACTGGAATATGCCCGCTTGGGTCCACGGCAACATAGAGTCATACGATAGGCTATCAGGAATTTCCAGGTTAAAAAGGATGTTTACTAAAGGTGAACACTGGAAGGACAGGGAGTATTTACTGGAACAACGCCTCCAAATTAAGAGCATATTAACTAATAATAATAATAATTGGATTCAAACAGACCTTACGCAACTGAGGAGTATATTTGTCAGAAGAAGGCCATAACATGCAACATGGGTGGGCAGGGACCGTGATTCCCATGTCTATTTCTTTTCATCTGTTCAGGGTGTATCTAGTAATAGCTCTCAGATGGGTGGCATAAAAGTTTTTTATTAAATCAGGTGCTCCTAGGCCCCCCTCGATGGGGGGCCAGAAGAACTGAGCTAGCTATCCTGTGGGAGACGTTGTTCCACACAAAGCTTAGGAAATTCCTATGAAGCATTTTCAATTGGGCCATTGGGATCAATACTGGAAGAGTCTCAAAGAGATACAGCAATTTGGGGTGTATGGACATTTTAAGGACATTAATCCTCCCAATGAGAGACAGAGGGAGCTTCATCCATGATTTCAATAATCTATTAATTTCTACAAATAGAGGGGGGAAATTTACCTGGTAAAGTGTGGAGTATGAGGGGGACAAGCGGATACCAAGATATTTGAGTGAATGGGAGCACCAGCGATATTTAAAATGACCTTGTAAAGACTGATGCCCTGTACACACGGTCGGACATTGATCGGACATTCCGACAACAAAATCCATGGATTTTTTTCCGATGGATGTTGGCTCAAACTTGCTTGCATATACACGGTCGCACAAAGTTGTCGGAAAATCCGATCATTCTGAACGCGGTGACGTAAAACACATACGTCGGGACTGTAAACGGGGCAGTAGCCAATAGCTTTCATCTCTTAATTTATTCTGAGCATGCGTGGCACTTTGTGCGTCGGATTTGTGTACACACAATCGGAATTTCCGACAACAGATTTTGTTGTCGGAAAATTTTATAGCAAGCTCTCAAACTTTGTGTGTCCGAAATTCCTGTGGAAAATGTGTGATGGAGCCCACACACGGTCGGAATTTCCGACAACAAGGTCCTATCACACATTTTACATCAGAAAATCCTATCGTGTGTACAGGGCATTACAGTGGGGATGGAAAGTATTCAGACCCCCTTAAATTTTTCACTCTTTGTTATATTGCAGCCATTTGCTAAAATCATTTAAGTTAATTTTTTCCCTCATTATTGTACACACAGCACCCCATATTGACAGAAAAACACAGAATTGTTGACTTTTTTGCAGATTTATTAAAAAAGAAAAACTGAAATATCACATGGTCCTAAGTATTCAGACCCTTTGCTCAGTATTTAGTAGAAGTATCCTTTTGATCGAATACAGCCATGAGTCTTTTTGGGAAAGATGCAAAAAGTTTTTCACACCTGGATTTTGGGATCCTCTGCCATTCCCCCTTGCAGATCCTCTAAAGTTCTGTCAGGTTGGATGGTAAACGTTGGTGGACAGCCATTTTAGGTCTCTCCAGAGATTCTCAATTGGGTTTATATCAGGGCTCTGGCTGGGCCATTCAAGAACAGTCATGGAGTTGTTGTGAAGCCACTCCTTCGTTATTTTAGCTGTGTGCTTAGGGTCATTGTCTTGTTGGAAGGTAAACCTTCGGCCCAGTCTGAGGTCCTGAGCACTCTGGAGAAGGTTTTCGTCCAGGATATCCCTGTACTTGGCAGCATTCATCTTTCCCTCGATTGCAACCAGTCATCCTGTCCCCGCAGCTGAAAAACACCCCCACAGCATGATGCTGCCACCACCATGCTTCACTGTTGGGACTGTATTGGACAGGTGATGAGCAGTGCTGGTTTTCTCCACACATACCGCTTAGAATTAAGGCCAAAAAGTTCTATCTTGGTCTCCTCGAGCCAGAGAATCTTATTTCTCACCATCTTGGAGTCCTTCAGGTGTTTTTTAGCAAACTCCATGCGGGCTTTCGTGTGTCTTGCACCTGAGTTAAATATATGAGTGTCACAGCAAAGGGTCTGAATACTTAGGACCATGTGATATTTCAGTTTTTCTTTTTTAATAAATCTGCAAAAATGTCAACAATTCTGTGTTTTTCTGTCAATATGGGGTGCTGTGTGTACATTAATGAAGAAAAAAATGAATTTAAATGATTTTAGCAAATGGCTGCAATATAACAAAGAGTGAAAAATTGAAGGGGGTCTGAATACTTTCTGTCCCCACTGTATGTTTAAAAAGGATTATTTTTACATATGAATTTAATTATAGGGGGTGGTTGTGCTGCATTTTTTCCATTTATATATTTTTTGGTCTCTAAGGGGAGCACTGATATAAGGGGACTCTGATCTAATGGGGGTCCTCTATGGGGAGCCCCTAAATTATGGAGGGGGTAACACTGACCCCTATATTATGAAGGGGGGTGACACTGACCCCTGTGTTATAGGGGGTAACACTGACCAATAAAGCGTCCCTCATTATTGTTCTCCTTAGTGCACTCAAAGGTGTCCCAGGTCTTTACAATCCTATTGTGTATACTACGAAAAAATTGCCATGCACTTCTAAAGTGTTTGGGGTTGGCTTGAAGAAAAGGTGGCAACCCTAGTCTGGAGGGCTTGCTGCCCTCTGGGCAGCACTGTCATTTGCTTGCTTTTCATGAGGCCTCAGGTGGGCGACCGGAGAGCCTGGATGCTGAAGCTACAGAGAGCTGACTGAGGGGCTGTCATCTAAAGATCTAGTGTCCTGAAGAGTTCAGTCTGTCTAGTTCTTTGTGAAGGGACTCTGCTCTTGTTGCTCTAAAGAAGAATCTTGTGTGCTTTAACTGCTTCTACTACAAAGCCATGTCCATAGTTTATTTTTTGTAAGGACTTCTGCTTCAGCTCTACAGAAAAATGTTTACTGTCCTTATCTTGTAGATAGTTCTTTTTGGAATATCCCACTTAAATTCCCTCAACCCTATCCAGGTTATCCCAAAAATCACAAAACAGAAAAGAACACCCCAAGACTTGTTATCGAGCCAAAGAGTGACTGTGATCATGTGCCTGGCTGCAGAGCAATTACTGGGAGATGGAATCTGGGCAATTTCCAGCAGCTCCTTGGGGGGTAGCATTATAAAGTTATCAAAGTCTGAATTGACAACTTCTTGTACAAAAGCAGTTTCTATGGCCTATCCAACCAGTTTGGGAAAGTGGGGGCAAGACTTTGTCTGTCTTCCCACATTTGGATGAAGAATATTCAGGATGCCTAAAAAAACACTCTCAAGGGTATTCACTGGAATTTAAAGTCAACTTTAAATCTGACACATTTTACAAATCATCTTCCACATTCCAGCCACCAATTTCAGTTGTTGCACCATTATTTTCAAACACTTCGGCACTACCAGAACTACCAGGACCACAAACTGGACTATCCAGCTTATATTTTATGATCAACAATACAAGGATTCCTACTCCCCCATACTTCTGGTTAGACATGTGAAATTCGTTTTCGTCCAAATGTAAATTCTAAGAAATTGTTTTGTTATTCTGAGATTCGGATGTATCTGAATCTCCGAATGAAATAATATGTTGATAGGGACAAGGGTGGTGAGGGTCTTTAACAAGGGGGCCCCCAGATCCCAGCCCCCCCTAAACTGAATCAGTATGGGGTTCATAGTACCCCTACCCATACACAAAAAAAAGTGAGTAAAGGCACAACAATTTTTTGACAATTCCTTTATGTAAAAATAAAAAAAATGCCCCTCATTGTAGATCCATCATCAATCATCATGCCCACCAGACCCAAAAAAAGGGAAAAAACCCCCTCTGCTCTTGTTGAAGGCTCCCACTGTCTACCTGCTCCGCCATCTGACATTTCTTTAATAGCTAAGGGGCGGAGCCACTGATGACATCAGTGTGTGACCCCGCACCCTTGTGACAATATTGACTGGGGCATGCTGGATCAATTCCATCACATCGGGTGACCCCGTCCCTTAGTTATTTAAGAAATGTCAGACGGCCAGAGCCTTCGATGAGACTGGAGGTTTTTTTTCCTTCTTTCTTTTCTTTTTTAAATAAAGGACTTGTCAAAAACTTGTGTTATGTCTTTACTCACTTTTTGGTGAATGGGTAGGGGTATGTACCCTATACTCATTCACATGGGGGGGTGGGATCTGGGGGCCTCCTTGTTAAAGGGGGCTTCAAGATTCTGATAAGCCCCCTGCCCGCAGAGCCCCACAACCACTGCCCAGGATTGTGGGGAAAAGGCCCTTGTCCCCATCAACATGGGGACAACAAAAACACCCCTGCCATGTTGAAGGCATGTGGCCTGGTATGGTTGGGGGGAGGGGGGCGCTTGCTCATTCCCCCCCTTTCCTGGCCTGCCAGGCTGCATGCTCGAATAAGGGTCTTGTATGGATTTGGGGGGGGGCATGCTGTTTTTTTTCTGAATTTTTCATTGCCGATATTCTTTTGTTTACATTTCAGCCGTCAGTGGGAAAGCCCACTGACAGCTGATTAGTCATTGGCTGGTAAAGACGCAGCGGCACTCCTTAACAACCAACTATTCTTCATGCAGAATTAGAATCGGTCGATCATTTTTTTCGACCGATCCGAATTTGAATCGTTCTGAAAATTTGGAAATCATTAGAAAATTAATAAACAAAACCAAATTAAACATATGAAACGAAACTAATTCTGAAACAAATCAACAAAACGAAATTAGTAACATAACGAATCTATCCGAAACAAAGCTAATATTTTCGGACCCTTGTTCATTACAGTCAACAATTCAGTAAGCCTCAGGAGGAGATCTGAACCATTATATAGAGGGGTATAATAGCAATCTCTAGCACTTCTCTGCTGGCGTCCCACTGCATAAAGTTGATCGGGACCTTGTCAGCTACTATACCAATGGTAGAATGGGAACATTGGAATAACAAAGATATAGTATTGGGTGCACCAGAACAAAAATACACTTGTAAATAATATAAGAAAACTTTATTCAATTAAAGCAAACACAGGCCTAGAACATTACATCTCATATATCACAAGGCAATGGCGAAAGGCCAGAAAAGCTTTCTGTCATATGGATTGCATTCTACAAAGCACCCCCCACCACACCCAAAATGAGAGCAGGGGAGGTGTAAATAATGCTTCGATGTGATAAGTGGCGTCCAACTTTCAGGGGGAGAGGAAGTCCTCTCAACGTGCTTGTAGACTTATCATCTTCTTAAGGGACAACACAAAGGATCTTGGTAGGAAAAATAGGGAAAAATTAACATAAACCAGAGTTTGTATAACACCAAAAAAAAAAAAAAAAGGAATTACCGTAAGATAACTACTACTTATACAACATCCAAAAAAGCAACTGAAAACATCAAACATATGTAAGGATGTGGCCTGTAATTACATGTTAAAAACTATTATGCATTATATTGCGTGCATGCTCAACTTGATGGGGGCAAGGCGAGAGCCAAAAGAGGGGTCCAAATAACTCACACTGGGATCCCAGATGTGCTGTAATGTATACAAAATGTAATGTAAAAAAAAATAAAAAAAACTTTGTTGTAATATAGACTATGAAAAAATTACTAAAATCAACCAACCAAAACAAAAATGAAAGAAACAAAAAAATAAAAAACAAGAAACATAACAAACAGCACCAAAATAACAAAAATCTGGCAGCAGGGCCCACCATCGCCCTCCAGGAGGACTTCCTCTCCCCCTGAAATGCTACTGCGCTTGAACACCCTCTGTGGTAGAGAAAGTGACTCGGGTCACAGCAGAACAAAAGTAAATATACTCCTGTGAAGTACAGCCAACAATCTTTGGCTACACTTCTTTTTTAAGGCTCTGGATGTGACATAATGAGTCACATGAAAGTCACAAAGGATGTCTGGAAATGTAAAAGCTTAACCATTATGACAATAAAGGAAAAAGAAGCGTTCTCTTCATATAAAAGCTCCCCATCAGGGTTAAAATCTGGGGAAGCAAAATGGTCTCCACTGTAAACAACATATCTGTTTGTCATTTCGTGCAACAGATAGCGGGGGCGCGTGCGCTGATTGGCCAGAGGGGGAGCCAATCATTCCCCAGAGAGGCAGAATGGCAATCTGCCTATGTAAACAAGGCAGATCGCTGTTCTGACAGGGGAGAACACAGTGATCTTGTTTCTCTGCTAAGCAGGAACACGGATCTCTGTGTTTACCCAGTCAGTCCATCCTCCACACATTTAGCAAGCATCCCCTAGGGATACAATTAACCCTTCCATCACCCCTGGTGTTAACCATTTCCCTGCCAGTGTCATTTGTACAGTAACAGTGCATATTTTTGGTACTGATCACTGTAATAATGTCAATGGTTCCCAAAAAAGTGTCAAAAGTGTCAGTTAGGTCTCTGATTTGTCCGCTGCGATGTCACAATCCCGCTAAAAATCACTGAACACCACCATTACTAGAAAAAAAGAAATAAAAATGCCATAAAAATATCTCATAGTTTGTAGACACTATAACATTTGCGCAAACCAATCAATATACGTTTATTGGGATTTTTTTTTTACCAAAAATATGTAGTAGAATACATATGTGTGTGTTTTTTTCAAAATTGTCATTTTTTTTTTATTTATAGCACAAAAAATAAAAACCGCAGAGGTGATCAAATACCACTAAAAGTAAAAGTTCAAGCCACGCTCTTTAATTTCAGCACAGGAACAGTACCAATACTTTGATTATGGAGATAAATGATATAGGCTTGCAGTGCATGTTTAGACGAAGAGATGATTCAGAAGCTGAGTCTGACTAACTTTGCTTGTAAAATAAAAAGACTTGATGAACAAGTTCACGAGCAGAAGGTTGGGTTATAAATATTAGAAGTCAGAAACTTTATTGGGAACTCCCACAGGAAGAGCTACTGTACTTGTAAACACTGGTATGATTAGTCAAAGACATCAACATGTGATATCTGAATGAGTGAAGGGTGAACATGTTCACTATACGAACTGCCATTGTTTAGCTTTAAAAAAAAGGGTGTTTCCATATAGTATGGTAAATTATATTAGTTAAAGGTGAAGTATGAAAACATAAAATGGGGTCAGCCCTAAAGAAAATAAATGGGCAGCTTGTAATAGATAAATATAGATTACCCAAACAAACCAACAAAGAAAATATTGCAGCGCCTCCATAATAGACTATTACAAACTTAAAGCATGTGCTATCAACAAAGCATCCACAATATTCAAAAATATTAATAAAAAATAAATCAGTGTGAATAAAGTCCATTAGAAAATAGTCCAAAATACATAGCTGCCAACTGTCCCGAATTTCCCGGGACCTTCCCGGCACTTGGACTTCATTCCCGGATTTGTGGTGTCCCGGGAAATGTCCCGAAAAATTCGGTTCCGGTTTTTGAAACCGCCGCCGCCGCTAGAGGTCGGCGGCCGGCGCAGACATTGTCTCCGCCGCCGCCATTTTGTTGAAGTTCAGGAAGACGGCTGGGGGGGGGCTAGACGAAGCTTCTGTGTCGCCGCCCACCCCCTGCCCCGCTACGCCTCGGCCCGCCCCGCTTCGCCTCGCCCCGCTCCACCTCGGCCCGCCCACCCCCCGCCCCGCTGCCAGTCTGATATGGAAAGGGGCGGGGGTTCTAGGTGGGGGGTGAGCGCGCGCACCGCTGTGGGACACAATGTGAGTGGGGGGGGGGGGCACTGGGGACACCTGATGTGAGGGGGGGGCACTGGGGTCACCTGATGTGAGTGGGGGGGGGGCACTGGGGACACCTGTTGTGAGTGGGGGGGGGGCACTGGTTACACCTGATGTGAGTGGGGGGGGGCACTGGGGACACCTGATGTGAGTGGGGGGGCACTGGGGACACCTGATGTGAGTGGGGGGGGCACTGGGGACACCTGATGTGAGTGGGGGGGGGCCATGGGGACACCTGATGTGAGGGGGGGGCACTGGGGACACCTGATATGAGGGGGGGCACTGGGGACACCTGATATGAGGGGGGGGACACCTGATGTGAGGGGGGGCACTGGGGACACCTGATATGAGGGGGGGCACTGGGGACACCTGATGTGAAGGGGGGACACCTGATGTGAGGGGGGGGCACTGGGGACACCTGATATTAAGGGGGGGCACTGGGGACACCTGATGTGAGGGGGGGCACTGGGGACACCTGATGTGAGGGGGGGCTCCGCCGGGGACTCCTGGTGTGAGGGGGGCTCCGCCGGGGACTCCTGATGTGAGGGGGAGCTCCGCCGGGGACACCTGATGTGAGGGGGAGCTTCGCCGGGGACACCTGATGTGAGGGGGAGCTCCGCCGGGGACTCCTGATGTGAGGGGGGGCTCCGCCGGGGACTCCTGATGTGAGGGGGGGCTCCGCAGGGGACTCCTGATGTGAGGGGGGCTCCGCCGGGGACTCCTGATGTAAGGGGGGGCTCCGCTGGGGACTCCTGATGTGAGGGGGAGCTCCGCCGGGGACACCTGATGTGAGGGGGAGCTCCGCCGGGGACTCCTGATGTGAGGGGGGCCTCCGCCGGGGACTCCTGATGTGAGGGGGGGCTCCGCCGGGGACTCCTAATGTGAGGGGGGCTCCCCTGGGGACTCCTGGTGTGAGGGGGGGCTCCGCCGGGGACTCCTGGTGTGAGGGGGGGCTCCGCCGCGGACTCCTGGTGTGAGGGGGGGCTCTGCCAGGGACTCCTGATGTGAGGGGGGGCTCCGCCGGGGACTCCTGGTGTGAGGGGGGGCTCCGCCGGGGACTCCTGGTGTGAGGGGGGGCTCCGCCGGGGACTCCTGGTGTGAGGGGGGCTCCGCCGGGGACTCCTGGTGTGAGGGGGGGCTCCGCCGGGGACTCCTGATGTGAGGGGGGGCTCCGCCGGGGACTCCTGGTGTGAGGGGGGCTCTGCCGGGGACTCCTGGTGTGAGGGGGGGCTCTGCCGGGGACTCATGGTGTGATGGGGGCTCTGCCGGGGACTCCTGGTGTGAGGGGGGCTCCGCTGGGGACTCCTGATGTGAGGGGGGGCTCCGCCGGGGACTCCTGGTGAGAGGGGGGGCTCCGCCGGGGACTCCTGGTGTGAGGGGGGACTCCGCCGGGGACTTCTGATGTGAGGGGGGCTCCGCCGGGGACTCCTGGTGTGAGGGGGGCTCCGCTGGGGGCACCTGATGCAAGGACGGACTCTGCTCGGACATCTGAAGCAAGGACGGACGACTGGTGGCAGGCGACGTGGCTGGTGACACGCTCAGGGATCCCACTGATTCTGCATTATGGTGAGTTGAATGATTTCATTCTATATTACAATGTAATAATAGAAAAAATGTGCTTCAATCATCCTGACACCATAACAACCATGGTGCCGGGATGATTGAAGTGCTAACACCAGGTGTTTGGAGTATCTTTATCTGCTGATTGTTAAACTTTCTAGAATACACATTTCTATTGTGTAGGATCTGGGCCTGCTGTCCCGTCATTTCCCTCTCTCTCCCCCTCTCTCCCCCTCTCCATCCCTCATTCATTTCAGACTCTAACCACACCCTCTAGAGCCACGCCCATTTAAGCCACGCCCACAATTTCACGTAAACCACGCCCATTTTCGGCGCACTTGTCTGTTTTTGCTAGGCCACGCCTGCTGACGAATGCCCCGCCCCCTAATTATTGGACAGCTCCGCCTACAGCCACAAAAGTGTCCCACATTTTTTTTTTACAATGTTGGCAACTATGAAAATATGTGATAAATATCACCGCAAAGAAAGTGTCTTATACCAGCTAAAGAAAATCCTTTCCACCACGCGTGAGCAACAGAACTAGGATGCACTCACCGACATTAAAGCTGCTAGAGCAAAGCAGCAACATGCGCTTTTTGTGTCCAGAGGCAGCTCTCTAATTAGGCAAATTAGGCCTCGCACTCACAGGGGCCTCGCGGCTGCCTAATTAGCCTGGCGTGTGTGGGAGTGGGAGAGAATGTTCCCCTAGTCAGTGTCCCCAAGCTGGCGAGGTGAGCGGGCGAGCCCGTAAAGGGTCAGTATAAAGCTCTGCGCTGCTCCTTAGGCACTCTCCAGCGCCCCCCCTCAGTGTCCTCCAGTGCTGCCTGTGTTCCCGGGTCACTGATTCTGACAGAACACATGCAGACAAATTGTAGAGGTGGAGGCGGAACTGCTGGCCACTGCTGAACCCACCAGGAGGGATGCATGGATGCACATGCAGGAGTTCGTTCAGATGTGTGGAGGGAGGTGAGGCCAGCTTTTTGGGAGAACTTGAGGAAGGGACATAAGATGGGAGAGGGGGCGGTGAGAGCAGTGTCTGCTACAGGGCGGGAGGCCAGTTCTGGTGCTGTACTTAGGGTTGCCACCTTTTATTCAAGTCAAACCCGAACACTTTAGCAGCGCACAGCAATTTTGTTTTGTAGTATAAACTATACATATATTTTGCTATTAAATAACATTTCTAATCATATGAAGTTATTAACAAGAGTCTCCCTTTACATCAGAGTCCAGAGTTCAGAATCCAGAGTTTCCTTTCGCTGTAAGGGGGGACTCTGCAGACTCTGATGTAAGGGAGAACACTGGGGACTCTAACATAAGGGATGCTCTGGGAAACCTGATTTAAGAGGGAACACTGAGAACTCTGATGCACGGAGAGGACTCTGATTGAAGAGGGGAACACCTGTGGCCTCTGGTGCAAAGAGGAACTCTAAAGTAAGGGGTGCTCTGAGAACCCTAATTTACCTTAGTGTACTCACTCAGAGGCAGGAGATAGAAGGGGGAGACTTCAGTCACAGACAGAGATGGATGGTGAGCTCACTCACACCTTGGCAGTCAGCACCTCTCATCAAGATGTATCTTTTGCTGCTGGACTTCAAATTTCCAGCCCGCACTTTCCTGCTAACTTCTGTTGCTCTATGCATGCCACTGGAAGGTGGCCTCTACAGTGATGGAGCAATAAATTAGAGCTACTTCACACCATATACCACTTTTATACCATCTGCACTCCTCTCATGTCATATTACCCACCACCATACACTCCGCACCACTCTCATGTACATACCGTATTTATCGGCATATAACACGCACTTTTTTCCCCTGAAAATCAGGGGAAAATCGTGGGTGCGTGTTATAGGCCGATCCCCCCCAATTGTGTGTGATCGGAGCGATCGCGGCAATTGCCGCGATCGCCGCCGACATACACAGCCGTGTGGAAATTCAAATACGGCGCCGAGACTGCAGTGTCTCGGCGGAGCGGAGCTACACATAGCCGAGAGTCTTCGGGTTTTCTCGGCGCCGCTTACAGTCCCGCCCATAGGGCGGAACTGGGCGGGACTGTAAGCGGCGCCGAGAAAACCCGAAGACTCTCGGCTATGTGTATCAGCGCTCCGCCGAGACACTGCAGTCTCGGCGCCATATTTAAATTTACACAGGGCTGTGTATGACGGCAGGGATCGCGGCGATCCCACAAAGCTGGACGGGGGCAAGGCTGCACGGGGGGGCAAGGCTGCATGGAGGCAAAGCTGCACTGGGGCAAGGCTGCACTGGGGCAAAGCTGCACTGGAGCAAGGCTGCACTGGGGCAAGGTTGCACTGGGGCAAAGCTGCACTGGAGCAAGGCTGCACTGGGGCAAGGTTGCACTGGGGCAAGGCTGCACTGGGGCAAAGCTGCACTGGAGCAAGGCTGCACTGGGGCAAAGCTGCACTGGAGAAAAGCTGCACTGACATGGCTGCACTGACATGGCTGCACTGACATGGCTGCACTGACATTGCTGCACTGACATGGCTGCACTGGGGCAAAGCTGCACTGACAAGGCTGCACTGGACACTGGGGCAAGGCTGCACTGACACTGACAAGGCTGCAGATGGACACCGATAACGCTGCATTGATGGGCATTTTAATGTAAGTCTTTCTTCCTTAAACTTTACTCCTAAAAGTTTTTTTCCTTAAAATTCCCTCCTTAACTTGGGTGCGTGTTATACGCCGATAAATACGGTACTTCCCACCACCATACACTCCGCACCCCTCTCATGTACATACTACCCACTACCATACACTCTGCACCCCTCTCATGTACATACTACCCACCACCATACACTCCGCACCCCTCTCAAGTCATACTACCCACCACCATACACTCTGCACCCCTCTCATGTACATACTACCCACCACCATACACTCCGCACCCCTCTCATGTAATACTACCCCCCGCCATACACTTTGCACCCCTCTCATGTCATACTACCCACCGCCATACACTCCACACTCCTCTCATGTCATACTACCCACCGCCATACACTGCGCACCCCTCTCATGTACATACTACCCACCGCCATACACTCTGCACCCCTCTCATGTAATACTACCCACCACCATACACTCCGCACCCTTCTCATGTCATACTACCCACCACCATGCACCCCGCATCTCTCTCATATACATACTACCCACCGCCATACACCCGGCACCCCTCTCATGTACATACTACCCACCGCCATACACTCCGCACCTCTCTCATGTAATACTACCCACCACTATACACTCTGCACCCATCTCATGAACATACTACCCACCACCATACGTCCTGCACTTTTCTCATATACATACTACCCACCACCATACACTCCACACCCTTCTCATGTCATACTACCCACTGCCATACACTCCCCACCCCTCTCATGTAATACTACCCACCACCATACACTCCACACCCCTCTCATGTACATAATACCCACCGCCATAAACTCCACACCCCTCTCATGTACATACTACCTACCGCCATACACGCTGCACCCCACTCATCTACATACTACCCATCACCATACACTCGGCACCCCTCTCCTGCACATACTACCCACCACCATACAATCTGCACCCCTCTCATGTACATACTACCCGCCGCCGTACACTACGCACCCCTCTCCTGTACACACTACTTGCCTTCATATACTCCGCCCCCCACTCCTGCATATAGTACCCATCACCATACACTTCGCACCCCTGTCATGTCATACTAGCCACCGCCATACACCTGGGGGTCCTACTAGATGATAGGCTCAGCAATGACATGCGATGCCAAGCTAAAATAAAAACAGCGTGGGAACCCCCCCCCCCCCACAAAATCCATACCAGACCCTTATCCGAGCACACAGCCTGGCAGGCCAGGAAAGGTGGGGCTAGCGAGCATCACTTACAAACGTGCAAAATCGGTCGGTGATCAATTGGTACACAGCGAATTCAAGGGCAGTATCAGCAAAGACTCTAGTACGTATCCTGGCACTTTTTGTTGTGGTGTGTGCAATTATTGCCAATATATGTGCACCGCCAAGACAATTCGTTTACTTAATGGTGCCATTTTTAGGCACAGATACTAAGCAAATTGCAAAACGATTGGCGCGGTATATCTCCCGACCTGTGAGTCTGGCTCTTTTTATGTGGGTAAAACCATTCAAGAGTTTTGGAAAAGAGCATATTGGCACATCTTGAGCATGAAATCGAAGAATTCTGGTCTCCCATGGGTGCGCCATGTTATATCTGCACATAATGGCAAATTTCGCCATATACAGTTTCTTGTTCTGGATTGTATACATCCCCCCCTTAGAGGGGGAGACTGGAATAAAAAACGACTCCAGTCAGAATTGCGCTAGAATTTCTCACTACAAGCCACGTCCCCTCTGGGATTAAATGAAGCCGTTAACTACAAGCCCTTTTTGGAGGGTTTTGTTTCGGGTGGTTGGGAAAAATAATTCTTCTTCTTCTTATGCCTTGTACACACGGTCGGACATTGATCGGACATTCCGACAACAAAATCCATGGAATTTTTCCAACGGATGTGGGCTCAAACTTGTCTTGCATACAAACGGTCGGACAAAGTTGTCGGAAAATCCGATCGTTCTGAACGTGGTGACGTAAAACACGTACGTCGGGACTATAAACGGGTCAGTAGCCAATAGCTTTCGGCTCTTAATTTATTCTGAGCATGCGTGGCACTTTGTGTGTCGGATTTGTGTACACACGATCAGAATTTCCGACAACGGATTTTGTTGTCGGAAAATTTTATAGCAAGCTCTCAAACTTTGTGTGTCGGAAATTCCTATGGAAAATGTGTGATGGAGCCTACACGCGGTCGGAATTTCCGACAAGGTCCTATCACACATTTTCCATCGGAAAATCCTATCGTGTGTACAGGGCATAACTCTCCCTTTCTCAATATAGGGATTTGCTACATACACATTTATTTTATATTCTTGTGTATTGATGTACCATTATAGTCAGTATTCTCTATGATGAGTTTTCCCTCTCCATCTGCCTTGCCTAGTAATCACTGTACTGTTTTGCATTTTGCTCTCCTTACGCTATTTTGTATATATATTTTGCATGTTTTGTTTTTTGATTGTTATTTTTTCTTTTTTCTTTTTGCAGAGTTTTGTGGACTCCAGCCCTGCCCTGTTCTGCACGATCGTTCTGGTTGCTTGCCCCCTGCCTCCATTTCTCAGTGATCCTCCACCCGGCACGCCCAGGCCACTTGGTGCCTTTCACCTCATGGCAAATGTTTCCATTCAATGGACCTCTCTCCTTTTGGCATTGGTATGTATCATGGCTTGCGGCGTGGCCTAGCAACCCTGTCGGTCTGCACTCTGTCCTCTGCTAATGGCCTGTGCGCAGCGGCGGGCGGATGACGTGGGATGCAGCCACGCCTCCCTGTGGACCAGCCTGAAGCGCAGGTCGCACCCGCGTGAGGTCATAACATTGCGACGGATGCCTCCACGGGTCATGTCGGTTTGTATGCCGCTTGTATGCGGCATCTGTATACCGCACCGAGCGGCTTTACTGGCGGCTCTCACCACCACCAATCAATCTCAGCTGTAAGTGGGGGCAGGTATGTGTGGCAGTGATTGGTCGAACACATCTGTTGTGGATTATATAATGAGCGTTTAGCATTCTACATTCTGTCCATCTCCCATTTGCAGATTGCACCCATGCTGTGTGCTTCCTATCTTGAGGGGCTAACTTGCATTGATCCACTGCATCTCTGATCAGGTAATACTTGCTTATATTGAGGGGCCCATTGCCTCTCTTACTTTTTATACCCCGCTATCTTTATGCTCCACACACATATATATATATATAAATTACTTACTTTAAATACCAAGTGTTTCATCTGCTATGGATATCAACCTTAGCAATACCCCCCCCCCCCCTTTTTTTGCTTTTAGCAGCACCTATATGGACGGTATATATTTATACACTATGGTCCCTGTTTGTTCATCAATATATACATTTTTTTACTTTGTATATATGTCACAATAAAATATATAAAAACTCTTTGGTATATCTTGATATATACACTCCTCCATACATTTATCTTTTTCTTATGTTCAGAATAGAGCATGAGGATTTCCTCAGTGTTATAAGAAGCCCTCCAAAGTACCCGTTTGCACCCTGTTATTTACTCCATGCTGGTCTCGCCGGTTGCTCACTGCTTTTTCCATCTGGAGGTTTTTGGCTGCACCGCTCGGACCATTGTTGGGACATGGCTGTTTGGTTTTTACAAAATCACTCTGTGGCTGTGACATGTACCTGCATTTACTTTGGCAACATGTAAGTGTTTTTTCTCCATACACCTGTACTCAGATATGTCTTTTTTATTGAATAACTAATGGCTGTATATACACGTTTTCCTGTACATGCTATGTATTATTATTTTTTGTTTCTTTTTAAAAATGGAAACAAAACTGCTCTACACATCCCTGAAGAAGGATTTTCCTGAAACACGTCGGGTGGGGTCCGTGTGACCTGCCGTGGTAGTCCTTGGACCCTTCTAGAGTTTTGTCTTTCTGTTTTCTGCCATGTGTATGCAATTAAGATGTCAATAGCCACCTATCGATTTAAATTTTAATTGATTATATTTCAATAAACATATATTCCTTTTATATACCTTTTGTGTACTACTGCACGGTTTAGGAGATATCTCCTGTATTAGCATGTGCCAACATCATGCGCACTGACACAAGTTTTTCTTTTTTAATAAATCTGCAAAAATGTCAACAATTCTGTGTTTTTTCTGTCAATATGGGGTGCTGTGTGTACATTAATGAGGAAAAAAAAATGAACTTAAATGATTTTAGCAAATGGCTGCAATATAACAAAGAGTGAAAAATTTAAGGGGGGTCTGAATACTTTCCGTCCCCACTGTATGTGCCATTGCTTCAGTGAGTGTGCCGTTACCGCGCGCATGCACCGGAGTGACGTCATCACGGCTCCGGCCAATTACAGCGCCGGAGCCACGATACCCAGAAGTAACCTCCGGGAGTGATGTCAGCCGCCGGAGCGGTGTACGGGCACCGCAGCGAGGGCTTAGATCTTAGGTGAGTATTACATAATGAGCTAGTATGCTATGCACACTAGCTCATTATGCCGTTGTCTTGCAGGTGTTAGTTGTTTTTTCCCCCAAAGTGGGTTTCAACCACTTTAACTGTGCTTAGCAAAAGGGTAACAATAACTATCTCTTTACCTGCTGCATTTTCTTTACTGTTGACCTTATTTACTGCAAAACTTTAAGTAAACAAATCCAACTGGTTTACTGTGAATTATTGTGTGTTTGCATTCAAGTTTCTTTGCCTACAGAAAAATGTCTGAACCCAGAGTGCCAGAGGTGTCGGAAGACTTGCAAAGTCAGGGTAACCATTGGGGTGCAACATCTTTAAGCGGCCTTTACAAGGGTAGCGCTACACATATTTTCACTAATGGACTCTTCACTATTATAAGAATTTATACATTCTTGGACTTTTGTATTTGTTTGCGGTATAATATTCACATATATTATGTTTTGATCTAGCACCATTTATTTTGTATTCTTGTTTTTTATTATTGGTGTCACAATCGCACAAGTGGCTGCTTTATCTTATATCAGTCCTAACTTCAGTCAGATTTTTTATATGCATATCCTCAGATAGCGTTGAAGGCTGCCAATAGTTACCCATCCCTGTGGCATACCTCTCAGCTTTTTGAGATGAGAAGTAGTTACGCCTATTAGCAAAAGTATGTAGGCATAGGACACACCCCCTGCCACGCCCCCTTAAAGGAGAATTATACAAAAAAAATAGTTAAACCCACAAGTGCTTTTTTTGTACCACTACTATTGCTTTACACGGGCTTTTGAAATTTACAAATGCAGCAATTTAGAAATTGGATTTAAAAAAATGGTTTAGTACTGGGAAACATGTTTTGAAAGCTAAAAATGTGCATTTTATATATAACTATATAGATCAGACCAAAATGAGGGACAAATGAGTGTCAGGGCTGGGCTCAGCATTTTCTTCTCTGAGCTGGGGCCGCTCAGCTGTCGGCTAATTGGTGCTCAACTGTAGATGATATCCTGCTCGTCACTCCTGCCTACTTAAGCTGTTCAGCCCAGTGGATCTCTGCCTTTGCCTTGGTCAACATCACAGAAACATTCTCCTGCGATCCTGTTCAAGACTTGCTTTGCTGACATCCCTTCTGGCTCCAGATCCTGCTTGCTGTTCCACTACATTGATTCGTGACTTCTGGCTTGGCTGACTATCCGTTCCGGTTACTGAACTTTGGCTATGTTTTGACTACGTTTGTTCTTTTTACTTTTATTATTAAACAAGTGTGATTTAACTGTACTTCTGTCTCGGCCTGATTTCATGGTTTCTGACATATATGTCCCCATCAGAGTCCCTCTTTACATCAGATGTCATCATAGGAGACCCCCTTTACATTAGATGTCCTCCGATTTGTTGCAGTTGTGTGGTGGTTTATCTCGATGATATCCTCATATTTTCCAAGTCCCTGGAGAGCCACCACACAGATGTCGTGTGCTTCAGAAACT
Source organism: Lithobates clamitans (assembly GCA_037952925.1). Classification (NCBI taxonomy): domain Eukaryota; kingdom Metazoa; phylum Chordata; class Amphibia; order Anura; family Ranidae; genus Lithobates; species Lithobates clamitans. Next base: position 15,248,940 of record JBBGZY010000449.1, read on the forward strand.
AAGAGACAACAATCTCTATTAAAACTGGAGAAGTGCGAGTTCCATCATGAACAGGTTAAATTCCTGGGTTATGTCATTTCCACTGCTGGTTTTTCGATGGACCCAGAGAAACTTTCAGCAGTCCTACAGTGGCCCCGACCCGTGGGTTTACGTCCTCTGCAGCGTTTCCTGGGCTTTGCCAACTATTATTGCTAGTTTATTCGTAACTTCTAGTCTCTGGTCAAGCCCCTGACTGATATGACCAGAAAGGACGGTAACCCACAGAGTTGGTATCTGGAGTCCATTAAGGTCTTTGAGAGTCTCAAGGCTGCCTTTGTTTCTGCTCCTGTGTTGGCAAATCCTGATACTACATTACCTTTTATCCTTGAGGTTGATGCTTCTGAGACTGGTGTTGGCACCCTTCTGTCTCAACGTCCTACCTCTGAGAGCGCTATGCATCCTTATGGTGGTTGACCGGTTCTCAAAAATGTCTCATTGTATTCCACTTAAGAAGTTGCCCACTTCTAAGGACCTGGCTTCCATTTTTGCTCGGGAGAACTTTTGCTTACATGGGCTACCCAAGGTGATTGTCTCGGACAGGGGTAGTCAGTTTGTGTCGCTATTCTAGCGAGCCTTTTGTGCACAGTTGGGAATTCAGCTTGCCTTTTCCTCTGCTTATCACACGCAGTCTAATGGGGGCTCAGAACAAGCCAATCAGTCCTTGGAGCAATTCCTACTAGGGATGAGCCAAACACCCCCCCGTTCGGTTCGCACCAGAACCTGCGAACGGACCGAAAATTTGCACGTAAGTTAGAACCCCATTGACGTCTATGGGACTCGAACGTTCGAAATCAAAAGTGCTTATTTAAAAAGCTAATTTGCATGGTATTGTCCTAAAAAGGGTTTGGGGACCCGGGTCCTGCCCCAGGGAACATGTATCAATGCAAAAAAAACTTTTAAAAATGACAGTGATTTTAATGATGCTTAAAGTAAAACAAAAAAAAGTGAAATATTCCTTTAAATATCGTACGGGGGGGGGGGGTGTCTATAGTATGCCTGTAAAGTGGCGCATGTTTCCCGTGCTTAGAACAGTCCCTGCACAAAATGTCATTTTTAAAGGAAAAAAAAGTCATTTAAAACTGCTAGCGGCTTTAATGTAATGTTGGGTCCTGGCAATATGGATGAAAATCAGTGAGACGAATGGCATGGGTACTCCCCCCAGTTTATTACCAGGCCTTTTGGGTCTTGTATGGATACTAAGGGGAACCCTGCATCCAAATTAAAAAAGGAAAGGTGTGGGGCCCCCAGGCCCTATATACTCTGAACAGCAGTATACAGGTGGTGCAAACAAGACGGTGACTGTAGGTTTGTTGTTAAATAGAATCTGTTTGTAATTTTGAACTGGTACATTTTTAACGTGTTTAACTCCAGCCAAAAAAATCTATTTTAAGCTTTTTGGAAAACCTATGGAAGGGTTATCACCCCTGTGACATTTGTTTTGCTGTCTGTGCTCCTCTTCAGAAGATTTCACCTCACTTTGTGTCCCAATGACAAATGTTTTTTGAAAATTTGGGTTTTTTTGTGAAACAAGGATTGGTGATAAAGCATCAGTGGAAAGGAGAAAAGTTTTTCCCATATTAACTCTTACAGGAGAGAATTTCCTTTCCTGGGGGTAGATTTCATCTCACTTCCTGTTGTCTCCTTCCGTTTGCAAGTAGGAGTCGTTTGTAAGTTGGATGTTTGAAAGTAGGGGCCTGCCCTATATACTCAGCAGAAATTTGGGCCTTAGGTGTTGTTATGGCCACAACACTGTAAGGCCTCACAGGGCCCTGCTGTGAAATATTAGATCAAGAATTGTAATTACATGCCCCTGTTGAACAGGGGCAGAAAAATTGGGCCTTTGGTGATGGTGCTGGTGCCACAACACTGTAAGTCCTCACAGATACTCTTGGTGGACGCAGAAATGGGCTCTGCTGTGAAATATTAGATCAAGAATTGTAATTACATGTCCCTGTTGAACAGGGGCTGAAAAATTGGGCCTTTGGTGGTGCTGGTGCCACAACACTGCAACACCTCACAGATACTCTAGTTGGAGCGCAGGAACGAGCCCTGCTGCAAAGAATTGCATGAAAAATTGTAATTACATGCCCCTGTTAAACAGTGGCTGAAAAATTGGGCCTTAGGCACTGGTGGCGGGACTGGCGGTGCCCAGAACCAAAAATGTTCTTACAAGCTATCATCATGATCATTGAGGAGGAAGAGGATAATTACTCAGTATAACAGGATAGTCACTCAGCATCAGCATAAGCAGTCTTTGAAGGGATCTGACATTTCAAAAAATTTTATTCGGTTACATCAGCATCAGGTGCTTGGTAGCTGGTGGTGATCCAAGACTGATTCATTTTTATGAAGGTCAGTCGATCGACCGAGTCGTAACAGATCACAGACGCACCCTGTGATCGGTTACAAAGCCTCCGGCAGCACTGAATGTACGTTTCGAAAGAACGCTGGATGCAGGACAGGCCAGTAGCTCAATTGCATACTGTGCAAGCTCTGGCCAGTGATCCATCCTCAAGACCCAGTAAACCAGAAGACTTTCGGTGGGAAAGGTGTCCAAGTCAGATCTTGCCCCTAGGTATTCCTGCACCATGTAAAACAGACGCTGCCGATGGTTGCTGGAACCAATCATACCTTGGGGCTGCGGACTAAAAAATTGTCTGAACGCATCGGTCAGATGGCCATCTTCTCCACAGCTCCTTCTTTGACTGACCGAAGCCTCAGCAGCACGTTGTCCAGAAACAAAAGTTTGTAACCTCCCAGTCTCTGGGAACGTGTTGCACAGGCCTTTCTGCAAGGCCTCCCGAAGATGTTTCATCCTCTGCTCCCTCTGTGACGGCAAGATAAGGTCCGCAAACTTACCCTTGTAACGTGGATCAAGGAGGGTTGCCAGCCAGTATTGTTCCTTCTCCTTGATACCATGAATACGAGGATCATTCCACAGGCTTTGCAGCATCAGGGAGGCCATGCAGCGTAGGCTTGCTGAGGCATTCAGTCCGGAGTCCTCTGGGTCACCTCCTCCCAGCCACGTACAAGTCCATGTCTTTCTCTGGACTGTAAATGATCCCTTAAAGACTGCTGCTGATGCTGAGTGCCAGACTCCACCTCCATACTGACACAATCCTCCTCCTCACCCTCTTTCTGTGTGATCGGCGGGCATGCAGGAACACTGTCCGGATAAAGGGGGCCTTGAGAGCTAAGGAAGTCCTCCTCTTCCTGCATCTGTTCTGCCTCAAGTGCCCTGTTCATTATTCCACGCAGCGTGTGCTCCAACAGGTGGACAAGGGGGACAGTATCACTGATGCATGCACTGTCACTGCTCACCTCCTCAAATGGTGACAGGACAGTGCATGCATCCCTGATCATGGCCCACTGGCGTGGGGAGAAAAACCAAGCTCCCCTAACCCTGTCCTGGTGCCATAGTCGCACAGGTACTCATTGATGGCCCTCTGCTGGGTGTGCAGCCGCTGCAGCATGGCCAACGTTGAGTTCCACCTGGTGGGCATGTCACAGATTAGGCGGTTCTTGGGCAGGTTAAATTCCTTTTGGAGGTCTGCCAGCCGAGCACTGGCATTATATGACCGGCGGAAATGCACACAGACTTTCCTGGCCTGCCTCAGGACATCCTGTAAGCCCGGGTACCTGCCCAAGAACCGGTGCACCACCAAGTTAGGGACATGAGCCAGACAGGGCACATGGGTCAGTTGTCCCTGTCGGAGGGCGGAGAGGAGGTTGGTGCCATTGTCACAAACCACCATTCCTGCCTTAAGTTGGCGTGGCGTCAACCACCTCTGAACCTGCCCCTGCAGAGCTGACAGAACCTCTGCCCCAGTGTGGCTCCTGTCCCCCAAGCACACCAGCTCAAGCACCGCATGGCATCTTTTGGCCTGCATACTTGCGTAGCCCCTTGAACGCCTATGGAGCACCGCTGGTTCCGAGGACAAAGCACAGGAAGAGGCCATGGAGGAAGAACAACAGGAGAGGGTGGAGGAGAGAGGTCTGTCAGAATCATTAGTAGTGGCATTTTGGAGGCGTGGTGGCGGGACAACCTCCAACACTACTGCACCTTGTCCTGCATCCTTCCCAGCTGTCAGTAGAGTCACCCAATGCGCGGTGAAACTTAGGTAACGTCCCTGTCCATGCCTGCTGGACCATGAGTCAGCAGTAATATGCACTTTACCGCTGACCGCCCTGTCCAGCGAGGCATGGACATTGCCTTCCACGTGCCGGTAGAGAGCCGGAATCGCCTTCCGTGAGAAAAAGTAGCGTTTGGGTACCTGCCACTGAGGAACCGCACATTCCACAAACTCACGGAAGGGGGCAGAGTCTACCAACTGAAAATGTAGCAGTTGAATTGCTAGCAATTTTGTCAAGCTAGCATTCAACTGCTGGGCATATGGATGGCTGGGAGCGAACTTCTTTCGGCAGTGCAACAGCTGGGGCAGGGAAATTTGCCTGGTACAATCTGACGTCGGTGTACCGAAAGCAGATTGCCCACAAGTACTTGGCTGTGACACACCTAATTCTACACCTTCATTCCTCTCAGTGCAGGTCTCAGAGGACTGAAGGTATAGTGGGGTTGGAGATCTCAGCTGATGAGGAGCAAGGAGAGGTCCTCTTTGTTCTTTGGTGTGGATCTTTTAGATACGCTTGCCAACGAACTGCATGGCAGGTCGACATATGTCTTGTCAAGCATGTGGTTCCCAAGCGGGAGATGTTTTGGCCACGCGAGATACGCTTGAGACATATGTTGCAAATAGCAGCGGTGCGATCTGATGCACTCGTCTAAAAAAGGCCCACACCAAAGAACTTTTGGAATAACGCACAGAGACAGCAGCGCCCTGCACATGCGGAGCTTTGCGGTGTGATGCAGTCAGTGTGCTGCCCTTATGCTGGCCCCTGGAGGGCATCCTGCCTCGTTGGTGATGTGCTTCCCCCTCCTCCTCCTCTCTCCTATCAGGCACCCACGTTGAGTCAGTGACCTCATCATCCCCTCCCTCCTCATCACTGGAGCAAACCTGGCAGTATGCTACAGCAGGGGGAGCATGACTGCCAGATTGCTGTCCTTCTTGGGCACCCCCTCTGTCCGTGCTCACGTTACTGCCTTCATCTAGCTCAGTATCATCATCAGAACCTTCTAAACCCTGGGCATCCTCCTGGAGCATGTACCCAACACTGTGGTCAAACAGTTCGAGGGACTCCTCAGGAGGACATGGTGGGGCTAGGGAAGGAGTCACTGATGCCATTGAGCCGAGGGAAGAGGCCGCGTTGGCAGCTGCTTTGCCAGACAAAGTACCCTGAGCATGGGTGAGAGAGGATGAGGAGGATGAGGACGGCTTGGTCATCCACTCGACCAAGTCTTCCGGCTGTTGCGGCTCAACACAGCCAGCTGCCGAAAAAAAGGCCAAGCATGTCCCACGACCACGTGCTGATGAGGATGCAACGTCTCCTTGACCAGCACTGATGCCTCCAGACACAGAGCCTGCTTGCCCTCTTTTATTGGCTTGTGACTGTCTGCCTCTCCTTGTTGGCCTTCCAGACATACTAATGGCCTGCAGTGAGATGTAGCTGCACTAAACTGGGATATATATACTGATACTGCAGCTAGCAAAATCAACTGCCTGCCTGTAGTATGAGAACACCACCAATCTGAGGGGGTGAGGGGCTCCAGAATAGTTTTTCCGGATGGAGAAAACATTTTTTTTTTGTTTTCTCTGGGTTTTGTAATTTCTGGACTAGGGTCTGGAGTCCGGAGGCTTCATAGATATTTGGGTGGGTCGAAGCCTCTACCCCTGTGCCCCTGTGCACAGGTCTTACCCGATTGCGGCTCTCAGCCTGCTGCTGACTTACTGTCATCATGCCTTTGCCTGCCGCATGAACGGACCACACCTCTGCCTGCTACCTGGACTATGCAAATAATTATAATGAGTGTCTGCAGGTAACAGTGTACCAGGACCAATATTATGGCTGTGCTGGCTGTGTCTGCCTGGACAATTTCTATGGAAAAATGCTTTGGCGGTGCTGACAATATCCTTGTGCTGACTATAGACAATATTCCTGCCTGCTGCCTGGATAATTACTATTGCTGTCTCTAAGCACATCCCTGACTGCTGCCTGGACCAGTGCTCTCTTCTGTGGACACTACTAAAAGCACAGGTAATACTTTTTTTTTTTTTTTTTTACCCTTTCCGCAATAGAATTTATTTTGGATTGTAATTCTTGGTATGTACATGCTATGTGTTAGAAATATGAAGGGCCTTCAAAAATGATAGGTTGCCAGGAAATTATCTATGTAATGTATGCTCCTAGAACGCCTGATGGTGCTACTTGGATGTTAGGCCTCTGTATGTGGCCAAGCTGTGTAAAAGTCTCACACATGTGGTATCCCCATACTCAGGAGGAGTAGCAGAATGTATTTTGGGGTGTCATTTTTGCTATGTATTTGCTATGTGTTGGAAATACCTTTTATAAATGGACAACTTTGTGTAAAAAAAGAAAAAAAATGCATTTTCATTTTCCAAAAACTTCTCAAAAAAATAACCGTTCAAAAGACTCATTATGCCTCATAGATTATACGTTGGGGTGTTTGCTTTTCAAAATGGGGTCATTTTGTGGGCAATTCCATTGTCCTGGTGCTCCAGGGCCTTCAAAAGTGTAATAGGTGGTTGAGAAATGAGATTTGCAATTTATGCTCGTAGATCGCCTGATGGTGCTACTTCAATGTCGGGCCTTTGTATGTGGCCAGGCTGTGTAAAGGTCCCACACATGTGGTATCCCCATACTCAGGAGGAGTAGCAGAATGTATTTTGGGGTGTAATTTGTTATATGCACAGGCTCTGTGAGAGAAATAACCAGTTAATATGACAATTTTGTAAAAATAAATAAATCTTCCTTTTGCAAAGAATTCTGGGAAAAAATTACAAGTTAAAAAAACTCACCATGCTACTTACTTAATACCTTGGAATGTCTACTTTCTAGAAAGGGGTCATTTGGGGGGTATTTGTACTTTTCTAACTTGTTAGTACCTCAAGACATGAGATTCACCTGATGTACTGAAGGCCTGATCAGATGTTTTTAATTTTCAGTGATTGGCACCATAGTTTGTAGACTTTGACAAAGATCAAATAATATACACTAATTTGGGTTATTTTTACCAAAGATATATAGCAGTATAACTTTTGGCCAAAATTTATGAAGAAAAATTACTAATTTGCTAAATTTTATGACAAAAACAAAGAAAAAGGCAATTTTTCACAAATTTTTTTCGTCTTTTTTTATTTATAGCACAAAAAATAAAAAACCCATTAGTGATTAAATACCACCAAAAAAAAGCTCTATTTGTGTGAAAAAAGGACACAAAGTTGATTTGGGTACAGTGTTGCATGATTGAGTAATTGTCATTCAAAGTGTGAGAGCACCGAAAGCTGAAAATTGGTCTGGGCAGGAAGGGGGTTTAAGTGCCCCGTATTGAGGTGGTTAAAAACATTCCATGCATACATTGCAAAACAAGCCGGCTTACTGTGTTAAATAATCACTGGCCAGTACCTATTCTACCAGCAAAATTACAAATACATGTACATATTGCACACTGAGACACTTTCATATTCTGCACCATTGAGAGAAAAGTGAGAGTGTGCTTACTCCCATTGTCAGTAACCCTGCACTGCTCCTGCACTTGCTGCAGCTTGCACTGGAATCCAAAATGTCACCTGTGTCTTAAGCCACGTACAAACGATCGGATTTTCCGACGGGAAATATGTGATGACAGGCTGTTGGCGGAAAATCAGATCGTTTGTACGCTCCATCGGACAATTGTTGCCTGATTTTCTGCAGACAAATGTTGGATGGCAGGTTTGAAAATTTTACGTAGACAAATGTCTGTTGTCGGATTTTCCGAGCGTGTGTACACAAGTCCATCAAACAAAAGTCCAAAGTACAAACACGCATGCTCGGAAGCAAGGACGAGCTGGAAGCGTTCAGTCTTTTAAACTAGCATTCGTAATGGAGCAATAACATTTGTGACGTGGCAAATTATGAAATCTGGAAATGCAGCGCACATTCTGTTCTTCTTTAATGGGCTAATAATGAAGCTGCTTTGCTGGTGATACTGATGGAGTTATTGCAAACTAATTTTCAAAGGCTTTTTTTTTTCTAGTGATATCAAGAATAATATTATTATGCTTTTTTTTTTTTTTTTTTTTTGGGGGGCAAGTTACCACAACACCATTATCCTGTAGTTTTTAAGATCAAAGATACAACTATGTTGGTGTCCCTTGTCCATTTTACATTGTATTTTTTTTTTTGTAACTGCCTACTCCCAAACTGTCATTTGACGTAAAACACATAGCCAAGTATTATTCTCCACAATTTTTTTATTGTGCATTAAAAAAAGAAAACAAATAAAATTAGACATGCTATCTGCCAATAGAACTTAACCAAAAAGTGCATTCCATGCATCCAAAAATATAGAAAATATAACAAAACAAATCATTATTATTCAACCAAAAAATAAAATAAAAGCCTCATGCATGTGTCCTGCTTCTTAATATAGGGGGTCAACAATGCCAAGAGTTGGTGAAAGCAGGGGTCCGTCATCTGGAGATAATTCCGAAGAACATCTGGATTATTCTCCTGGAGCTCCCGCAGCAAAGGCATATGACATAATTAGTCACGATTAATAAAGCAACCAATTTTTGGTCCAAGAACTCCTCCTCCTCCTCCTGTTCCTGGACTTGGGTCAAAGCAATAACTCCAAGGCCAATAATAAATAACACGTTATCTCATCTGATTCCACAACATGTCTGGTTGACGAACAGCCGTTCAGAAACACATTGAAAAGCACAAAATTGAAAGTGCTAAATGAAAAGCGCAAAATGAAAAGCGCAAAATGAAAAGCGCGAATCAACACTCACCAAACTTCTACTAACACGAAATTAGCAGAAGGAGCCCAAACGGTGGCATTAAAGAGCTGACAAACCATGTAGTACATAACTACATTCATGTTTGTTGGGCGACAATTCTTTGCCGTTTGTATGCAAGACAAAATCCAGGCACATGCCTTCAGACAAAAGTCAGAGGTTTTGTCTGCAGAAAATCCGATCGTGTGTACGAGGCTTTAGGCTAGGGAGAGACCTGTGCCCTCTCATTTGCTGGAGGTTAGATGCTTCCCTATACCTGAAAGCACTTGGCTATCTATCCACAGAGGAAGGAGGAACAGTGCAGGATCCCTGGCAATCTAAGAATAGCTGAGGTGGGAGAGCCCTTCGGAATCACACTATAATTTTTTCCTGAATGGACAGTGTCTTTTTACTCTTTGTCTTGACACCTTCAGGACATTAATTCTGCCAGGTTTGCCAAATTGGTAGCCCTTTCCAGTTAGCTGGGCAAATGCAACCTTAAATAGGGATCTCTATTTGGACAGGTGCACTCTAGTTGTGGTAAATACGAGAGATGTAAACCTGGAAAAATATTTTCACATCTTACATCTGTCTCCTTACATATCTCGTTTCTGCATCCCCCGTTTACAGCTCACTTCTGGACCATTATCCTCAACTCATTTCTGCTCCCCCCATATAGTTCATCTCTGCCCCTCTTCCACATCTCATCTCTACTTCCTTCCACATCTCACTTCTGCACCCTCTGTCCACATCTCTGACTTCTGTACCCCACTCCATCCACAGCCCCCCCAATCCACAGTGTTAACAGGGTATTGAAATAATGCCCTGGAAGCTTCTTGGATGCAGAGAATATTTTATTTTCATGGAGGAATATCTGAACATGTCTTTACATCATGGTAACAAGAAGAAGGAGAATACAACTAAATACACAGAGAGAGATAACACTTCCTTTGATTACATTACCATAGATACACACCACAGTGTCACCTGCTGGATAGAAAGGTATATTGCATACAGTATATAGTTCATAGTACTTTACATTACATGCTGTTGTCCTTCCAACACCCCTTCTCGACAGCATGTGCTTTATCAAATTAAAACGCTTCTTCTGGAAATAACTATCACGTTCCATCAACAAAGGCTTGGTGAGTGCATTGGCAGTCATCTCCTCTGATTGGCAGTATTGAATGTCAATAACACCTTGTTCTTGACTATCTCTCAGTAGGTGATACTTGACGTTGATGTGTTTGGTCCTAGGATTGACGCTTTCTGATTGCGTAAGCTTTATACATCCCTGGTTGTCTTCAAAAATGTGAATTGGTTTTGACATGTCTATCCCAATGTCCTCAAAAAGTTGACAAATCCATATCGATTCTTGACACGCGTGTGCTGCTGCAATGTACTCTGCTTCAGTTGATGATAGAACGACAGTTGCTTGCTTTCGACTAAACCAACTTATGTTTCCTTCCCCATACTGGAAGATGAATCCACTTGTGGATTTGTGGTCTGTGCAGTCCCTGGCCCAATCAGCATCTACATACCTGACCAGTTTTGGATCTGATGCTGCTGGTAACCGTAACTTCATCTGAATTGTTCCTTTGAGGTACTGCATCACTCTTTTTATTGTGTTCCAGTCTCGCTGACAGGGAGTTGAGATTTTACTGCATAGAATGCCCACTGCTGCTGCTATGTCTGGTCTTGTCACAGTGGCAACATATAGCAGCTTACCGATTGCTCCGTTTTCTGCTTCATTGCTCTTTTGATAGCCTGATTCCATAGCATCTTACACATGGAATTGTTCCAAGATTTTGGAGATTTTCTGAGATTGGTTGAGAAGATAACTTCCACCTTCTTCTCTCTCTATATACATTCCCAGATAGTAGCTAATGTTCCCTAGTTCTTTGATTTCAAAATTTTCTTTCAGCTTGTGAACTATCTGATTATAATCCCTTTCTTGTTCAAAACAGGTTATTTGTCATCAACATAGATAAAGATGTATATCCATCTGTCTTCTTGATTGGGGGTGGTAAAAATGTGGGGGTAGTTGCCGAAGCTATCCTGTACACATAGACACCCAGAAAAACTTAAATGGACTTTCTCGGTACTGATATAACCACAAATTGATTAAAAATACAAACTTTTATTCTGTAACAGTGTACAAACAATATCTTAAAAACACAACAATGTATACAGAGATGATTTATAAAGTAATACAATATACACCACACGGGAACTAACTCATAGCAGGTTTCCCCGGTACAGTTTCTGTTCAGGTGGGGAGTAAATATTCCTCTACCTATTTCGTGGTAAAACCGCTTCTTCAGGAGGATGAAAAGGTCTATAAGGAAACAGTGTATTAAAGAAAATATACAAAGGAATCTACAAATTGTAGAGAGTTCAATGGCAAGGCATAACGGTAATAGAATGAATACGGAAAGATCTGCTCACCCAAATGGACCAGGCACGGCTAGCAACAGAATCCCACAGATTCCCCCCTCGGCAGACAAGGGGGAGTGCAAAAAGCCATCTCTAATTGAGATAAATAAATCAAGTATAAATGGTGGATATTTATTAATTTTTATCAAAAGTTATATGAATACTGGTACGTGAAGATTTACATTGATGGGAGACCAAAGAAAGGTGCATGTGTGGTTTGGGGTGAAAAGGAAGAGATTAGCAAGAAGGGAGGAGAAGGGGGAGGGGGGGTTGGGGGGGGAAGAGCGAGGGAAAAAGGGGGGGGGGGAGGAGAATAGGTAGGGGGGAAAGAGGGGGGGGAGGAAGGAAGGGGTGGGGGGAGGGGAAGGAAGGGAGAGGGGAATAGGAGCAAAGGGAAGAGGAAGAGAAAGAACATTCCGAAGATTAGAGATTTAGAAAGTTGGAAATCACCACAATACATGCTGAATAGGATCTCACCAAATTACAGGTATACTGATGAAAAGAACTCCCCCTTGTCCGCGGGGGGGGGGGGGGGGAATCTGTGGGATTCTGTTACTAGCCATTCCTGGTCCATTTGGGTGAGCAGATCTTTCCATATTCATTCTACTACCGTTATGCCTTGCCAATGATCTCTCTGTACAATTTGTAGATTCCTTTGTATATTTTCTTTAATACACTGTTTCCTTATAGACCTTTTCATCCTCCTGAAGAAGCGGTTTTACCGCGAAACCTTAGAGGAATATTTACACCCCACCTGAACAGAAATTGTACCGGGGAAACCTGCTATGAGTTAGTTCCCGTGTGGTGTATATTGTATTATTTTATAAATTGTCTCTGTATACATTGTTGTGTTTTTAAGATATTGTTTGAACACTGTTACAGAATAACATTTTGTATTTTTAATCAATTTGTGGTTAATTCAGTACCGAGAAAGTCCATTTAAGTTCTTCTGGGTATCTATATGTATGGGATAGCTTCGGCAACTACCCCCACATTTTTACCCCCCCCAATCATATATGTCATTTTGGACGATGGTACTCCTTTATTGCTATTAACTTAATAGTATGTGAGGCTATACTCAAGGTTTAAACACCTGTCTTCTTGATTCTTGGAGTAGAGACAGGGGTCTGCATTACTTCTTGAGAACCCCTCTCTGGTAAGTACTTTGTTCACTTTCTCATTCCACATCCTTGCAGATTGTTTAAGACTGTAGATGCTCTTCTGAAGTTTACACACAAGGTTGTCTCCTTGCTCAAACCCTGGAGGTTGTTCCATGTAGAGATCTCTCCATTATAGGAAAGCAGTTTTATTGTCTAGGTGTTTCATTTGCATGCCCTTCCTGGCTGCAACGCTAAGAAGTCTTCTGATTGCGGAGTTTTTTATGACGGGAGCGAATGTTTCATCATAATCCTCACCGAATTTCTGGGAGTAACCCTTGGCAACTGGTCTAGCTTTGTACTTGTGGATATTCCCTTCTGCATCTGACTTTACTTTAAAAAGTCCATCTTTGCGGTTAGGAGGGAGCTCCGTGAGTGTCCCTGTTTTATTTTCTTGAAGTGACTTTAATTCTTCTTCTGCTGCCTTTCTCCATTTATTGGTTTCAGGTTTTGGCAGTTTTTCTATGTCTTCCCAGGATCTTGGTTCAAGTATGCTGTATGTTTTGACAGTGTTACATAGTTACATAGTTAGTCAGGTTGAAAAAAGACAGAAGTCCATCTAGTTCAACCAAAGTGTATGACAGCTTGCGGGGTGGTATCCCCTTTGTGTCAGGGCTGGGCTCAGCCCTTCCTTCTCTTTGCTGGCCACTCAGCTGTCGGCTAATTACCAAATCCTCTCTCCACAGTGACTCGCCTGTTGATGATATCCTGCTCGTTGGCCCTGCCTACTTAAGCTCTCCTGCCCAGATGATCTCTGCCTTCACCTTGATCAACATCACAGAGACTATCTCCTGCGGTCCTGTTAAAGACATGCTTTGCTGACATTACTTCTGGCTCCATATCCTGCTTGCTGTTCCACTATGCTGTTCCCTGGCTTCCTGACTTTCTGGCTTGTCTGACTATCCGTTCCGGTTACTGAACTTTGGCTATGTTTTGACTACGTTTGTTTTATTGACTATTATTATTAAACAAGTGTGATTTAACTGTACTTCTGTCTTGGTCTGATTCATGGTTTCTGACACTTTGTAGTTCGAGTGGATCTTCTGACTTCAGGCAGTTCAGCAAGATCTTGTGGGGAACTTGATTTAGGCATTGTGAGTTCCACCTCTTGTTCTGACTCCTGCACAGGTTCGCTTTGGTCGACCTTTTCTTTTGGTTTGCTTGGCATTTCCAGTTCACAGCTTTCAAGGATTGATGTTTCTGATGATGGGCTCTCATCAAAATAAACACTATGGTTTATTGTCAGTTTGTCAGTCTTTGGGTGTAGGATTCTTAACCCTTAAGTTTGCTTGCTGTAGCCTACTACAGCTCTGTTCTCCAGCTTGGACCGCCTTTCACTTGGAATATAGGCATATGCTATACATCCAAAAACTGTGATGTGATCTAGGCTAGGCTTTAATCCATGCCACATTTAAAATGTAGTACTTTTAATGGCTCTTGAGGGTAGTCTGTTCTGTAGGTAGTTTGCAGTCATAACTGCTTCTCCCCAGTACTTGTGAGGTAGGTTGGCATCCGACAACATGCATATGGCCATTTCTATAAAAGTGTGATTTTTCCTTTCTGCTACACCGTTTTTTTCAGTAGTGTATGGTGTGGTTGTCTGGTGTACTATTTCTTGTCTATTCAGGTATGAGGCCACTTCTTTGCCTATAGATCCCCCCCCATTGTCAGTGCATATTATTCTCTGTTTCTGTTGAAAGTTGTTGCTAGACATGGCAACAAACTCTTGAAGTTTCTCTAATGTTTCATTCTTGTGTTTCATCAAATAAGTAGTTGTGTACCTGGAATAATCATTAATGAAAGTCAGTAGATATCTGTTCCTGCCTGACGTGGGAGTTTTTATTGGACCGCATACGTCACTGTGTATGAGCTGCAGGTGTTGGGTAGTTTTTCTTTGAGACGCCTGTGGAAGGGGAGCACGTTTGTTTTTTGCTTCTATAGAGCATTTGCATTTCATGAGCACTTTGCAAGGCGCTTCTGTCAAATCTTCTGATAAGCCTCTCTTTATAATGAACTGTATAGCTTCTGGACTTCTGTGCCCCCCAACCGCCTCTGCCATAAGTGAATACATTTGCTGTTTAGGTCATTAGAGACTATATTGGCTTGCTGGTCTGTGGTGATGAGCCTGTATAAGTGATCATCCAGTTTTCCTTTTGCGAGGAAACACTTATTATTGTGAATTGTGCATTCATCACCCTGGAAATTAACTGTGTGACTGTTGTTTGCAAGACTTTTCACTGATAGAAGGCTGTCTTCTAATTCTGGAACTTACAGCACTTTCTTTACAAGAATACTCTGCTTGCATTGTGGTGTAATGCAGTTCAGGAAGCCCTGGCTTTTACCTCCTGATGTGATGCTTTTACCGTTTGCTAGGAAAACTTTGTCTTTTGCACTGTAATCAATTTTTGTGAAGAAGGTCTCATCACTAGTCATGTGGCTTGTCGCATCTGAATCTATGCACCAGCCATGTGGCTTGCCGCTCTGTGTCACTTTAAAGGTGCCACTCCATGATGTGTCTGCAGTTTCCTTTGTGGCTGCTTTGACTCTCTTTTGTGGATAGCTTTAGCCTTCTCCACTCGCTTTTCCAGATAGAACAGTCTTTTTTTAAGCGATCGGTCTTTTTACAGTGAAAACAGGCTCTGCTCTCTTTGTTGTGCTTTGTGACTTTGTACATCTTAAGAGTTTTGTCTTCACGGTGCGTATTTTCTTTCCTTCTGTCATATTCATCAATTAATTTGCCTTTGACATATTTCAGTGTCAGGTCCTGCTTGGGTTTGCTTTCTAAAGCACTAATAAGAGCAGTATATGTCTCTGGAAGGCTGCAGAGGAGCAGGGAAACAGTGTGTTTATCTTTGATGTTCTCTCCAATGGCGCATAGTTGCTCTATGATTTCTAGCATAGCTTTCAGGTGGTTACACATTTGCTGGCCTTCTTCTAGTCTCATCTTACATAGCTTTCTTAGTAGAAAGAGCTTACTGTTGAGACTTTCAAGCTCAAGCAGTTTTTGTAATGAAGTCGACATACATTTGGCCATTTTCTCTGTTCTTATGTGAATAAGCTGGTCATCTTCCACTAATAAGCTTATGGTCACTTTTGCCTGTCTATCCTTCCTGTCCCAGTCCTCCGTCTCTCCATTTGTGGTTCTGTATGTATTCAGCACTTGCCACAAGTCATCCTTATTCAGAAGCATTTCTAGTTTAAACTTCCACAGCTGGTAATTGGAACTGTTCAGCTTTGCTATTGTAAACTTCACATCTGAACTGCTTGCCATCTTTCAGTTGCTTGTATGCAGTACTCACTGATTTGCAAAATTCTTTGCTCCAGTGCCTGCTGGGTGCCAGGGTGACTGGGTACCTGCTGGGTGCTCTGGGGCCATAACCTGTTAGCAGGGTATTGAAATAATGCGTTGGAAGTTTCTTGGATGTAGAGAATACTTTACTTTCAAGGAGGAATAGCTGAACATGTCTTTACATAAAGATAACAGGAAAGAGGATACAACTACATACACAGAGAGAGATAACGCTTCCTTTGATTATATTACCATAGATATGCACTACAGTGCTACCTGCTGAATAGATAGGTATAATGCATACAGTATATAGTTCATAGTACTTTACATTACATGGTGTTGTCCTTCCAACACACAGTTCTTGCACTCCCCATCTATAACTCTCACCTCTGCACCTAGCCCCCCCCTTCCCGCTTCATACACAGTTTTCAACTCTGCAAGCAGTCCCCATCCATCCACAGATCTTAATTCTGTACCTAGCACCACCTGCAATCAACAGCTTTCACCTCAAGACCCAGCCTGTCTGGTCTTAAAAAAGTAACACATTATGAGCTAAGGCAAGTATTACTTGGACAGAGGGTGGGACTTCTTAATTCTTGGTGGTGAGAGTCCAGACAATTTTTCATAGGGTCTTTAAGGTATCAGCCAAACAAAGGAATTTTATTTATACTACAAGATAAAAAATAATCTGGAGAGCATTTTACAGCCCAACCACACTCTAGCTCTCCCACCTCCCCTCTGGAGGCCCTTTCTGCAATAATTTTATGATTGCATTTTATACTCATTTTGTGACTAGCAACACAAATTAGATTTAATTTATTTACTTTTTGCTGTTACACTCTCAGTTCTAGTGACCATTGTCATAAGAACAAATATAACCTGAAAATATTTCAGTGGGGACACTTGTGACAACTGTCAGGAGAAGATTTCCCCCACTTTAGAGAGGTTTACCTTCACTTCCCGATGATATCCACAGGACAGGAAGTGAAGGGAAATCTTCCCAATAAGCAAAAAAGATGACCCTGAGATTAAACCCTTCCCTATTCAAGCTGAAATTAAGAAAAAAAAAAAAAGGATTTTTTAATGCCTGTGTCAACCCCCTTATAGACATCTTCTGGATGAAGCAATCAGCTGGGTTAGATTTTCCCAAGATGATCACTATTATGTTTCGGCAGAATATGCTGTTACACAAGATCTTCCCAGAGTAGTGTATATCCACAGCGATAGGATTACTTAGCAGAAATACTTAAACAAGTTAAAAATCCTCCAAGACATCCGATTATCTCAGGGATAGGTTCACTAACCTTAAAGTATAACTAAAAGCAAAACTTTTTTTTTTTTGGACAGAGTGGTGATGGATTAGAACGCCTGTCAGTTTTTATTGCTGTCTAGGCCCCTGTTAAGGAGATTCACCCACTCTATTTGTTCTGTTTACCATTATTATTATTAAAAGTGAAAGTAAAAGAAAATCCCACATTTTGGGTTGTCCCCAGAAAAGTAATCTTCCAATTGTGGCACTAGTTCTGTTGACCTTGGGGTCCCCAAGGAATTCCCTTAATTTTCAGAGATTTCCTCTTACTTCCTGTATGGCTATGGGACAGAAAGTGCAGGGAAATCCCCCAAATGGGACACAGATTGTAAATTAAATTTAAAAGAAAAACTGAGGGCTATAACCCCCCCTTGCTCTTTCCAAAATGGAAAAAAAAATGCCTATAGTTCGACTTTAAATGTATTTCTTTATATGGATATGTACTTGCAGGACTATGAATGCACTACCCTATCACAGGGTCTAATGAATATACATAACAACAAGTATAGGCGCAACAACTCAGAATTCACATGATGTCAAGATCTACGTCTGCTATTACATAAAAATCGGAATGGGGTTTGTGAAATGGAAACTAAGATGATAAATAGTCCATACAGCAAGCACAGGCTGATAAGTCTATGTGATGATGCTAGTGGGGGAATAAAAAAGTCCAAAGGAAGCAAGCAGGAGATCCCCCCCATCGGGGATTTGTGACATTATCTGGAGGAAGGAGATCGTGAGAGAGCCAGCGGTCTCCTGTGCTCCAAGCCTCGCTCTGAGGCTGCTTTCCGAAGTCGGCTTATACTACATCTGGAAGAGCTTCTACTACACACAGCACAGACCACACATGGCACAGTTTGGGAGCGTTATCCGTGACACCTGATACCATGCTTGTTTTCTTCTTGATAATGTGAGTTTATTCGATTTGTGATTAAAGTGTTATTTTATATAAAAACGACTGCACCCAGAGGCGCCTCTCTACTTGTGTTTCAAATGAATATACACTGTGTGCACAATTATCAGGCAAGTTGTATTTTTGAGGATTCATTTAATTATTAAACAACTACAGTGCTCTCTGTCAATCCAAAATGTTAAAAACCTTAAGAGCCGGTTCACACCAGTGCGCTCTGTGAGATCGCATGTGATTCGCACCGCACTGCAGTGGAAATCACATGCAATGTCTGTGCTATGCGATTTCAGCCATACAGATAGTATGGCTGATATTGCATTCGGACCAAACTTGCACAGGCCCCCTTTTTTGGCCCGCACCAGAATCGGATTGCATGGGTGTTCACACTTAACCTGAATATTTAAGAAAGTAAACGTGATGTTTTGGTTTTCTTAGGAGAATGTCTATGTGTGCACAATTATTGGGCAACTATTAGTGTGTAGAATTTATTTTCATCTGTTAAAGTGAGAATAATAAACAAAAAACTCAAAATTTACAAATAAACATATCTGACATTTAAAAAAAAAAAAAAACAACCAATATAGCCACCCTTCTTTTCAATAACAGCCACAAGCTTTCCATCCATGAAATTTGTCACTCTTCTAGACAAGGATGAAAACACCTTTGATAGGAAAGTACCGTACTTTTAGCACATCACATGCTCAGGGCAGAGCCATTTAATAATCATGAACAAGCAATGATTTGGAGCACTTACATCAGCTCCTTCATTAGGCAAACAACAAGTAATGGTAAAACATTAGTCCAACATATAGAACAATCAGTGGTGGCACATCCACCCCTCCATCAATGCGTCCGGCCCCCTGATCTACATACAGGGCGCCGGACTATAGATTCCAATGGGGGAGGGGGGGGGGGTTTGAAGCACGTGATTAGAGCCAGAGGCTTTAACCACTTCAGCCCCGGAAGGATTTACAAAACAAAATTGACGTCCTTTTTTTCCCACAAATAGAGCTTTCTTTTTGTGGTATTTGATCACCTCTGCGTTTTTTTTTTTTTGCGCTATAAACAAAAAGAGCGACAATTTTGAAAAAAAAGCAATATTTTTTACTTTTTGCTATAATAAATATCCCCCCAAAAATATATAAATAACGAATTTCTTCCACAGTTTAGGCCAATATGTATTCTTCTACATATTTTTGGCAAAAAAAAAAAAAAATCGCAATAAGCGTATATTGATTGGTTTGCCCAAAAGTTATAGTGTCTACAAAATAGGGGATAGATTTATGGCATTTTTATTAATTTTTTTTTATTAGTAATGGCAGCGATCTGCGATTTTTATCGTGCGACATTGCAGTGGACAAATTGGACACTTTTGACACGATTTTGGGCCCACTGGCATTTATACAGCGATCAGTGCTATAAAAATGCACTGATTACTGTGTAAATGTCACTGGCGGGAAGGGGTTAAACACTAGAGGGCGATCAAGGGGCTAACTGTGTTCCCTCAGCATGTTCTAACTGTAGGGGGGATGGGCTCACTAGAACATGACAGAGATCACTGCTCCCGATCACTGGGAGCAGTAGATCCCTGTCATGTTGCTAGGCAGAACAGGTAAAAGCCTTGTTTACATAGGCATTTCCCCGCTCTGCCTCCCCGTGCCACGATCGCGGGCCACCGGTGGACATCGAGTCCGCGGGACCCGCAGGCACGCTCCGGCGTGCGGCAGGTGCGCCCACTAGCCGCGGATGACGCGCAACGTACGGGTACGTTGTTTTGCGCACCCGTGCCACTTTGCAGACAAATATAATAATATTTTTAAATATTGCAATTTGGCACCCAATTATATGCTTAATAATCCTCCCATGCCTGAGAGTTTCCTGCACATTAATCATTGTATGATTTGTTTTTTATTCATCACAGACAGCATAATTTCTTCTAATATAATGCAGTCCAATTAATATTCTGGTGAGAAGTGGGTGGCCCTCTGCTCTGTTTCACAGTATGAAATGCTTGTTTTTTTTTTAAATGCAGTGAGTGTGTAGAAATTACTAATAGTGCACAGTTCCAGTATGTAGGGCACACAAATCTCAGCGACCAGGCGGTTGGAGGCAAACATTACAAGAACCAGAGGATCACAGTTGGCCAACCGTTATTTAATTTGTGGGGGCTGTAATCAATGGCTATATTTTTCTTGTTGGAATTGTTTTCCCTATTGGATCTCAGGAGCCAGAAGTAAATTGTTGCCAAAGCAACAACACATCAAGAAAATAGAATATTTCCTGCACTTTCTAGCTACAGATAGGATCACATCGTACAAATTCTTATGTGATATAATGATATGTTATTTGTATATATGTGTTATTTGATACATGTGTAATTTCTGCTTCACAATGATATATTTGGCTTGTCCTATCACAAAACCTCTCTATTACCCATCAGACCCATTACTTATAACCTACAGTATATAGTATTCCAAAGGTTAAAATATTTCAATACGATTGTCCTCTGATTAAGGGTCAATGGGGAAACCTCTCTATGCGTTTCACAGGCTGACTGTCTACTTCATCAGGAAAGTGTAGGAGGTGGATATCTGAAATAAAAATACTTTTTAAGATGCTGCTACTATTCAGCATATACTGTATCTTATAACACGTATAGTTCCAATTTTAAGCATCACTTCTATATCTATCAAAAATGCATTCAAATCTGTAATTGACATTCCACTTGGTAATATATTTACTGCACCTTTCTACCATGTGCAGAAGGAGGTGCTATTATTCTTTTAATTTCATTATTATTATTATTATTATACAGGATTGATATAGCACCAACAGTTTACGCAGCGCTATGCAATAAAAAGAGGGACAGTACAATGTTACATGATTAGTACCAAAAATAAGTTGATGTTTACAGGAGGGCTATTAAAAATTAATCTGCTGTGGTTGTCAAATATGCTAGGTACACCACAGAATAAGATAACATTTTACATTATTTATGGAGGAATAAATAGCAGTGTCCTTCAGGTTCAACTCGTACAAAACAACTTCCTTGAGAGATAGCTTCTAATGAAAGATTAATTCATTTATTTAGTAGACCATCAAACAGCATTTAGCAGAGAATTCCAAGGCTGACCATCTTTATGTTTCTTCTTTTCATGTAAGGGTCTAAAATGTATCAGATTTTGCCATCATTTACTACTTTAATTGGTTCCTGACTGGCTCACGTACTTTTACTGTGGCACATTGGCACCGCTGCGCGAAACCCCATACCCATAGGGGTGCCCTCTTGCCGGCAGGGGGCCTGACTCCGCTCTTCTTCTGTTGTTGAGGTGCAAGAACAGCAGGGCTCTCATATGGAGCAGAGAGCCATTACTAGTGCCGCTCATCCTTCTGGTGAACTGGCAAGCACCAGCGGCCTAGTACACCCTGGTCGTATATCCAGCACTGCAGTATCACGTGTTGATGTGGCAAGTCCCATAACTGCAGTTTAAACTGTTGTAATGGCTAGCACAAGTAGTGTCCCACAGCCACCAAGAAGACAAACACAGGCCCATCGAGCCCATATCACCATTCCTGCTGCATTTGCCAATCCTAATTGGAAGCCCATCACTTCTGCAGCACCCGTATTTGCCCCATTCACTGGCTTACCCGGAATTCAGGTGGAAACAGTTGATTTTACGTCACTTGATTTTTATTTGCTGTTTTTCACAGAAGATCTCTATAGATCTATTGTGGACCAAAGCAATTTGTATGCTGGTAAATTCATGACCGCTAATCCCCAGTTGACCCTTGCCAGAGATTGGAAACCTATTACATTTTCCGAATTTAAGACCTTCCTGGCCCTATCCCTTCTCATGGGCATAACTAAAAAAAGTCAGTTGCAGTCATATTGGTCCACTGACCCAATTCACCATATGCATTTGCCCGTGTTCTCTGCCTCCATGACCAGGACATGATACGAGCAGATCTTGCTGTTCATGCATTTTGATGACAATGAACTCCATGCTGTGAAGGTTTCTTCACAGTAAGAGCAATGAAAATGTGGAAAAGACTCCCTCCAGAGGTGGTTCTGGCCAGCTCAGTAGATTGCTTTGAGAAAGGCCTGGATTCTTTCCTAAATGCACACAATATAACTGGGTACTAAGATTTATAGGTAAAGTTGATCCAGGGAAAATCCGATTGCCTCTTGGGGGTCAGGAAGGAATTTTTTCCCCTGCTGTAGCAAATTGGATCATGCTTTTCTGGTGTTTTTCGCCTTCCTCTGGATCAACTGTGGATAAAGGATTGGGTATATGGGATTGTTTGATATTTTTTATTTATTTATTTATTTTTATAGTTGAACTAGATGGACTTGTGTCTTTTTTCAACCTGACTAACTAATTATGTAACTCTGTCATCCTCGGGGTGACCCTGAATTTGACCGGCTGTACAAAATTCGGCCCCACATAAACCACTTCAACAAACAGTTGTTTACAAGCAGCCTTGTTTGCTCCCGATAAAGTTGTCTGCATTGATGAGTCCCTGATTAAGTTTTCTGGCCGCTTGTCATTCAAACAGTATCTTCCCAGCAAGCGTGCCAGATATGGGGTCAAGATGTATAAGCTCTGTGACAGGGCAATAGGCTATACATATAGTATTATGGTTTACGAGGGAAAAGATAGTCATGTGGAGCCTGAGAACTGCCCAAACTACATAGGGAGCACTGGTAAGATTGTGTGGGACTTGGTATAACCTTATTCGGAAAGGGGTACCACTTGTACGTGGACAATTATTACACAAGCATACCGCTTTTTAGTCACTTGTTTTATTGTTAACCATTATTTTCTTCTCAGGTACACCAGTCAGCTGTAACACTGATTTATTTACCTTGACAGCAACAGTATTTGCTCTCACAATACGTAAATCAGAGACTCCAGCACTGTAGAAGGTGATTTCACCACCACAGTTAAAAAAAAAAAAAACGTGCATGTATGCCCATCATCAGAA
The DNA here is from genome assembly GCA_037952925.1 of Lithobates clamitans. Classification (NCBI taxonomy): domain Eukaryota; kingdom Metazoa; phylum Chordata; class Amphibia; order Anura; family Ranidae; genus Lithobates; species Lithobates clamitans. Next base: position 15,271,960 of record JBBGZY010000449.1, read on the forward strand.
GTGGGTGGATGCAGGGCGGTACTCTATTGGTGGACATACCCACCGATTAATATCTTTTTCCATTCAGCCCACAGGCTGCATGAGAAAAAAAGAACATTACAATATATAGCCAACAAGGACCAGCAACGTACTGGTATGTTGCTGAAATTGGAGTAGTTATAACAGAATAATGCTTGCAGGTTTAGGTATCATCTTGGTATTGTTCTTTTCAGCCAGCGGTCGGCTTTCATGTAAAAGCAATCCAAGTGGCTAATTAGATGCTAGACTGCTTTTACAAGCAGTGGGAGGGAACGTCCCCCCGCTGTCTTCCATGGTTTTCTTGGGCTCTCCTGTCCCACCCGGGAACCTGAGAATGCAGCCGGTGGATCCGCCAGCTGACCATAGAGCTTATCGAAAACCAGAATGGCTCCAATCATGGCTCCAATCATCTTGGCCTAAGAAACTGGTAGTTACGAGCATTTCTTGACTTCGGTTTCGCTGGATATAAACAGCGGATATAAACAGCGCCATTGGGAAATTGGGTGAGCATCTTATCACACTGATCTTGGTGTGGTGAGATACTTTGAGGGCAGAGGAGAGATCTAGAGTCTAGTAGACCCCAATTTTTTTTAAAAAGAGTACCTGTCACTACCTATTGCTATCATAGGAGATATTTATATTCCCTGTGATAACAATAAAAATGATAAAAAAATATATTAAAGGAACAGTGTAAAAATAAAACAAAAAAGCAAAATAAATAATTTTAAAAAAGTACCCTTACCCCCCCCCTGCTCACGCGCAATGGCGAACGCAAGCGTCGGTCTAGTGTCATATGTAAACACCAATTTCACCATGCATGTGAAGTATCACTGCGAACATCAGATTGAGGGCAGTAATTTTAGCAGTAGGCCTCTTCTGTAAATCTAAAGTGGTAACCTATAAAGGCTTTTAAAAATGTATGTAGTTTGTCGCTGCTGCACGGTTGTGCGCAATTTTAAAGCATGTCGTGTTTGGTATCCATGTACTTGGTATAGATAATTTTGTATTTTACCGAACATTTGGGCAATATAGTTTGTTTTAGTGCATTAGAATTCAAAAAAGTGCTTTTTTTCCCCAAAAATTGCATTTGCGCAAATACTGTGTAAAAAAAATTGTAACACCCACCATTTTATTCTGTAGGGCTTTTGTTTTAAAAGAAAATATATAATGTTTGGGGGTTCAAAGTAATTTTATAGCAAAAGAAAAATATTTTTTCATGTAAACAAAAAGTGTCAGAAAGGGCTTTATCTTCAAGTGGTTAGAAGAGTGGGTGATGTGTGGCATAAGCTTCTAATGTACATAAAATACCAGGACAGGTCAAACCCCCCCCCCCAAATGACAACCTTTTTGGAAAGTAGACACCCCAAGCTATTTGCTGACAGTCCATGGAATATTTTATATTTTGCCACAAGTTTCAGGAAAATGACAATACATTTTTCTCTTTCTTCACAAAGTTGTCACTAAATGATACAATGGTGATACTGAAACCAAGCCAATGTGTAAAATTATATAAAAAATATATAGAAAATATATACAGAATGTCCAATATATAAAAAATAATATATGGTTGGGTGAAAACCAGAACATACAAATACTGGAAATGGAGATTTAAACCAGTGAAAAAATAAGTAAAGTGTAGTCCAACATGGGCCAAATCATCCACCACAGGATAATGAAGGGACAGCGAACCCAAATACTGAACTCTGTTCGGTATGGAGAGCATCAAGAATATTGCATCTTCAACAATGGAAAGAAGTGCGTGTGCCCTTACCGGAACTGGTGGACTCCAATGTCAACGACATGGAATCATACAGGCATGGTGCCACAGATGGCCAATGTGTGGAACTCCAAAGGGACCAGGACCTCCGGGATGGATCCAAGGAAGGGATGGAAAACCTCCAAATGGATCTCCAATCTTGGGAACGTCAAGCTTGATCAGGATGGTGAAATCCACAGGATACCGGAGCCACTCACATTGAAATAGTATGTGGAAAAAGAAAATGCTTCCACATAGTGCAGATCAAAAAAGGTAATTTATTTCTAAAAACCCGCGTACAAAGATAAAAATGTGATCACGAAAATAGAAGGAAATGTGGAGAGCGATAAGCCAAGCCCTACGCGTTATTACCAATGGGTCTTTAACAGGGGCAGCTTGACGTTCCCAAGATTGGAGGTCCATTTGGGGGTTTTCCATCCCAGCCTTGGATTCCATCCCGTTGGTCCTGGTCCCTTTGGAGTTCCACACATTGGCCATCTGTGGCACCATGCCTGTATGATTCCATGTCACTGACATTGGAGTCCACCAGTTTCAGTAAGGGCACACGCACTTCTTTCCATTGTTGAGGATGCAGTATTCTTGATGCTCTCCATACCGAACAGTGTTCAGTATTTGGGTCCTTCTGTCCCTTCATTATCCTGTGGTGGATGATTTGGCCCATGTTGGACTACACTTTATTTATTTTTTTACTGGTTTAAATCACATTTCCAGTATTTGTATGTTCTGGTTTTCACCCAACCATATATTATTTTTATATATTGGACATTCTGTATATATTTTCTATATATTTTTTATATAATTTTACACATTGGCTTGGTTTCAGTATCACCATTGTATTTTTATCACTTATATCACTATATTTGTGTTTCACTGGCTAGCGCTACATTATTTACCTCCCAGATCTATTTATGTTTGTCACATTGTTCATGTAGCTGCTTGTTTTTTTTTTAGTTACTTGGGATTAGCGCAGTAATATTCACTTTTCACTAAATGATATATTGCTCAAACATCCCATGGGCATATGTGAAATTATACCCCAAAATGCATTCTGCTGCCTCTCCTGAGTACGGGGATACCACATTTGGTAGTCTAGCCGTGTACAGGACCCCGAAAACCAAGCACCGCCTTCAGGCTTTCTAAGGGCGTAAATTTTTGATTTCACTCCTTACTACCTACTACTTACACAGTTTCAGAGGCCATGAAATGCCCAGATAGCACAAACACCAACCCCCCCCCAAATGACCCCATTTTGGAAAGTAGACACCCCAAGCTATTTGCTGAGAGGCATGTTGAGTCCATGGAATATTTAATATTTTGCCACAAGTTTTGAGAAAATTACAATATTTTTTTTTTTCTTTTCACAAAGTTGTCACAAAATGATATATTGCTCTAACATGCCATGGGCATATGTGAAATTACACCTCAAAATACATTCTGCTGCTTCTCCTGAGTATGGGGATACCACATGTGTGGGACTTTTTGGGAGCCTAGCCTAAGGGCGTAAAATGGTGATTTCACTCCTCACTACCTATCACAGTTTTGGAGGCCCAGAAATATCAAGATAGCACAACCCACCCCCCAATGACCCCAATTTTGGAAAGTAGATACCCCAACGTATTTGCTAAGAGGCATGGTGAGTATTTTGCAGCTCTCTTTGTTTTTGAAAATGAAGAAAGAAAAAGAAAATGTATTTTTTTTTTTCTATTTTCAAAACTTTGCAAAATACTCAACATGCCTCTCAGCAAATAGCTTGGGGTGTCTACTTTCCAAAATGACATCATTTGGAGGGGGGGATTGTGCTATCTGGGCATTTCATGGCTTCTGAAACTGCGATAGGTAGTGAGGAGAGAAACCAAGAATTTACACCCTTAGAAAGCCTGAAGGCGGTGATTGGTTTTCGAGGTCCTATACACGGCTAGGATCCCAAAAAGTACCACACATGTGGTATCCCTGTACTCAGGAGAAGCAGCAGAATGTATTTTGGGTGTATGTTTCACATATGCCCATGGCATGTTTGAGCAATATGTCATTTCACTGACAACTTTTTTTTTGTCATTTTTCAATCACTTATGACAAAAAAAATAAAATATTCAATGTGCTCAACAAGCCTCTCAGCAAATTCCTTGGGGGTTTCTACTTTCCAAAAATGGGGTCATTTTGGGGAGGTTTGTACTGCCCTGCTGTTTTAGCACCTCAAGAAATGAAATAGGCAGTCAAACTAAAAGCTGCATAAATTCCAGAAAATGTACCCTAGTTTGTAGCCGCTATAACTTTTGCGCAAATCAATAATTATAAGCTTATTGAATTTTTTTTTTACCCGAGACATGTGGCTGAATGCCTTTTGGCCTAAATGTATGACTAATATTGAGTTTATTGTATTTTTTTATAACAAAAAGTAGAAAATTTTTGATCTTTTTCCGTTTATAGCGCACAAACCGCAGAAGTGATCAAATACCACCAAAAGAAAGCTCTATTTGTGGGGAAAAAAAGGACGCAAATTTAGTTTGGGTACAGCATTGCATGAATGCACAATTACCAGTTAAAGCAGCACGGTGCCAAATTGTAAAAAGTGCTATGGTTAGGAAGGGGGTAAAACCTTCCGTGGCTGAAGTAGTTAAGACCATCTCAAAGACTCTTGAGTTCTCCATGGAAGGTGCTAGTTTCAGGTCTATGGCTCTCTGTAGACACTGTGGGGGTTGGCTCTCTTTTCTTCTCCTTCAACATCTTCTTTTTCTCCTCCCTCCCTGCCCCGTCTCAAATACTTAGCCCTGTGAATGTTAGAGGACATGGATAAGGGACTGAGATAAATATACACCCCCATGTATTAATTCTATATGATTATGCCATCGCAGCACACCACAAAGGTGAGCCAGGCAGCTGCTGCCAGATTAAAGGAATTTTCACGTCCACAGACCCCTCCAAAAAACAGCCAACAGACCCAACCCGCCACTATGTTGTCTAAACTACAGTCTGGAGCTAATCCTGTAAGGAAGAGTTTGAGACAGGGCCAAACCTGTGAAGGGGGCGAATGTCCCCACAATAAGCCCACCGGGGGAGGGGATAGAGGATGTCCAGGTGCAATCTAAACCTCCATCCACCACAGTAACCCAGGGGGAAGCAGAACCTTCATTAACAGAAATTCTGCATGTATTTAATTCCTGCAAAAGCGCTATAAATGAAATGTCTGATCAGCCTAAAACTGTGCGGGAAGAACTGACCCTCCTTAGGCATGCTATGCAAAAGGTCAGGGAAAGGACTACTGCCCTCGAAGGGAGGGTTAGCTTAATAGAAGATGACTTGGATCCTATGAAAAGGGAGATGAGATCTATAAAGGAACTAATGACTAATTACCAGATTAAGATTGACGAAATGGAAAACAGGATGCACAGGAAGAACGTACGGATAGTGGGGTTACCCAAACGAACTGAGGGATCAGATCCCATTGGTTTCCTGGAAAAATGGCTTAAAGATTTATTTGGGGACCAGTCCTTTTCTCCTTTCTTTGCATTAGAAAGAGCCCACAGGGTCCCCCCTAGACCCCCCCAAAGGGGTGCCCCTCCAAGGTCTCTCCTGGTAAAACATTTTCACTATAAGGACAAAGTGACTATACTAAATAAAGCCAGAGAAATGGGTAATATCCTGTATAATGGTAATAGGGTTTCCATGTACCCTGAATTTTCACCCAACTTACAAAAAAGGAGGGCCAAGTTTTCAGAAGTTAAGCGTAAACTGCAACAATTAAAAGTGAACTACGCATTGCTATACCCAGCTAGACTGCGAATAAATGCCTTGGGGGAGACTGTGTTTCTTGACACCCTGGAGAGAGTGGAAGACTGGATAGAAATTTATAAGAAGAGACTGTGATATACTTTTGACTATTACCCTAGAATTCCATTAGCACTACAACTCAGTTGAACTCAAACAATAAGCACAGTGTTGTATAATTAGGGGAGGATGGGAGGGGGTAGGTGAGAGGGAACTATGACCATTTAACCCCATGTTTTCATGGGATATGGCAGAGTTTTTTCCACATATGTTTTTCGTTCTGTGTTTTTGTGTTGTTCATTTTGTGTGTTTGTTTACTTGTTGGTTACTTAGGGGTAAGGGTTCGGGCGGGATAGGGAGGGTAGAATGTAATTATATAAGCTCAATGATGTCAATAACACTTAAAATGATTGGTAATTGTAACGGTCACATTAGGATGCCCCCGAACAGGCCTAGTGGCCAGGTGAGAGGGATATATGGATGCACGAGGTGGAACATGGGGTGTGTTTGGTATATGAGATTGTTTGAAGATAACTATACTTATGAGAGTGGGATGTATAGGTGCACGAGTTGGAATATGGGGTCCGTTTGGTACATAAGATTGTTTGAAGTAAATTACAATATGGGGCCACAAAATCACATAAGAAAAGCACGAAAGTCAAGAAAACCACATTATCGGAAAAAGGTATTGGGTGTATGATTCCCAGAAAACTAAACTTTGATGGTTAAAAGCACTCAGTCAAAAAAATTAACCTTGTGCTCTTGGAATGTCCAGGGTATGGGAGACGCAGAGAAAAAAGCAGCAGTCCACTTGGTTGCAAAAACTTATGAGGTAGCTATCCTTTGTCTTCAGGAGACACACCTCACTAAAATTTATGTTCCTCAATTGAGGTGGCGAAATGACCCTACACAATTTCATTCAGTTCACTCCTCCTATTCTAGAGGGGTGAGTATCCTTCTTAGATCTGGGGTGGCCTTTTCTTGTATACAATCCAGGATAGACGAATTAGGCCGATACGTCTTCTTGTACTGTAGGATTGAAAATAGACCCTGCGTAGTGGCTAATGTATACCTCCCCCCACCTTCTGATGTCTCGATCCTTTATGAGCTGATTGAGTTTGTCCTGAATAAGCCAGGGGTGCCGGTGATTGTAATAGGGGATTTTAATATGGTAATGGATCGGAACTTAGATAGATTCCCCCCAGGGATATCCACAACCAGTCTAGTGGACAGCCGGTTACCCACCTTTTTGAAAGAAACCGGATTGAGAGATATATGGAAAACTCGGAATCCGGAGACTCAACAGTATTCGTGCTTTTCCAGGACACACTCTACGCTCTCTAAGATTAACTTAATCTTGGGTAAGATGATGCCCATGATAAAAAATGTGAATTATAATCCAAGGGGCCTCTCGGACTATTCCCCGGTGACCGTGTCATTAGAGCTGGGTGAACAGAATCATCCCTGGGGGTGGAGGTTAAGCCTCTTCTGGATTGACCTGATGGGAGACCCGTGTAAGATTTTGGTGTCTCTGGGTGAGTTTATTGACTCAAACCGAGGCTCCGCTTCAGAAGGAATAGTATGGGACACTCTGAAGGCTTTTCTACGGGGTTTAATGATACAACAGATCTCAAAAATGAAATAACAGACCAAGGAATGGGAGAGATCAATTGGGAAGAGAGTAACAATAGGAGAGGGAGAAACTGTGGGCCGTATGTTGGCGTAACTGGTCAGAGCAAACTCCCCCACCTCAGTGGTACCTTCGCTTACCACAGAGGATGGAAGAGTGACCTTGTACACTCCAGAAATAGTGGGCAAGTTCAAAGAATTTTATGAGAATCTATATAGCTCTCGGCAGAATGAGATGAGGGAGGTAATGGATAGCTTTCTTGGGGATCTGAGTTTCCCCCTCCTCTCTGAGACTGACAGATCAGAGCTGGACCATCCTATAACTCTAGAGGAGATGCAGCGGATCACTAATGAAATGGCTAGGCAGAAATTCCCGGGCCCAGATGGCCTCCCCGACAAGATATATAACCAATATGGTAAGGTATTGCTCCCCGAGCTGTTGAGGGTATTAAATTGCTCCCTAGCAACGGGAGTGCTGCCCCCATCAATGATGGATACCATTATAATTACCATATATAAGGAGGACAAAGACCCACTGGATGTTGCCTCATATAGGCCCATTGCGCTGTTGAACACAGATATGAAAATCCTTGCAAAGGTCCTGGTGGCCAGGCTTAATAAAGTAATTGCGAAACTCATCCACCCAGACCAAACAGGCTTTATACCCGGCAGAACAACTACCACAAATATAAGGTGCCTATATTTGAATCTTCAGGCCCCAAAGGATGGGGGTGGAGAGAGGGCCATTCTGTCTTTGGACGCTGCCAAGGTCTTTGACAATTTGGAATGGCAGTACCTTTGGAGGGTAATGGAGGCAGTCCAACTGGGTCCAGGCTTCATCAGCTGGGTCTATAGAGCACCAGAGGCTAGAGTACGGGTAAATAATGAACACTCTGATAAATTTAAATTGGGGAGGGGGGCGACACAGGGATGTCCCCTGTCACCCCTCCTCTTCGCCATCGCGATTGAATCTCTGGCTATCGTCATCAGAGCCTCTGACCAGGTGAGGGGTTTCAAAAGAGGTGATGTGGAGGAAAAGCTTGCACTATATGCAGATGACATTTTGTTATTTCTCTGAGACACGCAGAATTCCCCTAAGCAAGCTATGAATATTATTAATAGATTTGGTCAAATTTCTGGGTTAAAGATAAACTGGGCAAAATCTAGCTTGCTACCCGTAGATCCCTTGGAAGGGCCCCTTCCGGAGGAGGAGGCCCAGATCCAAGTGGTCAATAAATGTAAATATCTGGGTATAAATATTACAAGAGATCCTCAACTTTATACCTCACACAACTTTGAGCCGCTATTGACCAAATTTAGAGGCAAAATAAAAGTGTGGAAACGCCTGCCACTATCTGTGGCAGGTCGCTGTAACCTAATCAAAATGATTTGGATGCCACAGCTCCTATATGTACTGCATAACTCCCCAATTTGGCTTCACAAGAAGTGGTTCCAAAAGATAGATATCTTGTTCAGAAATCTGATTTGGAAGGGTGGTCCAGCAAGAATACGCTTAACTACCCTGCAGCTCCAGAAATCGGAAGGAGGAGTAGCGCTTCCACATCCCTTCAGCTATTTCTTGGCGTCTCAACACCAGCATATAGCAGGGTGCAACCTAGTAGGCCAAGAAGCACGTAGAATGTTGCTCCTACAAAATACCCCACACGACTCAATAGTTGCAGCTTTGGAGGCAGGATCATTCACCTCAGGCTTCCCTACTCTGAATCCAATGATGAGAGTATGGGAAAACAATTTTGAAAGATAGAGGCCTCACTGTGTACACCCCCCTTTGGGAGAACAGCAAACTGGGAGAACTACAAAAGATGGGGGTAGTAAAGGAATGGGAGAGACGTGGTATAAAATACATTACCCAGCTTTACTCAGATGGCACTTTGAAATCCTTCCAGGATCTGAGAGACCAATACGACCTACTGAATAATTCTTTTTTTAGATATTTACAGGTCAGGCACGCACTGGTCGAACAGTTCAGAGGGTGCCCCCTAGAATGGAATTCCATCCCAGTTCTTCAAAAATTAATTACTGTAGAGTCAGGGAAAGGGTTATTTTCAAACATGTATCCATATATCAACAAGGGGAACATGGGAGGGATGGAACCCTCTTTGTACAGAAGAAAATGGGAAGAAGACAAGGGAGATATCTCTGAATCGCAGTGGAACAGAATTTTGGAACTGGCCCCTTTGGTCTCGCTGGCCCCCTCCCAGAGGTTGTCACATTTGTTCTTGTTATATAGAACCTATTATACCCCTCAAAAACTTTGCCAGTTCGGCCGTCAGCCAGATTCAAGATGTCCTAGGTGCGGGGAGTTAGAGGCAGATGTACTCCACATGTTTTGGTGATGCCCAAAGTTGTCCTGTTACTGGACGGAGGTGACGGGAATCATAGATCGGACGTTTGGAACCTCCACCGAGTTGGAGGCAAAACACTGCTTACTGGGTTTACTGGAGGGAGTTGGATACCCAGGAAATACTCAACTGGCAGTTTTGAGATGTCTGTTTCAAGCTAGGATTCTGATTGCCCGGAGGTGGCAGTCGGCGTCACCACCGTCCAGTGGGGATTGGCTAAATATTATGAACGGAGTAATTCTCAAGGAGTAATCGGTATATATAAAGCAAGGAACAATAAAGAAATATGACTCAATCTGGAAACCCTGGTGGGATGCAAAAGGATTTTCCTTATACATTTTATCAGCGTAGTAAACACGCAAATGATGGCCCATGACCCAAAAGAAATTAGTCCGTGAGAGGATGTAAGATGTGTGATTGTGAGAAATGGATGGTGCTGTGACGGTGAAATGAATGGAATAGGACAAAAAAAAAAAAGAGAGTGAAGTCCACACTGATTCAAGCAATATTTATACAGTGGTCACTGTGGAATAAAGCTTTTTATTCTGCTATACACTGATCTCTGGAATCACTGACCAATACAGCTTCCTCAAGAGCTGCTTGTGCCACCACTCTGCCAGTCAGCCACCCCTCTTGAAGATGCCATCCCGGTAATGTAGGCTATGCTTTTGTGATATCTGTGATGCCAAAGATATACTATTGCGGTACCGCCGATACTGTGCCTTCCAATATCAGAGCTAATGCACCGGTACTGTCCATGTAACTGATGTTGCTACTGCCTGAGTGTTTGCAATGGTTACTTGTTCTGCCAGCCATCATTACTACTGCTAGTGATTGCAGATTGCTAAGTACCCTGTTATCTGGTACTGTTCAACCATGTTCTGAGCTTTGTGTGCCTTCAACATGATCATGGGGGAGCTCAAATCCATAATGGGGTAATGATATTGACATAGCCCCAAATGAACCACTATGGCTCCAAATTGATATGGACCAGAAATATTTGGACAGAATAAAGGTGAATAAAGCATCTGGACCGGATGGCATACATCCACCAATGTGCCAGCCAATGTGGTGCCTATATTTAATAAGAGAAAAATATTTTAAGCAATAGACAGCATGGATTCATGAAAGACAGAAGTTATCAAACAAATCTGATTTCTTTTTTATGAGGAGGTAAGTAAAAGCTTGGACAGAGGGGTGGCTGTGGACGTGGTATACCTGGATTTTGAAAAAGCGTTTGACAGTTTTTCACACACAGCTAATGTGTAAGGTAAAGTCTATAGGCTTAAAAAAATAAGTTTGTAAATAGAAAACTGTGTATGGTTGCCCTCAAAGGGCCGATTGTATATGTTAGACTAGATGTCACCCCCTCACCCTCACCCCCCCCCCCCCCCCCCTTACCTGGAGAAAGTTCAGAGAAGGGCAACCAAACTGATAAGAGGCACGGAGGAGCTCAGCTATGAGGAAAGATTAGAGAAACTGAATTTATTCTCTCTTGAGAAGAGGAGATTAAGGGGGGATATGATCAACATGTACAAATACATACGTAGTCCATTTAATGAACTTTGTGGTGCGTTATTCACTTTAAGGTCATCACAGAGGACATGGGGGCACGCTTTAAGTCTGGAGGAAAAGAGATTTAAAGCGTTTGTTAAACCAAAAAAAAATAAAAATACAGATCCTGTTCCCTTAAAGCATGTTATACAGCTTGTGCTGTGTCATTTGGACCCCCGTATCACCTGAAATATCTGGCTGATCTTGTCTAGCTATGCCCTCCCCTCTGCAAACAAACCACAATAATCATGGCTGCTGATCCCTGACATTGTTCTCCGTTTGCATGCCTCCGTCATCCGAAACCTGCTATTTGTCTTCTGTGTCCTTCTCCTCCCTCCTCTCCCCTCCCCTCTCATATCTTCTATTACATCATCACATCCTCTCTGCACCATTATAAGAAGTTTCCCTGTGCCTGTGTTCTGTAAAATACTGCACGATTCTACCTGTATGAGCTCCGCTCCCGCCGCTCAGCTGATTGTCGGTGGCTCGGCGCTCTATCTCTCCTCTCTCCATCTCCTCCCCGGCTGACGTCAGCGGGAGATCTTGGCCCTGCCCACTGCAGCTGTGAGGCGGAGATGGAACAGAGGTGAGGAATCAGCTGAGCGCCCGGATCGGATCTCATACAGGTAGAATCGTGCAGTATTTTTACAGAACACAGGCACAGGGATACTTCTTATAATGGTGCAGAGAGTGGGATGATGTAATAGAAGTGGATTAACAACCACTTTAACCTCCAAATACGGAAAGGCTTCTTCACAGTAAGAACTGTGAAAATGTGGAAAAGACTCTATCAAGAGCTGATTCTGGCCAGCTCACTAGATAGTTTTAAGAAAGGTCTGGATTCTTTCCTAAATGTAAAAAATATTATGGATACAAATATTTAAAGGTAAAGTTGATCCAGGGAATATCTGATTGCCTCTTGGGGGGATCAGGATTTTTTTCCCCTTGCTGGAACAAATTGGATCATGCTTCATTGTTTTTTTTTTTTACCTTTGGATTAACAATGGGTATAGGCTTGTGTATATAGAGGATTTTGATTTGTGTGTTTTTGTTTTTTTTTGTGGACTTTTTTTCAACCAGATTAACTATGTAACTATGAGTACTGGTCCTGCCCACAACCTATATACAGTTAGACCCGGTTCACACAGGGGAGACTTGTCAGGTGACTTAGCCGCCTGACAAGTCGCGTTACGTTCTGTACAATGGTACAACGCTCCAACTTAAAAAAAAAAGTTCCTGTGCTTCTTTCGGGGCGACTTCAGGCGACTTGCATTGACTTCTATACAGAAGTCATTTTGCAAGTTGCCGCTTAAGTCGTGTGTAGGTCGCCTCTGTGAGTCGTGCTGCAAGTCGTGCTGCCCCTGTGTGAACCGGCTCTAAGACACCCTCTGACCAATGGCTAGCATCAAAATAATTAGCTGGGCTGATTTCTCCCAGCTGATGGTTGTGGTTTTCTTCTGCGATGAGCCAGAGCTGGAGGTACCTGGAAGTGCTTCCTCTTTCTCCTCCATGAGACTGAAAATGCATTATCCAGCAATACAAGTGTACAAGTAGATCTTTGCATGGCCATATTGTACCTACTCATTTGACCACAATCAAGTGTTTTTGCCCAGCTTTGGGCTCACTACAACATTACACTGTGTACACTGGGCTGTGAACAAGCAAGCTATCGCTTATGAAACGTCTACCATTGCCTGTATCTGTCTGAACCTTTTTTGACAATAAAGATGACATTGAGATAATTTGGAGTTCCAGTGTGCGACCAATTCCTTGTCTTGTTCGTCTTCCACGGTGGTGAGCCGAGGTCTGCACCTGTGATCCATCCTGCGCCTGAGTTTGCCTGGAGCGGTGTGCTTCTCTATGTTCTTTGCTACAACATTACACTGCTTTGTCAGTATGACAAACAGACCATTTTTGGCCCAGAGTCTTAAATAAAGTTTACCTGTTGCCTACATTCAGGTGTTTTACAAGACAAGCTGGCGGTAGTGGTGAATCTGTGTAGCATTTGGCAGTTGGTTACTCAATGGCCATACCCTTTTCCCCACGTGGGGTAAATATTAAATATTCTCGGGGATGCATGGTGTGGTGGTGTGTGTGAGAGAGTATGCATGCAGATCCTGTGCTGGAACAGCCTATAGGTTTAACCACTTCCCGACCGGCGCACGCCGATGTACGTCGGCAGAATGGCACGGCTGGGCAAATGGGCGTACCTGTAAGTCCCATTGAATTCATCGGGAGCAGAGATCAGTGATGTGTCACAGCTAGCCCACCCCCCCTACAGTTAGAAAACACTCCCTAGTACTGACTTAACCCCTCCCCGCCCCCTAGTGGTTAACCCCTTCACTGCCAGTGTCATTTACACAGGAATCAGTGCATTTTTATAGCACTGATTGCTGCATAAATGACAATGGTCCCAAATATGTGTCAAAAATGTACGATGTGTCCGCCATAATGTCGCAGCCACAATAAAAATCGCTGATCGCCGCCATTACTAGTAAAAAAAAAATTATTAATAAAAATGCCATAAAACTATCCCCTATTTTGTAAACGCTATAACTTTTGCGCAAACCAAAAATAAAAAAAACAAAAACTTTTTTTACCAAAAATATGTAGAAGAATATGTATCAGCTTAAACTGAGGGAAAAAAATGTTTTTTTGATTATTTTTTTAATTATTTTTTGGGGATATTTATTATAGCAAAATTGTCGCTATTTTTTTTTATAGTGCAAAAAATAAAAACTGCAGAGGTCATCAAATACCACCAAAAGAAAGCTCTATTTGTGGGAAAATAAAGGACGTCAATTTTGTTTGGGAGCCACGTCGCACGACCGCGCAATTGTCAGTTAAAGCGACGCAGTGCCGAATCGCAAAAAGTGCTCTGGTCAGGAAGGGGGTAAATTCTTCCGGGGCTGAAGTGGTTAAGCAGATCAAAATTGTCTCATTACTAGCTAGGAGGGTGTATCTTTTGTTGTATACCAGAATGTGCTGACACAGACCCCCCCCCCCCATGAAAAAGGAATCTATTTTGTTTTGTGTTTGATGCAACTGTAACGAATAAACATGAACAGAGAATTAAAACACACTTGGCATCTGGGCTACCTTCCTACAAGCCAGACATTGGAAGCTAACCCCAATAAGAGATATGAACTGGTGAAATCACTGTGCAGTTATATTTAGAAGACTGGAAGCAAGCTTTTGGTCATATTGTAATTTTAATAGATTATCACAGACAATTTTTTTCATCCCCTTCCTATACATCTAGTCCATTATTTCTTTCTGGAACATAGCAGCAGTAATAAAGGAAACTCTTTCAGTATCTCCAGAATAAGAATAATATTATTTGATCCCTCCTTCTTACCATGATACATGGTAGGAAAGGTTGTTTTTTTTCAGCAAAGAAAACAATAGGTAACCCTTAATATACATTTTATTTTTTTATATAGACAAGTGAGAACATTTGTTATTGTTGGCATTGCTTTGTCTCCCTCTGTTGGCAGATTTATACAATTACTTTTTTTCTCCATACATTTGATACGGAAGTTTATTTTCCTGGTGATACAACCAGTACATGCACATTCCAACATATATTCTCAGCATCCTAAAATGCTGCGATGTGAAGAGCGCTTTTGCTGTAATGACATCAGAGATCGCCAGAAGAGATACTCATTCTCACAAGCCTTCCTATGTTTACTTCCTTGAAACACCCATGACAAGCAACATCACAGGGGCTATGCAATCACTTACAGTGGTAATAAACTCTGTTACAAAATATTTTTCTAACCAGCCCCCTGCAGGTTTTTACCATAATGTACTACAACCCCTGGCAAAAAAGAATGGAATCACCACTCTTGGAAAATGCTCATTCCATTGTTTAATTGTGTAGAAAATTAATCACAGACTTGCCTCAAAACTATTTTCATTTAACATTCCAACCTTCTGGCTTTAAGAAACACTTAAAAATTTTCAAAAAGAAAGAAAACTGCAGTCAATTGCAACTGTTTTTGCAGATCAGGCAGAGGAAAAAAAATATGGAATCACTTAATTCTGAGGAAAATATTATGGAATCACCATGTACCTTGCAATACTAAAACAAACATCTGCATCAGATTATATCCTGAAAAATGATGTCATCATCACCAAACATCCTTTTAATTAATGGAAAAAGAAAAGTGTTCAAAACCTCAATATAAACATTTTGCATTTATTGAAGATTTAATGACTGTCACCTCCCCTGTACCTTTCCATTTGATTTGTACGAAAACCATCATTAACACCTAAACAGAAAAAACAAGGTTACAGTGGGCTAAAGATGACTGGATGAAAGTGATGTTCAGTGATTAATGACCAATCTGCATTGGGCAGGGTGATGATGCTGGAACTTTTGTTTGGTGCCATTCCAATGAAACGTATGAAGACGGCTGCCTGAAGAAAACATGCAAATTTCCACAATCATTGATGATATGGGGGTGCATGTCAGGTAAAGCTACGGGGGAGATGACAGTCATTAAATCTTTAATAAATACACAAGTTTATATTAAGATTTTGGACACTTTTCTTATTCCATCAGTTGAAAGGATGTTTGGTGATGATGACATCATTTTTCAGGATGTAATCTGATGCAGATGTTTGTTTTAGAGCTGTAAAGTACATGGTGATTCCATAATATTTTCCTCAGAATTGAGTGATTTCATATTTTTTTTCTCTGCCTAATCTACAAAAACAGTTGCAATTGACTAGTTTTCTTTCTTTTACGTTTTTTTAAGTGTGTCTTAAAGCCAGAAGGTTGGAATGTTAAATGAAAATAGTTTTGAGGCATGTCTGTAATTAAGTTTTTTTCTACGCAATTAAATAATTGAATGAACATTTTCCAAGAGTGGTGTTTTGCCAGGGGTTGTAGTATGCATTGCACTTGTATACGGGGGCATTTGTGACAGAAGAGACTGATAACATCTCTTCTGTCATAAAAAAAAACCTGCCTGTCTGTCAGAAACCAAAATCAGACCGAGACAGAAGTACAGTTAAATCACACTTGTTTAATAATAAAAGTATATAGAGCAAACTTAGTCAAAACATAGCCAGAGTTCAGGGACTGGAACAGATAGTCAGACAAGCCAAACGTCAGGAAGCTGGAGATAAGCGTAGTCAAACAGCAAGCAGGATCTGGAGCCAGAAGGGATGTCAGCCATGCAAGTCATTTAACAGGAATGCAGGAGAGCGTCTCTGTGATGTTGACTAAGGCGAAGGCAGAGATCCTCTGGACTGGACATCATCAACAGCTGAGTAATTGCGGAGAGATAGGAGCTGGCAATAAGCTGACAGCTGAGTGGCCAGCTCAGAGAAGGAAGGGCTGAGCCCAGCCCTGACACTGTCAGTGATTTTTTTAAAAATTAAAGTGAGTTAAATACCACTTTAAATTCCACCTCCTTTCTGTATATGCAGTGCTGGATAAAAAGTGTGTTACTGGTAGGATCAGTAGGTGAAAAGAAGAAAAAAAAGTACAACATGAAACCTAATGCAGCCACCAGATTTGCGGATTGGCTACACTCTAAGCCAGTGGTCTCCAAACTGTGGCCCTTAGCTTGCCTTTATCAAGCCCTTGGGACACCTATTGTGAACCAATGACATCAACAATTGGGCACCATTTCTCCTACTGACATTAACAATGGGGCACTATTGCTGCACTGGGGGACACTGATGGGCACTGATAGGCTGCACTGGTGGGCACTGATGAGGTGGCACTGATGGAAACCTATGGACACTGATAGGCTGCACTGGTGAGCACTGATGGGCAATGATAGGCTGCACTGATGGACACTGATGTTGCTGCACTGGTGGGCACCGATGGGCACTGATAGGCTGCACTGGTGGGCACTGATGAGGTGGCACTGATGGACACTGATGGGCACCGATAGGCTGCACTAATAATCTGTACTGATGGACACTGATAGGCTGCACTGATGCGCACTGATAGGCTGCACTGGTGGGAACTGATGAGGTGGCACTGATTAGCACTGATAGGCTGCACTCATGGGCACTGATAGGCAGCACTGGGGGACACTGATAGGCTGCACCTGGGGGGCACTGATGAGGTGGCGCTGATGGACACTGATAGGCTGCACTGGTGGGCACTGATGAGGTGGCATTGATGGACACTGATAGGCTTAACTGATGGGCACTGATGTGGCTGCACTGGTGGGCACTGATGAGGCTGCACTGATCGACACTGATGAGGCTGCACTAATGAACACTGATGGGCACTAATAGGCTGCACTAATAAGCTGTACTGATGGACACTGATAGGCTGCACTGATAGGCTGCACTGGTGGGCACTGATAGGCTGCACTGATGGGCACTGATAAGCTATGCTGATAAGGTGGCACTGATGGACACTGATAGACTGCACTGGGGGACACTGATGGGCACTGATGGAAACTGATAGGCTGCACTGGTGGGCACTGATGAGGTTGCATTGATGGACACTGATAGGCTTCACTTATGGGCATTGATGAGGTGGCACTGGTGGGCACTGATAGAAACTTATGGGCACTGATGGGCTTCACTGATGGACACTGATAGGCTGCACTGGTGGGCACTGATGAGGTGGCACTGATAAGCTGCACTGATGGGGTGGCACTGATGGACACTGATAGGCTGCACTGGTGGGCACTGATGGGAACTGATCTGCACTGATAAGCTGCACTTATGGGTACTGATAAGCTGCACTGATAAGCTGGAGAAGGTAGAAAAAGGAAGAGCCACCTAAGTGCAGTATTAGAGGATACTTTAATGACACAATAAAAGGTCACACTTACAGGAAACAAAGGGTTAAAAGGGCTCATCTGCATTAATAAGGTGGTCCATGATGTGGTCCTCGGTTCAAGGTTTGGTGGTACTCTGTCCGGTGGTGCTGCAGAGATGTTTCCAGCCTACGTGCTCGGAGTCATTGCTCCTTCAAAAGGCCTGAGGAAAGGAGCAGTGACTCTGATGCCGCGTACACACTGATAGGCTGCACTAGGCTGCCCCCCAGTGCAGCCTATCAGTGTCCCCCAGTGCTGCCTATCAGTGCCCATGAGTGCAGCCTATCAGTGCTAATCAGTGCCACCTCATAAGTTCCCACCAGTGCAGCCTATCAGTGCCCATCAGTGCAGCCTATCAGTGTCCATCAGTACAGATTATTAGTGCAGCCTATCAGTGCCCATCAGTGCCCATCAGTGCCACCTCATCAGTGCCTACCAGTGCCTACCAGTGCAGCCTATCAGTGTCCCAACTATCAACTTCCTTATTTTAGTCCGGTGTGCGTCATCACGTACGAATCCGTCTGACTTTTGTGTGATCGTGTGTAGGCAAGTGCGGTCGTTAGAAAGTCTGTTGTAAGTCCGCCAAAAGTCAGTCGAAAGTCTGTCGACTGTGTGTACGCGGCATCAGAGTCACTGCTCCTTTCCTCAGGCCTTTTGAAGGAGCAATGACTCCGAGCACGTAGGCTGGAAACATCTCTGCAGCACCACCGGACAGAGTACCACCAGACCTTGAACTGAGGACCACATCATGGACCACCTTATTAATGCAGATGAGCCCTTTTAACCCTTTGTTTCCTGTAAGTGTGACCTTTTATTGTGTCATTAAAGTATCCTCTAATACTGCACTTAGGTGGCGCTTTCTTTTTCTACCTTCTATTGCCTACTACAGAGCCAGCTCTCTGAGGACAGAAGCCGCCTTTTTAACCAGCCACGATACTTACCTGTTTAACCCTTGAACTGCCAGATACCTGCTTAACCCTTGAACTGCTATATTTAATGCTATGGACTAACTGCCTAGCTACCTAACATCCCAAGTAATGTATGCACTTGTGTATCTGCGCTAACAGTTACAATTAGCTCTTTCTGCACTGATAAGCTGCATTGATGGGCACTGATGAGGGGGCTGAAAAGGAGGCTGAATACAAATGCACGCCACACTTTTCAGATATTTATTTGTAAAAAATTTTGAAAACCATTCTCTGGTGAATGCACAAGGTTGGTCAGAGACAGAGTGAGTCAGAGGCTTAACTAGAAACTTCAGGGCCCGGTGCAAGAAATCATGAAGGGCCCCCCTGGTGTTGATGGTGTTGAGGGGGGGTGGAAGTGGTACTTGAGGAGAGGTGGCAACGGTGGTGCTTGAGGGGGGGTGGCTGCGGTGGTACTTGAGGGTGGTGGCAACAGTGGCAGTGGTGGTGCATCCTCTCCCACCACCACCTCTGCCTCTTACTGATCCCATTCCCCACTACCAATCTCATCCCTATCCCCCCCATCACCTCTGTTGTAGATGTGATGGGGGGATAGGGATGAGATCTGCAGTGTGGCGGGGGGATAGGATCAGTAAAAGGCAGAGGTGGTGGAGGTTGGGATCGATTGCACTGCAAAATGTGACTTTACTTACCATCAATCAATCGATTGCCCCTCAGAATTCCATCACCGTTCCATCCAGGAATGCCTTGCCTCAGGGGTAGTCGGAACAGGGACTCCACGCAGTCGCAGAGGGGAGAGCTCCTCCCCGCCTTCACTCAATTGGTGTCAGCAGGTCTGCAGGTTATTTTTTAGTGTCTGCCCTGCCTTCCTATATTCACTCTGTCTCTGGATAGGCGGGGGCGGGGCTGTCCACAGTCTCAGTGCTGCCTCTGCCTTCTTTCTCTCCCCTCAGTGGGCGAAAGCCCCCCTTCCCTTGGCGGAACTAACCAACACATGCCGCCCTCACCACAGCAGCCAGAGTGGACACAGAACAGTCAGGCGGGCCACTCACACGGGTGGGTCCACCTGAAGTGGCGGAACTACAGGGCCCAGTCGCAAGTGCGACTGCTGCGAAACTGATAATTCCGCCACTGGAGTGAGTGACTCAGAGACACAGACAGGCAGGCAATCCCAGATGGTGGTGATGGTGGGAATTAGGAAATTATTAAATAAAATATTTGCAGTGACTATTGACACTCACCAGCTCATTTCAGGCAGGCAGCAGGCCAGGCACACTGGCAGTAACATTGTGACAGTCAGAGGAAGAGCTCAGGGCCAGCCCAGGCCCAGATAGAGCCCCCCTGGCCCCTGCCCTGCTCCACAACTAAAACTTAGGGCCGGCCCAGACAGTGCCCCCTGGCCCCTGCCCTGCTCCACAACTACCCAGCCCCAGCTGTAAACGCTTGCTAATGCTATGTAAAGTTTGGTTGCTGGCTGGGGGCAGATTACGACACTACTGTTGGGTGGGGGTGATATGTAGTGGACACTGCAGTGATGGGCACATGATATGAAGGGGGCAGAGAAGGACATTACTGTGTGGGGCAGTGTTGCCAACCGCCCATTAATTTATGGGCAGCCTGTAAAAAATACGGCTGTCCACAGCCTCTGACCACCTCCTGTACCATGTCCACAGCCCCTGACCACCTCCTGTACAATGTCCGCAGCCTCTGACCACCTCCTGTACCACGTCTGCAGCCCCTGACCACCTCCTCTACCATGTCCGCAGCCTCTGACCGCCTCCTGTACCATGTCCGCAGCCTCTGACCACCTCTCTTACAATGTCCGCAGCCTCTGACCACCTCCTGTATAATTTACGCAGCCTCTGACCACCTCCTGTATGTAGCACCCTCTACTTAGGTAGGTGCTAGAGTCAGGATTTTTGTGAGAGCAGGTAAATTTAAGCAGGCCCTACCTCCCTCTTGCTTTCAGAGGATTCTAGACTGGGGGGGGTTGACCTTGGGCCTGGGACTCAGGTGCAGGATGGATCCTTTCAAGAACTCACAAAGGATCTGAACAGGAGACACAGAGAGGATTTAGAGAGGACAGTAGGAGCTAGTACTGCCGGGCAAGTCTTTAGGAGGGAACCACCGGTTTGCAGCCAAGAGGGCTGGTAAGTGACATGGGCAGTCGGGAGGACTGGAGAGGCATGCCAGAGAGGCCTGAGGAAACAGCCAGAACTGAGTGTGGAGCCAGTGAGGATTGCAATGTCACGGGCACTGAAGTCAGGCAGCTGCAGCCAGAAAGGCTGGCAGGGCCTGAGGAGGACTTACTGGGAGCAGTAGTCCATAGGACAGCTAGCACTAAAAGACTTCATATTCCTAGTTTTGCTACATTAAAAGGGACCCGCGGTCTCTGCCTGCAAAAGGCAGTTGCTGAGGCCTGACTGAGTTAGAGTTGGGCCTATGGCTTGATTCACATCTATGCATGTTGCTTTTGAGTGTTTCTGCAGTGCTTTTTGCGGCACTTGCCGCGTTTTTGGATATGCGTTTTTACCGTGATTTTGCATCGATTTTCGTTTTGTGGGTTTTTTTGTTTTTGTTTTTTTACACTGTATATAGCTGGTTGCTAAGGAGGGTTGATCTGCACCCCCCACCCCAAAGCACCTTGCCCCCATGTTGATAGGGACAAGGGCCTCTTCCCGACAACCCTTGCCCGGTGGTTGTCGGGGTTTGCGGGCGGGGGGCTTATCGGAGTCTGGAAGCCCTCTTTAAACAAGGGGGCCCTCAGATCCCGGCCCCCCATTTGAATGAGTATGGGGTACATTGTACCCTTACCCATGCACTAAAAAAAAAGTACTGTAGTGTTAAAAAATACAGTAGACAGTTTTTGACAAGTCTTTTATTAAAATCTTCTTCTCCGCTTCTTCCTCCGGTCTTCCTCCATCTTCTCCCGCATCTTCATCCTCCGGTCTTCTCCTTCCCCCCTGCTTCTTCTTCCGCTCTTCTTCTGTCTTCTTTGTCCAGTGTTCTTCTTCCTCTGCTGCCGCTCCCGCTGATGACACTCCTCTGATGCTGCGTCCCGCTGATCTGTCGGCGCCGATGTCCTGCACTTCTTAAATAACAATGGGGCGTGGCAATCGGATTGCGTCATCTGGAAGCCACGCCCCCTTGTGAATTCACCGCCCCGGGGCATGATGGGTCCGTGATGTCACAAGGGGGCGTGGCCTCCGGATGACGTAATCCGCACTTTTCATTTCGCACTTTTCATTTCACGCTTTTTAGTTTGCGCTTTTCAGTTCGTTTCTGAACAGCCATTCGTCAACCAGACAAGTTGTGGAATCGGAGGAGATAACGTGTTATTTATTATTGGCCTTGGAGTTATTGCTTTGACGTTATTTTTTGGGTTGAATAATGATTTTATTTTGTTATAATTTCTATATTTTTGGATGCATAGAATGCACTTTTTGGTTATATTCTATTGGTAGATAGCATGTCTAATTTTATTTGTTTTCTTTTTTTAATGCGCAATAAAAAAATTGTGTAGAATAATAATTGGCTATGTGTTTTACTTCAAATGACAGTTTGGGAGTAGGCAGTTACAAAAAATACATGTAAAATGTTAAATGTAAAATTGACAAGGGACACCAATATAATTGTATCTTTGATCTTAAAAACGACGGGATAATGGTGTTGTGATAACTTCGCTCAAATTTAAAAAAAAAACCATAATAATATTATTCTTGATATTACTAGAAAAAAAAAAGCCTTTGAAAATTTGTTTGTAATAACTCCATCAGTATCACCAGCAAAGCAGCTTCATTATTATCCCATTAAATAAGAGAATGTGCGCTGCATTTGGAGATTTCATAATTTGCCATGTCACGAATGTTAATTCTCCATTACAAACGCTAGTTTACTGCTGCTTCCGAGCATGCGTGTTTGTACTTTGGACTTTTGTCCGACGGACTTGTGTACACACGATCGGAAAATCCGACAACACACATTTGTCCGCGGCAAATTTGAGAACATGCTAGCCAACATTTGTTGGCGGAAAGTGCGACAACAATTGTCCGATGGAGCATACACACGGTCGGATTTACCGACAACAGCCTGTCATCGAACATTTCCCGTCGGAAAGTCTGATCGTGTGTACGTGGCTTGAAATGCTTTCCTTTTTAGAAGCAACAGAAACAGATGACAGTATGAGATTGTCCATGAAGAACAACAACTCCACAACTCCAAAATGCTACAGATTGTCACCATAGTAACCAATTTTTGGACGTGTAGAGCAGATGCTGTGTGTGACATTTATAAAAAAGACTAAACAAACAGAACAAAATAAAATGAAGACAAAAATGTACTGGGTTTCTTTCTTTTAAGATTCTAAAGCAGGCTAGAAATGAAATGAAGCATGTGATTGGTTGATTAAAAAGAAAATACACACATTCCTTGGAATAAAATTACCTTTTATGGCGCCCTGTTTTTTTTTAAAGTGAACCTGTAGCCAAGGTATGGACAATCAATCAGTTAATGATAACGCATGCTTATTATACTCACTGTGAAACCTAAGGAGTTATTCCTCTGCATTGTGTAAAAAGGCTGTTTGATCCTGTCTTCACTGTTCATCTCCTTCTTCCACTGTCTTCAAAAAAATAACCTAATATTTACAGAGCCAGGGGACAGGCTGCACATGCTCAGTTTGGTGTGGATTGCTAGAGAGATTTTTTTTCATGAGAGAGTGCATGTGAGCAGCACAGGGCCAATCAGCACTGTCCAAACAGAGGGCCAGGGGTCCTGCATTCTCATTGGACAATTGTGAGAGAATGAAAACTCCTTCTACAAGCTTTAACCAGACACTGATAGAAATCACAAGACTGCTATGAGAAAAGGTATTTAGCAGTTTATATTTACTAAAATAATTGTTTTTGGTCAGAGTGAATTTTAATCCTGTCTTCAAAAATTTAGGGGAGAAAAGACTCAGACAACAGTCCGAGGATCCCAGGACCCCGCCAAGTCACCAGTCTGAAGCAGGAATTACCCCAAGCCCCAGCCCAAGACCACGCTCACCCGACGAGCTTGAGGAAGAAGAGGTGGAGGAAGTGTGTGATATCTGCACCCCACCAAGTGAGTGACTGACACCCCAGCTTAAGTTAATCTATTTAGGCATGCATATTTTTCTAACATTTTTTATCCACACATTTTAGGTGATGTTCTGGTTGTGGAAGGGCAAGCGGCGGAGCCATTTAGCACAGACAGTGCACAAAGACTGATTGGGCAGATAATGGTGTGGAATGGCCAAATTGATTGAATGCGTGAAAAAATTGACAGCATGAGAAATCGGCTGGACAGCATGCAACAGGAAATGAAGAACATGATTGATGTTTTGGGCAGAATCTAATAACTTTTTGCCTAAAAACATCAATCATTTTCTTCATTTCTTTGTCAAGTTTTTCATTTTTCAAATTTTTGAAATTGTGAAATAGTAATATCAAAATTTAGCAGATGCACATGGTGTGTTATCATGTGCTATCTTCCATCAGGGGATATCAATGTACTTGTTTTGTGTTTGCAACCCCTTCATCAGAATAATGTTAATCTGTGAGAGGAACAAAGGGATTGCACACACAAAACACGTCCATTGCTCCCCCATGATGGGAGACAGCACATGTTGATTTGAACCTTTTTTACTCCCAATTTGTGTGCATCTGCTAAATTTTGTTTTTACATGGGTGACATCACCAGCACCGTTTTTGACATGTTGAACTTTGTAAGTCCTGTTATTTTTTTTGTATTATGTTTTTAAAAATCCTGTTGTCAAGCCTAATTTTGTAAACAAAATATATTTTTTACAAATATGCCTAAACTAAAAAAACAAAAAAAAATATATTGTTCCTAAAAAAAAACAAAAAATCTAAACACGTTAAAACAAAATGCACCTTTCAACGTGCGCACAGTAAAATGTTTTTACTACTACAATGTGTGTGGCTTATTATTTATCAATAACAGTTTCTTCATTTTTGTTTGTTTACAGTGACAAAGGGCCTTATTAACTAAAGGGAAATGCACTTGCCACTACAAGTGCACTAGGAGACAGACAAAACTAAATGCAAACAAGAACAAAAACAAGAGATTTTTTCCAAAATAATTTGTGTTTATTTGGTAAAATATTAAAGTTGTTGTTGCATTGCAATGGCCCCCCCACCATTAAAATAATTGACATATCTGTCACGCACTTGACGGGCGGTTTGGGGGGCCAAGCCATTACGGTCAGTATCCAGGCCTGTGAGTGGATCTTCACCACTAAGTCCGGCCTCAGGCCCCACTGAGGAAATTAATGTAGCTGAATGTCATCTCAAATAATTATGAAGAATGCAGCAAGCCATTATGACATTATTTATCTTGTATTCCGCCAGATTTATGGCCGAGAGGAACAAACGGAACTGGCTGGCCAGAATCCCGAAGGCATTCTCCACAACTCTTCTTGCTCTGGCCAGCCGGTAATTAAATACCCTCCTCTCAGGGGTGAGGAACCTTTGGGGGAACGGCCTCATCAAGTGCTCGCCAAGAGCAAATGCTTCATCAGCGATGAAAAGTGAGGGGAGTCCATCAACGTTCTGGTCATCAGGTGGCAATCCCAGGCCACCAGTCTGGAGATGCTGGCACAACTCGGTCTGTGCAAAGACTCCTCCGTCCGACAGTTCTTCCCCACGTCCAAGAACATAAAATCCAATTGTGCGGAGACCACCGCCATCAATACTACACTATGAAACCCCTTATATTTATAGTAGTAAGACCCCGAATGGGGTGGTGGCACAATGCGGACATGCTTACCATCAATCGCCCCGACACAGTTGGGAAAGTCCCAACGGTCAGCGAACTGGGAGGCCACAGTCTGCCATTCCTGTGTGTTTGAAGGAAACTGTGGAGTCAAACAAGAAAAAAATATATAGTATAAGTACTTTTAAACATAACTTTGCTAGCAGATTACACAAAAACATTCTTGAACAACAGCAGTCGAACATTTTTAATATGTGTTATTTCCAAAAAAAACCCATAAGGGGTATAAGATTACTCACCCCCTCTGATGGACCATTGATCAATCTGTTTGTGAGGGGAGGGGTTCTAATTTGGGAGAAGAACACACGTGACATTTGGAAACATTTGAGGGGGTGGGGGAGGGGTTCTAATTTGGGAGAAGAACACACCTGACATTTTGAAAAATTTGAGGGGGTGGGGGAGGGGTTCTAATTTGGGAGAAGAACACACCTGACATTTGGAAACATTTGAGGGGGTGGGGGAGGGGTTCTAATTTGGGGGAAGAACACACCTGACATTTGGAAACATTTGGGGGGGTGGGGGAGGGGTTCTAATTTGGGAGAAGAACACACCTGACATTTGGAAACATTTGAGGGGGTGGGGGAAGGGAAGTAGTACAATGGAGCTGACAATATACATTGTTAAAGGGACTATAGGCTAGAGGTATAAATGGACCCAGGATTGCACGGTGGGGAGGTTAGTGAAGATAAATATGCATGTAGGGCAAAAAATGATTAATTTAAAAAAACAGGCATTCATGAAGATAAAGGGGACATTCACAGCATATTCCAAGCATGGTAATTATGTAACGAGGACAAATGTGGACAAGGACAAATGTACAATACATTAGTAAACATTAAATACATATCATGTAATGTTAAAGGATAACAAACTCACCTTCATATAATCCTTCTGCAGGACCTGAATTATAGCAGAACAGGTCTCTGGGATTATGATCCCCAGAGCCTGGGGAGAGATGCCTGTCGAGAACTTCAAGTCCAGAAGACTTCTCCCAGTCGCCAAGTAACGTTAAAGTGTCAACTAGCCTCTGCTCCGGAGTGATGGTTTGCCTCATGCAGGTATCCTGCCTGCAGATATAAGGGGTCAGCATAGCCAGCAGACGTTCAAAAACGGGATCCGTCATCCTGAGATAATTCCTGAAATCCTCAGGATTATTCTCACGGATCTCACGGAGCAAAGGTATGTGTGAGAATTGGTCACGCTGGCGCAACCAATTCTTCGTCCATGAACTCCTCCTCGCCCTGTTCATGGACTGGACTCGGGTCAAAGTATTAACCCCAACACTAAGTCCCCACGCAGCACGAACGCGAGAACGAGTACATCCATGCATCATGACTTCAAAACAGTCGGCTGGTCAAACAAACAAACTTAGAACAAACGCACTGAAGAACAGCAAGGCCTATGAAGAGCGACCTGAAGATCAGGAACGAGTGGACCAGAACGGCCTGCTAGGCAGGTTACGAACTGACTAACACGCACTGAAAACCAGATAAAAACCTCACAAGCACAAACTGAACCACAGAATACGATCGAAATAAGCTGAAGTGTGAAAAGCACGAATCGTCTCTAACCAAACTTCTACTAACACGAGATAAACACGAGATTAGCAGAAGGAGCCAAAACGGTGGCGTAGTGGGGCTTGAACTTCCTTTTTCTAGTCCCATCGTATGTGCTGTAAGTCACCGTGTTCAAAACCAGCGGACATTTGGAGTGATCGTGTGTGTCCAAGTGCGTCCGTTTGTAAGTCCGGCGCACCTACGCTACAAAGTCCGTTGGAAAGATCGCCGGACCAAGTATGCCGTAAAGTCCGGTCGTGTGTACGCGGCATTAGAGCTCACAATAAACATATGTTCCCATTGATCTTCTGAAACAGTACCAAGGGCCTGTTACCACCAACATTTTCTTCTTTATTTAGACATTTAGTCAGGAATTAAACATGTAGCTGCAAATACAGAATACTCATATAAGAAATTTAAAAAACAAAAAAACAAAAAAAACAAAAAAACAGTTTGAGTAGCAGGTTCTCAGTTAAAACTATAAAACTCCTTGAACATTATAGTGCAAAATACAGAATACTTTATTAATCCCAAAGGGAAATTGGGAAATTGTTCTGACACAGACACACTTAACAAAGACAACGCAGGATCACAACAATAGACTGAACAATATCTTGACGGGTTAACTTAGGAAATAGATTGAAAAAAGATTAGGGTGAGAGGGGAGATGCACCACCAATGTAAAGGCATGCATCCCACCTCTGACCACCAATTTCAGGGTACGTATCCCACCTCTGACCAAAATGTAAGGGCATGCATCCTATTGACCACCAATCCCACTGACCACCAATGTAAGGGCATGTATCCCACCTCTGACCAAAATGTAAGGGCATGCATCCTACTGACCACCAATGTAAGGGCATGTATCCCACCTCTGACTGAAATGTAAGGGCATGCATCCTACGGACCACCAATGTAAGGGCATTTATCCCACTGACAACCAATCCCACTGACCATCAATGTAAGGTCATGTATCCCACCTCTGACCAAAATGTAAAGGGCTGTGGTGCGATTTTGCAATATGGGCCCCCGAGTGAACCACCGGATAGAGTGATAGCCCCGCCTGTACCTTTGAGGCAAGCAACGCCTGAGGAACAGAGTGTTACAACAATCTTGAATTTATAGGTGCCTACCTGTTAAACGGCACTGCCACTTTCATGTTGTTAATCCATATTGGATCTGTTTACGTTATGTTTTATATTTTCTAGTGAATTTGAACAGTTTATTCAGATATTTGTTCATATCTTGACGGGTTAACTTAGGAAATAGATTGAAAAAAGATTAGGGTGAGAGGGGAGATGCACCAACAATGTAAGGGCATGCATCCCACCTCTGACCACCAATGTCAGGGCATGTATCCCACCCCCGACCAAAATGTAAAGGGCTGTGGCGCGATTTTGCAATATGGGCCCCCGAGTGAACCACCGGCTAGAGGGATATCCCCGCCTGTACCTTTGAGGCAAGCAACGCCTGAGAAACAGAGTGTTACAACTTTTTTGAATTTATAGATGCCTACCTGTTAAATGGCACTGCCTCTTTAATGTTGTTAACTATATTGTTTACGTAATGTAAAACTTTTTTGGTCCATATGAACTTTTCAGGTCCGTGTGGATTATGCAGTGGGATACATGTACAAAAGGAGGAGGAAGAGAGAGAGTATGAGAGTGAGGTGGAGGTTTAGGTGCTTCTTTTTGTACAAGATATGTGAAAATGTCCACAATGTCCATGTGTGTTAAAGGGTAAAGAAACAGATAGGAAGTTAGAGGGTCAGAGGAAGTAGGAGGGTCAGAGGAAGTAGTGGGGGGGAGGGATAGAGGGATGAGGAATATTGGGGTGGGAGGGATGTTCGTATTCCGGTTAGGGTTAAGGTTAGGGATGGAGGGGGGAGTGATGTAGGATGAAGGATGGAGGGGGGGGGGATGTAGGGTAAGGCAGGTATGGAGGAATGGGGAGAAAAAGTATAACTTTTACATAATTGCTCACCTGTCAACTGACATACGAGTGTAGTTGAAATTTTTTTCATTATGTTGATGTAGATCGTTGTAGAACATCTTGAACTGTCCTCTCTCCTCCCTATTTGCAATTACAGGGTGTACCCAGTATCTTCTGGTTGACAGCATCATCATCCTCCTCATCCTCCCCAGCCTGGCTTTCTTCTTTTTTATAATGACTGCAGCAGTAGCAGTAACTACTGCTGCCATAACCAAAGCCAATGAATGGTACATTCTGACACACTATCCCATGCTCCTCTCTACACACTCTCCACACACTCCACAAAAAACAGGAAGAGAACAGGAAGTTTTTACAGCTATTTTTTTTTTTTTTACTTCAGCATAACACTGGGTTCCATTGGCCAGACATGAAATCGCAGTCACCTCCAAAAATGACAACTAATTCCAGTAGAATCGCAGTAAATTCCCAACAAACACGTAATGAATTTGCAAAGAAGATTTGCAACGCAATCGGGTCAAAATCACGCTAAATTTGCAACGCATCAGTGTGAACCGGGCCTAATGCCCTGTACACCCGACCGGACTTTCCAGCAGTCCAGGTCCGACGGTCTTCCCGACGGACTTTCGGCGGTCTTTCGACGGACTTTCCAAACGAACGGACTCGCGCACACACGACCTGGACTTTCCGACAGAATAGGTCCGACAGTGTTCCCGAAGGACTTTCGACAGAGTTACGGTGGACTTCCGAACTAACGGACTTGCATACACACACACTAAAGTCCGTTCATTTTGAACGTGATAAGGTACGACAGGACTAGAAAAGGAAGTCAATTTTGCCGCTATTATCGGCGAGATTAACACCTTGCAACCCATGTCGCAGAGCATACCAGGCCCTCAGGTCTGGTATGGATTTTAGGGGGAACCCCGTACAACGAAAAAACGGCGTGGGGGTCCCCCCAAAGTCCATACCAGACCCTTATCCGAGCACACAGCCCGGCCGGTCAGGACAGGGGGTGGGGGCGAGCAACCACCCCCCCTCCTGAACCGTACCAGGCTGCATGCCCTCAACATGGGGGGGTGGGTGCTTTGGGGAAGGGGGGCACCCTGCGGCCCCCCCACCCCAAAGCACCCTGTCCCCATGTTGATGAGGACAAGGGCCTTTTCCCGACAACCCTGGCCGTTGGTTGTCGCGGTCTGCGGGTGGGAGGCTTATCGTAATCCAGGAGCCCCCTTTAATAAGGGGGCCCCCAGATCCTGGCCCCCCGCCCTATGTGAATGAGTATGGGGTACATCGTACCCCTACCCATTCACCTGGGGGGAAAAAAGTCAATAAAAAAACACACTAGACAGGTTTTTAAAGTAATTTATTAGGCATCTCCGGTGGTCTTCTTCCAACTTCTCCTCTCTCTCCGGCCTCTTCTCCCGCTCTCCGGCCTCTTCTCCGCTCTCCGGTTCTTCTGCCGGGCTCCTCTGCTATCTTCTGCTCTTTTGCCGCTCTATTGCTAACGGTGGCCCGGTCTTCTCCATCGTCTTCTTCCCGTAGGGGGTTCCCCTGAAAATCCATACCAGACCTAAGGGACATTGTCGCCTCTTTCTCGTGCTCGCTAGTACGCGATGTATAGTACCCTGTCGCCGAGAACCAGCGCAATAGGATCACGCTGGAAACATTCTCGCTGGCAGGTGCTGTAGCTGCCCTTGCGCCGTATTTGGTCCTTCGGACCAGCATACAGACGAACGGGCTTCCCGATAGGAACTGGGTCCGGCGGAGTTCCGGCGGGAAGATTTGAAACATGTTTCAAATCTAAAGTCCGTCGGATTTTTGACCGAAAAGGTCCGTCGGAAGTCCGATGAAGCCCACACACGATCAGATTGTCCGACGGATTCAGTCCGGCCGACCAATGCGGTCGAAAAATCCGATCGATCACCCGTCACCCATCAGTGACCACCAGCCATCACCCGTCACCCATCAGTGACTGCCAGCCATCACCCGTCACCCATCAGTGACCGCCAGCCATCACCCTTCACCCATCACAAGTCACCCATCAGTGACCGCCAGCCATCACCCGTCAACCATCAGTGACTGCCAGCCATCACCCGTCACCCATCAGTGACCGCCAGCCATCACCCATCACCCATCACCCGTCACCCATCAGTGACCGCCAGCCATAACCCCTCACCCATCAGTGACCCCCAGCCATCACCCGTCACCGATCAGTGACCGCCAGCCATCACCCGTCACCCATCACCTGTCACCCATCAGTGACCGTCAGCCATCACCCATCACCTGTCACCCTTTAGTGACCGCCAGCCATCACCCGTCACCCATCAACCATCACCTGTTACTGTCCGTGGCCTGTCACCTATCAGTGACCATCGCCTGTCACACCGTCATCATCTATCAGTGAACGTCAGCTGCCACCCATCGCACAGCCCATCAGTGACCGTCACCTGCCACCTGTCACACCGCGTCATGTCCAAAAGAGTATACAGCAGTGAGGAGGCGTTCCAGATCCTCTCCGTGACTGATGAGAGCAACGGGGAGTTCCTATCAGATTCCAATTCTGATTCTCAATCCAATTCGGCATTATTTATTTGGTCCATAAATATTGGGACATTGACACAATTCTAATCTTTTTGGCTCTATACATCACCACAATGGATTTGAAATGAAACTAACAAGATGTGCTGATGAGCGGTACAATAATGAGTGTTTGCAGGTAACAGTGTACCAGGACCAATATTATGG
This sequence comes from Lithobates clamitans, assembly GCA_037952925.1. Classification (NCBI taxonomy): domain Eukaryota; kingdom Metazoa; phylum Chordata; class Amphibia; order Anura; family Ranidae; genus Lithobates; species Lithobates clamitans. The sequence goes on from JBBGZY010000449.1 coordinate 15,303,859, forward strand.
CTGTGCTGGCTGTCTATGCCTGGACAATTTCTATGGACTGTGCTGTTCTGACTATAGACAATATTCCTGCCTGCTGCCTGGATAATTTCTATTGCTGTCACTAAGCACATCCCTGCCTGCTGCCTGGACCAGTGCTCTCCTCTGTGGATACTACTAAAAGCACAGGTAATGCTTTTTTTTACCCTTTCCGCAATAGAATTTATTTTGGATTGTAATTCTTGGTATGTGCATGCTATGTGTTAGAAATATGAAGGGTTTTCAAAAATGATAGGTTGCCAGGAAATTATATATGTCATTTATGAACATTTAGAACGCCTGATGGTGCTACTTGGATGTTGGGCCTCTGTATGTGGCCAGGCTGTGTAAAAGTCTCACACATGTGGTATCACCATACTCGGGAGGAGTAGCAGAATGTATTTTGGGGTGTCATCTTTGCTATGTACCTGCTATGTGTTGGAAATATCTGATAAATGAACAACTTTGTGTAAAAAAAATGCGTTTTCATTTTTTTTCCACATTTTCCAAAAACTTCTGGAAAAAAATGAACCGTTCAAAAGACTTATTATGCCTCATAGATTATACATTGGGGTGTTTGCTTTCCAAAATGGGGTCATTTTGGGGGCAATTTCATTGTCCTGATGCTCCAGGGCCTTCAAAAATGCAATAGGTGGTTGAGAAATGAGATGTATCATTTATGCTTGTAGATCGCCTGATGGTGCTACTTCAATGTTGGGCCTTTGTATGTGGCCACGCTGTGTAAAAGTCTCACACATGTGGTATCGCTATACTCAGGAGGAGTAGCAGAATGTATTTTGGAGTGTCATCTTTGTTACGTACATGCTATGTGTTGGAAATATCTGATAAATGGACAACTTTGTGTAAAAAAAAATGCGTTTTCATTTTTTTCCACATTTTCCAAAAACTTCTGGAAAAAATGAACCGTTCAAAAGACTCATCATGCCTCATAGATTATACGTTGGGGTGTTTGCTTTCCAAAATGGGGTCATTTTGGGGGCAATTCCATTGTCCTGGTGCTCCAGGGCCTTCAAAAGTGTAATAGCTGGTTAAGAAATGAGATGTGTCATTTATGCTCGTAGAATGCATGGAGATGCTACTTCAATGTTGGGCCTTTGTATGTGGCCAGGCTGTGTAAAAGTCTCACACATGTGGTATCGCCATACTCAGGAGGAGTAGCAGAATGTATTTTGGGGTGTAATTTGTTGTAGGCATATGCTCTGAGAGAGAAGTAACCTGTTAATATGACAATTTTGTAAAAAAAAATATATATATATATCTTCATTTTGCAAAGAAATGTGGGAAAAAATTACAACTTAAAAAAATTCACCATGCTACTTACTTAATACCTTGGAATGTCTACTTTCTAAAAAAGGGGTCATTTAGGGGGTATTTGTACTTTCCTGACTTGTTAGTGTCCCAAGAAATGAGATAGACCGTCAGTACATCAGGTGTGATCAGATGTGATCAATTTTCAGTGATTGGCACCATAGTTTGTAGACTCTATAACTTTCACAAAGACCAAATAATTTACACTAATTTGGGTTATTTTTACCAAAGATATGTATCAGTATAAATTTTGGCCAAAATATATGAAGAAAAATTACTAATTTGCAAAATTTTATGACATAAACAAAGAAAAAGGCATTTTTTTTCACAAAATGTTTTATTTATAGCACAAAAAATAAAAAACCCACTAGTGATTAAATACCACCAAAAGAAAGCTCTATTTGTGTGAAAAAAAGTACGCAAATTTTATATGGGTACAGTGTTGCATGACTGAGTAATTGTCATTCAAAGTGTGAGAGCGCTGAAAGCTGAAAATTAGTCTGGGCAGGAAGGGGGTGTAAGTGCACTGTATTGAAGTGTTTAACCACTTGCTGCCCGCCACCCATCATATGACGGCGGGACGGTGCAGCTGTTGTTCTGGGCCACCATCATATGATGGCGCAGCCTTCCAGGCAGCCCAGGGGGCGTCCACCGGGCACCCGCAATTGCCCGGTAACCGAGCAGGACCGTGGATCTGTGTGTGTAAACACACAGATCCACGTCCTGTCAGATGGGAGGAGACCGATGGTGTGTTCCTTGTACAGAGGAACACCGATCGGTCTCCACCCCTTGTGAATCCCCTCCCCCCACAGTTAGAATCACTCCCTAGCAACACATTAACCCCTACAGCGCCCCCTCCTGGTTAACCCCTTCATTGCCAGTCACATTTATACAGTAATCAATGCATTTTTATAGCACGGATCACTGTATAAATATGAATGGTCCCAAAAATGTGTCAAAATTGTCCGATGTGTCCGCCGCAATATCGCAGTCACGATAAAAATCGCAGATCGCCGCCATTACTAGTAAAAAAAAAATAATAATAATAAAAATGCTATAAATCTATCCCCTTATTTTGTAGACGCTATAACTTTTGCGCAAACCAATAAATATACGCTTATTGCGATATTTTTTACCAAAAATATGTAGAAGAATACGTATCGGCCTAAAATGAGGAAAAAATTTGTTTAAAAAAAAAAAAATTGCATATTTATTATAGCAAAAAGTAAAAAATATTGTGTTTTTTCAAACTTGTCACTCTTGTTTTGTTTATAGCACAAGAAATAAAAAACGCAGGGGTGATCAAATACCACCAAAAGAAAGCTCTATTAGTGGGGAAAAAATGATAAAAATTTCATTTGGGTACAGTGTAGTATGACCGCGCAATTGTTATTCAAAGTGCGACAGCGCTGAAAGCTGAAAATTGGCTTGGGCAGGAAGGGGGTGAAAATGCCCTGTATGGAAGTAGTTAAAGACAATGCAGGATCACAACAATAGACTAAGCAAGATGCAGAAACACAACAAAATTACCAAAACCAGCCATTACCACTAAATAACAAAATTAAAACTACACTACAAATAAAACATCCATACAATTAAAATACAACATAGAATAAATAATACAGATTAAAATAACAGGCAAACTACCAAATACAAATAATACACCACTTTCTCTAACACCACCCCAGATAATAACCAACACAATACCAACAAACTCTAAAAACAACACAAAATCCTGATCATAAACAACCAGAATTAAATCTTCACCTTCAGTCCTCACAGAAAAAAAAATATTTCCTGTGTCGCTCTGGGGTGCATTGTGGGTGTAACAATCTGTCACTGATGATACTCCGCAGACTGACCAGCTTATTGTTGAGTGGGTGGGAAGAGTTGTCCAAGATAGAACGTAACTTGAACAACATTCTCCTCTCCAACACTATTGTAAAAGACTCCAATTCCAATCCAACATCACTGGCCTTGCGAATCAGTTTGTTGAGTCTGTTGGTGTCGGACACCCTAAGCCTATTTCCCCAGCATGCCACTGCATACAAGAGAGCGTTGGCCACCACAGACTCAAAAAACATCTCCAGCATCGTCCGGCAGATGTTAAAGGACCTCAGTCTCCTCAAAAAGTAGAGGCGGCTCTGACCCTTCGTGTTCTTGCTCCAGTCCAGCTTATTATCTATGTGCACCCCAGTAACTCTCTACTACTTCCACATCCACTCCTCGGATAGAAATTGGGGTCACTGGTGGCTTCCTCTTTCTAAAATGCAAAGGAAGATCAGCCTAATACTGTTGCCTGTACCAAAGTGTCAACCATCAGGGTACTGGCTTAATGTTATCTATGATATGTTAATGTTAATATTGATAAAAGAATTTGATATTAAAGTCAGACTGTTTGCAATTGATCCCCTAAAGCAGTGGTTCTCAACCTCTCTAGTGCCGTGACCCCTTGATAAAATTTCCCAAGTTGTGGGGACCCCTAACAGTAAAATTATTTTCGTTGGTCGCGTTTGCTGGCACAGTGGCGGCGTTTGCTGGCACAGAGGCGACAATTGATGGGCACAATGGCTGCACAGTGGGACGTTTGCTGACACAGTGGTGACAATTGATGGGCACAGTGGCTGCGTTTGGCACAGTGGCAACAATTAAAGGGCACAGTGGCTGCGTTTGATGGCACATTGGCGATGTTTGCTGGAACAGTGGCGACAATTGATGGGCACAGTGGCTGCGCTTGGCACAGTGGCAACAATTAAAGGGCACAGTGGCTGCGTTTGATGGCACAGTGGCGGCGTTTGCCGGCACAGAGGCGACAATTGATGGGCACAGTGGCTGCACAGTGGGACGTTTGCTGGCACAGTGGCGACAATTGATGGGCACAGTGGCTGCATTTGATGGCAGAGTTGCGGCGTTTTAATGTGGGTTTTTTTCTGATCTTTTCAGTTTGTTTGCGCCCCCACCACTGATTTATATATCAACGTCCCAGTTGGTTCCTCAAAAGTGGTTATTCCGTGGCAGTGCTAGATATACAGAGTGTATAGCACCCAAACATGTATCTAGCACTGGCACGGAATAACCACTTTTGAGGAACTAACTGGGACGTAATATATAGTACCATAATAAAAAAAATGTTGTCTTGTCAGCTTTTCCTGTGTGTCTGACTTACCAGAAGTCACAGGTGTTCTTCTTCTTCAGCAAGTGATGTTTCGTTGCCTCCCTCTAGGTACACTCATCCGCAGCAAGCGGACTTCGGTGGGTGCAAAAAGATGTCTGCTTGCCGACTTCTAAGTCTAAGCCTTACTGCGGACGAGAGTACCAAGATGGTGGTGACGGAACGTCACTTCCGTGCAGTCCCTCCTCTCCAGGAAGTGACATCTCGCTGGCCGAGACGGACGGACTCCGGCAGTAACTTCGGGTCCGTTTCGGCCAGCATCTCGGCCAGCATTCGCGACCCCCTGGAGAGTAGGCAATCGACCCCCCAGGGGGTCGCGACCCCCAGGTTGAGAACCGCTGCCCTAAAGCCTTGTACACATGGGCAGAGAGTCGGGAGACAATTGCTGGTTCAAAAAAAAACAAAAAAACATCTGACATTCTGCCTATGTGTATGTCGGTCTGTCCGACAGAAGCTGTCCGACTGTAGGACGTGCATGCTGGAAAGCCTGCAGCTGACCGACTCCTGATCAGTGCTCTCAGCCAATGGCAGAGAGCGCTGATGGGAGTGTTCTGGCGGGGGGCCATCCCCCTGTTAGAACCCAATAGCTCAGCAGGGGAACTCGCTGGACTAACATTGCATGGTTAGTACAGCGTCTCCGACCGGGTTGCACAAAAAAAACTGTTATGCCCTGTACACACGGTCGGACATTGATCAGACATTCCGACAACAAAATCCATGGATTTTTTCCGACGGATGTTGGCTCGAACTTGTCTTGCATACACACGATCACACAAAGTTGTCGGAAAATCCGATCGTTCTGAACGTGGTGACGTAAAACACGTACATCGGGACTATAAACGGGGCAGTAGCCAATAGCTTTTGTTTCAATTATTTTTGTTAATTTATTCTGAGCATGCGTGGCACTTTGTGTCGGATTTGTGTACACACGATCGGAATTTCTGACAATGGATTTTGTGGTCGGAAAATTTTATATCCTGCTCTCAAACTTTGTGTCGGAAATTCCTATGGAAAATGTTTGATGGAGCCTACACAGGGTCGGAATCTCCGACAACAAGGTCCTATCACACATTTTCCTATCGGAAAATCCTATCATGTGAACAGGGCATAAGTGTAGACCGGCTTAATAGTGCTATCTTTATACAATGATTTGTTGTCATCTTCGATATAATAAGAGGGACAGGACTCAGAAAGAATAGAATTTAGAATGGGCAGGCACACACACACGAAATTCTATCTCACAGTGATACTGACAGCAGTGTGCAGCAGCACAGAAGATGCTGACACCTCACAGATGCAACATGTCCCCTCCTGAGTCAGTGACAGTCTCTCTCCACACCAGGTGGTCCCTTCAGTCCACTCCAGTCCAAACAGCACTGACAGTCCTGCTCCCGAATTGCCTTGCACCTAGTCCCGCAGACCTGCACACGCGGATCCACCCAATCCATTCGGCAAACTTGCACCATGACATCACATGACACACTCAGGCACCGCCTTTGTCAGCCATGCCCCCCACGCAATCACTCTGTAGCAGGCACTCGGATGGTCTTGACCGGCTCCAAACCGAGACTGTGCATGTTCTGAGCCGAGCGTCACAGCCATATTTTTTACTGATAACCTTTTCCTGTCACTGGCATTTACTGGTAAGAGAAAGGTGCCCATTTTTACTGGCTGCCAGTAAAAATACTGACTGTTGGCAACACTGCCACAGATAGAAATCGAGGGGTGTTAAGTCTGGGGAACTTGAAGGGAATTCCTGGCTCACGTGCATATTGTTTGATAGACTTTTGCAGTGAGCATGTAAACTGTTGCAACACCATATCCGAGGAAGCAGAACTTGTTGCTGTGTGACGCTTCCCAGATCTTTGCTTGTGCACATCCCACCCAGTTCCATTGGTTTTCAAACTTATCAAAAATTTGTGTGATTGTTAGTCGTGTTGGTGGTTTTGTTCCAAACTCACGTCACCATGGTAATTGAACGTCACACATTTTCAAATTTAGAATACCACTTCAAAATGGTCTTGCGTGCTCTTGATTTTATACCAGTTTTCCTTATACAGTATACATATTGAGCTTTCAGAAGCTTGCAACCATATGGGATTCCTTCACCCAGAATCCGCTCCCGCTTTTTCATATGCACGATGTGCACAAATATTAGGCAAGTGAGTATTTTCACCAAACCATTTTCATGCATATTTTCCAACTCAAAGCTGTATAAACTTAAATGCGTATTGGATTTAAGCATATCAGGTGATGTGTATTTGTGTAATGAGGGAAGGTGTGCATAATTATTTTCCTTTTCCTAAGGCAAAATGGGCCAAAAAAGAGATTTACTTGACTCTGAAAAGTCAAAAATTGTAAAAAGTCTTTCAGAGGGATGCAGCAATCTTGAAATTGCTAAGATATTGGGGTGTGATCACAGAACCATCAAATGTTTTGTCAACAGGGTCGCAAGAAACGTGTTGAGAAAAAAGACGAAAATCAACTTATTTGAGAAGAATCAAACATGAAGCTACCAGGAACCCATTATCCTCCGGTGCTGTCATATTCCAGAACTGCAACCTACCTAGAGTGCCCAGAAGTACAAGGTGTTCAGTGCTCAGAGACATGGCCAAAATAAGGTAGGCTGAAGCCCAACCACCACTGAACAAGATACATAAGCTGAAACGTCAAGACTGGGCTAAGAAATATCTAGACAGATTTTTCAAAGGTTTTATGGACTGATGAGATGAGAGTGAGGAAGAGGGAACTGAAGAGTACTTTACACTTTTTTTTTCTTTGTTTTGTCTCTTTAGGGAGGGGGGAAGGTAGTATAATTGGTAATTTTTTTGACAAGATAATTTAGTATTCCTTTTTTTTTTTTTTGCAAAGTGTTTATTTGGGTGTTTTTAATGTAAAATATGTAATACAAGAATGTATAATATTGAATGGAAATGTTGAAGTCTATAATAAAAATTAAAATTTGATTATAAAAAAAAAAGAGAGATGAGAGTGACTCTTGATAGACCAGATGGATAGACCTGTGGCTGGATCAGTAATGGGCATGGAGCTCCACTTTGACTCAAACACCAGCATGGATATGGAGATGGGCTAGTATTAATAAAGATTAGCTAGTTGGGCTTTTTTGGGTTGAAGTTGGACTCAAACTCCCAAACCTACTGCCAGTTTTTAGAAGACACTTTCTTCAAGCAGTGGTACAGGAAAAAGTCTGCATCTTTCAAGAAGACTATGATATTTACGCCGGACAATGCTTAATCGCAATCATCATAGTACTCCACTGCTTGGCTAGCCAGTTAAGGCTGAAAAGAATGAAAGAATAATGACATGGCCCCCTTCCTCACCTGACCTAAACCCTTTTGAGAACTTGTGGGCCCTTCTCAAATGGGAGATTTACATTGAAGGAAAACAGTACACCTCTCTGAACAGTGTCTGGGAGGCTGTGGTTGCTGCTACACAAAAAGTTGATCGCAAACAGATCAAGAAACTGACAGACTTAATGAATGGAAGGCTTATGATTGTTATTGAAAAGAATGGGGGCTATATTGGTCACTGATTTATTTATTTATTTAAATGTCAGAAACGTTTATTTGTACATTTTGAGTTGTCTAGTTATTATTCTCACTTTAACAGATGGAAATAAACAAGTGAAATGGGAAAATTTTCATTTTTTATTTAGTTGCATAATAATTCTGCACATTAATAGTTGCCCAATAATTGTGCACACATAGATATTCTCCTAAGAACATTTTGAATTGACAGAGAGCACTGTAGTTGTTCAATAATGAAATGATTCCTCAAAAATACAACGTGCCTGATAATTGTGCACACAGTGTATAGGAGCTTATAATTCACACTTTTAAATGTGACATCAGTAAACTGCACCCGAAGATGTATTTGTGCAGAACTCGCTTACAGTGTTGGCAATTTATATTACCTGTCCTTAAAGTGGTGTTCCACCCATAAAACAAAAAATGCTTGACTGTGCTGGAAATAAATTATAAATAATTAATTAAATAAAAAAAATATTTTTTTACTTACCTTGTTTTCCCTGTTGCTATGCGGTCCCTCGAAATCTGCCTCTTCCAGTGCCTGGGCTGAAGACGTCACTTCCCCCTCGGCACAGGAAGGACTCGGCTCTGTTCCCTCCCACTTGTCAATCATCTGGGACCCATTACAGGTCCCAGGTGACTGAGCGGCCAATCACGGCGTGCGGCGCCGCTCGCGCATGCGCAGTGGGTGCAAGGGTGTGAAGCCACAGCCCGGCGCCCACAGTTGCAATGCTGGCGCCGCCGAATGGAGGGGGAGACGAGCGGGGCTTCGATCCCCCGCATCGCTGGACCCTGGGACAGGTAAGTGTCCAATTAAAAGTCAGTAGCTGCTGACTTTTAATTTATTTTTTTTTTCATGGGCCCTCCTCCTTAACCACTTAAGGACCGCCTCACGCCGATGTACGTCGGCAAGGTGGCACGGGCAGGCAGAATCACTTACATATACGTGATCTGCCTCCCACGGGCGGGGGGTCCGATCGGACCCTCCCCCCCGGTGCCCGAGGCGGTCCGCTTCTGACCAGTGGCGATCAGAGATGAGGGGGAGACCATCCATTCGTGGCCCCCCTCGTGATCGCCGCCAGCCAATCAAATCATTCCTTTGCTGCTGTATGCTAAACAGCAGCAAAGGAAATGATGTCACCTCTCCTCGGCTCGGTATTTTCCGTTCCGGCGCCGAGGAGAGAAGACTTCAATGAGAGTGTAACACTACACACACACAGTAGAACATGCCAGGCACACAAAACACCCCCCTTTACCCCCCCGATCACCCCCTAATCCCCCCCCCCTGTCACACTGACACCAAGCAGTTTTTTTATTTTTTTTTTTTCTGATTACTGCATGGTGTCAGTTTGTGACAGTTACTGTGTTAGGGCAGTTAGGGTTAGCCCCCTTTAGGTCTAGGGTACCCCCCTAACCCCCCTAATAAAGTTTTAACCCCTTGATCACCCCCTGTCGCCAGTGTCACTAAGCGATCATTTTTCTGATCGCTGTATTAGTGTCACTGGTGACGATAGTTAGGGATGTAAATATTTAGGTTCGACGGTCAGTGTTTTATAGCGACAGGGACCCCCCATATACTACCTAATAAATGTTTTAACCCCTTGATTGCCCTCTAGTTAACCCTTTCACCACTGATCACAGTATAACTGTTACGGGTGATGTTGGTTAGTTTGTTTATTTTTTATAGTGTCAGGGCACCCACCGTTTATTACCGAATAAAGGTTTAGCCCCCTGATCACCCGGCGGTGATATGCGTCGCCCCAGGCAGCGTCAGATTAGCGCCAGTACCGCTAACACCCACGCACGCAGCATGCGCCTCCCTTAGTGGTATAGTATCTGAACGGATCAATATCTGATCCGATCAGATCTATAATAGCGTCCCCAGCAGTTTAGGGTTCCCAAAAACGCAGTGTTAGCAGGATCAGCCCAGATACCTGCTAGCACCTGCGTTTTGCCCCTCCGCCCGGCCCGGCCCAGCCCAGCCCACCCAAGTGCAGTATCGATCGATCACTGTCACTTACTAAACGCATAACTGCAGCGTTCGCAGAGTCAGGCCTGATCCCTGCGATCGCTAACAGTTTTTTTGGTAGCATTTTGGTGAACTGGCAAGCACCAGCCCCAGGCAGGGTCAGGTTAGCGCCAGTACCGCTAACACCCACGCACGCACCGTACACCTCCCTTAGTGGTATAGTATCTGATCGGATCAATATCTGATCTGATCAGATCTATAATAGCGTCCCCAGCAGTTTAGGGTTCCCAAAAACGCAGTGTTAGTGGGATCAGCCCAGATACCTGCTAGCACCTGCGTTTTTCCCCTCCGCCCAGCCCACCCAAGTGCAGTATCGATCGATCACTGTCACTTACAAAACACTAAACACATAACTGCAGCGTTCGCAGAGTCAGGACTGATCCCTGCGATCGCTAACAGTTTTTTTGGTAGCGTTTTGGTGAACTGGCAAGCACCAGCCCCAGGCAGCGTCAGGTTAGCGCCAGTACCGCTAACACCCACGCACGCAGCATACGCCTCCCTTAGTGGTATAGTATCTGAACGGATCAATATCTGATCCGATCAGATCTATACTAGCGTCCCCAGCAGTTTAGGGTTCCCAAAAACGCAGTGTTAGCGGGATCAGCCCAGATACCTGCGTTTTGCCCCTCCGCCCGGCCCAGCCCACCCAAGTGCAGTATCGATTGATCACTGTCACTTACAAAACACTAAACGCATAACTGCAGCGTTCGCAGAGTCAGGCCTGATCCCTGCGATCGCTAACAGTTTTTTTGGTAGCGTTTTGGTGAACTGGCAAGCACCAGTGGCCTAGTACACCCCGGTCGTAGTCAAACCAGCACTGCAGTAACACTTGGTGACGTGGCGAGTCCCATAAGTGCAGTTCAAGCTGGTGAGGTGGCAAGCACAAGTAGTGTCCCGCTGCCACCAAGAAGAAGACAAACACAGGCCCGTCGTGCCCATAGTGCCCTTCCTGCTGCATTCGCCAATCCTAATTGGGAACCCACCACTTCGGCAGCGCCCGTACTTCCCCATTCACATCCCCAACCAAATGCAGTCGGCTGCATGAGAGGCATTTTTATGTCCTCCCGAGTACCTCTACCCAGCGAACCCCCCCAAAAAAGATGTCGTGTCTGCAGCAAGCGCGGATATAGGCGTGACACCCGCTATTATTGTCCCTCCTGTCCTGACAATCCTGGTCTTTGCATTGGTGAATGTTTTGAACGCTACCATTCACTAGTTGAGTATTAGTGTAGGGTACAGCATTGCACAGACTAGGCACACTTTCACAGGGTCTCCCAAGATGCCATCGCATTTTGAGAGACCTGAACCTGGAACCGGTAACAGTTATAAAAGTTAGTTACAAAAAAAAGTGTAAAAAAATAAAAATATATATAAAATAATAAATAATAGTCGTCGTTTTATTGTTCTCTCTCTCTCTATTCTCTCTCTACTGTTCTGCTTTTTTTTTTACTGTATTCTATTCTGCAATGTTTTATTGTTATTATGTTTTATCATGTTTGCTTTTCAGGTATGCAATTTTTTGAAGTTTACCGTTTACTGTGTTTTATTGTTAACCATTTTTTTGTCTTCAGGTACGCCATTCACGACTTTGAGTGGTTATACCAGAATGATGCCTGCAGGTTTAGGTATCATCTTGTTATCATTCTTTTCAGCCAGCGGTTGGCTTTCATGTAAAAGCAATCCCAGCGGCTAATTAGCCTCTAGACTGCTTTTACAAGCAGTGGGAGCAAATGCCCCCCCCACCGTCTTCCGTGTTTTTCTCTGGCTCTCCTGTCTCAACAGGGAACCTGAGAATGCAGCCGGTGATTCAGCCAGCTGACCATAGAGCTGATCAGAGACCAGAGTGGCTTCAAACATCTCTATGGCCTAAGAAACTGGAAGCTACGAGCATTTCATGACTTAGATTTCGCCGGATGTAAACAGCGCCATTGGGAAATTGGGAAAGCATTTTATCACACCGATCTTGGTGTGGTCAGATGCTTTGAGGGCAGAGGAGAGATCTAGGGTCTAATAGACCCCAATTTTTTCAAAAAAGAGTACCTGTCACTACCTATTGCTATCATAGGGGATATTTACATTCCCTGAGATAACAATAAAAATTATTTTAAAAAAAATGAAAGGAACAGTTTAAAAATAAGATAAAAAAGCAAAAAAATAATAAAGAAAAAAAAAAAAGCACCCCTGTCCCCCGCTGCTCTCGCGCAAAGGCGAACGCAAGCGTCGGTCTGGCGTCAAATGTAAACAGCAATTGCACCATGAACGTGAGGTGTCACCGCGAATGTCAGATCGAGGGCAGTAATTTAAGCAGCAGACCTCCTCTGTAAATCTAAAGTGGTAACCTGTAAAGGCTTTTAAAGGCTTTTAAAAATGTATTTAGCTTGTCTCCACTGCACGTTTGTGCGAAATTTTAAAGCATGTCATGTTTGGTATCCATGTACTCGACCTAAGATCATCTTTTTTATTTCATCAAACATTTGGGCAATATAGTGTGTTTTAGTGCATTAAAATTTAAAAAAGTGTGTTTTTTCCCCCAAAAATGCGTTTGAAAAATTGCTGCGCTAATACTGTGTGAAAAAGAAAAATGAAACACCCACCATTTTAATCTGTAGGGCATTTGCTTTAAAAAAATATATAATGTTTGGGGGTTCAAAGTAATTTTCTTGCAAAAAAAAATTTTTTTTTTTATTGCACAAAGTTGTCACTAAATGATGTATTGCTCAAACATGCTATGGGAGTATGTGAAATTACACCCCAAAATACATTCTGTTGCTTGTCCTGAGTACGGGGATACCAAGCTATTTGCTGAGAGGTATAGTGAGTATTTTGCAGACCTCACTTTTTGTCACAAAGTTTTGAAAATTGAAAAAAGAAAAAAAAAATGTTTTTTCTTGTCTTTCTTCATTTTCAAAAACAAATGAAAGCTGCAAAATACTCACCATGCCTCTCAGCAAATAGCTTGGGGTGTCTACTTTCCAAAATGGGGTAATTTGGGGGGCTTTTGTGCCACCTGGGCATTCCATTGCCTCCGAAACTGTGATAGGCAGTGAAGAGTGAAATCAAAAATGTACACCCTTAGAAATCCTGAAGGCGGTGATTGGTTTTCGGGGTCCAATACGGGGCTAGGCTCCCAAAAAGTCCCACACATGTGGTATCCCCATACTCAGGAGAAGCAGCTAAATGTATTTTGGGGTGCAATTTCACATATGCCCATGGACTGTGTGAGCAATATATCATTTAGTGACAACTTTGTGCAAAAAAAAAAAAAAATTGTCACTTTCCCGCAACTTGTGTCAAAATATAAAATATTCCATGGACTCAAAATGCCTCTTAGCAAATAGCTTGGGGTGTCTACTTTCCAAAATGGGGTCATTTGGGGGGGTTGTGCCATCTGGGCATTTTATGGCCTTCAAAACTGTGATAGGTAGTGAGGAGTGAAATCAAAAATTTATGCCCTTAGAAATCCTGAAGGCGGTGATTGGTTTTCGGGGCCCCGTACGCGGCTAGGCTCCCAAAAAGTCCCACACATGTGGTATCCCCGTACTCAGGAGAAGCAGCTGAATGTATTTTGGGGTGCAATTCCACATAAGCCCATGGCCTGTGTGAGCAATATATCATTTAGTGACAACTTTTTGTAAATATTTTTTTTTTTTTTTTAGTCATTATTCAATCACTTGGGACAAAAAAAAAAAATATTCAATGGGTTCAACATGCCTCTCAGCAATTTCCTTGGGGTGTCTACTTTCCAAAATGGGGTCATTTGGGGGGGTTTTGTACTGCTCTGCCATTTTAGCACCTCAAGAAATGACATAGGCAGTCATAAACTAAAAGCTGTGTAAATTCCAGAAAATGTACCCTAGTTTGTAGACGCTATAACTTTTGCGCAAACCAATAAATATACGCTTATTGACTTTTTTTTTACCAAAGACATGTGGCCGAATGCATTTTGGCCTAAATGTATGACTAAAATTGAGTTTATTGGATTTTTTTTATAACAAACAGTAGAAAATATAATTTTTTTTTCAAAATTTTTGGTCTTTTTCTGTTTATAGCGCAAAAAATAAAAACGGCAGAGGTGATCAAATACCATCAAAAGGAAGCTCTATTTGTGGGAAGAAAAGGACGCAAATTTCGTTTGGGTACAGCATTGCATGACCGCGCAATTAGCAGTGAAAGCGACGCAGTGCCAAATTGGAAAAAGTCCTCTGGTCCTTAGGCAGCATAATGGTCCGGGGCTGAAGTGGTTAATTAAAGATGAACACTCAGCAATGGGAAAAAGACTAATGTATTTATGGCCACCAAGCAACGTCTAGGTTTTTCTAGGTTGCAGACACAGTAGAACGGTAATAAAATTTTGTATAAAGACACAATAGGATATAACAATAGCATAAATTTGTTTTTAATAAACATAAAATAAGAACAATTCAATACAAATGGTTACACAGATTAATGTTTTTATTAAAACAATAAAAACATGCAGATTGCCTTGCTTTACAGTTTAGTTCTGTCACACCTGAACTCGAGGCAGATACAAAAGCTGGGCATTTTATCAAACAAAATATTCATTAAAAAACACAGTAAGGCTAGATTCACACTAGTATGAATGGGATGCGGGTTCCCTCGCATCCAATTCGCATGACAGGAGACTGACAGGCTCTTAATGGAGCCAGTTCACACATCTGCGGAGCGGCTGTGGAACGGATTGCACAGGAGTCCTGTGAGTATTTGGCTCAGTTTCAGGTCTGAATTTAGGCAAAAATTTGGGCCAGGTTTGTCCCTGAAACAGAGAACGGGGACGCACCGGACCCCTGCTGTCAGCCGCATCCATTTTTAGTGTGAACTCAGCCTAAATGCAATTACCATACAGCAAACTGCTCCTTCATCATCTGTGACAGGATAAGGTGGGTACTGGATCAAACTATGTTGCTTAAACTAGATGTCATCCCAGCCATCAAAATCTGATATAAATTGAACATGTTAACCATTGAGCCTTCACCCCATCTAAAATAGCATTGAGTTCCAGGACATTTGTAATCTACTCCAACGTATTTTATACATCATTTTCTTCAAGACAGATTTGGATACATGTATTTAGGAAAAAAAATAATTTTCTTATTTTTCCAAAAGCTTTGGAAAAGCTTATTTTTCTAAAATCTTTTTACAGTATGTAAAGTGCAAAGCCCCAGATATTTACCCCAAAATGTAACTGACAAAGTCTTCTGATCAGAAGAATAACACTTAAATGTGATTTTTAGGTAACATAGGATAATGGCAAAGCTTAAAGCAAACGTTATCATCTTACTGGTAAACTTTTTTTTCTCCTTTTCATGTTACAATGTAATGCATGCATGCATGCAAAAAAAAAAAGAAGATGTTTATGTAATTGTTGACATAATAATAATGATGAGATTGACCTGGATTTGCATTGGCTTAAATTAGTACAACGTTTTCCCATTTATTGCGATGGCTAAAATCTTGAATGACTTTATGTTTGTGAGCATTCAGGTAATCCTAACTCCATCTTTCCCTCAACTCTGACCAGTTTCCCAGTCCCAACTGCTGAAAAACATCCCCACAACATGATGCTGCCACCACCATGTTTCACTGTGGGTATGGTATTCTTTGGGTGATGTGATGTGTTGGGTTTGCGCAAAACATAGCGTTTTCTTTGATGGGCAAAAACTTCAATTTTAGTCTCATCAGACCAGAGCACCTTCCTCCATACATATTGGGAGTCTCCCACATGCCTTTTCGCAAACGCAAAACGTGCCATTTTGTTTTTTGCTGAAAGTAATGGCCACTCTGCTATAAAGCCCAACTCTAAGGAGCGTACGGCTTATTGTTGTCCTATGTACAGATACTCCAGTCTCTGCTGTGGAACTCTGCAGCTCCTCCAGGGTTACCTTAGGTCTCTGTGCTTCCTCTCTGATTAATGCCCTCCTTGACCAATCCGTGAGTTTTGGTGTGCGGCCGTCTCTTGGCAGGTTTGCTGTTGTGCCATGTTCTTTCCATTTAGTTATGATAGATTTGATGGTGCTCCTAGGGATCATCAAAGATTTGGATATTTTTTTATAACCTAATCCTGACTTGTACTTTTCAACAACATTGTTCCTTACTTGTTTGGAGAGTTCCTTGGTCTTCATGGCAGTGTTTGGTTAGTGGTGCCTCTTGCTTCGGAGTTGCAGCCTCTGGGGCCTTTCAAAAAGGTGTGTATATGTAATGACAGATCATGTGACACTTAGATTGCACACAGGTGGACATGATTTCACTAATTATGTGACTTCTGAAGGTAATTGGTTGCACCAGAGCTTTTTATGGGCTTCATAACAAAGGGGGTGAATACATACGCACATGCCAATTATCAGTTTTTAATTTCTGAAAACTAGTTTTATGTATATATTTTTCTAATTTACTTCACCAACTTAGACTATTGTGTTCTGATCCATTACATATAATTCAGATTAAAAAAACATTGAACTAAAGGCTGCAATGTAATGTAAATAGGTAAAAAGCCAAGGAGGGTGAATACTTGCAAGGCACTGTAGGTGATAGCCTTGCGAATTTGAGAAACCGATGCCTGATGCTGAAAAAGCCCATTAAGCAAAAACAGATCTGGTAGAGTGCCCCTCACCAGACCATAGGCTCAAATGATGACTTGTCTAATTCACCTAGCAATGGTCGAGCAAGAAATAGGGTCCCCTCTGCGAGAACCCTCTGAAACAACAAAGAGGGAAAATGAAAAAGAGCCTATAGCCAAGAGGCAGACTCCCAAAGCATGTACTTTGTTAAGACAGTGGACAGAAATTTCCTTGGGATGTTTCAGAGCAGGACATAAGAAGTAGCATTTGTAGCCTTAAAGTGTTTTTAAATTCATTTTTTTATTAAAATATCAAACATTTTATGCTTACCTGCTCTGTGTTGGTCCCCATAGGAAGTCGCTTCCTATGGGGGCCCACCAGCCGGCTCGTTCCTGAGCTGCACTGTCTGTGTCCGCAGGCAGACAGTATGGCTCAGCCCCGCCCCCCCACTTACTCATAACAGGACTTGTGCCCCACTGCTGCCTAAATTCCTGTGATAAGAAGAGGAGAGGGGAGGGAAGAATGTAGCCAGGACAGTGCTGGATCTCTGACAGGCTCAGGTAAGGGTTTAGAGAGGGAGGAGAAAGATTTAGTTAGTGGGGTACTTTTTGCCTTAATGCAGGGAATGCTTGAGATCTCAGCTGGTTTAATTTATCTTAGAGAGAGGGTGATTCTTTCTTATTTATTTCCTCCTAAGGCAGCATACTGGCAGCAAAAGCAAAGCCAGAAACCAACTACTCAGGTAGGAAGACTGGACAGCAGGGGTTCACTTGTGACCCCTGCTATCTACAGTCTCTGAAAGGATAGATTGTGCCCATAAAATCAGAAAGGCTGTGTGCCCAAAGGGTTGGCAGGGAGTCAGACATTGTGCATCTGTCTGAACAGTGGGTACTAGGGCCCTGTGGTTAGAGACAATCACCCCTATCTGAAGCCATGTACTTAGTTGACCTAGCAAGGTCATCTGACCCCTTGCTCCTGCGTTTTTGATCAGCTATGTGCCATGCAAACTGTCCCCAGAGGGATGGTCATGATCTTTGCTGCTTTGGAGATAGAAGGGTAAAGCCTTCTGTGCCCAGTAATATAGGCTGCTGTACCACAGAACACTGTGCTGTACTGTGGTAGCCAGGGGTATATGGTGCTGGCAGAGAGATACATGCCAAGGGAAAGAAAGTGGCCTGTGCAAGTTAGCATTAATAACTAAGGTGTTCATCCAGCTGTCCTTTGTAGCCCACCAATATAAAACTATCATAACCATTTAGTTGTAGAAACTACAAAATAAAACTACCCAGCTACATGTATCAACAAGTTATATGCAAAAAGCCAACATGTGTTTTTTTTTCAGTTTAATCGTTTTTATACATAATCTTCGAAAACTTGTAATACATATACATACATATATTTTCAATGGATATATAGTACATATATTTAAAGAAAAATAAAGCCATGTGTCCTGATACATCTCTGCTCTCAGTTTTTTATATCAGACTTTTTTCATCTTTTGCTTTTAGTCAAAGAAATAACAAATAATATCTCCTAGATTAGTAGCTGCAAAGCCTGTATTATTTTAATATAATTCTTTCTATGTGCTCCTAAACCTTTATACACTATATACAACATAGTAAGTCAAGCTCTGTGGCACAGATTCATACATCTACTTTACACCAGTATACTGATTTTATAGGAGGATTTCCAAGGAAAGGAACATTTCACATCAACTTTGTATATATCTTGATGGCTTTAAATCCAGCTGACCAATAATCTAGCTCTATGCAATTGGATAGAGGTTAAAGGAGTTGTAAAGGCAGAAGGTTTTTTATCTCAATGCATTCTATGCATCAAGATCAAAAACCTTTCGTGTGTAGCAGCCTCCCCAGCACTCCCCTAATACTTACCTGGGCCCCATCTCTCTCCAGCGATGTCCATGAATGTCTAAGCCGTCTGGGACACTCCTCCTAATTAGACACAGCAGCGGCACCATTGGCTCCCACGGCTGTCAATCACTCAGCCGATCAGGGGAGAGAGCGGGGCCAGGTCGGGGCTCCGTGTCTGAAAGGACACACGGAGCTGTGACTTGGCTCCAGTGCCCCCATAGGAAGCTGCTGACTGTGAGGGCACTTGATAGAAGGGAGGGGCCAGGAGCAGAGGGACCCGAGAAGAGGAGGATCCAGGCTGCTTTGTGCAAAACCAACTGCACAGAGGAGGTAAGTATAACATGTTTGTAACGTTTAAAAAAAAAAAAAACAATCAGTTTAACTCTCAAACCTGGGAAGTGCAAGTGGGGGGAGACCCTCCCAATACATAGTGTCTCAAAATTCAAAGCATTCGCTAGGTATTTTTTTTTTGAATGAATGAATGAAGTTATACCAAGCAGGCACCACAGGGAAGATCTCAGCACAGTGGGAACAAGTAACTATGTGGTTACATATGGTAATTGAAGGAAAGTTGCAGAGCTGTAGGGGGTTTAAGTCAGCCCCTTCCTCCAGGTCCCCAGCACTGTAGTTTCTACTATGAACGAATCCAAACACACGCATCAGCATGGTGGCAGTGAGCATGGATTACATATGTTTGCCAGCGAAACATCATTTGTTTACCGGCTTATAGGGAGAGGGTAATGGGAATGGATACGTAGCAATTTGACAGTAAAAAATTCTAAAGCAACATTGCTATATTTGACATAAGAGCAGTCAATAAACTCTTTATGTAGCAGATACCATGGTGAAAAAAAAATCATTTATTCTTTGTATTGATGATTTCTGTATTCGCCTCCAATGCAAATGTAACTTCAGATTCTCAAAAAAAACTACTTCTTAACACTCTGTTTGACCTGCTGGATGAATATGCCTATTCAAAATCAATTTCACCATTTAGAATGAATGTGTATAACTTGAAATGAAGGAAAAAAAACTATGTTCTTGGCAACCTCCCTTCTTGTTTTACTTCAGAGCTTCTTCATCTTCTGGAGAGTGGTTTCTGACAGGAGTTTCTGTATCTGCACCTGCCACCTGAAAAGAGAGACCAGTTTCAATCTTTACATTAATGCAGAACTATATGAGATGGCAAAATTACAGTGTTTCTAATCCCATAACCCTAAAATCAGTGTGTATATGCAGCAAAGCATGCTTGTTATACTCACTGTGGAACCTAAGGGGTTAATCCACCACATTGTGTAAAAAGGCTGTTTGATCCAGTCTTCTCTGATGTGACGGGAGTCACTTTGGGTGGGGGGGCTTGTGGAACCCAGCTTACTTTGGCGAACTCCGGAAACTCCTTGTCCAGCTCCCCTGGCCCCTCCTATGTGTAAGTCACCCTGTGTGTCTATTAGGGGCACAGGGTGACCGAGAACTCCAGTCTGATTTGCACTAATCAGACTCACCGTACAACCACACTGGACTCAGAATTCCCTTTTACCCGTTTCCTAGGGTCTTATATGTGTGCTTTGTGTTGAAGGAATGAAGGGGCTCTTTCACTTGGGACATTAATATTTCTGAACAATATCCATCAAGAATATATGAAGATAAAGTTCACCTTTCATCAGAAACCATTGCTAGATGGTTTGAGGTGGGGTTGGGGTTGCTATGTGTTTGTTAAGTGCCTGTATCCCATTGTTCTATTGTGTCTGTCTGCCTTGGGAGAAAAGTATGTGTGTCTGTTACTGAATCTAGTCTACCCCGCCCTGTGTCATTGTGCAAAGGAGGGGGGATTGTCCTCTGAGTGTATATCTCTGTACCTGTGTTCAAATAAACAGTTCATGTTCCAGCTTTGCAGCCAAATGAGCCCTGCCTAGTTCTTTGTTGTAATATGCGGCTATAAGATCTAATATCTATATTCAGACTGGAGGAAGTAGTATATGACAGAAGCACTCAAACGGAGTGTGGGACGTTTTGTTACATCTCATACTCCCATTCTTTAACTGTACAGCCCTAGGAGGCACTCTGCACCTGCTCAGTTTGCTATGTATTGCTAGAGTTTTTTTGGGGGAGAAGGTGCATGTTATCAGCACAAAGCCAGTCAGCACTGTCCAGGCAGGGGGTTAATGGTCATGCAGCCTCATAAAAAAGTCAGAAAAGAATGAAAACTTCCCCTACAAGCTTAGCCACTTCCCGCCCGCCATCAGTCTGACATATCGCAACTCCGATCTAGGTAAAGAGTCTCTGACAGAGACTCCTTAGCACGTGATCAGCTGTGTCCAATCACAGTTGATCACGGTGTAAACAGGAAAAGCCACATAAGGCTTTTCCTCACTTGCGTCTGTCAGACGTGAGTGGAAGAGAGCCGATCGGCTGCTCCTCTGACAGGGGGGGTCTGCGTTGACTGATTATCAGCGCAGCCCCCCCCCCAGGATGCCCACCCAGGACCACCAGGGACGCCCCCAGGGATGCCCACCACTTGTGATCACCAGGTATGCCACCCATGGACACCAGGGATGCCAATCAGTGCCCACAATTGATGCCAATCAGTACCCACAATTGATGCCAGTGCCCATCACTAATGCCTGCCAGTGACTCCATATCAGTGATGCTCATCAATGCCGTCTATCAGTGCCAATCAGTGCCCATCAGTGCCACCTATCAGTGCCCATCAGTGCCACCTATGAGTGCAAAAAAGAGCATAAAAGATGGATCTCAAACTACTGACAGTGTCAAGCAAAAAAGACCAATTCGTCCATGTGAACGGGGTACCTCCACAACTGTGCTACTTTATCAAAAGATTGGGAAACAAGCGGGGAAGGGAACAAGTAGTTGAAAGGAGGACCAAACCATGGTATTTAATTGCTGAATAAATCTTTAATAGTACAAAAATCTAATAATAAACAGGAACCCATATTTTAAACATGGGCAGTGTAAACCACCCCTCTAAACACCATAAAATTGATTAAAAGAAAGAGACAACGTTGTCACTTTAAAAATTGACACACAGGACACCGCTGCAATGGTACAAACTAACCACACTATACACTGAATATGAACACTTCCGTATATCAAAGCCTTGATGGTCTGTGAGTGGGTGATTAAGACACAAAGCAATACTTGTCCCTAATGAGGCTTATTATATGCCAATTGTGTCACATATGCCCATTTAGCAGAGGCCGATTCATGGACAGATCGTCCGTGGCTATCTGATATAAAGGGAAGTATATTGCACTGCTGAACAACACATTTGCCAAGGGCAGCAATGGAATACTTGTATTGATGCACTTGCGGCTAAATGAGTGCCCATCAGTGCCACCTATGAGTGCTCTTCAGGGCCGCCTATCAATGCCCATCAGTGCTGCATATCAGTGCCAACTATCAGTGCCTATCAGTGTCGCATATTAGTGCCCATCAGTGCCACCTCATCAGTGCCCGTCAGTGCAGCCTCATCAGTGCCCATCAGTGAAGGAGAAAATATACTTATTTACAAAGTTTTGTAACAGAAACGAAGAAACAGATTTTTTACCCAAATTTTCTTTTTTTTTTTATTGGTTTAGCAGAAAACAAAAAATCCCAGAGGTGATCAAATGCCACCAAAGGAAAGCTCTATTTGTGGGAACAAAATTATAAAAATTTTGTTTGGGTAGACTGTAGCATCACCGCGCAATTTTCATTTAAAAAGCAACAGTGCTAAAAGCTGAAAATTGGCATGGGCAGGAAGGGGGGAAAGTGCCTAGTATTGAAGTGGTTAAACCAATGCTTTGCTGGACACTGACAGAAGTCACAAGACTGCCATATACTGCTGATGAGAAAAGGTATTTTGTAGTTAATGCAGGTAATGTAAGGACTGCAGGTAACAGGGTGCCTTGCCGGGGCCTGCAGCTTATGCATGTATTTGCAAATGTGTGCAACTAAACCCATGTTTTTAATGCATACTGTTATGCCACGTACACACGGTCGGACTTTTCGTCTACAAAAGTCCGACGGACGCCGACGGACTAAAGCTGGCTGACAATCCGATCGTGTGTGGACTTCCCCGGACTTTCAGCGGACTTTTCCAGCCTCAAATCTGACGGACTTTAGATTTGAAACATGCTTCAAATCTTTACGTCGTAACTCCGCCGGACCCAGAAATCCGCTCGTCTATGTGCTAGTCCGACGGACAAAAACCCACGCTAGGGCAGCTATTGGCTATCAACTTCCTTATTTTAGTCCGGTGTACGTCATCACGTACGAATCCGTCTGACTTTTGTGTGATCGTATGTAGGCAAGTCCGTTCGTAAGAAAGTCTGCCGCAAGTCCGCCAAAAGTCCGTAGAAAGTCTGTCGGACAGGCTGTCGGACTTTTGTAGCCGAAAAGTCCGACCGTGTGTACGCGGCCTTAGACAGGTCAATTTGGTGGGTCACATGCTAGTCAGTAAGTTGAGTTCGGAAATTTTTTGTTTTTATTTGACATGCGTTCGCCCTTCCAGTGCACCTTGCTGTAAAGACCAGTTATAGGTGGGAGCAGTGACCATTTGTTGTATTGTTGATATATTGGTCAGGAAACGCACTGACACCTTTGTTGCCATAGTGCAATGTGCTGGGTGTTCAGTGTGCTCCTGCGCCTTTAGGAGGGGTGGGCTCCCTCCAGTCACCTGCCCTCCATCTATCCATCAGAATGCATGTGCTTCCATTGCCGGAGCCTGCAGCTTACGAATGTATTTGCAAATGTGTGCAACTAAACCCCTGTTTTTAAAGCATACTGTTAGACAGGTCAATTTGGTTGGTCGCAGGCTGGTCGGTAAGTTGAGTTTTGAAATCCTTTGGTTTTCTTCTTCAGAAAAAGTAGTAGCTGTTGCATTGCATGGCTCAGAATCATTTGGTGCATAATACATTGTAAATGAAAGCTAAACAATCTAAAGCTGGGTATACACACAAGTCAGCTACTTCAGCAGGAACTTGCCAACTTCAGTATGTGTGTACGCTTCTCTATTCAACAGAAGCTGGTCTAACAACTGGCTTCTGTTCAACAGTCATGCTGGAAAACCGGCATCTGATCAGAGGGAGAGATCTCTGCATCAACACTGCTCATGTTAATGGAGGAATCTATCAGTTTTTTTTTTTATTCGTTCAACCAGCGGGCTGCATTATTTGTTAATGGCACCCCAAACGCATCTGCATTTGCGGCTGCCAAACCTCATTGTACTGCAGTACCATGCAGTTTGGTGCAGTGCAATCTGAAAGTAGTGATTGCACTACGTTTTCTGCATTCCCCAGCGTTTTGCAAGCCAGACAAATGAATGGGTTGTCAAAACCGGATGGCACAGGAACACGCGCATTCCAAAGTGAACCGACCCTTGGTAGAAGTTCAGGGAGGGGAAGTCTCACTTGTTTGCATCCAACCCCCCCTTCTCTTAAACAACTGGCACTTTATTGGGGGGGAGCAGGTACCTGGTTTTGACAGGTACCAGCTCCCACGTCCGGTCGGATTGCTGCGGCGATCCAAGTGGAAGTTCAGCATCCTCCCCTTTCCCCACAGACTTCTGAGACACATCACAGGTTCCAGAAGACTGCAGAATCATTTACAAAGTGCAGCGTTGCTTTGCGAATTCTCAGCGGGAAACTGGTTGTGAAGCCGTAAGGCTTCACTGCATTTCTCTCACTTAAGATGTTGGCATCTGGACTCAAAGTGGTTTAACCACTTCCGGACTACCGCACGCTGATATACGTCCTAAGTTTGAAGAGGAATATCGTTGTTATGGCAGCAGCTAGCTGCCATAACCCCGGTATCCTCTTTTTCAGTCGGCGGTTCGGTTTCTAATAGTGGTCTCTGCGGCGGATTCGCCGCGAGATCACTTTTATCGGTGGCGGGAGAGGGGCCCCCCTCCAGCCGCTTACCGGTTCCCTCCGCCGCTTGCCAGTGCCCTCCGCCGCTGTCGACGGCTCTGGTAAGGGGCGACCGGATGTTGATCCATGCTAGGTATGGAGACGAGAGAGGGGAAGATGGCCCCCACCCGTCTCCAAACCATTGCTGGGCGGAAGCGACGTCAAAACGTCACTTCCGCCCATAGCTCTTTAAGAGCTATTTTTTTTTAAATTGCATTTTAGTGTAAATATGAGATCTGAGGTCTTTTTGACCCCAGATCTCATATGCTTTTTTTCTATTACAAGGGATGTTTACATTCCTTGTAATAGGAATAAAAATGACAAAAACAGTGTAAAAAAAAAAAAAAAAAAAAAAAAAAAAAAGGTAAAATAAATAATAGCTTGCGTGCAGAAGCGAATGCATACGTGAGTAGTGCCTGCGTATGAAAACGGTGTTCAAACCACACATGTGAGGTATCGCCGCGATCGGTAGAGCGAGAGCAATACTTCTAGCCCTAGACCTCCTCTGTAACTCAAAACATGCAACCTGTAGAATTTTTTAAACATTGCCTATGGAGATTTTAAGGGTAGAAGTTTGTCGCCATTCAACAAGCGGGCACAATTTTCAAGAGTGACATGTTGGGTATCAATTTACTTGGCGTAACATCTTTTACAAATATAAAAAAAATGGTGTCTTGTTTTTAAAATAAAAAAGTGCATTTTTAAAAAAAAAAAGTGCGCTTGTAAGACCGCTGAGCAAATACGGTGTGACAGAAAGTATTGCAACGACCGCCATTTTATTCTCTAGGGTGTTACAAAAAAAATGTATAATGTTTGGGGTTCTAAGTAATTTTCTAGCAAAGAAAAATTGTTTTTAACTTGTAAACAACAAATCTCAAAAAGTGTCTCGGTCCTTAAGTGGTTAAAGATTCGCCTTGGGTGAGGACAGCGCTGGACCCCTGGACAGGTGAGTGTCCTTATATTTAAAGTAAGCAACTACAGTATTTGTAGCTGGTAACTTTTTTTTTGGGTGGGTTGACTGGAGCTCCTCTTTAATATGAAATTATATTGATTTTTCACTTATATTGGGCAAGTGCTGGGCATGTGGTGATATATACAGTATGTTTACATAATAGCTTACTTACCAGGAGACCTGCACAACATGTACAGAGACAAATGACTGCAACAAGGAACGCCAGAAAGATATACTCAAAGATCAGGATTCCAAACGCAAATTTATATACTAAATCATTGCAGCGTCTTGGATTGTCTTGATAGATTCGAAAAACCCAGACACTACCTAAAAGAAAAAACAAGGGAAAAAAAGATGCCAGTTTTCAAATCGAGAAATATACCTGTGAAATATAATTTTTTTAAAGCAGTAAGGGTCAGAAAAGATGCACAGTCCACAAAACACTCCTAAGTCTTTAAAGATGTCTCTATAGGTGAAGATTTGTGGCCAGATTGGGATAGTCTATTATGTATGGTATCTGCTGAGGTGGCTTTTCTCCTAATAAGCTGGCACCAGTGGCATTAGTAATGTGCACCCAGTCACTTCTCAACACAGACTATACATAAATGTTTGCAAGAAGTCTCTTACTGTCTTATTATGTCTCCTTTAATAAAGAGTGACCTCTCCTGTAATATAGGCAAAGGAAATCACAGTAGTGGAGGTACTAGCAGTAGATTACCCTCTGAAAATTAAGGATCTTAATTTTAGCCCAGTGACTGTAATTTTCAAATCACAATATAATTACACAATATTATTACATAACATAAATGAATACTAACTTTTATAGGTAAAGTTGATCCAGGGAATATCCGATTGCCTCTTGGGGGATCAGAAAGGGATATTTTTCCCCTGCTGGAGCAAATTGGATCATGCTTTGCTGGCTTTTTTTGCCTTCCTCTGGATCAACTGTGGGTATAGGATTGTGTATATAGGATTGTAGATTTTTTTTATTTTTTTATTTCTATGTTGGTTGAACTAGATAGACTTGTGTCTTTTTTCAACCAGACTAACTATGTAACCGGACTCAACTTAAAATTATCCAAATTTTCAAAATCATGCTGAGCTTATAACCAATATTTATATAAAAGAACATCTGGATAGCAGTGACTATAAAACAATTTAGTTTAATGTTAGCTGTAAGCAACAAACACATACTGGAAATATAAAAACACTTAACTTTAAGAGAGCACATTTTCTAAGGATGAGGGCTGCTCTCCTAGACTTAGACTGGGAGGGAATATTGGCATAGATGAACACCGAACAGAAATGGGAATTCTTCAAAAAACGTATGCAAACTCACTGCAAAGTATATTCCTATGGGGAAGACGTTTAAAAGGCTAAAAATAAAATCTATGTGGCTCACGGCCAAAGTTAAAAAAGCTATATATAATAAGCTTTTAAGAAATATAAAAAATGAAGGAACACTATAATCGTTTAAATGTTACAAAGAATATAACACAATATATAAAAAGGAAATCAAGGGCGTGAAAATTCAAACCAAAAACGACAGATTGCAAAAGATAGTAGGAAAACCTCCAAAAATTCTTTAACTATATGAATAGTAAAAAGGTCAGGTCTGAGCATGTAGGGCCGCTACAAAATAATCTGGAGTGGTTGACTGGGGACAAAGAAAAGGCAGATGCATTAAATAATTTCTTTAGCTGCGTGTATACAAAGGAGCATGGGAGAGCTCAAGTCCATAATGGGGATGGTATTGACACAGCCCCGAATGATCAACATTGGCTCAAAAGTGATATGGTCCAGAAATATTTAGACAGAATAAAGGTGGATAAAGCACCTGGACGAGTTGGCATCCACCCACGGATCCTAAAAGAATTGAGCTCTGTCATTTCAAAGCCATTGTTTCTAATTTTTAGGGACTTGTTAAGGATCGGAATAGTACCACTGAATTGGTGTAGGGCCAATATGGTGCCTATATTTAACCGCTTCAGCCCTGGAAGGATTTACCCCCCTTCCTGACCAGAGCACTTTTTGCGATACGGCACTGCGTCGCTTTAACTGACAATTGCGCGGTCGTGCGACGTTGCACCCAAACAAAACTGATGTCCTTTTTTTCCCACAAATAGAGCTTTCTTTTGGTGGTATTTGATCACCTCTGCAGTTTTTATTTTTGCGCTATAAACAAAAAAAAGAGTGACAATTTTGAAAAAAAAGCTATTTTTTTTACTTTTTGCTAGAATAAATATTCCCACAAAATATATAAAACAACTATTTTTTTCTCAGTTTAGGCCGATATGCATTCTTCTACATATTTTTGGTAAAAAAAAATAAAAAATTGCAATAAGCGTATATTGATTGGTTTGCGCAAAAGTTATAGCATCTACAAAATAGGGGATAGATTTATAGCATTTTTATTATTCATTTTTTTTTATTAGTAATGGCGGCGATCTGTGATTTTTATCGTGACTGCGACATTATGGCGAACACATCGGACACTTGTTTTCAATCACTTTTTTTTTCCAAAAAACATAGAAAAGAGAAAAAAATGTTATTTGATTTTTACAGTACAAGCGATGTATATACACAGTTGTTTACAGAGATGTTATTGCATGAATTGTCACAAAACAGATAGGCTGCACATTGAAACAGGAGAAAGATGTGCAGAGTTGTTAAAGTACATCACATTAGGATATGAGTTCGGAAGTAGTAGATTCCAACAGTATTATTTAAGGAGGTCCTGGGGGAAAAAGGGGGGAAGGGGAGGGAAAGGGAGGGGAGGGGAGGGGAGGGAGGGGAGGGGAGGGGAGGGAGGGCAGGGGGTGAAGGAAGGACCTCATCAATTTTGCTAAGATCACAAAGCTCAAACAATGGTTAGACATTCAAGACATCATAGCAGTATTACACTGTTACAGGGCAGGTCCAACAGCAATCTCTTAATGGTCATCCGCCACCTCCGTGCCCCAGGCATCTATCCATCCCGACCATATTTTGTTAAATTTGCTGGGGCAATTTCGGTTGGCATAAGTAAGCTTATACAATGGCAGCACCGAGTTCAGTGTTAGGCGCCATGAGGACACCCTGGGAGGCGTATTGTCTTTCCAATGGAGGAATATCTCTCTACGGCATAGAAAGTAGCATATTTCAGGAATAACCTAGTATATTTACCCCTTACCCTAGAGTCAAAAACATTAAGCAGCATCATTTTGGGGTCTGTTCCAAGTTCCAGGGAGGTAACCCGGCTAAGGGTGTCAGCTATCTCTGACCAATAGTCTCTGAAGCGGGGACAGAACCATGTCCTATGGAAGAAGGAGGCAGATCTCTAGGGCAGGCCACTGGGGTGCTAGGGTTCATAATTGTCAATCGCTTAGGAGTGTAGTAGGCCCTGTGGAGGAACTTAACCTGCATAAATCGGTCTCTGGCCGAGATCATATTAGTGACAAAGGAAGATACACATGTCTCCCAATCCTCCTCTGATAGATCTGGGATGTCTAATTTCCACTTAGCTAGGGTTTTTTCAAGTTTCTTCAGAGGGGCTATGGACAAGTGGAAGTACAGGGAGGAAAGGGGTTTATCTATGATCTTGGCAGTAAGTAGTCCCTCCACAGGGTCTGATCCTAGTATGATTTGTGCTGGGAACTGTTTCCCATACGCATGTCGAAGCTGGTAGTATCGAAACAACATCCATCCCGGTAATACGTAGGCACTTTTTAGATCAGAGAAGGATTTCAGTTTACCCCCCGGTAACTATATGCTACAATTTGACTATACCCTTCCTTGCCCAGACCTGGGCGTCTGGAACGGTATTCAAATGTGGTAGATTGGGATTGCCCCAGAGAGGAATGTGGGGAGAGAACATCTCAGGAGAGCTAAAACGGGTCCTGGCTTTGTTTCATACATTGATGGTTGTGCGCATTAGGTCCGTGATGCCAGGGTGAGATCTGGCCCCCCTAAATACCACATTGCTGAGAGAGGAGTATGAGCCCATTATGGCTGCTTCCAAGGTCACTGCTGGGTTGTCTTTTAATTGGGAAAACCACCATCTGACCGTCACCAGGAAGGCTGCCCAGAAGTAGATCAGAAAATCTGGTAGGGACAGGCCCCCCTGGGTGACGGGCAGCTGAAGGGTGGTAACAGCTAGTCGTGGGGGTCTTCCGTTCCAAACAAAGGAAGTTATTTTACTTTTTATTTTGGCGAAGAATGAAGCCGGTAGAATCAAAGGGGCATTTTGAAAAAGCTAAAGGAATTTGGGGAGATAAATCATTTTAACTAAGTTTACCCTAACTACTGGTGATAGGGGAAGGGTCCTCAAGGCTACACATCTCTGCGAGAAGTTTTTAAGTAATGGTTGAAGGTTCAGCTCATAGTATGAGGACAACATAGTCCCAATCTTTGCACCTAAGTATTTGAATTCAGATGTCCAGTTGAGGGGGGTGCCTGTTGGTGGGTGGTGACCCGACGCATTTAGTGAAAAAAGGAGTGATTTCCCCCAATTGACCCTAATGCCCAAAAATGAGCCGAATCCATCTATTATGTGAAGCGCTGGTGGGAGGGATGAAATATCCTTGAGGAAGAGGAGTGCATCATCGGCATATAAGGATATTTTATCTGTTACTACGCCAACTTGGATTCCCTTTACTGAAGGGGCAAATCTAATACGAGCTGCTATAGGCTCCATGGCTAGCGCGAATAATCCAGGGGATAGTGGGCAGCCCTGTCTGGTGCCCCTAGACAGGGGAAACGGCAAGGAGAGCAAATTGTTTGTGCGTATACGGGCCATGGGATTGTGGTATACCATGTGGACCCAGCTGATAAAACGAGGGCCAAACCCGAATTTGTGAAGGACCGCCCAGAGGTAGCCCCACTCAACCGAGTCAAAAGCCTTTTTGGCGTCTAAGGAGGCGACTACCCCCGGGCCGTCCCCGCCTGCCCTGGAGAGATGTGTAAGGAGGCCGGATGTTTATGTAGGCCCCTCTGCCTGGCATAAATCCAGACTGGTCCGCATGTACCAATGCCGTAATTACAGTGTTTAATCGAGCGGCCAACACCTTAGCCAACAGTTTGGCATCCACATTAAGGACGGAGATTGGGAGATATGAATAACACTTTTCAGGGGGCTTACCAGGTTTAAGGATGACCACTATAACTGCCTCAGCCATTGTTTGGGGTAATAAGTTCCCTTCCATGGCCTTTTGCAGTACTAGTCTAAACGATGGTAATATTTCCACAGCATCCCATCTGGACCTGGCGTTTTGCTATTTTGCAAGGAGGCAACTGCCCTCTGTAATTCCTTTAATAGGATAGGACCGTCTAAAGCTTCTCTAAATGTGGATGTCAGGCAAGGGAGCTCCACCCCGTCGAGGTATGCCGTCAGTTCTTCGTCCGTGCACTCCATTCGAGAACCATAGAGTTCCAGATAGAATGACGCAAATCTGTCATTGATGGAAGAGGGCTCTGTCAGAGTCGTCCCATCCGAGTCACATATGGATGAGATAGTCACCGGGGAGGAGCTTTCCCTCGCCAACCATGCCAGCATACTGCCTGTCTTCTTCCCATGCTCAAAGATTCTTTGGGACTGATGTAGAAACTTTGTTTTGGTAGCTGATGTTCGTAGTAGTAGAACATCCCTCAACGCTGCCTGGAAGTTAGAATATGCTCTCGGAGTCCCTGACTCGGAGTATTCCTCCTCAAGTGCTGCCACCCTCTCCTCAGCCTTTCGGATTGAAGTTTTTTCAGATGTTTGTAGGGTACGGGTATAGGTAGTGTTTGGAAACATCTTGTATAAAACGGTTTAGAGTCACAAGAATACTCTATATAGAAAAAAGAGAAGGGGGAAAAGGGGGGAGAGAGGGGGAAAAAAAGTCATCGAAGTAGCTTTTTATTTTTATTTTTACCTGTTTAGGATGGGTCCTCCCGAAGGTGCCAGAGCTCCCAGACCTTGTTATGAGCCTCCAACCTGTCCTGAATCCTAGCTGTCAATTTCTCCATCAATTCCACATCCTTAATTCTGGAGAAAAGAGCATCTGTGGAGGGGGGGTGCGGAGTTTCCAATTTGATGCTACAAGACAGCGTACTGCTGTGAGGACATGGCGTACCAGTTTCTTGTAGGGTGTGGAGATCTTCAGAGGGGACAGGCCTAGTAGGAAAAATTCTGGGGTCGCCGGGACCTGTAGATCCAATAGGTGGACTAGTAGTTGTTGGACTTCGGTCCAGAAAGGGATCATCAGTGGGCAGCTCCGATAGATATGGAGGAGAGTATCTTTCGCCCCCTGACATCTTCAGCACCTGTCGGAGCTAGTAGGATAAATGGCATGGAGTACATATGGGGTCATGTACTAGAATAAGAGGATTTTGTACGCATTTTCTTTGTATAGTGTACATATTGAACTCTTTGCCGCTTGGGACCATATCACCCACCATTGTTCTATGGGGATTTCCTCACTGAGGGCTTTCTCCCATTTGGTCATGTAGGTGTGTTTGCCCAGCAGGCGTTCAGGGGCTACCTATGCATTCGCACTCCATAGTAAATTGTTCGGGTGGGTCGGGGCTGACCATATTTTTTCAATCTCTGTCCATTTGTTATAGGACCATTGGGTGAACCATCAGGCGACTGCTCACAGTTGGGCTGCCTGATAATATTTAATGAGGTTGGGAAATGCGAGACATCAGTACCGACCTCGGTATTCTGTGTCTTTTGTAGTTCCAAGTGTATTGCAAAAGGTCGGATTGAAGTTTTTTCAGATGTTTGTAGGGTACGGGTATAGGTAGTGTTTGGAATAAATATAGCAGCTTCGGGAGAATCGTCATTTTAATTGAGGCAATCCGTCCTAGGAGGGAGATGTGGTGTTTTTTCCATTGGAGTAGCGGGGATCTAATTGACCAGTGGGGGGGGGGATTCTCTGGGTATAGGGTGTTGTATTTTGTTGTGATGTGTATACCTAGATATTTCAGGGTGGTCATTTTCCAGCTGTAAGCGAACTTGGTTTTTAATTGTGTGATTTGAGCTTCGGGAATATTAATGGGCAAGGCCTCTGATTTGGATGTGTTTATTTTATATCCCAAAAGGGTTCCATAGTGGTCTAGTTCCATGTGCACGTTCGATAGGGATATATGGGGTTGGGTCAGTGTGAGGATGATGTCATCGGCAAAGGGGGAGATTTTAAACTCTTCCCCCCTGACCGAGATGCCCGTATATCTGTTGCAAATTGAGGCGGCTAGGGGTTCAACGCAGAGTTCAAAGAGCAGGGGTGAGAGTGGGCACCCCTGCCCTGTACCATTAGTCACTGAGAAAGAGGGAGAAAGGGCGAAGGGGGTCCTGACCTGGGAGGATGGGTTAGTGTAGAGGTGTCTGATCACCTGCAAGAAGGGCCCTCGAAATCCCATGTGGCGTAGGGTGGTGGATAGAAAGGGCCACCCTAGGCGGTCAAAGGCCTTTTCGGCATCCAGGCTTAGTAGCAAGGCTGCCAAGTTCTCTCTGTTTGCCACGTCTACCAGATCTATCACCTTTCTAGTATTGTTGCCTGCTTGTCTGAGTGGGACAAAGCCCACCTGATCTATATGGATCAGGGAGGGAAGGATCAAATTTAGGCGAGTCAAGAGCAATTTTGTAAAAATTTTAAGGTCTGAATTCAATAGTGCGATAGGTCTGTAGTTAGCGCATACAGAAGGGTCCTTGTCTGGTTTTGGGAATAGTATGAGAAAGGAGCGCTACATGTCCGGAGGAATGGGGGTGTCCTGGAGAAAGGCGTTGAACAGTTTGCATAGTTGGGGGAGTAAGAGAGAAAGAAAAGATTTATAATATTCATAGGGCAGGCCATCTGGGCCTGGGGCTTTATGAGTGGGTAGGGATTTGATCATCTGTTCTATTTCTCCTTCGGTGATTGGGGAGTTTAGTGACATTAGGTCAGAGGATTGGAGATGGGGGATCCCACTATGCTCCAGGTATTGTTGCATGCGTCGGGAGAGGTCAGGGGAGGGGGGATTGCTGGGGATGTCCTGTTTGTTATGGAGGTGTTTATAAAAGTCAGCGAAGGTATGGGAAATCTCTGTGGGGTAGGATAGCAGGTGGCCTGATTTGTTTTTAATCTGGTGAGGAGTCTGCATATGGGAGTTTTCACGTAGTTTCTTTGCCAGTAGGGAGTGTGCTTTGTTGCCTTTACAGTATAATAGAATAATTGTTTCAATCTGATCAATGCTTTTTCAACGTGGCCTAATGCTAAATCGCTTAGGGTTGCTCGTAGAGTGGTGATCTTTTTAAGGAGAGGTAATGTAGGAGTGCATTGTAGCCGACGCTCAAGGTCCCGAAGTTCCCTCTCTGCTCGCAGTTTTGTGGCTGCTGCCTCTTTTTTCATGGCAGAGGACAGGGCCAGGCATCCCATAGTGTGGGGACAAATATGTCTGTTCTCTGCAAAGTAGAATTTTAGGGTGGTGTTTAATTCCTTCCTGGCAGGGAGGTGTTGGAGGAGAAATGTGTTCAGTTTCCAGTTATATGGCCTACGGTTAGAAGAGCCTAAGTCTAATGTAAGTAGGATAGGGGCATGGTCCGACCATGAGATAGGGAATATCTGTGTTGTGCGTATTATTCTGAGTGTGGGGTTATTAACAAAAAAATAGTCAATGCGGAATGTGTGCGATGGGGGGCTGAGTAGAAGGTGTACTGCCGATCTCCTGGGTGGAGAGCCCTCCAGGCATCAAAGAGAGCAAAGAGTCTGGTGAGTTGCCGGAAGGGCATTGAATATCTAAGGGCTCGAGTGGGGGATGCATGAGATTAAAATCCCCCCATCACAAAAATCCCATGGTTTGACCGGAAAATGCGGGCAAATAGTCAGGACAGAAAGCTATGTTGTTTAGTATTTGGGGCATAGAGGGCACATAAAATAACTTCTTGCATTTGCCATAGGCCTTGTAATATGATGTAGTGACCCATGGGATCGCAGTAGTGTGCCGAGCATGTAAAAGGGGATCCGTGTTTGAGGAGTATGGAAACTCCAAGATAGATGTGGGAGTAATATCTGGAGGCGAATGCAAAGGAGCCCCCTTTGTCGAAGTGACTGGACTAATATGACATCTGCTCCCGACTGTCTGAACTCCCTCAACACCATATGCCTCTTTTTATTGGAGTTTAGGCCGTGTACATTCATGGATAAGATCCTAGCCATAGTGTTGGGTATGGGCAGGGGGGGGGGGGTTTGCTTATCTAGTGTGGTTGTGATGTTGCCGAAGGCTGGGGACTGGACTGGGAGCCGGCTTTCCTCGGGAGGAGATCCAGGTGTTCTTCGCTTTTTGCGTGGTGAGCCTGTCGATGACCGGAAGAGAGAGAGGAAGAGGAGAGGCTAAAAGAGAGGGAGAGGTTTAGTGCAAGAGAGCAGAGGGAAGATGGAACAAACATTTTCATAACGCCTTGAAAGGCCAACTGGCCTAGGTTGATACAGTTTCCCGGGTGAACCCTCGGTCCCGATCCGAAGGGATGGGCCAGGGGGGCACAGGGGAGCCCTAATCAGGTCAAGGAGAACAATCAAAGATACAAACAGGAGAAACTTCAAATAGCTCTAAGCTATCAACCGGGGGGGGGGGGGGGGTTGGTGCGCGAGAAAAAACCCACACTCTCAGGCCTCATCCGAGACTTGCCCGTATGGCGAAATGAAGGTTAACATTGGGAACTATAGGGTGGGGAATGTTCAGGGCTGGTTCAAACTCTGTATCTTAGTGACAAGTTATTGCAGTGTCCTGGTATTGCCGACAGTAAAGTTCAACTGTTTTTGTGTTTGGCAGATCTGCACGGGGGAATCTGTGTTCGAGGACGGTTAGATGGAGGGATCTTCTGCCAGACTGTGGGTGGTGCAGGTGGTATAGCCACTAGGTCCCATTCAGGTAGTTGGGGGGGTTTGTATCCCCAGGATGTCGCAGAAAGCAGGTAGATCCTCTGGGTATCGTCAAATGTCACTTTGCGCGCCAGGCGGGCTTGTCGCATTATTTCTTCCTTGAGAGGGTAGAAGCTAATCCTGCAGATAACATCTCTCGGTTTAGAGGTGGCTCCTTTGGGGCGCAGGGCTCGATGGGCTCTATCCATCTCTATGTGCTTTGCAGGAGGTTCTCTTAGTAGGTTGTTGAAGACTGTCTGCAGCATTGACTGCAGGTCTTCGGAGCTCTCTGGTTCTGGAAGGCCTCTTATTCGGATGTTGTTTCTGCGTCCTTGATTGT
This sequence comes from Lithobates clamitans, assembly GCA_037952925.1. Classification (NCBI taxonomy): domain Eukaryota; kingdom Metazoa; phylum Chordata; class Amphibia; order Anura; family Ranidae; genus Lithobates; species Lithobates clamitans. The sequence continues at coordinate 15,339,453 of JBBGZY010000449.1, forward strand.
CAAGGTCCTCTACGTGTCACTGCATGTCTCCGAGCATGGATCGGGGGTCTGCTCCCTGGAGTTGGGTCCTGTGTACCGCCAATTTTGTTTCCTGAATTTCCTCTTCGGCCATTTCCACTCTGTCAGCAAGGTGTTTGAGGCCTGATTGGAGGATTAGGATTTCTGAGCGACATGTAGATTTCACGTCCTCTTATCAATTGTTTAAAGTCCTCTTTTGTCGGCAAGGCTTGCAGGTAGGTGTGCCATTGGGGGGGTGGCGGTGGCACTTGTGCAGGCCCATGGTATAGGGGGGTGATGGTGGGTATGGTGGGGGCTCCTTGCAGCCGATCCAGAGGCCAGGTGTGGGTATGGGGCCGGTGGGTCCCATGAGTCTGTCCAGCTTGCTGTTTGTGCTGGCCGGGGGGGGGTCCATACATTTTGTGCCCCGTGTAGAGAGGGGGCCTGGGATTGGGCCTTTTTAGCGTATGTGGCCCTTTGAGAAGGTTGGGATCTGGATGTGCTTGGGCCCCTTGAGCGGGACAGTCTCTGCGCTTTAGGGGGCGGAGAGGCAGCAGCTGAGGCCCATGATATGGCATGCTGCGCTACAGGCCCTTGAGGTGTCTGGGTGATGGGACATGCAGGGCCAGGCAGTGCCGGAAAGTCTAGTGAGAAGACTGAGCAGGTGGGGGATCCTGGATCTGTCCCATGGACACAGGGATCCGAGGCTGTCCTCAGCTGCCTCGGGAATGCTTCTGAGCATTGCGTGTAGTGCTGGAGAGGGGGGTCAGACATGGTGGCCTGGAGCCTGCATGGTATGGCTTCTGGGGGGCGGGGGGGACTCACCGCTCCGGTGTATGGGGTGGAATCAGCTGAGTTTGTAGTCGGCGGCTGGGGGCCTGTGGAGGTCCGGTTTGCGGATTGATCCGAGGGGGGAGAGCCGCGTGAGAGTCAGTGAGTGGGCTGCATAGGCATCTGGCACCATTTTGTCTGCCCTGCCTGGCGACATGTCGGGCAGATAAAAGTATGTTCAGAGGTCCATTAAGGAGCCCAAAGGAGGCTGCGACGTGCCCCGGGCTGTAGATGAGCGAGTGGTCCTTGATCTGCCCATGTAGGTGCGGAGGATCGTTCCCAAATAGTGCTTTTGTGCTGCGGGCTGAGAGAGCTGGTGGATTAGGCACCCATCTAGGTCGGCTTCCGGTCACGCCCCCCTTCAATCACTTTTTATTGATTTTGTAAATACGAAAATACATACATACATAAATTCCACAATTACAAATATTTAAAAAATATAACTTACAATGCCCATGTCTGTCTCCCTATATATCAACTAAGATCCTTAACATGCATTACAAGATAGATTATCTTTTCTGCAGGAGCTTTATTTCCTACTCATCCATCCTCTTTCACTCTGTCTCTCAAAAAAACAAACAAAAAAAAAATCTTTTTATTCTATTTTTCCATCCCTTATTCTTTCCTCCCCCCCTCCCTAGAGTCATAGCTTGCTCTTATTTAAAGATAATCTATTATTTTCTTTGAGGACCGAAATTCTTTACATTGTTTACATATTTCTGGTATTTGATTATTTACAAATCCTTCTTTTCGTATCTGTTTTTCCATATATTGTATTTCTCTCATTTCACATATCCATTCTGCTATAGTTGGACTTTTTATGTTTCTCCATGTACGGCTATTACTATTCTGGCTGCAGTTGTCATGTGGTAAAGGATATCTGTTTTAATTGCTTTTATTGATCCTGTCATTATGAACAATACTGCAATTTTTACATCTGGATCTATCTCTTTACCAGTCACCTTTTGATATATCATAAATATCTTATTCCAGAACTCTCTCACCACATGACAACCATACCAAATATGCTCCATAGTCCCCTTCTCACTCAAGCATCTCCAGCAAGCCTCTGAATTTTCCATATTTATTTTGTTTAATGCCACTGGGCTCCAGTACTATCTCATCAGAATTTTATAGTTTCTTTCCTGATGTTTGATCGCTATCGCTGTTTTATGTATTATTATAAATGCTTTCTCCTATTCTGTCTCTGATATCTGGTTTTCCATTTCCTCTTCTCATTTTTTTCATACCAACTAGTTCATTAATAAATCCAGTAGGGAATAGTTGATTTCATATCTTAGACAGTTTATTGGTCGATTTTTGTTCTTCTACTACTATTTTTTCGAACTTCGTTGTTGGCCGGTTTAATAAAGATAGTTGTATTTTGGATTCTATATATGTACTTAATTGGTGATATTGTAACCATTTATTTTTGTATTCAAGCCCAATTTCTTGCAGTGTTGGAAGCTTACCATCACCTAGCATCTGGACCAGCCTTGCGTTCTCCAGATTGTTCCATTTTAAATATATACTCCTAAAGCAGGTGGAAATTCTGGATTGGAAAACAACGGGGTCATAGGTCCAATCATGGTGGAGAGTTTCCCTTAACTTAAAACAGCATCCCATTTTTAAATGTGGCTGATACAAAAATCGTTAAGTTTTTTTTCTCAGGTCGTAACTGAGGTTTTATCCATGGGAGGGATTTTAGTTGGGTTCCTATAATATCCTCTTCTAACTTTACCCATTGTTTATTTCCCATATTTTGATGCCAATCTATTATTCTAATCAATGATGCTGCTTGTAAATATCTGGAAAAGTCAGGTAGTGCCAGTCCTCCATCCTTTTTTGTTCTTTTTTTTTAAATAGATTTTTATTGTAAGTTAAAAATCATACAGATTATAACAGCAAACAGTAATGCATTTTAACATATTGATGGTTGTGGCAAAAAACAGTGACCAGATAAAAAGAGAAGAGAGAGTTATATGCAACCTAGGGGATCTGTGGGTGGGTCTCAAGAATGGGATAACAACATGTAGGAGGAATCAACTCCATAGCTAAACATACCTATGTAAAGGGGGATAACTGAATGGATCTGGAACTAGGAATCTCTATGATTGCTGGGAAGAAAACAAACGAAAAGTCCCAGAAAAGGGGGGATAGGGGTGAGGGGGAGGGGTGGGCACCAAGTTATTGTTGTGAAGGGTAGCAATAAGGTAGACATCAAAGTTGGGATGGTGGTACAAGAAATGTTGCTCTCTTTCAAGTGTCGGTTGGATGGATAGTGGTCAATGGTAGAGAGATATTTTGAACGGATGCTTCGTGTTTTGTTGAAGATTGGGTTCCATCGGTGGAGGGTCTTTCCGCGGGAGAGAGCGGTATTACTGGAGGTGGTGGAGGAGGCCCGTAGTAAGAGAATGAAAACTGTTCGAGATTCGCCAGGTCAGCCGGAGTAAGCGTAGAGACCATATAAGCTTGACATCTGTGGTGGAAACGTTCTTTTGCAGTATCGTGTGAGAAGTCCGTGTTGGATCTGTCTGTGAAAAATAGCAATAGGAGGTCTCTTTGGACTTGTGCAATTTTTGGGGGAACTTTGGATATCCAATTTTTCAAGATGGCTCTCCTGGAGAGTAGAAGACATATCAAAGACCATTCTTTATAAGGAGGGGTGGCATTGGCGGACCAAGGCAGCAGCTGAGGGTCCCAGTGACCGAAGATGAAGAGCAAGGGGTCTTTGGGTAGTTTCAGCAGGGTAACTTTGAAGATGTAGGAAAGGATCCCAGAAGATGGATATGTGGGGGCACGACCAGAAGCGATGTGTCAAGGAGGGCTTGGGTTGATGACAAAGATGGCAGGTAGAGGTAGTTTGCGCTTAGTTGGCGGAGAAGAAGGCTATGTGGGTCCGATGTACAATTTTCAGTTGAGTTTCCCTCCATATTTCAGTGGGGATCAAGTTATGAATAGCATTGAGACCGTGTAAGAGTTTGTCGACCAGCTCCGTGTCTGGGAAATCTTTGGCCCAGTTGGCCACTAATGAAGATGCTAGGGAAGAGGTGGTTTTTAGTAGAAGAGGTTGGTATATATCCAATATCTTGTATGAACCTTCCACTAGAAGGACTTCTGTGATAGATTTTTTGAACCGTTTGTTATCGTCTCTACATGCATTTTTCAGAAAACTGACGCATTGCCCATAGTAAAAGGCATGTGATTGAGGGAGTGAGAACGTGTCGGCTATGGTTTGAAATTTAATGGGACGACCAGTCTCCAAGTCACATAATTGTAAAAAATTTCGTGAGACCTGGACCTGGAAGGAAGCTCGGGTGACCTTGAAATGGAAGGTGGCTGGATATGAAGTGTGAGCGATTAAGGCTTTTTCTGACTTCCCACCATGCAATGGCCGTGTCTCGTAGTAGGAGGTTATGTTGGAGCAGCGTTGGGACAGTTTTCCACTTGTGCTGGAGGAGGGCAACTAGGGAGTATGGGTGCGCCATTTGAATTTCTTTTTTTTTTTCCCATAAAGATTTCATTAAATTTTTCAAACAGTAATACAGAAGGTATCATCAAAAAGATATCTACATAGTAAAACAGGGTATAAACAACATTGCAATACATCTCTATATATCAAAGACCATGCCTTAGTCATAATTCCTACATTAAATGCATTTTAAGTGCCTGACATATGTAGTCCTATGTTTCCCCTGAGGGAGTCAAAGTATATCCATTGCTGGCATTAGTATCTCTCTAACTTTGACCACATTAGAGCAACCGGGGACACAGAGTCCCCCCGGCCATTCCAACCCATTTCCTGTTTATTGTAAATGATATGATATGGGGGGAATGGGGGAACGGGTAGACCACCGAGTCCACCCACCACTCCATACCCCCCATCTGTTACCTTAGATAAGAAAGAGGAAAGAAAAGGGAGATTGAAGAGGAACGGAAAAGAAAAGAAACAAAAATAAAATAAAAAGAAAGGGGGTGAGAATGAGGACCTGTTAGAAGAGGGGGTGGGCAACCACCGGCTACCCTTTCCAGTCGTTACCGGGCGCGCCCCCCTGAGACCCCCAGTTCAGAATGCTTATGTGATGTATCATCAAGGCGTGTCAAAAGTAATATGGCATGAGTTAGGTAGAATTTTGTATCAGCTCCTGATATTGCTGAGAGGATCGATATTCAAAGCAATTAGCCCATGTTTCTGTAAACCTGGAGATTCTGTCTTGAGTGATGTGTATCAGCTCCTCCATCGTTGCTATTCGATTAATGCGTGATGCCCATTCTTTCATTGGAGGGGGGAATTTAGACCGCCAATGAACTGGCAGGCAGAGCCTGGCTGCGTTGATCAAGTGCATAGCCAAAGACATAGTATCTTTTTGAAGGTATTTTGGAAAGGTGAAGGAGGTACTATGCTGGTGAGAATTCTAATAGAAGAGAGGAGATCGCAGTCGTAATGTCGTGCACCTTTCGCCAGTAAGACTGGATCATTGGGCACTTCCACCATATATGAAGAAAGGTGCCCAGTTCCTGTTCACATCTCCAGCATCGATCTGGGGAGAGAAGCTAGAGCACAGCAACTCAAAAACAGTAGGAGGCTTCGTGAAGTTATCTCTACTAGCCGCGTTGTCTAAATAGTGTTTACGTTGCATATAGGCCCCAAAGGGGAAAGATTTAGTGTTGGACAATGCGGCGAGCTCTCCTTGCCTGAGGAAGCGGATGCGTGTGTAGAAGAGGTGTTCTGTATTTTTTGGAAAACCAGGGGGTTAAACGAAGCTCCGCTGATGAGATCAACTGCTCGAGCAGTACCCAGTCCTTGCACCGTTCGTGTAATCTCCAGTCAATCACCCTGGCTAAGTGGACTGCCCAGTAGTATCTCTGGAGATCCGGCAAACCTATGCCTCCCTCAGATTTTGGTAGGACCAGCTTCGCCCACCCAATTCGAGCTGCCTTGGTTCCCCACAGAAAATCCCTGCACATCCTCCTGTAGGATGTAAAAAAAGAAAGGCAGTAGATGGATCGGGATAGTTTGCATATTGTATAGTATCCGGTGGAGCACCGTCATCTTAAGGATTGAAGCCCTACCGAACCAGGATACAGTGGGGGCCTTCCATTTGTTAATGTGGTATGGTATGTTTTTAAAGTTCTGGAAATTTTTTTTGTATAGGTCTTTCAATCTACCAGGGAGTTGGATACCCAAATTCAATTGGCATTGTTGTACTAGCTTAGGAGGCAAAGAGATATTTAGTGCAAAAGACTTTTTAGGTTTGATATGGCTTTAAACTGTTCTAGAACCGGCAGCAGATATTGGGCAGGGATGTAATTTGGGATGAAAGGAAGGGCAAAATGTCATCCGCAAAGGCGGCTTACTTGTATTCTCGTTGATGAACTTCAATTCCTTTTATATTCGGATTTGCTCGAATACAACGCAATAGGGGTTCCAGAGTAAGGATATAGAGCAGGGGGGAAAGAGGGCACCCCTGTCTGGTTCCATTGTGGATGGGGAAGGCTTCCGACAAATGGCCATTGACCCGCACCCTGGCTGTGGTATTGGTGTATAAAACACTAATGAAAGCTCGCATACATCTTCCCAGGCCCAGAGTTTCCAGGACCGTGTCTATGTAATCCCAGGCCACCCGGTCGAATGCCTTCTCCGCATCCATTGCCAGAAAGAAACCTTCTCTGCGGGTCGAAGTAAGCCAGTGGTGTCGGTTTAGAGCCTTAATGGTATTGTCCCTGGCTTCTCTTCCAGGAACAAATCTGACCTGGTCCAAACCCACCCAAGCTGGCACATGATAGGATAATCTGGTTGCCAAGATCTTGGAGAACAGCTTAACGTCCACATTTAACGTCCACAAAGGGATATAGGTCGGTAATTGGCTACATTAGCAGGATCTTTATTTCCCTTAGGCATTACCGAGATATATGCCTCTAGCAGATTCCCTGAAGTACACGGGGTGCGAGATAACCCATTAAAGGCCTTAAGAAAGCCTGGTGCTGAGGTCTGAAAAGCATTTATAGTATTGGGCCGAGAGACCATCCGGCCCCGGGCATTTACCAGGTTTCGTGGTTTTTAGGGCCTCAATCCATTCTTCTGAGGATAACGGTGCTTCCAAGGCTTGCCTGTCTGACGCAGAGAGAGCACGAGGGCTATGTTTGCTAAAGAAATCCCGCATTAGATCCAATCGTGCGTCCTCAGCTACAGTTCTATTCTCATGTGATTTCAAGTCGTATAGTTTACTATAAAGGATGCGGAACCGTCTAGCAATGTCTTCATTTCTGGAATGAGTCGCTCCTTTAGTATCAAGTACATGGTTGACTGTGTAGGCTAGAGTTCGGTTCTGCATAAACCTTGCTAGAAGTCTGCCAGGTTTATTGCTTTGTTCATAGAATAGTTTTTGTGATAATGTCTGCTGTTTCCTTGCTCTTTTGAATAGTTCTTCTAATCAGAGTGCTCGTGTTTCAGCTAGTTCTGTTGCAACATTAAGTGCTAGTGAGCATTTGTCCTGCGCTTTGAGCAGGGTTACTTTGTTAGATAGATCTCAAATTAGGGTTTGGTGTTCCTTCTTTTTCCTCGCCGCAATGGCCAAAAAATGACCTCTCACAACACACTTATGTGCCTCCCATTGAACCATGGGTGACACATCTGGAGTGTCATTTTGACGAAAGTAATCACTGATGGTCTGTTTAATAGTCCCCAGGGTCTGTAAGAAGGGAGGCGTCCAGTCTCCAAATCTTGGTTGATGTTTCCCTCTAAGGGAAATGTAAAGTCAGAGTTATCGGGTGATGGTCCGAGAGTATCATGTTCTCTATTGTCACGTCGTAGAGGTAAGATAAGTCTGCCTGGTGTATGAAAAGGTAATCCAACCTTGAGTAACGGGTGTGCGGGGACGAAAAAAAACGTATAGTCCCTCCCCCATTGGATTTTAGGTGCGCCAGGTATCATGAAGTGTGAGGGAGACTAGAGCGAATTTCATTCGTCGCAAGGCAGAAAACGGAAGTAAGGAGGTGCCTGTGGAGGTGTCAGGAAGTGGGTCTAAGGCCATGTTAAAGTCCCCCCCTAGAATAAGTAAGCCTGACTGAAACGTTGTGAGACGCAGAAGTGTTTCTTTCAAAAAGGTCACCTGTTTGGAGTTGGGGCAGTAGATATTAGCCAGTGTCACCGGTCTGTTTTTTCAAATTCTCTTAAGAAAAAGGAATCTGCCCTCTGGATCTATTATCTGGCCTGTAAGGCGAAAGGCGAACGACTTTGCGAGTACTATTGAAACTCCCCTTGTTTTGGAGTCAGCACAGGTTGCATGGTAAACCTCTGGAAAGCGACTATTGGATAGACGGGGGATGGATCCTGATTTTAAGTGGGTTTCCTGGAGAAAAACCACTTGGGCTCTTTGGCGATGTGCCGCAGTAAGGACACTATTTCATTTCTCAAGGGTATTGAGGCCTTTAGCATTTAAAGAATAGACCTTAAGGGTTAGAGGAGCTGAGGATTGCATCACAGGGGGCATATTCACTGGAAGGGAGTGTATCTCGGTATCACTCCCAGATAGCGAATGGAAAGGGCTCGTATGAAGGAGAGAATAAAAGGGGAAGTGGAAAAGGGTAAAAGGAAGAGAAAGCAGAAAAAGCTGAGGAAAGAGAATAAAAGAAAAGAGAAAGAAAAAGAGAAAGAAGGAGCCAAATCTGCTCCTAACCTATTTGGCTACGTGCAAGAGCTTAAGTGACCTGAAAGGGGTATAACCCTCCCTTGTATCAACTACCCAAATAGGGTTTCATGGAAAATACACCGGAGGTGATTACAGGCCTGCTGAACTACCTAAATGAGATGGTATGGAGTGCTGGAGTGGTGAAAAACAAAGCCGGCAAGTTTCAAAGACCTGTCTCTTTGAGGTGGGGAAGAAACCTGACACCAAGACCAAATTTACATTCTACCATCCAGAGCTCCATACTATAAACACGATCATTACAGAAAAACCTCAGCTTCAAATAGGACCACGTCCTGTTATCTGTTATTAGCTGACACTGCTGACGGTCGCTGGTACACGCTGGTCTGTCCACTTTACGCCATTGAGGTATGGTCTATCTGCTTATAGGAGTAGGCTCCATTATTGTATAGGTTATTGTATTCATTTTTCTCACCTGCCTATTTCACTCACTTTTTAGGCTAACAAAGTCCTGACTTTATACTCTCCTTATGTGATTAGGGTTTGGTGCTGCTGGTCTCAATACACACACATACCGTACTGGACTCCTCTCTGTTAATGGATCTGTATTAACTAGCATGACTCTGTATGGGACCTCTTGTTCTCTCTACATACAGCCCTCATATTAGTCCAATTATTGGTAAGCTGATCAATGAACTTATTTTACATATCCAGGCTTTTATTTTTTACTATTTTTTATTTAAAAAAAAAAAGTTTTTTTATACTTCCCTAGAGGCAGTTTTCCATGCCCACTTTGGACTCCACGTGTCCAGCTTTTATATACCGCCCTTCTCCAACCACTGCGTGTCTGTATATGATATAGCATCTCATTATATGTAATATAGTAAGTATTACAAGAAAAAAGACCTCTCCTGCGCTCAGGTGTCCATGAACTGGATATGTGGTGCAGCCACCTATAGAAGTAATGCCTAGCGTCTTGCAGCCCTCATTTGAACAATGGGTATTCAAGCTAAAAAAAAACAGAAAAGAAAGAGGGCGCACCAACCTAGTGCAATACCACTGATAAACTTTAATGCAGCATAAAAACAGTAAAAATTATACTCATAAACGAGCTAGTATAAATAGCTTTCAAAAGGGCGCAAAAGCGCTGTTTCTGTGGATCGACACCCCGGACCTGTTGCCGAGAGGATAGGACCAGCGCAAATGGCTGATGGCTTACGCGTTTCAGGGGAGCATCCCTTTCTTCAGAGCCTAAGCGCTTAGGCTTTTGCGCCCTTTTGAAAGCTATTTATACTAGCTCGTTTGTGAGTATAATTTTTACTGTTTTTATGCTGCATTAAAGTTTATTGATGATATAGTTATTAAATATTCTCTTTTTCCATTTTTTAGATATTATTTTACAATCTAGCTATAATTCTGGCCAGTTACCATAAATATCTATTCAGTACCCGGTTTATACACTTTATTACAATATTCTGTACGCCCCCGTGGTGACTTTTCATTGCCCTCCGCTGCTGTTTGGCCAGTACAGGTTTTGAACTGTTCGTTTTAATATTTTTATCTTTATGTTATTTTTCTATTGCTAGATTACTATATACTAACTGTATGATTCTATTGATCTTTGTTAGCCACATTTCCACTTTCTCCTGAAGAAGCATGAAGGCACACGCAACATGTTGAGCACTTTTTCGATATGAACTAAATTATCATTGATCTGCTGTCCAGCCATATTCCCGGACTACTATATACTTTGGATGGATGTCCATACGTCCGAGCCTCTATTTATATAGATGGTTTTGGACAGCAGCAACGTTATTAAGTATTCTTATACCTAGATGAATTGTGTTTTTTTTAAAAATCAGTGTTTTATCTATATATATATTTTTTCAATAAACTATTTTTTGTAAATGTAAATTTATGTGGTGTTACTGTGCCTAAAAAGTTCAAAGTCCCTCTCCTCTCTCTTATACTTAGCTTGTAAAGGATGAGTCGAGCCTCGGGAGGTCCACCCATAGAAAATGAGTGAGGCCTTCCCCGGAGGGCCACCATCCATCATAGCCGACTGACTCACAGGATATAGACTCAACCTAAAGCAGCATATACTATCAACAAGCATCATACATGTATATTATTGTAAGACCGTTGTGAAAAGGCAGATATCCATTGATGTATATGCTACGTCGATCAGCAAGGATCTCTGCTCTCAGGGACATCAAACATGTGTTAGCCTAAGAACAGAAGGCCCCTGCGCTCAACTCCTTCCCTCAGTGTGCTCCTTAAGGATACACCTAAGGAAGGCAAGGACTAGGACAACATTACTACGATACAGTAAATTAAATCAAATGAAAGCAAGTCAACCACTTGTGTATAAACATAGGAATCTTGTGGTGAGCACGGAAACCAAGGCGGATTAGACAAAAAAAAGGCCTCTTTAGCCTCCCCGCCATGCATTCAATACAACTTTTATGAGAACTTTTATGAGAATGAGACCTAGTCCCTCTCTCACGTGCTAATCCCTGAAATTCCCCATCGCGGGAGAGTTAGGATATGCACGAACAGCATAAAATAAAATTAAAATAAAACAGGTACAACAAGAACAAGAAGAAAGATGTGAAAATGCATAACTGTATAACTGCGGTAAGCTGACCCAAATGCATTCCCGCCATGACACATGCAGTACCTTTATGAGCCAAAGTGCACTTTCTATAAGAGCAGGTCAAGGGGCTTAAGGTCCCTACATTCCGTTCATAGCCTCTAAGAGACAGCAGTGCGAAGGAGGGGTGAGGGTGGGTAGGGAGGGGAAAAAAAAAAAGATAGGGGGGGAGCTATGTTTGCAGGTACTGCTACTATCTTACCATTTGTTAAGTGTACAGTACATTCTTGATTCTTTCGGGATGCGCAACAGTTTAATCGCAGTGCAGGGTTATTGAAATGCAAAATAAGGAATCAGACATCTGTTGCATATCCATATTGCCTCTACTTCTTATTTGTCCGTAGTTTAATATAACAAGAAGGGGAAAACAAGCCTTTCCCCAAGACCAGCTATGGCTTTGTTGGTGGCGATTCCCTGTAGGTTACAAATTGTATCCAGGCACTGGACACATTTTATCTGTTCCCTGCTGTCCCAGTGTTTCAAAATGAGAGCAGCTGCCATAAATCTGGGTAGCAACCAAGTCTGAATTAGCAAACATACTCCCCCAGAGCAGGGGAGAGCCATCTCATATTACAGCGCATGTGCCCAAGGGAAACGGGTTGCAGAGGGGGTGTGTGATGTGAGGTAGAAAATGTACCTGCAGTACCTTACCCATTTCATGCCACGTGTCAGGGCTCCAAGGTGACGGTCTATACGTCAAGCAGTGTAGATCGTTAAATGGAGATTAATATGGGTCAGCTCACAAAATTTCAGCCTGAGGTTTCAATGGTCAGTCTTTCAGCGAACCAAAGACGGAGAGGCTTGTGGGCTCTCAGCAGTTTCCATGTCTCCTCGATGTCTTGGTGAGGAATTAGCCGAAAGCCTACGGCGTCTATGCCTGTTTCTTTGCGCCCTTGGGGTGTCATCAGGGTGGGTGAGGATCCATGGTTCCGGTTGTAAAAATGTCTCGTACCACTCTGGGACACAAACCACTGGAGAGCCAAGGATATCGCAGAAGGGTTGAAAATCCACAGGTGTTCTCAGTTGTGCCATGCGGTTGCCCACAGTCGCTTGAAGGCAGAAAGGAAATTTCCATCGGTAAGGGATATGTCTTTCCCGTAATACCTGGAGGAGAGGACGCAGGTTTCTTCTGTGTTGGAGGGTAATAGAGGATAAGTCCTGGAAGAGTTGGATGCGCTCTCCCTCATGTTCCAAGTGATTGTGATTGCGAGCTGCGAGCAGTAATTCCTCCTTTTGGATGAAACTGACCAAGCGCACACAACGTCTCTTGGTGGGTCAGTGTCCCTGCCGCTAGGTCTAAGGGTTCTATGGCACCTCTCTATTTCAACAGGGGCGTCAGGCAGTCTGCCTAATAGGGTATTGAAAATGGCCCACACAGCAGCCTGAAGCTGGGGCCCCTCCACTGACTCAGGTAGCCCCCTGATCCGCAGGTTGCGTCTACGACCCCTATTATCCAAGTCCTCCATATGCCTGTGCATCTCTATCAGGTGTTGTGTATGTGTGGTAGTGGTCTGCTGTACTTGCTTAATTGCAGCACTGTCTGTCATGGCGACATTCTCCACATGTTCCAGCCTCGTGGCAACGGCTCTGATATCATGCTTTAAGTCTGATATGTCTGCGGACAGAGTGCTCTTAATATCCAAGGCCACCTGCTGTAGGTCAGCCAGGCACGGGAGAGGGATGAGTGGGATGAGTAGTACTCACACTTAGCGCCAAGACAGCTGGAGGGGCGTCTGTGGCAGCGTAGCTCCCTGCACTCCAGTCCGCGGCTTGAGATGCGGCCTGTGAGTCCGTGAGCTGAGTGCGGAACATTGCTGGTATGTTCCTACTCAGCTGTGTAGATTGGTCCGGCTGAGACCGGGAGGCTAAGTGGCTTCTCCCTGCCATCGGTGCTCTGCGGGATTGAGGCGTTCCTTGCTGCTGAAGGGTCAGACAGAAGCTCTGGATGGCTGAGCTCTCTTTCTATGCGACCATCTTGCTCCGGGGCCAGGCCACGCCCCCATTTCAATTTCTATGGCATAGTTGGAGTAGCGGGATGTTTGGGCTATCCAGTCCAGACCCGTCCGTAATAAGCAAGCTAAATTATAGGTTCTAACATTCGGGAGACTGATACCCCCTTCACGTCTGGAAAGATAAAGTTTTGGGAGGGCTATGCGCGGTCGCTTGTTTTGCCACAGGAATTTAGAGATGGCTGTATTGAGTATTTTTGTATGTTTATGATGTAGAAGTAGCGGGATGGTTTGGAGTGGGTAAACGGGCAAAGCTGACCATTTTCACCAGGTGACATCTTCCCAGGAGCGAAAGGGGCGGATCCATCCAGTTATCAAGTACTTGGGAGATTTTCGTGAGCAGAGGGGGATAGTTGAGATGATAGAGAGAGGAAGGTAATTTCCCCATTTTGATCCCTAGGTAAGTGATGTGGGATTACGCCACAGTGAAGATGGAGTGGCGGATCCAGGGGGGGTTGGGAAGTGAGCCTATGGGGAGGATTTCGCTTTTGTTATAATTTATGCGAAGGCCTGAACACAGTCTGAATTCATCGAATATGGATTTGATTATGGGCATGTCTGAGGATGGGTTCGCTGAGAATATAAGAACGTCATCTGCGAAGAGGGAAGTACGTAGTTCGTGATCCCCGATGTGGATGCCATGCAGCAGGGCCGATTGGGATAGAAACCTAGATGGGGTTGTAACGCAATGTTAAAGAGGAGCGGGGATAGAGGACATCCCTGCCTCTTGCCTTTATGGAGTTGGAGTTCATCCAATAAGAGGCCTGCTGCTACCAGCCTAGCCGCCGGAGCAGTGTACGTGGATTTTATAAGGTGGGCAAAGAGGCCGGTGAAACCCATTGTGGACATGACCATGGAAAGCCATTTGAAACTAACGTTATTGAAGGCTTTCTCCGCATCCAGGGTGATGATTGCAAAATCCCCCTTCGGGTTATTTTTGGGCCAGCAGTTCTAGGGCCAGCATCTCCTCTCTGATGTTCAGGGTGGCAGTTCTGCCTTTTACAAAACCTGATTGGGCAGTGTGAATCAAGGAGGGGATGATGGTAGCTAATCTAGTGGCAACAATTTTTTAGAGAATCTTAACAACGAGGTTTAAAAGTGAGATAGGTCTATAAGATCCTGGTTCTTGGGGGTCTTTGCCCTTTTTAGATAGTACTTTGATGATGGCTTGGTTCCCCGTAGGTAGGTAAGAGCCACCAGACAATATATGTTGATAGACCTTATGGAGGGTGGGTTCCAAGAGCATTTTTAGGGACTTGTAAAATTTGCCTGTAAAGCCATTGGGGCCAGAGGCTTTAGAAGGGGCTAGGTTCTGGATGGCTGTTGATATCTCAGGGAGGGAGATGGGCATATTTAGGCTAATTGTGAGGGAGTGACTTTTGTGAGGGGTATTTCCTTGAGGAAGGAGAGTGCTGTCAGATTATCTATGGGGTCAGCCATGTACAAGGAGTAGTAGTAGTGGAGCATGGCCACATTGATGTCTTGCTGTGAGGTTTTAATATTACACGAAGTGTCTCGGAGGGAGGAGATATAGGTCGGACGTTGGGAGCCCTTACAAAGTCTGGACAGCAATTTCCATGCCTTGTTGCCAAATTTATGTAGAGAGGCATCCATGTATGGTTTTTTGTTAATTCAAGGGTGTCTGTCCAAGTTTCAAAGGCTCGCTTAGCTATCTGCCAGACCTTCCTATTGTGAGGGGAGTCCGCTGTGTATAGGGAGCATTGAGCTTGGTGTAGTCAGGAGCTAGCCAATTTGTAATTCGTTAGTGCGTTTCTTTTTTTATAAGAAGCCACATAGGATATGATCCGACCTCTAAGGAAAGCCTTACTGGCTTCCCAAAATAGGTTAGGGTTATCGAGATGTGGAGCGTTGGCCGAAGAGTATTCAGACCATGTTTTTTCCATGTACTGTAGGAAGTCGGAATTATTATGTAGGTATGAGGGAAATCGCCACAGTTTGGGGTTTGGGTGAAGGTCGGGGATGTCGAGTTTCACAGAGACAAGAGCATGGTCCGAGATAGCAATGTCATGAATGTCAGCGTCTGAAATCATTGGGACGTCGTCCAAGCAGAAAAGGTAGTCAATTCTGGTGAAGACGTTGTGGGGGTTAGAGTAAAAGGTGAACTCCCTGTCAGCTGGGTGGCTGAGACGCCAAAAGTCATGGAGGTGGAGGGAGTCCTCGTCCAGGCGAGTAGGGTCGGATCTCTGGGGTCAGATAGAGATCGGGGGTGTCTGGTAGAGGACCTGTCGTCTATTGGGTGAAGGGTAACATTAAAGTCCCCGCCGATAATATGTGGGAGGTGTGGGTCTCGAAGGAGCCAGGTCGATAACTCACTAAAGAATTGTTTAGGGGGGTTATTTGGGGCGTAAACGTTTGAGATAATTAGATCTTTAGCGCCTAACTGGACATGCGTCGATAGGAGTCGTCCTTAGGAATTAGAGTGAACAGAAATAACCATGCAGGGAAGATTTTTATGTATGAGCAGTAGGACCCTGCTCTGCGTCCATCGGATTCAGAACCAAGGACTGTGCCCACCCATATCTTTTTCATACGTGGGAAATCGGATTAGGAGAGGTGGGTTTCCTGTAGCAGGGCAATGTCAGTCTTAAGCCTTTTGAGTTGGCGGAGGTGTTTTATACTCTTATTAGGGGAATGGAGCCCTTGCACATTCCAGGAGACTATGTTCATATTGGGGGGGGGGGCATTGAGAACTGGGCTGGTGTTGTATGGTTGGTTTGGGGTGTGTCATGGAGATGAACTGTAGGTGCAGAAGGGGATAAAGAGTTGTCTACATTATATGAAGGTGGTGCCTTACTGTCAGGCGCTGCAAGTACATTTTGGGGTGGAAGAAAGAAGAAAAGGGAAGGGTACTGAGGGAGGGGAGCAGTAGGTAAAGACAAAATAACATATCGCATAAACTTTACTTTATTCCGCATGGAGTCGCTGAGTAGTCCAGCTCCCATTACAGGACCCGAATACTGCAGCATTGAAAAGAACCCACGTATTAAGGGGTGGTCGATGCTGCTAATTCGGGTTGTGTATGGGGAGAAAAGGCGGCTCTACGCAGGGAGGCCAGAGGAGGCACATTGGTGCTAGCAGCTAAAACACAACAGTTATTAACACATGAAAACATGGAGAACAAGAGAGGGCTGGCCTACCACAAATCATAGGCCTGGTTGTCGAAAGCGGAGGGAAGAACCGGTGATGCATCTCACAGCCAGGATGGATCTACAGGGCCGGTCTAGGTGTGATTATAGCTGAGGCAATGGTAGCAGAATAAAAGCCGGCTCAGCTGAGCATGGAGCGGTGTTGGTCCGGGCCTGAGGATCTGAATCTTTTTGGAGAGTCTTTGCGTGGGCCCCTTTGGTCGAGACCTCCGTTGATTGGAGCCATTCTGGACGAGGAGCTGAGGTGTGGACCTGAGTGAAGGGATCGAAGGAAGGCCTCCGCTTCAGATGGGTCTTGGAACGGGAAGCTGATCCCCATTGGGTGCCTTGAGCCGCAGGGTGGCTGGGAAGGCCAGGGTGAATTTGATTTGTTGCTGGTGTAGCTCTGAGCATATTTTTTGAAAAGCCTTCCTTATTGTGGATACTTCTATGGAGTAGTCCACGAAAACCAGGATCTTCATTCCATCGATCTGGAGGGATCTGGATTGCCTGAATTTTTGCAGAATGAAGGCTTTGTCTGAAGAGTTCAGATATTCGGCGATAATAGGTTGGGGTGATTTGCGGTCTGAGTTAAAGAGTCCCATGCGGTGTGCCCTTTCAACGCAGGCCTAATGCTTCAGGGATATGCCTCATGCAGAGGTCTGTGAGGTCTGATGGTTGTAGGGATTCTGGGATGCCAATGAAGTGCAAATTACTCCTTCTGGACCAATTTTCTAAATCGTCCAATTTGTCCAAAATCAATTATTTGAATTATTTGTTCTGTCTTGGGCCTGTTCTAAGGATTGAGCCTGGTACAGTTCATCCTCTTTGTTAGAGATGCAGTGTTCAGCTTCAGTTAGCCTAGTAGTATGTTCCCCTATCTGGGCCTTAAGCTGCTGCATGCCAGCACTGATTTCCTTCTCCACAGAGGCAGCTATCATGGGGGAGAGGAGAGCTTCTACAGCCTCGGCGATTCTTTCAGTGGTGCGAACCCCAGTATGTGGTGGAGGGGGAGAAGGCTGTGAGGAGGAGGGGGGCGAATCGCCGCTTACCTTCATTCCAGGTGCCGTTTCCGAGGAGGGAGCTGCTGGGCCGAGAGCGCTGTCACGGCCGCGTATGATTGGACGTCGTTTTTTTCCACAAACCGGTCCATGGTGTGACCAGTGATGCTTGGGGGGAGAGTGCCGGTGTATGAGATGGGTTAAGCAGATTTCGGAGTTGAGCTGCGGGAGCTGATGAGGAGAGCAGCTAATCCATGCAGCCCCGGAACTTTTTTTGTTCCAATTAAAGTTTCTCTTCTTATTCGGAGAGTTTTATGAGCCCATATAGACCCTGCTATTGCTTTGCGTAATTCCATCATTTTTCTAGGTGGGATTAAAGGTATTGCTTGAAATATATATAATATTTTAGGTATTATATCCATTTTTTATTATATTAATTCTACCTATCAGTGAATAGTTCACTTTATCATATTTTTGCAATAATTTTATAACCCACTGAATTATAACAATATGATTCATATTCTGCAAACTATTTTAAAAGGAATTAAAAGGAAAATCTTTTTGAAGTAGTGTCCGTACCTTTTCTGTCAGTGATACATTTAACATCTCTGATTTGTTGTAATTAACCTTAAAGTTACTTACATTTCCAAATCGTTTGAATTCTTGTATTAAGTTTGGAATTGTTATGATCAGATTTGTGATATAGATTAATAAGTCATCTGCATATACTGCCATTTTATATTCTTTGTCTTTAATATTTATCCCTTGAATATCTTTATTTTCCCTTATTGCTATCACAAAATGTTCCATAGCCATTATATATAGCAATGGGGATAAAGGGCATCCCTGTCGAGTACTATTTGATATTTCAATATATTCCAAAAGTATACCATTTGCTCTTATTTTCGCCCTAGGGTTAAATACAGTGCCATGATCCTGCCCCTCATCTTAGGTCCCATTCCTATTTGGATTAATGTTTCTTCCAACAACTGCCATCCCACCCTGTCAAAAGCTTTCTCAGCATCAATTGATAATAGGCAGGCAGGGATGGCGGTCTTCTGGGCATACTCTACCAATGTACAGGTTTTTATAATATTATCTCTAGTTTCTCTTCCCTTAGTAAATCCAGTTTGATCCAAATTTATATGATTCGGTAAGATTGGTATCAGTCTATTAGCAATCATTTTGGAATATATCCTTATATCTATATTTGTAAGGGTAATTGGTCGATAATTGCTACACAATGTGTGGTCCATTTCTGGTTTAGGAATTAATGTTATATGAGCTTCCATACCCTGTAGTATAAACGTTTGTCCTGTCGAAATTGGACTGAATGTCTTTTTCAGGATTGGTGTTAGTATATCCTGAAATGCCCTATAAAATCTTGGCGTATATCCATCTGGCTTTTGCCCATGACCAGTGCTGAGATCACTTATGAATTTCTTCCACTGAAATTTCTTTTTCCATGTACTCCATTATATCTCCCGAAAATGTGGGTAGTGCCGTTTCCTTAATATATTGGCGTATTTCTTCCCTCTCCTTTTCTTTATCTTTTTGCTGTGTGTTTATATTATATAACTTAGAATAATATTTATGAAACGTTTCGGATATTTCTATAGGATCATATGTCAATTCTCCCGTAGTTTTAAGGATTTTTACTATAGAGGTTTGGAACTGCTGTTGTTTTATTGTTCTGGCCAATAGTTTTCCTGTTTTGTTCCCATATTGATATGATTGCGCCCTGTTTTTATCCCTCAGCCGCAGGGACTGTTCATCATACAGACTTTGTAATCCCATATGTTTCTCTTTTAAGATTATTGCATTCAATGAAGGCTTTGCTTATGTATCTTTTCTAATGTTGATATTTTTCCCATTAATTGGGATATTTTCTGTCCTTTTTCCTTTTTTAATCTTGTTCCATGTTTGATGAACAGTCCCCGCAGTACACATTTCAGTGTTTGAAATGGATGGATCTGCAAAAATTCCTGTATCATTTGTCGAATATCATGTCGAATATCATCCTCACATTTTTTATCCTTAATCAAATTATCGTTTAATCTCCATGTTCCAAAAGGTTTTTTACATTCGAACAGACCAAGCTTCAAAAATATTGGAGCATGGTCTGACCTAAGAAAATTTCCTATATCAGTGGAGAGTTTCATCATCTGACCCAATTGATTAATAAAAAAAATTATCTATTCTATGATATGAATTATGTATTTTTGAATAATAAGAGAAGTTCTTTTGAGTCCGGTGTTGAGCCCTCCATATATCTACCATTTGATATTTTTCCAGTAAATATTTAAATTCTTTTAATTGGCTATTCTTTCTATAGGAGTGTGTTGTTGTAATATCCATTTTTGTGTCCATTACAAAATTAAAATCCCCTCCCATTATTACTGTTCCCTCCATTTTATCCATTGCGTCCAAAAAGACATTTATCCCTGTTTTAATTTGTTCATAATTTGGCAAATAAAGATTGATTATGGTAAAGATCGTTCCATATAACATGATTTTAATAATTAATGATCTACTGTCCTTACCCTTCCAATTCTTTATTATCTGGTGGGGTATATCTTTGTGGATCGCAATAGAGACTCCTTGTGATTTTGAATATGGGAATGTATTGTGAATGTCCATGTGGTATAGTTACTATTATTTAGCTTAGGAATGTGATCTGAACGAAAATGTGTTTCTTTGAGAAGAATAATACCAACTTTTTGTTTATGAAATGTATTTAAATTGTGAGATCCTTTAAAGGGGGAATTAAGGCCTCTTGCATTGAAAGAGCAAAATTTTACCCCACCCATATATGGTTGAGGGACTGAAAAAAACCAAAAAACTAAAAAAACTGAAGTTTTACTTTGTTACACACTCACACTCTCTCAAAACAACACACTTATTCTACTCTTTTCACTCTTCAAAATCTAGATCAAGTCTAACTTACTACTCAGTAAGATTCCTATTGGGGTGGGAAAATGGATTGCTTTACCCAATCTGTGACCCTTCTGAGTTCACCCTGCCATATTATTTTCCTTTTAAAGTTATTGAACTTTTTTTTTTCTTATCTTTCCCTTTTCTTCTCTTTCCCTCTCCTACTCCTCCCTCCTTTCTTTGTATCTCTGTTTTTAATTCTATTTCTTTCTACTACTCCTCTTGTTTTCTCTTTTCTCCTTTTTTCCATTTCTCTTAACTCACTAGAACTAACTTCCTGTCTACTCTATTAGGAGGCCTGTTTTCCATACCAGGGCATTCCTAAACATATATAATATTGACATCGGGATTCCATGGCAAGGGGGAGGGGGGGGGCAAAAGGAAGGGAGGGGCAGAGAGGGTCAAAAAAAAAAGGGGGTGCGTCTTACTAAACATAATTTACTAGTGAAAAAAAAGAAAAAGGGTTTCTTGTTAAATATAATTTACTGGTGAAAAAAATAATATAAAAAATAAAACTGTTACATATCGTGTTTAGATCAAGATTGATATAATATCAAATACATTATTGTACTAATATACCTGTGCCTATTATCTATGTGCAATGCTGTTATGTGGTATTTGTTGTACATTTTTGTTTTGTCAAACAGCTGCCATAATTTTATCCTTTATTTGGAGATAATGTAACCTACATATGACGTCTCTAGGTCTACTGGGGTCTATTTTTCTTGGTCCCTTAGCTCTATGTGCACGATCAATTATAATTTCAGCTGCAGAGGGGCTATGTATTAGCTCTTTAAAAATAACTTGCAATGTAGCTTCCAAGTCCTTTGTTTTCACAGATTCTGGCAGACCTCTCGTCCTTATGTTGTTTCTTCTATTTCTATTCCCTTGATCATCTATGGAATTTTTGGCTCTTTTTAGATGTCGTTCCTGTTCTTGTATTTTTTCTTCCGCTTGTATCCATTTTCGTTCCATGTTTACCGTTCTCGTATCTATCATGTTTATTTTTTCATGATTATTCTGTACTGATGTTTTAAGTTGTTTCATCTCTGCTTTTTATGAGGTTTCTAACCTATGCACATAGTAGTTCATATCTGCCCTAGTAGGTAAAGAGCATATATATGATTTCATGTCCCATTTTTTTTCTCCGTTTCCTCCATTCCTGATATTGGTCTTTCTGTATCGATTGGTGAACTATTTCTAAAATGATCAATCTCCTCTTCCTCCGACGTTCCTAGGTTTGTAGATGATTCAATTATATTCTGTGATCCCTGTAGTGTTTGTGATGTTTGTGGGGGTTGTAATTACATAGTTACATAGTTAGTAAGGTTGAATAAAGACACCAGTCCATCCAGTTCAACCTGAGTGAGTGTGGGTCTACAACCCTGACCCTTGTCCCTAACCCTGAACATCGCACACTCACATCAATCCCTACCCTCAATCCAAGGTCCCCATTCATATACTAGGGCCAATTTTGGACAGAAGCCAATTAACCTATCAGCATGTCTTTGGAGTGTGGGAGGAAACCGGAGTACCCGGAGGAAACCCACGCAGGCACAGGGAGAACATGCAAACTCCAGGCAGGTAGTGTCGTGGTTGGGATTCGAACCAGCGACCCTTTTTTACTGCTAGGCGAGAGTGCTAACCACTGCACCACTGTGCCGCCCAGAGTATTCATTACACAGTGGGTTAGAAGGAGAATTCCTCCCCTATATAACCCCTCCCATACGGGGAGGGCCTCAGTTTTGTAGCAAAGCAATAGGTAACAACGTAAAACCCATAGAAGGGCGGGAGCTCTGTGTCCCGTGATGTACTCTCAAGAAAAGGATTATACAGGTAAGCTGTATTTAAAAATCCTATTTTCTTGATCATACATCACAGGACACAGAGTATTCATTACATAGTGGGATGTCCCAAAGCAATGCTCATTTGAGGGGAGGGAGACACAGATCAGAAAATATAGACTGTAAACGGACCAGAGGAACTAAACTGCAGCCCGCAGTACACTGCGCCCGAAGGCGGTATTCTCTTGCCCTCTTACATCCACCTGATAGAGTCTGGCGAATGTATGGACTGAAGACCAAGTCGCAGCCTGCCATGGAGGCCTGGTGATGCATTTCCCAAGAAGCACTAACAGCCCTAGTTGAGTGCGCTTTCACATGAAAAGGAGGAGTCTTCCTCTTTATATCATAAGCCTGAAAATAACCTGTCTAATCCATCTAGAAAGAGTGGATTTCGACGCTGCTTGGCCCTTCTTATGGCCATCTGGCAGAATAGACAAAACAATCAGTTTTCTGTATCTGAGCGGTTGCCTGCAGCTAGACACTGACTGCTCCAACCACATCAAGAGTGTGCAAAGATTCTTCCTCCGTGGACTGCGGATCTGGCAAAAAGGATGGTAGGATTACATCTTGATTCAAATGGAATCCTGAAACCACCTTAGGTAAGAAGGAACAATGAGGACGCCTAACAGTCTTGTCCTTGTGAATAATTAAATATGGCTCTTTACAAGAAAAAACTGCCAATTCTGATACTCTCCTAGCAGAGGATATGGCTATCAAGAAGACTAATTTTTTAGTCAAAAGCGCTAAAGGAGCCAGGTGCAGTGGCTCAAAGGGTTGTCCCTGTAAAGCTGACAACACCAAATTCAAATCCCATGGGCATACTGGAGGTTTGACTGGCGGATTCAACCACCGTGACCCCTGAATAAAGGCCCGGACCAGGGAATATGAAGCAATTGGCTTCTGAAAAAATACAGACAAAGCCGAAATTTGGACTTTGAGAGTGATCAAAGCCAATCTCATTTCTAGGCCTGACTGAAGAAAGGTCAAGATTCTGCTAATCATATACCTTCTAGGATGCCATCCCCTGGGTTCACACCAGGAAACATATGCCTTCCAGATTTTGTAGTAAATAAGCCTGGGGGCCGGCTTTCTAGCATTGACCAGAGTGGAAAGGACTGACTCCGAGAGCCCACAGTCTTTTAAAATGTGGGTTTCAGCAGCCAAGCCGTCAAATTTAGACTTCGTAAAGCAGGGTGGCAAATCGGACCCTGTGTGAGCAGATCTGGCAGAAATGGGATGACCCAAGGCCTGCCCACTGCCATCTTTATGATCTCTGCATACCATGGGCCAAGCCGGGGCTATTAAAAGGATCAACTTTGCTTCCCTTTTGACCCTTCACAGGAACCGCGGAAGAAGTGCGTTCGGAGGGAAGGCATACATTAGATTGTACTGATCCCATGGGATTGTCAGAGCATCTGACCCCTGAGCAAGTACATCCCTTGTTCTGGACACAAATTTGTCCAGCTTCCTGTTGAATCTGGACACGAATAGATCCATATCTGGTATTCCCCACCTTTGACATATGGCCTGGAATATGTCTGGGTGTAGGGACCATTCTCCTGGGCATAATGGCCGGCGGCTTAAGAAATCCGCTTGCCAATTTTCCACTCCTGGGATGAATACCGCAGACAGGCAGGGAACATGGCTTTCTGCCCATGCAAGAATGCGATTCACCTCCCTTTGGGCCTCCAGACTTCTGGTGCCTCCTTGGTGATTGATGTAAGCCACAGCCGTGGCATTGTCGAATTGTATCCAAATAGGATGACCCTGTAGCCTGTAAGACCAGTCCATGAGAGCCAAGTAAATTGCCCGGATTTCTAGAATATTGATGGGCAAGCATCTCTCGGTTGCAGACCATCTTCCCTGCGTGCATGTTTCTTCCAGAACTGCTCCCCAGCCTGTCAGACTGGCATCTTTGGTTACGATCTTCCATTGTAGTGGAAGAAAGGCTTGGCCTTTCAAAAGATTTTTGGTTCGTAACCACTAATTGAGGCTTTTGCGTATCCTTGGGGATAGGCACATCGGAAGATCCAAGGCATGAGTCTTTTTGTTCCAAGCTGCGAGAATGCTTCTCTGCAGGGGCCTTGAGTGAAAACTGGGCAAATGGAACAGCCTCGAAAGTGGCAACCATCTTTCCTAACAGTCTCATACATAGCCGAATGGATGGACTCTTTTTGCTTAATACTGAGCGGACTAGAGCGCTTACGGCCTTGACCTTTGGCTCTGGTAGAAACACCCTGCCTTGAGCGGTATCTATGATCATGCCTAGATACTCCAACCTTGTTGAAGGTTGCAAAGAAGACTTTTCTAGGTTGATTATCCAGCCTAGTCTTTCCAAATGTCTTACTGTCTTGAAGACAGCGCGGTTCAGGTGTGCCACTGATTGCTCTATGAGTGGCAAATCGTCTAGATAAGCTACCACATTTATGCCCTGAGCTCTTAGATTTGCTAAGAGAGGGTCTAGAATTTTTGTAAAAATTTGAGGAGCTGTAGCAAGACCGAAAGGAAGGGCCACAAATGAAGATATGCATCCTTGATATCTATTGATGCCATAAATTCTCCCCCCTGCAGGGTGGAGACCAACGAACTAATTGACTGCAATCGGAAGGATCGAATGTGTAGAAACTGATTCAGATCCTTTAGATCTAGGATGGGTCTGACATCTCCATTTGGCTTTGGAACGGTGAAGAGATTCAAGTAGAACCCTGATCTTTTGGGTTCATTTCTACTATTACTCACTGGGATAGTAAGCGATCTAAGGCCAGTAGTAGCGGTTCTCGCTTTACTGGATCTTTGGGAACTCTTGACCTTAGGAAACGAGCTGGTGGAAGCTCTAGGAACTCTGTTTTGTAACCTAGAGATACTGAAGAGACCACCCACTTGTCTTGAACCTCTTCCCGCCAGGCTCTTGAAAACTGTAGGAGCCTTCCCCCCACTCGGCCAAGTGGGGGCGCCCCTTCTCAGGGATGTTTTGGGGCTCTGCTTGGCAGGCTTTCGTCCCCAAGCCTTTTTCTGCCCTTGGGTGTGACCCTGGGCCTTTCCTCTGAAAGTAGATTGGGAAGGCCGTCGCCACTGCTTGGAGCCTGATGTTCCAGGGGAAGGGGAAAGAGACTGTTTGAATGGTGGACATTTACTCCTCTTAACTGGTAGGAGTGTAGATTTATCACCTGTAAATTTTTTGGATAAAATTATCTAGGTCATCCCCAAGTAGGCGTTCCCCTTTGAATGGGAAGCCAGCTAAATATCTTTTGCATGAAAGCTCTGCTGCCCCAGAATCCAGAATGGCATCAATCATAAAACACAGCACCTGTGGAAGGTCTGCATAGTTCTCCACTTCCTCACTGGTAAGGAGGCCAAGCATCTGCTTAACCTGTTCCTTGAGGAATTGACACAAACCCACAGTTGCGACTGTAGGTTGGACTACGGCGATAGCCATGGAGAATGAGGCTTTTAATAAAGTTTCCAGCTTTTTATCAGTTGGATCTTTAAACACCTGAGCATTGTCCAAGGGACAGGTCAGGTTCTTATTCACACAAGAGACAGCCGCATCCACGGATGGGACCTCCCACTTCTTGGTGAAGCTTTCCTCCAGAGGATAAAGCATAGAAAACCTTTTAGGAGGAGTAAACAGTTTATTGGGATGTCCCCAGTCCTCATACAACAATTTATCCATCAAAGGATGAATTGGAAAGGGAAAGGCAGTCTGTGGGATCCTTCTGACCCCAGGGAAGAAACAGAGGATGTAGCGGCCTCAGCAGAGGGCATTTTAAATGTGGAAGGCACTAGTTCAGTAAAATACTGGACCTGCTTCTTGAGTGCCTGAGAGGAAGAAGCTCTCTCCTCTTCCTCTGAATCCTCAGACTGCTCTTGATCCCTATCTCTGGATAGGGATCTCTCCTCATTGTCAGAAGAATCATCTGAAAGAGAAAGTGCAGCAGAGGGAGGGGATCTACCCCTTTCTCTGCTATCTTTTAAGGAAGCTGAAATAAAATTCATAATTCTTCCCTCAAAACCCTCCAATGTAGCTCTAAGAAATCCTCTGTGACATACGCTGGGGCTGTAACATTAGGAGAGGCTGCAAAACCTGACAGGGGCACTGACTCATCCTGTGAGGCTGGCTCCAGTCTTGCAGGGGGGGATGGTAATCTGCAGGCATCTTTAGGACCCCTAGACACAGGCAGTGACTTTCTTGTGCATTTGTTACCTCCCCCCGAGACCCTCTTACGAGGAGATATAGTCCCAAGCTACAAAGCAGAGGTACTAGTACATATGCAATCACTGTTGTGCTAAAAGTCTCACAATATACATATATGCTTAATACTGCACAACCTGATGCTGAGTAGGTGTCTTAGGATTAGCCTGGATCCGACCACTTTAGGATGCTCACTGCCCACACTCTGTGTCCATCTGTTTACAGAGCTCTGAATGCTCTGGGCTTTTAAATTAGCCACCTGGCGCCTGCACACCTGCAGTGGAGGAAGTGAGCGATTGGACACCAGCTTCACTGAGTGTGTATCTGAAAAGCACGTAAGTTTGCTCCTTACTCCCTCTAGTGGTGGAATTCAGGTAAGACATGCAACTACTCATTGAAGAAAATCCATTTGTAATTATATATATATATATGGAGGATTAACTTCTCTTACCTGTCCCTGCCGCAGGAACTGCTAAGAACAGAGTTTCCAACCTTCACCCATCACGGCGGGTAGGGTTGTGCCAACCTTCAGGGTTTTTTGGGTTCCTACTCAGAGAAACCTCTTACCTGGACCTGTAAAAGACTCTGCCAGAAACTTTCGTGCCACTGTTTTAATAGTACACCAAGCCTTGTTTTCTCAGAGCTCAGTCCTTCAAAGAGAGACTTATAGGCAAAATCTTGCTTCTTCGGATGACGAGGCCCTGGTACCATACCATCTTGGGAGTCAAAATATCGGCCCGAGATATAGATCCGGTCAGCATAGCCCTTTAAGACCCCACAGGGATCAAACTGGAGCTTTCTTCACAGCACATGTTTTACGTGACCAACCACCTTAGACACTGGTGAAAAAACTGAGGTCCTCCCCGTATGGGAGGGGTTATATAGGGGAGGAATTCTCCTTAATTGGGGTTAACCAGTGTCCAATCACCGATGGCGCCTATCTAACCCACTATGTAATGAATACTCTGTGTCCCGTGATGTATGATCAAGAAAATAAAAATAAACAAAAACAAAAAAAAGCCACCAAAAAGCAGCAAGAAAAAAATAAATAAAGATGTGAAAATTTTACTCTAAAGTTGTGATAAGAGATCTATGAAAAAAGAGTCCCCTTTTTTTTACCATTTCCTAGCTCGTCACTTTCACCACTTTTCTGTATATATATATATATTTTTTTTTAGTAGGAAGTCCAATTATTCTTAGCAAATATATTTAACAAATTCAAGCACAATTCCATTTCAAACTTCAAATTTAGTTCTGCTTATTATAGTATGATATTAAAAGGAGAAAAAAAATAAATATATTGAAATACTGTCTATTACTCACTCTTCGGCTGTACTTGGCCTCTGTCCCAAAACACAGTCCTTTCTCTCTCCTGGTGACTCTATTATTATGTTGTGCCTTTTTTATGACTTTTGACTTTATGACTCTTCTGCTGCTCCTTCCCTTTGGCAAGCTTTACTCTGTCACAAAGCAAGATTTTCCTTCGAGCTTGTGTCCTTACGGGCTTCCGAGCAACCAAGCCGCTGAGCCTCCGAGCCCCCGAAGTTTCTACTCCGTGTTCCAAGCTCCGTACACTCTCTCCTGGCTCTTGATTCCGCCTCCTCTCCGAGCCCAGCCGAGCTCTCCCGATCAATGCTGATCACTTCACTTGTCCACCGCCCGCTGAGCTCCCGCTACAGCCGAGACCAAAGCGGATGCTTCCCCATGGTCCATCCCGCAACAAACTGCCACTCGGCAGCACTCGACAGCGTGGAACCACGAGGACCCCGCAACCATGGGCTCCACACAAACGGGCACACCCTCTATACACCTCGGCCCTTCCGCTCCAACGTCCTCCACTCCGCCTCCCGGCTCCACCGTCCAGGTCTGTCCTGTTCACGTTAACACCTATCCTAGGTGTATCTGTCTGTCCCAGGACCAGAGACCGGGAACCCGAGGCAGGTAAGTCACGGAACCCCTAATACTACTCAGTCACAGTTTCTTTTATCAGGGATTTTAACAAGTAAACAGGCGCAATGCAACAATACCTCTACAGAATTTTCCTTAATAGTCCAGAAGGGCAAAGATAAATATATATGAAAATATATATGTAGACGGGTCTGTCAGGGCTGCCACCGATGGGACCAGAAGCAAGGTCCAAAAAAAGGCTGAGAAGAAACAAGGAAAGAGGTGCCTCTGAATATGTATCAATATAGCATTTATTATAAAAGACAATATCCACTTACATGGAAGACTGCACATCTGCGTTCAAGCATGTCTCTGGATGGGAAGAGAGGAGAGGGACTGCAAGCCTCAGCAAGTCCATAAACGACTGGCAGCACATCAAATCCAATGAGGATGGTGTGAGGTGGTGGGGCACAGCGGTTTCTCCTTAACCTCATAAAAGGTGACACACAAAGCAGAGATGAGGTGACTAATGCGATCATCTGGCCGGGTGTGGGTTCTGGGAGGAGGGGAAATAGGACGCCCAGTCCTGTCACAGGATGTGCCGCGATGTACATTCTTCCCGTCTGGCATCCAAGATGCAGAGATAACACGGCCGTGAGAGGGGAGCCAGAATGAGGCTTGGCAAGCACAGCAAAGCATGGCGCGGGGCCATGACGTCACAAATGTGCAAGGCATTTGAGTATTCACGCTATGGATGGAAAACATAGCAGCACTCCTTTGTCATGCAGATGCCTCGTTCTGGCTCCCCTCTCACTTACAAGCTGACCTCAATGCACTGTTTAATTGAGCAACTGTGGCAAATGAGGTTTAATGTTGATAAATGTTATGCACTTGGAGGAATAAATGGTGGAGAAGGATCTGTTTCCAAAGTGAGCAAAGTCCTTTCTTGTATTACGAGAGGTATAGACTCCTGAGAGATATTATTTTTTCTCGCAGTTTTGGGCACCAGTTCTCAAAAAGGATATCGGTGAACTAGAGAAAGTGCAGAGAAGGGCAACCAAACTGATAAGAGGCATGGAAAATATAAAAGGTGAACCACAAAGAATATTATATTCTCTAGTGAAATGTTGCCAACATCCCTTTATTTTTTATTGTATGAGGACCCTTAAAAAGGGACACAAGTACCCACCCCCCCCGGTACAATGGGACTTTAAGGGCGAACAGAAAGAAAATAATTTATCATAAAATTTATTTATAAAAATAATTAAAAAGCATGTATGAAATGTATATGCTTCTATGTCACTATGTGATGAGGTCATCGCGTTGACATACATTAACAAATTAACAAATCACATTAACATTAACAAATCACCGGAACCAGATGGCTTGCATCCGAGGGTAATTAGGGAACTCAGTCAGTTGATTGCCAGACCGTTGTTCCTAATTTTTACAGACAGTCTATTGACTGGAATGGTACCAGCTGATTGGAGAAAAGCCAATGTAGCACCAATATTTAAAAAGGGCACAAAAAACATCCCTGGGAATTACAGACCAGTTAGCCTAACATCAATAGTATGTAAACTCTTGGAGGGGATGATAAGGGACTATATACAAGATTTTAGTAATAAGAATGATATCATTAGCAGTAATCAGCATGGATTCATGAAGAATCGTTCTTGCCAAACCAATCTATTAACCTTCTTTGAGGAGGCGAGTTGCCATCTAGATAAAGGAAGGCCCGTAGACATGGTGTATCTGGATTTTGCAAAAGCATTTGACACAGTTCCCCATAAACGTTTACTGTACAAAATAAGGTGCGTTGGCATGGACCATAGGGTGAGTACATGGATTGAAAACTGGCTACAAGGGCGTGTTCAGAGGGTGGTGATAAATGGGGAGTACTCAGAATGGTCAGGGGTGGGTAGTGGGGTTCCCCAGGGTTCTGTGCTGGGACCAATCCTATTTAATTTGTTCATAAACGACCTGGAGGATGGGATAAACAGTTCAATCTCTGTATTTGCAGACGATACTAAGCTAAGCAGGGCAATAACTTCTCCGCAGGATGTGGAAATCTTGCAAAAAGACCTGAACAAATTATTGGGGTGGGCGACTACATGGAAAATGAGATTCAATGTAGAAAAATGTAAAATAATGCATTTGGGTGGCAAAAATATGAATGCAATCTATACACTGGGGGGAGAACCTCTGGGGGAATCTAGGATGGAAAAGGACCTAGGGGTCCTAGTAGATGATAGGCTCAGCAATGGCATGCAATGCCAAGCTGCTGCTAATAAAGCAAACAGAATATTGGCATGCATTAAAAGGGGGATCAACTCCAGAGATAAAATGATAATTCTCCCGCTCTACAAGACTCTGGTCCGGCCGCACCTGGAGTATGCTGTCCA